>BQMB01000798.1:37500-637500 GCA_027943415.1 Closterium sp. NIES-67
ATTGGTGATCTTTGCAAGGCGGGCCTCGTGATCAACGCCGAGAAATCCCACCTTCAACCAACCCAGCGCTTACGTTTCCTGGGCTTGGAACTCGATACCGAAGTCGACCAATTCTCTGTGGGTCCGGAACGGCGTGGCACACTGCAGGCTACTATCCAGTCGCTCCTGGAAGCCGGACGCAGCCAGTCCAAGGTCCCCGTCCGGCACGTTGCGCGGGTTACTGGTATGCTTGCTTCGATGGCTCTTGCACTTGGGGCCACTGCTAGGGCATTCAGCCACGCCCTGCTGCATACCATCAACAACGTTCCTTCCAGGAATAGCAGAGTATCGCTCTCACCTATCGCCTGTGAGGAGTTGGAATTCTAGTCAACCGAGTTTGACCACTTCAACGGTGCCCCATTTCATGTGCGCTGTAGCTACGACGCTGTAATTCATATCGACGCGAGCAGCCACGGCTGGGGGGCTACTCTCAACGCATTCTCTGGCAACCTTTATGAAGCAAGCACGAACATGCCTGCCGCTTTGCGACACACGTCCAGTACACGTCGAGAGATTGAAGAGGTTCTACAGGCACTGCAGACATACAGCGACCTACTCTGAAACAAGCATGTGCTTGTACGCGTGGATAATCAGGGAGTTTTCTTCATATTGAAGAAGGGTGGCTCACAGAGCTCTGATCTCACCATCGCTTGCAAGGAGATCATTCGCACGTGTACTACCCACCGAGTTCGCCTCATGATGGAGTGGATCCCTCGCGGACTCAACACGCATGCGGACGAGCTCCAAGATACTTGATGGCGATGACTACACGCTGAAAACGCCATGGTTCAACATCCTTGATCGGCGCTGGAGTCCCCATTCCATTGATCTCTTCGCCAATGCTAGCAACGCGAAGCTGCGTTGTTTCTGTTCCAAAAACCCGCACCCCGCGGCTACGGCAATCAACGCTTTCACGATCTCTTGGTCGGCAGAACGCGGCTTTGCCTTCCCCCCACCTCAATTGATCCCCGTCGTCCTCCACCATGCGCAACGTACACACGCGTTTCTCACCCTGGTACTTCCCGGCGCCAGCTGGTGGCCACTCCTCCAACCCTCACCGCCAGCCTGGGCTAGCCCCATCAAAGCTCACATCCGACTCACGCACGGAAGCCAATGCTTAGCCCCAGGTACACACACTAGTGCCTTCTCCGGTCTACCTAATAGCCTCATGCTCGCTCTGCAAGTCGCGTTTCCCTAATGTCTGCCTCCCCGCCTGTATCGCAAACAGATCTAATCCCAACCCTGCAACGCGAGCTGCTCTCGGTCATGGCACAAACGCACGCACACTCTACAATTCGAACTTATGAACCTTACTGGCAGCAGTTTCGTTCCTTCTGCATCAAGGTCAACCTTCCCTTCATGCCAACTGCGGACATGACACTCGCCTTGTACCTCGTCTATGCAATTCGAAACAAGGCCACTCTCTCAGTGATACAACTCACATGCTCGGCCGTCAGCTTCGCTCACCGCATGATTGGGGCATCCTGCCCAAGCACTGGCCCCTTCACGTCACAAGTTCGAGAATTCGCCAAGCGAGAGTGTCCCCGGCCCAATCGGACCAAGGAACCGGTCTCTTTACATCAAGTGCACGAGATGGCTACTCACTTCATCAGTGCTAACGATCCGGCCACCTTCCAGAAAGGTCTCATTCCCCTTCTCATGTACGTCGGATTTTTGCGTTACTCCGATCTCGTGGCCATCAACTGGGAGAATATCCAGGTTGAGGATGACGTAATGTGGCTGCTCATCCTGCGCTCCAAAACGGACCAGGCAGGTCAGGGCTCATGAGTTCCTGTTGCTGCCGTCCCGGGACCCCTCTGCCCTGTCCGATGCACCAAACGCTTCATCCGGTTGGCAGGCTATGGACCCACCACTCCAGGACCCTTAATCCGGGTGTTCGGCGTGGCCGCAGGCGGCGTCCCTACTTGCAAGCCGCCATCATACACCACCATACGCAACTGGTGCAAGGAGGCTTTCCAGTCCATCGGCTTGGGTGAGCATCACCTCGGTACCCACTCCTTTCACAAAGGCGCTGCGACCGTCGCTGCCCACGGAAGCGTAGCGGACCGGCTCTTCAAACGTCTTGGCCGATGGCGCAGCGACACGGCCAAAGAAATTTACGTCACACCTGACGTCGACCCTCGAGTCGGCACCATCCCCGGCACAACATTCTCGAGCTCTTGCACGCCACCGACAGCCATCTCCCTCCATGTGTCAGGTCAACCCAGTGGAATGAGAACGATGCCATTTGCACTACAAGTAGCAAGCTTTCTCAATACGTAAATTTTTAAAGTGTTCACATTTTCAAAATTGCGTATTGTGAATGCGAAGCTGCTTGTAACGCAATCTCAGGCATCGTCTAAGCGCTCTATTCGCCCTTCTCCAACCATATAATGGGGTAGGAGGATATTCTTCCTCCACCCACGTTTTTCTTTTTTCCCAGCTCAAGTTCAATTCCCGCCCACCCAACCCGCTTCGTCTACCCTCTTCAGCATGCACCGCTTCGGTGGATCATCCTCGGCATAGACATATCCCTCATAGTGTAGAAAGTTTATGCTAATACATGAATATATTGGGAACTCTTTGTACTTGATGCCAGTGGAAAGAGAACAAGGCCATTTGCACTACAAGTAGCAAGCTTTCTCAATTACACATTTACATCACAGGAAACCCATTGGTCCCCTAGCTCACACCAGTGTCAGTGGAACGAGCAGTTCCAGCCTAGAACAGACCATCCTCGTTAAAAAACTCCAGAGGAGAGTAGAGCAAGCCCCGTTACTCTTGTAGCAGAATTGCGACCTCACATTTACATCACTGCAAGTTCATCAGCACATCTGTGCCACTGGAACCAGCAGTCCCAGCCTCGCACAAACCGTCCTCGCCAAGAGAGACTCCAATGAAGAGTAGAGTAAGCCCCGTCGCACTCGTAACACAACTGCAACCTCACATTTCCATCACAGCAAGGTCATCAGCCGCTTGACCCACATCTGTGCCACTGGAACCAGCAGTTCCAGCCTCACACAGACCATGCTCCTTAAGAGAGACTCCAATCCCAGTATTAGTCCTTGTCAAATCAGTACCAACCCCATCCTCAATCCCAATGGCTGTACCTGTACCAGCTTCAATAGCGCTTATAGCGGCAGCAACGACTGCTGATGCAGCAGCAGCAGCAGCAGCAGAATCCAAAGGCCCTAATGTTGGTCTTTCAGTTGCTCCCCGTGCTCCTGCTGCCCCATCAATGACAGTGCATGTAGCAGCACCCATAGCATCTGTAGCAGCACCCGTAGCGGTGCCTGTAGCAACATCCGTAACAGCATCTGCAACAGCACCTGTAGCACCACCTGTAGCAGCAGAGGAGGCAGCCTCTGTAGCAGCAAGGGTAGCAGCGGCTGTAGCAGCAGCTGTAGCAGCAGCTGTAGCCGTATCTGCAGCAGCACGAGAAGGAGCAGCCGGAACAGCAGCAGGAGTCACATCTGCACCAGCGATGGGGACAGAGAGGGTGGACAGCTGTTGGTTCTGTTGCTGTTGCAGTTGCTTCTGCTGCTGCTGCTGCTGCTGCTGTGTTGGTGCCTGTGCCTGCACAAGAGGCTTCAGCTCCTGCTGCGAATCTCCTGCCACACTCCCGATGCTGGGTAGGACGAGATTGTGCTGACCTGCTGTTTGCTGCTGCTGCTGCTGCAGTTGGTGTTGCTGCTGCTGCTGCTGCTGTTGGTGTTGCTGTTGCTGCTGTTGCTGGTGTTGCTGTTGCTGCTGCTGCTGCTGCTGCTGCTGCTGTTGCTGTTGCTGTTGCTGTTGCTGTTGCTGTTGCTGTTGCTGTTGCTGCTGCTGTTGGTGTTGCTCTAGCTTCTGCTTGCTTCCTGCTGCTGCCGCCACCACTGCCCCTAGCATGGAGGCAATACAACTGCCTGGAATCTGGACAGTAGACTGCGGGGGGAGCGAGGGGCTCTGAACATGGACAGGTCCCCGGGAAGGGGATGGCTTGGGGATTTGCAGCAAAGGGGAGGGGCTGAAGTTGGGGATCGGGACGGAGATGACAACAGGGGAGGAGGCGGAGGAGGTGAGCCGAGGGGCAGACGAAAGTGGTGCTGGTGCTGGTCCTGGTGCCGGCCCTGGTGCCCGTAGGAGTGATGGTGTGGCCGACGCTGCTGTCCCTTCTCCTGCCACCCCTGCTGCTCCTGCTGCTCCCGCTACTCCTGCCACTGCTGCTGCTGCTCCTGCTGTTGCTGCCGCCCCGCCTGCTGCTGCTGCAGCGCCCGGATTCAGAATTGACTGGACAAAGCTCAAGGGGGACTGCTGCGATTCAGTACAAGGAGGATGGGGGAAGGGAGGCGCGCCTGCCAGGGGATTCCCTGCCGAGCCTAATCTAGGCATGAGCAATGCCGAGCCTAGCCTGGGCACTTGCAACGGCGGGCCTGTTCTGGCGATGAAAGAAGGGGAGGCGGCTGAGGAGGGTAGAGTGGCGGAAGTAACAGCAGCTGGTGCAGCAGCAGCAGTGGCAACAGTGGCTGCTGCTGAAAAGGGTGGGACAGAGAGGGGTGTCATGAGGGAGGGGGAGGGGGCGGCAGCACGTGTGGGAGTGGACGGAGCTACAGTGCCGAGTAAGAGTCCCCCAGCAGCAGACGGCAAGGTGGCAGCAGAAGTACAAGCAGCAGCAGCAGCAGCGTCAGTAATAACTACAGCACCAGCTGCAGAACCAGCGTCAGTACCAGCAGCATAACTAGCAGCACCACCGGCAGCAGCAGGGCCAGCAGTATTGGCAGGAGCACCAGCAGCAGCAGGAAAAAAACCCGCAGGAGCAGCGGCAGCAGCAGCAGCAGTGGCAGCAGCAGCGGTGGCAGCAGCCGCCGTCGAAGCAGCAGCCTTAGAAACAGCAGCTCCAGCCATACAACCAGTCGGAGCAGCCAGATTGGAAGCAGGGAGGGTCTGGGGCGGGTTGGGGTCAATGCCCGCGTTATAGAGCACCCCTTTAAAGATATGGCCGCCGATCTTGACACTGGCGTGGTAGCCGAACTCAAAGTGCCCGTCCACGATGCCTGTCACCCGCACACTCCTCAGGAGCGTCTGAACCACCACCTCGGCCGGAAGGGCTGGGAATAGAGAAAGTGCCACGGCACAGCAAGAGAAGGGAAGGAAAGAGAGACACGGCACGGCTTTGCTATCTGAGGCGCGTGGCACGTCTGTACCAAACTCTAAGTGCCATCCACTATGCCCGCCTGTCACCCACACACTCCGCTGGAGCGTCTGAACCACCACCTCGGCTGGGAGGGCTGGAGTGAGGGGAGGGTTCAAAAGCGAATAGAAAGAGGACGAGGAGAGGGAAAGGCTGCTTTCAATGGAGGACCCTGTCTGTCCCCCGCACACTCCAGAGGAGGACCGGACCAACTCTTCTGCTGGGAGGGCTGGCGTGAGGGAAGGGATAGGAAGCGAAAGAACCAGGAAGGCGAGAGAATGGGTTAGGAAGGAAAGAAGCAGCATCAAGTCTCCCGTCTCATGCCTTCCAGGAAACTCTAAGCGCCTAACACTTGTTTTTTCGGCTTGTAAACCTTTATGAAAAAGGCACCTCACCTTGAGTCTGTTGCGCTGGTGTGTCCGGGAGAGCCAGCATTGATGGCTGCTGCGACGACTGCTGCTGCTGCTGCTGCAACTGGTGCTGCTGCTGCACGGGAGTCTGAGCTGGTTGCAGCCCCGCCTGTTGCTGGTATTCAGACGGAACCAGGAGCATTTGCTGTGACTGTGACTGGGTTTGAGCTTGACCCTGAGCTTGCATACCCGTCTGTGCACCTAGCAGCGGCACTGCTCCTCCTGTTTGCTGCTGCTGCTGCTGCTGCTGGTGTTGCGCCAGCGCCTGCACTTGCCCCTGACTGGGCACAAGGCCAGGCACTTGAATCGACACCTGAGAAGGCACCTGAGCCGGCACCTGCGCCTGGGGAATGGGCACCACCACAGACGCTACCGGCCCTCGCGCAGGCGACTGAGCCATGACAGGTGTGGACACCCCACTGGCCGGAAAAAAGCTCGAGTTTCCCAAAGCACCCAGAGCAGCAGCAGGCGCTGACGCAGCAGCAGGTAGCATAGCAGAAGAGATAGCACCACCAGCACCAGCAGCAGCAGTAGTGACAGCGGTGGCAGCGGCAGCATGGTAAGTCGTAGGCATGGGTCCTGCCACTGGCGACTGCGACCCGCTCCCTCGCGCCCGTTTCGTCCGCGGCGGAAGGGGCAGAGACGCTGCCCCACCCGCGCCCGCCGCCGCCGCCGCCGCCCGCGCGGCCGACTCCATCAGCTCGCGCTTCCTGCGCTCCGCGGCGGGCACCCACGTGCTGCGGATGTGCGTGGAGCAGTTGTACCCGCGCGCCTTGCAGCACGTGCGGCAGCGGCGGTACGGGCAGTCGCGCTTGCTGGCGTTGCCGCACTCCATGCAGGAATTTCCCTCGCGGAAGATCGCCGGACCCAGGGGTTGGATTACGGGGAGCGTCAGAACTTGCTGCTGCATCGGCTGCTGCTGCTGCTGCTGCTGCTGCTGGTGAATCAGTTGCTGCTGCAGATGCTGCTGCAGCTGCTGTTGCTGCGGCTGAGTACCCATGGAAGGCGGGACTATAACGGGAGTGAGCGGCTGTTGTAGATGCTGCGGCTGTAGCAGCTCCTGTGGCTGTAGCAGCTCCTGTGGCTGTAGCAGCTGCTCCTGCTTCGGTTGAGTGGGAGACTGCTGCAGATTAGGTTGCTGTGATTGACTCGAGCCACCAGGAGGGGGAAGAGGAGAAGAATCAAGAGGAGAAGCGGGTCCGCCATCGGCTGCCGTCGCCATGGCTGGTCCGCAACCCCCACACTTACAAAACCGTCGGTCGCAACTCCACCACTCAAGAAACCTCCGGTCGGAACCCACCACCCACAACCCCCGTTAACCCGATTGGTGCGAAAGGGAATCCGCTAGCTGTATTTCTGGGCGGTTCTCTTAAGAAACGACTCTCAAAACAACCGTTTTTTTGTGCTAAGACTGGACAGCTGATCTCGTTAGTGCGGGAGAGCAAACTTTGGCGTACGAACGACCATAAATAAGCGGCCGTATAATCTCCCGCCGTTGGAACCTGGAAAACATGGAAGGGGAAATACAACACCAAAACGAGCAAAATGAACGGAATGGTAAAAGAAAGGGGGAGAGTTGCACACAGCATGGAATTTTTTAGAATTCTCAAAATTCTCTTGCACACAGCATGGCAAGGACGACGCAGAAATCCGTTTTTGACGCGTCACGGGTCATGGTTATTTCAGCATCGTGCGACGATTCGCAGCGACTAGGAGCACGCATATTTCACGGCACTTCCGAAAGCACGCGGAAAGCACGCAGACAAGGAACGGAACGGCAGCCTACGGAACTATGGCGAAGACGACGCGTTGAGTCTACTAACGAGAAAGCACGTAACGTGACAAGAGTCAAAGAGAACGAGGAATCGGCTAGGAAGAGAAAGTCGTTTCGGAAAGAAGAGAACAAAATAAAGGCTAAGGGGATTGGAAGTGACGATGGATGGAGGCAAAAAATCTCATCGAAGTACTGTACTGAACCATGACTGAGGACTACTCAGTCAAAAGGTGGATAGACGGGACAGTTCAACAAAAACTCACGTCAGGAACGGAGCTGCTGGCTGATTCAAGCAACAGAAGAGTGCAGCGAAAACGGTAACTCCTAGGCCAATCTAGCCTTGAAAGCTACGGCTAGCTCCTAGAATGAGGGTGTACGGGAAACCCTAGTCCTAGATGGCCTGCACGGCTAGCGCTCTACCCCTCGGGATTGGTTGCCCGAGATTTCAGAAGGATAGGCTGGGACAGGCTAGGTTGGGCAGAAGTTTGGGTGAGGGGGACACCTAACAGACGAGGCGTAACGTAGTTCGTAACGTTACGGAGGGTTACGATACGGTGAAGTGAGGTTCCAACCAAAGGTCTTGTAGGCCTTGAATCTCATCTAGTCGGTTTGGTGGGCACAGGTAAGGCGCTACCTCCACTGAGGAGATGGTTAGTGAAAATCGAGGCAATCCCCAGCAGCTGGTTCCCCTGCCCGTATCAAAACAGACCTCTCAGGGTGTTTCTAAAACTTGGTCTCTCCTCCCATGGGTTTTGCAGAAATGGTTGGAGTTGAGGCCTACTAGCTGAGGCCAGTACAGGGGGCCGTTTGCTGGTAATTTTGACAGGAAGGGGAACCGACACGAGGAGTGGCACGGGGGTCAGTCTCCTGGGCGAACAGAAGTTACGTGGCCAAACATACTCAATAATTTTATTTGTGCCCGCGCGGACTTGAACTCAAGACAGTCAAGTTAAATGATGGCAGCGGTCAAGCTCGCAAGAAAGAGTAGATCAAATTTGCCGACAATGTACAGTGACACCTTTCAGAGGTGGGGACCTTCTACAAAAAACAATTCTGACAATTCAAAATTGAATTGGCCGATTAAACGCGAGTGCATTGGCCAGCTCTGCGTGCCATGCCGATCCCCCTTGGCTCCATACCACGACCTTGGTGGTATGAGTTGAATGGGGGGATGGCACTAAGATTGCCCCTGAGCTCTGGGCGTCAGAATTTGTGCGCTTTTGGGGGGAAGGGAAGAGACACGCGACTTGGGAGTTTGGAAATCGCTAACTAAACCAAACCCGTCGCATGATGCCATCTTGCGTCGCACTAAACCTTCGGTGACCCAACGGACCCTTGTTTTATGTTCCGCATGAGAGCATTTCCTCTCTGCACCACTAAAAAATTGGCCAACGAACGCCCCCAAGAATTCTGAGTTGAAGGCTGGTTGCAAGAACAGGGGAAATGATAAAAAAGGGTCCTCGCTTTGCCAGATGCGTGAGCAAAAAAGGTCTGGCTATTTTCTACTCTAGGGACCTCGCCTCTGAACCTGAAATACAGTTCCTACTTTGTTTAGTATTTTAAACGTTTACGGGACGTTTGCGGTAGCATTCAATATTTTTCAACGGGGAAAAAAAAAACTAAAATCCATTTGGGATCGAATTCCGTTCCGGATGGTATCAACTCTAAACACGCGGCCCTTTTGCGAGTTTAGGGTTGATGCCACACCGAGTCACATGCGGTGCCCCTATGGGTTTTAGTTTTAGTTTTTTTTTTTTTTTTTTGGTGCCCACATAGAATTCGTATAAAGGTTCCACCGCAGGGTTGCGACACGAAGCGCCCCCATGAACCTGCAAAATGTGTGACCCTGTGATGTGTACGTATTGTCTGGCAAATGAGGTGTAGTACAGGCTCGGAGACGAGGTCTTGAGGCAAGAAGCTGCCGGACCTTTTTTGCTCACGCCTCTTGCAAAGCGAGGACCCTTTTTTATCATTTCCCAAAGAATAGTCGAGGAGACTTCGCGGCAGAACCAAGATGATCCATTTTTTCAGATTGCTCGATCTCTGTCATATACGAGAGCCCCAAAGTTCTACTTTGAAGTTGCCCCCAATAAGGGTCACGCCCAGAGACATGGTTCAATTCACAAAAACTGTACAACACCCAAACCTTGTTTGGCGACACTTTATGGAACCCCCTTGAGGTTTTCCTTCATCGGATTCGAGAGGGCTCACAACCAGGGCTTACTTTTGGTTTTCAGCCACCCTTAAAAAATTGGGTTTCTTGAGCCTTTACTCTTATTTTTTAGGGTCCAGCATAAGGCAACCCTTAATCATTAGGGTTTATTCGCATAGTACCATTTTCACTACCACAATTAGAATCTACCAGGAGATGTATGGGCAAGATAAAATGGGCGTGAATAATGGGCACGGGGTTGGGGATATGAGGGGAGAATGACTAAAATCGAATGAGTGAGTTGTCTCCCCCTTTGTTTGTGACTACGATGTATGAGTGATGTGCTGTTAGGGGAGAAGAATGAAAATCTACTAAGGGAGTTGTCTCTTCTCTGAGTAACGTGCTGTGAGAGGAGAAGAATGAAATTATAGTAAGGGTGTTGTCTCCCCCCTGTTTGTGAATATGAGGTGTGAGTAACATACTATGAGGGGAGAAGAACGTAAATCTACTAAGGGAGTTGTCTCCCCTCTGTTTGTGACTAAGAGGTGTGAGTAACGTGCTGTGAGGGGAGAAGGACGAAAATATACTAAGGGAGTTTGTCTCCCTTCTGTTTGTGGATACGAGGTGTAAGTAACGTGCTGTGAGGGGAGAAGGACGAAAATATTCTAAGGGAGTTCTTACCCCTCTGTTTGTCACTTGGTGTGAGTACGTGCTGTGAGGGGGGAACAACAAAAATCTTCTAAGATAGTTGTTTCTCC
Organism: Closterium sp. NIES-67; assembly: GCA_027943415.1. NCBI lineage: Eukaryota > Viridiplantae > Streptophyta > Zygnematophyceae > Desmidiales > Closteriaceae > Closterium > Closterium sp. NIES-67. The sequence continues at coordinate 47,804 of BQMB01000798.1, forward strand.
TAAGGATATCCCCCATGTTGCCCTACCAGCACTAGTAGTACACTCAGGGTAGGAAAAGCAAATGCCCTTGAACTCTAGGGTCGTACTCTGAATAAACCCTTAATCCACCGGGTTCATAAAAAGCCAACCCTGAATTTGTGCGGCAAGCTGAAAAAATGCCATTTATTTGTCTCAAATTCAGGGCAACAACTCTTGAAAAATAGGCCTTGCTCACAACCTACACTCAAATTATTCACACAGAACCTAGGGCAAATAATTTGGCTACCGAACAGGCAGTCGATAAAGGATGGTTTATTGGCCAAGGAATCCTAGAAGCACATTCCATCACCGGCGATTTGGGTGCGCACAATAAACCAGCAAAGAATTCGGGTAGAGCCAGATTCTTTGCTGATTTATTACTAGCAAGGGGTACCGACGAGATGTTTAGGATACACCCGAATCGGGCAAGGCTGTGGTTAGAACGCCCTAAAAACAACTGCTTTGTGGTTGGCAGGAAAAATGCCTAAGGACGAACTCAAGAACCAGCTCATGGCGCGAGTTTTGTGTGCCCCCGAGCTTTGACGGGCATGCTCTAAATTTGGGCACAAGTATGCAGTCAACGCCACAATGACACGCGTGCAGCAGCACGGTTGGATGGGCTAGTCTTGGCAGGCCGTGCTTGCCTTGTTGTGCCAAGAATTTGTCGTTCGTCGGGACTTGGCAGCGTGATCTGTCGAGACATCTCGACTGTGGTCGAGTGCAAGTTTTGTGGTGTCAGGGAGTGTTTGTAGTAGGTGGCATCCAGAGTTGTATCATCCGAGAATGTTGGAAACCCATAGCAACCGTTGAAATTTCGAAATAACGTTTGGAATGGTTTTGTAACATTCTATTATGACACTATTACGGGATAATACCTAATAAAAACAGCCTCAGTGCAGTGTATCTAGTGCATAAATGCGGTGTGTGCCAAGTATGGAAGCATACAGAATGTGGGCGGTGTTGTTGTGTGCACTATATCATGCAAAAGACGATGTACTCGAGGGTACTCAGTAGGGCTTATGCTAGGTTCTAGGGTTGCGTAGCAGAACGCTCAGAGCTTCCCTGAAATTTCACCCTAATCACCCAAGAGCCGAAGAATGAGGGGTGTTGGGAGATAAGGAAACTTGTATTTTCAATGGATGGGGGGAGTGAACGGGGGGATGGGTAGGTAGGGGAAAATATCCGGGTCACTAGGAAATCCTCCCGGAGGTTCCATGATTGCCAAGAGGCCTACCGGATTTCGTCAGGGCTGGATGAACAGCACCCGGTTATAATCAGGATTTACAGAAAACATCTTTATAATTTCAGTCAAGTCAGGGCAAATGCCTTGATAACATAAGCCCAGCAGAGGCTTTGCACCTGAGAAGAATCCCCAAGGGAGCATGGTCTCATCTCGTCCACACAGAGTTCCGCGCCATGAAAATTTCGACCCTACATGACGGATTCGCGTCGCGGTGCACTTTGAGGCACGAACCGAGGAATTCCCTAAAATTTAGAGCGTGTCTAGAATGCAGTCTGTCATCCGCTGTCATCCGATGACAGGACGAATCGTAGCCGCTGCCATCCATCCGTATGGGAATCGACGGACGAGACTCGTTCTGCATCCGCTGTCATCCGCTGTCACAACACTTTGGACACGTTCTTAGAGAACCTCGATGCTGTACAAGAGATACCTCCGGAGCCTAGGAAGGCAGACAACCACAACCCCTGCGCCGAAATGCTTCCCTATACCCCGAGGAAAGATGATGAGCGGAACGAGTGCCAGCCACGGCGAGAAAGTAGAACGACAGGAAGGACGTATTTGGAAAAAAACGGCTTATGTGATGCCATTGTGAGACGTACTTTAGCTTTTTGGCTCGCATTTCGAACCTCGATCGACACGAAGTTCAGAGTTATGCAGAACTATCCCCTTCGTAACTAGATGGTAACTTCCTTCGTTCTAAAGGTTCTGTGCCTGAACCACTCTAACGAACGCGTCGGAAGCACAAACAGGCCCAAGAATGGAGTATACCATGAGCCAGCCAGTGTACGGATGGACCAAGGCGGCCTAGAATTTCGGTGAAGTGATCCTAGCATAATTCTTCTTCATTGGTTTGTGAGCGGGCTTATCCAGTCCCACACATTGGTTTCAACGAAACGGATCACCTCAGAAGGCTCCTAGCAGCTACTTAGGAAGCATAAGTCTTACTTACCCTGGGATTAACATCCAAACTAGTAGGATGGCGGAGCAACCGTTAGGATCCGAACCGTCGAAACGCACGTTTAGCGAAAGCGCATGATCACGCGTACACCAGCAATGCGGCGAGTATTAATGGGGTCACCATGACATCTCGGCCCTCCCGCATCAGCACCGCTGTCTCTCGGCTCATCCTTCCCCTTCAGAATACCTTGTTCCGACCTCTTAAAGCCCGCAGTCCGGATTGTCCAAGAAGGGGGGGTTGGTAAACACTTGAAGCTGTGTAGCGAACTTTTTACTAGGGCTTCGGAGGTTGGCAAACTTTTTTGGGGGTTCGCTATCCAACCAAAAATTCCCCCCCCGTTCAACTGTTTTAAACCCGCGTGCCAAGTAGTTCAATGGTAGGAAGGTTGATTGGATAGGAGAACGGGATTGGTTGTCCAGTAGTTCTCCTAGGGAACTCTCAATCAAAGGTAGGAAGCTCGAGGCGATTTTGGGACATTTGGTACGCGGGTTTTAACTTCTGGACAATCCGGACTGCGGGCTTTAGAAGTCACAGTGACACTGCTAGCAGCGCTGGCGTCGCGAGCGTTGCTACGAGCGTCGGAAGCGTCGCGGGTGTCGCAAGCGTTCGTAGCAGTAGCGCGAGGAGGAGTAGCATTGACGCCGTCAGGACTAGTACTAGCGGCGCCGACACCGGCTAAGTAGCGGTTAATTCGCTGGAAAACTCGGCGGCGACTGCAGCGGCGGCGGCGGCGGTGGCGGAGACGGCTGTAGCAGGAGCTGGCATGGAGAAAGCTCGAGATAATTCGAGGGAGAGAGAGGAGGAAAAGGAGGAGGAGGAGAAAGATTTAGAAGCGGCTTCAGCGGGAGGTCCTGCTACGTGCTCTGCCGCGGTGCTTTTCGAGGGTGAGCGAGAATTAGCAACTCCGCGCGGCGGCTCTACCATAGGTGCTGTTATGCCCCCCGCGTCGGTGCTGTTATGCGCTCCGTGTCGGTGCTGTTATGCGCTCCGCGTCGATGCTGTTATGCGCTCCGTGTCGGTGCTGTTATGTGCTCCGTGTCGGTGCTGTTATGCCCCCCGCGTCGGTGCTGTTATGCGTTCCGCGTCGGTGCTGTTATGTGCTTCGTGTCGGTGCTGTTATGCGATCCGTGTCGGTGCTGTTATGCACTCCGTGTCGGTGCTGTTATGCGCTCCGCGTCGGTGCTGTTATGTGTTTCGTGTCGGTGCTGTTATGCGCTCCGTGTCGGTGCTGTTATGCGCTCCGTGTCGGTGCTGTTATGCGCTCCGTGTCGGTGCTGTTGTGCGCTTCGTGTCGGTGCTGTTATGCGCTCCGTGTCGGTGCTGTTATGCGCTCCGTGTCGGTGCTGTTATGCGCTCCGTGTCGGTGCTGTTATGCGCTCCATGTCGGTGCTGTTATGCGCTCCGCGTCGGTGCTGTTATGTGTTTCGTGTCGGTGCTGTTATGCGCTCCGTGTTGGTGCTGTTATGCGCTCCGTGTCAGTGCTGTTATGCGCTGTGTGTCGGTGCTGTTACGCGCTCCGTGTCGGTGCTGTTGTGCGCTTCGTGTCGGTGCTGTTATGCGGTCCGTGTCGGTGCTGTTATGCGCTCCGTGTCAGTTCTGTTATGTGTTTCGAGTCGGTGCTGTTATGCGCTCCGCGTCGGTGCTGTTATGTGTTTCGTGTCGGTGCTGTTATGCGCTCCGTGTTGGTGCTGTCATGCGCTCCGTGTCGGTGCTGTTATGCGCTCCGTGTCGGTGCTGTTATGCGCTCCGCGTCGGTGCTGTTATGTGTTTCGTGTCGGTGCTGTTATGCGCTCCGTGTTGGTGCTGTTATGCGCTCCGTGTCGGTGCTGTTATGCGATCCGTGTCGGTTCTGTTATGCGCTCCGTGTCGGTGCTGTTATGCGCTCCGCGTCGGTGCTGTTATGTGTCTCGTGTTGGTGCTGTTATGCGCTCCGTGTCGGTGCTGTTATGCGCTCCGTGTCGGTGCTGTTATGCGCTCCGCGTCGGTGCTGTTATGTGTTTCGTGTCGGTGCTGTTATGCGCTCCGCGTCGGTGCTGTTATGTGTTTCGTGTCGGTGCTGTTATGCGCTCCGTGTTGGTGCTGTTATGCGCTCCGTGTCGGTGCTGTTATGCGCTGTGTGTCGGTGCTGTTATGCGCTCCGTGTCGGTGCTGTTATGCGATCCGTGTCGGTTCTGTTACGCGCTCCGTGTCGGTGCTGTTATGCGCTCCGCGTCGGTGCTGTTATGCGTTCCGCGTCGGTGCTGTTATCTGCTTCGTGTAGGTGCTGTTATGCGCTCCGTGTTGGTGCTGTTATGCGCTCCGTGTCAGTGCTGTTATGCGCTGTGTGTCGGTGCTGTTATGCGCTCCGTGTTGGTGCTGTTGTGCGCTTCGTGTCGGTGCTGTTATGCGGTCCGTGTCGGTGCTGTTATGCGCTCCGTGTCGGTGCTGTTATGCGCTCCGCGTCGGTGCTGTTATGTGTTTCGTGTCGGTGCTGTTATGCGCTCCGTGTTGGTGCTGTTATGCGCTCCGTGTCGGTGCTGTTATGCGCTCCGTGTCGGTGCTGTTATGCGCTCCGCGTCGGTGCTGTTATGTGTTTCGTGTCGGTGCTGTTATGCGCTCCGTGTTGGTGCTGTTATGCGCTCCGTGTCGGTGCTGTTATGCGATCCGTGTCGGTTCTGTTATGCGCTCCGTGTCGGTGCTGTTATGCGCTCCGCGTCGGTGCTGTTATGTGTTTCGTGTCGGTGCTGTTATGCGCTCCGTGTTGGTGCTGTTATGCGCTCCGTGTCGGTGCTGTTATGCGCTCCGTGTCGGTGCTGTTATGCGCTCCGCGTCGGTGCTGTTATGTGTTTCGTGTCGGTGCTGTTATGCGCTCCGTGTTGGTGCTGTTATGCGCTCCGTGTCAGTGCTGTTATGCGCTGTGTGTCGGTGCTGTTATGCGCTCCGTGTTGGTGCTGTTGTGCGCTTTGTGTCGGTGCTGTTATGCGGTCCGTGTCGGTGCTGTTATGCGCTCCGTGTCGGTGCTGTTATGCGCTCCGCGTCGGTGCTGTTATGTGTTTCGTGTCGGTGCTGTTATGCGCTCCGTGTTGGTGCTGTTATGCGCTCCGTGTCGGTGCTGTTATGCGCTCCGTGTCGGTGCTGTTATGCGCTCCGCGTCGGTGCTGTTATGTGTTTCGTGTCGGTGCTGTTATGCGCTCCGTGTTGGTGCTGTTATGCGCTCCGTGTCGGTGCTGTTATGCGCTGTGTGTCGGTGCTGTTATGCGCTCCGCGTCGGTGCTGTTATGTGTTTCGTGTAGGTGCTGTTATGCGCTCCGTGTCGGTGCTGTTATGCGCTCCGTGTCGGTGCTGTTATGCGCTCCGCGTCGGTGCTGTTATGTGTTTCGTGTCGGTGCTGTTATGCGCTCGGTGTTGGTGCTGTTATGCGGTCCGTGTCGGTGCTGTTATGCGTTCCGTGTCGGTGCTGTTATGCGCTCTGTGTCAGTGCTGTTATGCGCTCCGCGTCGGTGCTGTTATGTGTTTCGTGTCGTTGCTGTTATGCGCTCGGTGTTGGTGCTGTTATGCGCTCCGTGTCGGTGCTGTTATGTGCTCCGTGTCGGTGCTGTTATGCGCTCCGCGTCGGTGCTGTTATGTGTTTCGTGTCGGTGCTGTTATGCGCTCCGTGTTGGTGCTGTTATGCGCTCCGTGTCGGTGCTGTTATGCGCTCTGTGTTGGTGCTGTTATGCGCTCCGCGTCGGTGCTGTTATGTGTTTCGTGTCGGTGCTGTTATGCGCTCCGTGTTGGTGCTGTTATGCGCTCCGTGTCGGTGCTGTTATGCGCTCCGTGTCGGTGCTGTTGTGCGCTTCGTGTCGGTGCTGTTATGCGCTCCGTGTCGGTGCTGTTATGCGGTCCGTGTCGGTGCTGTTATGCGCTCTGTGTCGGTGCTGTTATGCGCTCCGCGTCGGTGCTGTTATGCGCTCCGTGTCGGTGCTGTTATGCGCTCCGCGTCGGTGCTGTTATGTGTTTCGTGTCGGTGCTGTTATGCGCTCCGTGTTGGTGCTGTTATGCGCTCCGTGTCGGTGCTGTTATGCGCTGTGTGTCGGTGCTGTTATGCGCTCCGTGTCGGTGCTGTTATGCGATCCGTGTCGGTTCTGTTATGCGCTCCGTGTCGGTGCTGTTATGCGCTCCGCGTCGGTGCTGTTATGCGTTCCGCGTCGGTGCTGTTATGTGCTTCGTGTCGGTGCTGTTATGCGATCCGTGTCGGTGCTGTTATGCACTCCGTGTCGGTGCTGTTATGCGCTCCGCGTCGGTGCTGTTATGTGTTTCGTGTCGGTGCTGTTATGCGCTCCGTGTCGGTGCTGTTATGCGCTCCGTGTCGGTGCTGTTATGTGCTCCGTGTCGGTGCTGTTGTGCGCTTCGTGTCGGTGCTGTTATGCGCTCCGTGTCGGTGCTGTTATGCGGTCCGTGTCGGTGCTGTTATGCGCTCTGTGTCGGTGCTGTTATGCGCTCCGCGTCGGTGCTGTTATGTGTTTCGAGTCGGTGCTGTTATGCGCTCCGTGTTGGTGCTGTTATGCGCTCCGTGTCGGTGCTGTTATGCGCTCTGTGTCGGTGCTGTTATGCGCTCCGCGTCGGTGCTGTTATGTGTTTCGTGTCGGTGCTGTTATGCGCTCCGTGTTGTGCTGTTATGCGCTCCGTGTCGGTGCTGTTATGCGCTCCGTGTCGGTGCTGTTATGCGCTCCGCGTCGGTGCTGTTATGTGTTTCGTGTAGGTGCTGTTATGCGCTCCGTGTCGGTGCTGTTATGCGCTCCGTGTCGGTGCTGTTATGCGCTCCGCGTCGGTGCTGTTATGTGTTTCGTGTCGGTGCTGTTATGCGCTCCGTGTTGGTGCTGTTATGCGCTCCGTGTCGGTGCTGTTATGCGCTCCGTGTCGGTGCTGTTATGCGCTCCGCGTCGGTGCTGTTATGTGTTTCGTGTCGGTGCTGTTATGCGCTCCGTGTTGGTGCTGTTATGCGCTCCGTGTCGGTGCTGTTATGCGCTGTGTGTCGGTGCTGTTATGCGCTCCGTGTCGGTGCTGTTATGCGATCCGTGTCGGTTCTGTTATGCGCTCCGTGTCGGTGCTGTTATGCGCTCCGCGTCTGTGCTGTTATGCGCTCCGCGTCGGTGCTGTTATGTGTTTCGTGTCGGTGCTGTTATGCGCTCCGTGTTGTGCTGTTATGCGCTCCGTGTCGGTGCTGTTATGCGCTCCGTGTCGGTGCTGTTATGCGCTCCGCGTCGGTGCTGTTATGTGTTTCGTGTCGGTGCTGTTATGCGCTCCGTGTCGGTGCTGTTATGCGCTCCGTGTCGGTGCTGTTATGCGCTCCGTGTCGGTGCTGTTGTGCGCTTCGTGTCGGTGCTGTTATGCGCTCCGTGTCGGTGCTGTTATGCGGTCCGTGTCGGTGCTGTTATGCGCTCTGTGTCGGTGCTGTTATGCGCTCCGCGTCGGTGCTGTTATGTGTTTCGAGTCGGTGCTGTTATGCGCTCCGTGTTGGTGCTGTTATGCGCTCCGTGTCGGTGCTGTTATGCGCTCTGTGTCGGTGCTGTTATGCGCTCCGCGTCGGTGCTGTTATGTGTTTCGTGTCGGTGCTGTTATGCGCTCCGTGTTGTGCTGTTATGCGCTCCGTGTCGGTGCTGTTATGCGCTCCGTGTCGGTGCTGTTATGCGCTCCGCGTCGGTTCTGTTATGTGTTTCGTGTAGGTGCTGTTATGCGCTCCGTGTCGGTGCTGTTATGCGCTCCGTGTCGGTGCTGTTATGCGCTCCGCGTCGGTGCTGTTATGTGTTTCGTGTCGGTGCTGTTATGCGCTCCGTGTTGGTGCTGTTATGCGCTCCGTGTCGGTGCTGTTATGCGCTCCGTGTTGGTGCTGTTATGCGCTCCGCGTCAGTGCTGTTATGTTTCAACGTCACACGATCGCCGCGGTTCTGTTTTGAGGGAGGGTGAGCGATACCGCTACCCTAACGTAGTAGTGACCTGGCGTTATTAATCGTTGTTTCTTACCAAGAAAGCAGCCAATTGCAGACGAAAGCAGCCAATAGCACGAAAGCAGCCCTCAGTGGAGTTGCGTTGATCAAGTGGGAGAGTCTCGGAAATAGGAGCCACGCACAGAAGCCTTACTACACGCCCATTCCGCTCACCCTCTCAGGGCTAATCGGTTCTGCTCACCCTCTCATCCTTACCCGCCCATTCCGCCCTGCCTCGTCCTACAACCCTCTTCCGCCGCCCATCCCCACCCATCTGCCCCCGCTTTCTCTCCGCCTTTGCCCGCCCGTTTTTCACCCGCCCGTCTTCCCCCTACGTCTCCTCTTCCCCCCCCCCCGTCTCCACCCCCCGTCTTCCCCATCCACCTTCCCCCACCCAGCACCCACCGCCTTCCGCCACCTGCGTTTCCCACCCATCATCCCCCACCCAGCCTCGCCATCCGAACTGCTCCGTGCTTCTTCTTCCCCCTGCTTCCACCCCCGCTCCGCCCGCTTCCCCCGCGATTCCGCCGCTCCTTCCGCCGCCGCTCCCCTTTTTCCACCCCTCCTGCCGCGCGGATCACAGAGACGTGGCTTCTCATTCCGCATCTCCCCCTCCCGCCCTGCCCGCACCCCCCCTTCCCTGCCCGCATCCCCTTCCCGCCCGCTCCCCCCGCCCACTCCCCCCCCGCTTCCCCTGCACTTCCGCCGCCTCTTCCACCCCACCTTCCGCCCCGCGTATCACATAGGCGTGTCGTTTCATTCTACTTCCCCCTCCCACCCTGCCCAGCGTTCGTGCCTCCCTGCCCCACCCGAACAGCCCAGCGTTCGTGCCTCCCTGCCCCACCCGAACAGCCCAGCGTTCGTGCCTCCCTGCCCCACCCGAACAGCCCAGCGTTTGCGCCTCCCTGCGCTGCACGCCAGTGCTGGCTGCGGGATGACCGTTGAGTCGACTCAAAAGTCACCATCACTCGCTCCTCCCTGCTCCCTGATGCTAGCGGCAGCGTGGCTTCTCTGTGGCATGGACGTCGCCGTATGGCTGCTCTAGAACCCCACGTGGCATCTGACTGACTATGTCCACATGGATCCCGGAGACGTGTGGTCTCATTCACGTCCCCCTCTCCCTGTCTCCTGCCTCTCCCCTCTCTCCCCTCGCTCTCCCCACTCTCTCCCCTCTCTCCACTCTCCCAGCACCCTGGTTCGCAGTGCTGGTGGCGGCATGGCTGGTCTGTGGGCTGGTCGTAGCAGCATGGCTGCTGTATGCCAGGCACTCTGAATACGTGGCGCACAGAGACGAGGCGCTGGGCGTGTGGTGCAAGGAGCGCGCGCTCATGCTGCAGCAGCTGGTGCTCACCCATGCTGGCCAGACTCAGGTAGGACTCAGGTAGGACTCAGGTTGGACTCAGGTAGCACTCAGGTGAGACTCAGGTGAGACTCAGGTGAGACTCAGGTAGCACTCAGGTGAGACTCAGGTGAGACTCAGGTGAGACTCAGGTGAGTCTCAGGTAGCACTCAGGTGAGACTCAGGTGAGACTCAGGTGAGACTCAGGTGAGACTCAGGTGAGACTCAGGTGAGACTCAGGTAGCACTCAACTCAGGTAGGATTCAGGGTTCCCATTGGTTCCCGTCGGTTCCCAACGGTTCCCATCCACAAAGACTCGCTGTCATTATTTCTATCATGGGAAGCCGGGACAGACGGGCCAATGGGATTTGGACGCGTGGTTTGGGCCTCTTTATAGTAACGGACTTATGTTGTCACCCCCCGCCCCCCCCCCTCCCCCCCCCTCCCCCCCCCTCCCCCCCCCCCAACCCCAGACACTCGCCGGCATTATCTCAGTCATGGGCAAGCCCGGGCAGACGGGCCGGTGGGAGTTGAACACGTGTTTGAACGGCAGCACGTGGGGGGACTACCTCACTGGCACTGCGTACGCACGGCCGGGGAACACCGGGGCGGTCTCTTGCGTGTTTGTGAGAGATGAGGAGAGGTGAGGTGGGGGAAGAGGTGAGGTGGGGGAAGAGGTGAGGTGGGGGAAGAGGTGAAGGTGGGGGAAGAGGTGAGGTTGGGGAACGAGAGGTATGCCTCATTCTCACGGTGTATGCAAGGCTGAGGAACTCGGGGACTGTCTCTTGCATGCTTGTTAGGGCTGGAGAGAGGTGCAGGGGTATGGAGGTGAGGAGGGAGGAGGAATCTGAACACGTTTTTGAACGCTATCATGATGTCTATTATTCGTTTTTTTTTTTTTTTTTTTTTTTTTTCTCTCTTTTTTTTCTACTATTTGTGACATACCAACCCGAACACATTGATGCAAGGTCTCCTTCGAGCAACGTTGCACCATTATGTGAGACAGCAAGTTGCTTTGAGTAGTATGTCTACTTCCTAGCGACCTCCTATTCCCATCTTTCCTTCCCCATTTACCACACACACATTGCTCCACGGACCCCTTTGGACAGCGCTATGGCAGCATAAGAGGCATCACTCTGAATGTCCGTGCTTGCCTGCCGCCGCATCTATTCCCCCGAGATCCTCGAGCATTTTTGCTGTGCCCCCCACCCCATTTACCTTGCGCATGTTTCAGGGCCTCCTTTGAGCATCGCTATGGCAGCATAAGAGACAACACTCTGAACGTCAGTGCCCGTCGCCCCATCTACTGCCCCAAGATCCTCCAGCTCTCGACAACGGTCGCGATGAACGGCACGGGGAATGTCGATCTAATGAAGCGGTATTCCACAGAGATTCCATACGCCGAGGCGGGAAGGCCCTTCTACACGTGGCCGTATCCCCTGGTTAGCCCACCAGGCCATGCTGGATTCGGTGAGTCACTGGTGGTAGTGTAGTTGAACGGGACTATCAAGCCGGCGAAGTGATATCCCTCGGAAATTCCCTTGGCGGAGGAGGGAAGGCCCTTCTACACGTGGCTGTATTTCCTGGTTAGCCCACCAGGCCATGCTGGATTCGGTGAGTCACAATTAATGGAGATGGTCGTGTAGACTGTTGTGCTGTAGACTGTTGTGCTGTAGACTGTTGTGCTGTAGACTGTTGTGCTGTAGACTGTTGTGGTGTGCCATGTTGAGATGTAGCAAGCAAGCACCACAGTTGAACAGCCGTGGTTTGGTTCAAATCGATATAGGTTGGGAGAGTAGGTTTAGCTCGTTTGGGTTTCAAACGTGACTAGCATTTGCCGAGCTACGTGCCTTGAATTAAGGTGGAAGCTGCTTTCTTGGATCAAGTAAATAGAAGGCTTGCTTTTGTCCTCTCCCTCACATTGCCGTTGCTGCAGGTGTGGCATTTCCTCTCTGTCGCAGCCTCTCTACAAACCACACGAGGCATGCAGTTGCATTGACAGTGTATGGGACGCTTGCTGCCTCTGTTGACGTGACATCCATTGTAAAGAAGGTCCTGGAAGAGTTGTACGTGGCAGGTGAGTGACATAGTCGCATTGTGAGCCGTGCTTAGATGCAACGTATAGATTTATAGGCCCAAAATGACGTTGAGCTTTGATTCATCTATAGCTCAAAATGACGTTTGAGTACGCCTTGAGAACTGTCGACGCAAGATTGGAGATAGAGCAGGGTTGCAGTGCCTACCTGCGAGCTTAATTAGGTTTCTGAAACAAAGACATCAGGACGATGGTCATGGAACAAAGAGTGAGGAGTGTGTAACAAAGAGTGAGGACTGTGTAACAAAGAGTGAGGAGTGTGTAAAAAAGAGTGAAGAGTGTGTAACAAAGAGTGAGGAGTGTGTAACAGAGTGAGGAGTGTGTAACAAAGAGTGAGGAGTGTGAGTCACTTAGTGATGCAGGACCTGTGGAGGTGTAGATTGCGGGCACGACACACGAGTACATTGGTGATCACTGGTGTTTGATTAGACCTGTTTGAGATCAGCACACGTGCTGTGTCTCTAACCAAACCGAAGGTCATTTGTGACCTTCGGCCACGGCCTCTCGCATCGTATAGAGCAAGCATGAAGCTCCTCCACTATGCCCTAATCCACTCTTTCTCTCTCCCCCCCTCGCCCCTCCCCTCTCCCCCACTCTCCCCCCCCTCTCCCCCCCCTCTCCCCCCCCCCTCTCCCCCCCCTCTCCCCCCCCTCTCCCCCCCCCTCTCCCCCCCCTCTCCCCCCCCCTCCCCCCCCCACTCTCCCCCCCCCCCCCTCTCCCCCCCCCTCTCCCCCCCCTCTCCCCCCCCGCCCCCTCCCTCACCCCCTCCCATCCATCTAGACCCATCAAAATCCTTTGAGCTCTACGACGTTACGGATTCGCCTTCCCTCTTCGCCATCGTCTCACCAGTCCCGCTGCACGCCTACTTCCTCCCCAACGACACCCGCCCGCGCATGCTCCCCTCTCCTGCGTCCGAAACTCGCTCCTGGGAGGCTCCCCACAGTGGTGCCTCTGGAGGAGATGGGAGCCGGCGTGCGCAAGTACGAGGTCTGGTGCAGGTGAGCCAGGCATGGGCAGTCGAGGCGAGTAAAACTCGACTCGATTGCTCGACTCGTTTTTTCACCCCCTGAAAATTGCTCGCCTCGAGTCGAGTCGAATTAACTCGTCGAGTAAACGAGTACTCGTCTGTTACTCGCCTCTTTTGGGCGAGTAAAAATTACTCGCGAGCAAAAATTGCTCGCGAGTAACAACTCCCCGCGTTCACCGATTCTGCTCACACATAGCGTGCATGCCATGTCGTGTTGGACTGACCTAACAATTGAGACCCCTAAATAAAGCTATGTGACCAAAAACGCAAAACGCTGGGCTGTTTTTCTTGTTTTCCTGGCTGCCCTCGAGAAATTGCGAAGAAACCAATCGCAACTGCTCGATGTGGTGAATTCGAGCGGAATGTCAACATTTTCGCCAGATATGACTTCCAACCAATTCCCCCCACTTCAAACTGCACTGAACCCGTCTGCAACTACGAAATCCACCCCCCTCCCCTATAACCAACCTTTTTTCGACCTGCCGAACGTTTTTGGCTTGCCCGCCTGAGCGTTAATCAAGCGTTTGCCAGGCCAGAAATCAAGCGTTTAGCGTTCAAACGCTCCCCTCCTAAACAGCCCCCGAGGCGAGTCATGCTTGCCTTAGGGCGAGTAAAAATTACTCGCCCCAAGTAAAGCGATTACTTGCCTCAAAAACGAGTAAACGAGTCCGGTTCTTGGCATAAAAACTCGACTCAAGTAATGCTCGACTCGCCTCCCAAGAAGGTCGAGTCAGAATTACTCGAGGCAAGTAATGCTGGACTCGCCTATTGCCCATGCTTAAGGTGAGCCTCTAGAGGTGTTGTGTGAGTGAGACTGCCTTGCTCGTCGACTAAAAGGGCCTGCGCTCAGCATTCCCTGGAAATGCAGCTCTTATCCGCGTCTTCCTTCTGTGTCCCCCGTCTTGCAGAGATTTTGTTTTTGAGAATTCTCAAAAACAAAACACATCCTACTGTGTCCCCCATTTTGCAGAGATTTTTCCCAGGGCAAAATGAACACGCACAATCTTCCCATCTCATGATTCTTTCCCCCCATATTCCCATCCCATTCTTATTCCCCCCATCCAGGCACACACAGCCTCCCAGCGTGTGGTTCTCATGGGGGATCCCCATCCTCATCGCCCTCTTCACCCTCCTCCTTATGGTGCTTGTGCTGGTGGCGGCACGGCTGCAGCGGGCCAAGTTCATTAAGACGCAGGAGCAGGTGGCGGAGGCAGGCAGGCTGAGGAGGAAGGCGGAGGAGGCTGAGGCGTCTAAGAGCATGTTTGTGGCATCGATGTCGCATGAGCTCAGGACGCCCATGACGGGGATCATTGGTAAGGTCGAGTCCCTCTAACCTTGTTGCTTGCGGCCACTTGCAAGCCACATCACATCAGCCATGGTGGCACGCCGATGTCTCGTGGGCTTTGGGCATGGAAGATGGGGAGTATTGGCATGATCGAGTCCTTGGTCCTTCTTTAACATGCCTGCCAATGTTTAGCGGTGCCAGGAAACATCGCCTGAAATCGTGTTGACAAATTTTACCATGACAATCCATTCTATCCCCCATCCCTCTTCTAACCTCCCACTCCCACCGCCAGGAATGCTTGATGCTCTAGCGGACATGGCTCTTGACCCTCCAGAGCAATCCGACCTCGTCATGGCACGCGCCTCCGCCATGGATGCACTGCACCTGATCAACCGAGTGCTTGACCTGGCGAAGCTGGAGGCCGGCAAGGCCGTGGTGGACGAGACGGTCGTTGATGTGCGCGCGTGGCTTCAAGCGGCGTTGGATTGGCATGCAGAGGCTGCACAGGCTAAGGGAATTGGATGTGAGTGTTGTTTTTAGGTGCCTAGCAAACCGACCTGGCAATGCTGGAGGCTGCAAGCCGGGAGGTTGGGTGTGGTGGACGAGACGGTCGTTGTTGTGCGCGCGTGGCTTCAAGCGGCGTTGGATTGGCATGGGGATCACACACGTTTTTAAGGCGTTGAATGCCAGTGTACATTGTGTCAAGTGGAGTTATGACAGTTATAATTAATTGTACAGTTCTTGTTGTGGTTGAATGTTCAACGTTCAACGGCTTTGAATGTTCAACGTGCTCCTTTTGCTGCTAGTTGCAAACCTTTCAAAACCGACATTGCGACGTTTGTTCGTCGTCCGCATATTCCCTCCGCGGAATGATTTTTGAGGCGCCTTTTGAGGCGCCTCAAGGATCCAAAACGAGACACGGCGTTCGCGCGTCTTCCCAAAACTCCCAGTTTTTGGCGCAATGTCTGGGACTAGTTTGAGACACGCCATTGGTTCTCGAGTCTACCACCCCAAAATCGGCTGGCTATCCAAACACACCATCCAGACCCGGAACCAGCTCATGCAGACCCGTATCCAAATCATCCGCACCACGGTGCCGATCTGGAAACGTGGAAGCAAACAATGAGCTGGCAATCCATGTGCACATCCAGCTCTATTACAGATCAAGGGTGAGTTGCTGTTCTAAATAAGCGTTTTTCCCATGTTTTTGTCTCCACCTGCCTGGTTGACCTGCAGTGTGTGGCACGGTGGACGAAGACATTCCCACTCATGTCATTGCTGATCAGATGCACCTCTCCAAAGTGCTCAAGGAAATCGCAGGTGAACTAAAATACTGTGGGTTATGTGGTAACCCTAACGGCCAGGTGCACCTATCGAAAGCACTCAACAGCATTACAGGTATTTGTAAGAAATGAACTTTCATGACCAAATTGACCGACTTACCCTGCTAGGCTCATTAGGTAACTACGACAACCATGTTGGGCATTCCCAGAAGGGAAGGTTAAACCTTGATGGCTCGAAGGTGGCTCAAACCTTGATATACTGGCGAGTAATTAGATGTCAGCCCACCATCCTTCATCGACCCTGTTTATGCTGATCCACCATCGATCATTTAGCCACAAGCCCCTGCTTGTAAGCTGCCTGCCTCTATTTCTTCATGTTCTGGATTTCATTTCTGGTTACCACCTCCTTGGTTACGTTACAGACAACGCTGTCAAGTTCACCGAGCACGGTCACGTGTCGGTGCGGGTGTCCCTGGTGCCGCAAGGGACAAGCTTGCAAGACACCCTTCAATTCCAGGGTAAGCGAGTTTTTGAGCTGAGAAGGGGGTGGATGTGACCAGCCGCAAGCCTTCTTGGAGTAGATCTAGAACCAAGACTAAGCTAAGAGATGAGAAAGGTTGTAAACACAAGTATATAGTCAGAAATCAAGACACAATAGGTCTGGATGCTGCGTGCGATCGTGTACCGGCCAGAGATGGCCTAAATCGGATGACATTCAAATCTAGTCCTCACCCACGCTCTCAATTTATGTCACGATTTGCTCAATTTGTGTCACGTTTTTATTCCTCTCTAAGTGGGCCATGCGTTGATACGCGGTCCATGGCCCTACCCCGCTCGCTCTCTCTCCCCCTCCCTCCACATGTCCTCCCTTACTCCAGGCCTTTCCACAACCACCCCACACGCGCCCACTACAGCGCCCACTACTACTACTACTCGGGTCCCCGCCGGATTTTTCTCAAGACAGGGCAGGGCTCCGTCCCGCTTCTCCTCGCGATGGGGCTGGCTTCAGGAGGCTATGTGGGGATCGGCAGCAGCAGCAGTAGCAGCAGCAGCAGCAGTAGCAGCAGGGGCAGCAGGAGCACAAAGAGCACCCGGCAATGCATCAAGCCGAGCACGAGATAAGAAGGGGCATGGCAGGAGTCATTCGGGGCGGAGTGAGGACCATGGAGTGCTCGTGGTGTCGTGCCAGGACTCGGGCTGTGGCCTCCCAGCGCCTCTCCACAGAGCCGAGGGCAGCGGCGGGGCTTCGTACTTGTCTCTCACGGTGAGGGCTCAACTTGCATATCAGCATTCCCTCACTCTTACCCCCTCACCCTTCACTTCCGCCCTCTGCTGCAAACTAGTTTCGGCTGACCGGGACAGGCCCCAACTCAGACCTTCATGAGCGCTGGTGGAGTTCCCTATCTCGTACCCCCTCACCCTCCACATTTCTCTCCACGCCCACTGCCCTGCCCCTGCCCGGCTCTCTTCCCTCCTATATTCCCTCTCTAATCCTGCCCCTCCTGCCCCTCCTGCTCTCCGGATCATCCTTTCCCTCGGCACCCCCCATCCTCCAGGAACCACGTGAGGAGACACGGAGTGGATCAGGGGCATCACTTGGGCTCGTGCTGGTGCAGCAGATGGTGAGTTGATGGTGCAGCAGATGGTGAGTTGATGGTGCAGCAGATGGTGAGTTGATGGTGCAGCAGATGGTGAGTTGATGGTGCAGCAGATGGTGAGTTGATGGTGCAGCAGATGGTGAGTTGATGGTGCAGCAGATGGTGAGTTGATGGTGCAGCAGATGGTGAGTTGATGGTGCAGCAGATGGTGAGTTGATGGTGCAGCAGATGGTGAGTTGATGGTGCAGCAGATGGTGAGTTGATGGTGCAGCAGATGGTGAGTTGATGGTGCAGCAGATGGTGAGTTGATGGTGCAGCAGATGGTGAGTTGATGGTGCAGCAGATGGTGAGTTGATGGTGCAGCAGATGGTGAGTTGATGGTGCAGCAGATGGTGAGTTGATGGTGCAGCAGATGGTGAGTTGATGGTGCAGCAGATGGTGAGTTGATGGTGCAGCAGATGGTGAGTTGATGGTGCAGCAGATGGTGAGTTGATGGTGCAGCAGATGGTGAGTTGATGGTGCAGCAGATGGTGAGTTGATGGTGCAGCAGATGGTGAGTTGATGGTGCAGCAGATGGTGAGTTGATGGTGCAGCAGATGGTGAGTTGATGGTGCAGCAGATGGTGAGTTGATGGTGCAGCAGATGGTGAGTTGATGGTGGCAGCAGATGGTGAGTTGATGGTGCAGCAGATGGTGAGTTGATGGTGCAGCAGATGGTGAGTTGATGGTGCAGCAGATGGTGAGTTGATGGTGCAGATGGGAGATGGTGCAGCAGATGGTGAGTTGATGGTGCAGCAGATGGTGAGTTGATGGTGCAGCAGATGGTGAGTTGATGGTGCAGCAGATGGTGAGTTGATGGTGCAGCAGATGGTGAGTTGATGGTGCAGCAGATGGTGAGTTGATGGTGGCAGCAGATGGTGAGTTGATGGTGGCAGCAGATGGTGAGTTGATGGTGCAGCAGATGGTGAGTTGATGGTGCAGCAGATGGTGAGTTGATGGTGCAGCAGATGGTGAGGAGGTGCAGATGTGAGATGGTGCAGCAGATGGTGAGTTGATGGTGCAGCAGATGGTGAGTTGATGGTGCAGCAGATGGTGAGTTGATGGTGCAGCAGATGGTGAGTTGATGGTGCAGCAGATGGTGAGTTGATGGTGCAGCAGATGGTGAGTTGATGGTGCAGCAGATGGTGAGTTGATGGTGCAGCAGATGGTGAGTTGATGGTGCAGCAGATGGTGAGTTGATGGTGCAGCAGATGGTGAGTTGGATGGTGCAGCAGATGGTGAGTTGAATGGTGCAGCAGATGGTGAGTTGATGGTGCAGCAGATGGTGAGTTGATGGTGCAGCAGATGGTGAGTTGATGGTGCAGCAGATGGTGAGTTGATGGTGCAGCAGATGGTGAGTTGATGGTGCAGCAGATGGTGAGTTGATGGTGCAGCAGATGGTGAGTTGATGGTGCAGCAGATGGTGAGTTGATGGTGCAGCAGATGGTGAGTTGATGGTGCAGCAGATGGTGAGTTGATGGTGCAGCAGATGGTGAGTTGATGGTGCAGCAGATGGTGAGTTGATGGTGCAGCAGATGGTGAGTTGATGGTGCAGCAGATGGTGAGTTGATGGTGCAGCAGATGGTGAGTTGATGGTGCAGCAGATGGTGAGTTGATGGTGCAGCAGATGGTGAGTTGATGGTGCAGCAGATGGTGAGTTGATGGTGCAGCAGATGGTGAGTTGATGGTGCAGCAGATGGTGAGTTGATGGTGCAGCAGATGGTGAGTTGATGGAGCAGATGGTGGATGGTGCAGCAGATGGTGAGTTGATGGTGCAGCAGATGGTGAGTTGATGGTGCAGCAGATGGTGAGTTGATGGTGCAGCAGATGGTGAGTTGATGGTGCAGCAGATGGTGAGTTGATGGTGCAGCAGATGGTGAGTTGATGGTGCAGCAGATGGTGAGTTGATGGTGCAGCAGATGGTGAGTTGATGGTGCAGCAGATGGTGAGTTGATGGTGCAGCAGATGGTGAGTTGATGGTGCAGCAGATGGTGAGTTGATGGTGCAGCAGATGGTGAGTTGATGGTGCAGCAGATGGTGAGTTGATGGTGCAGCAGATGGTGAGTTGATGGTGCAGCAGATGGTGAGTTGATGGTGCAGCAGATGGTGAGTTGATGGTGCAGCAGATGGTGAGTTGATGGTGCAGCAGATGGTGAGTTGATGGTGCAGCAGATGGTGAGTTGATGGTGCAGCAGATGGTTTTGTTCTGAGAGCTTCATCCCCATGGCACGGGCTGGTGCTTGCTTGACCATGGTTCGTGGTGTCAGGGATTTGTCCCGTGCACGTGACAAACGCACAACAAACTCTCTCCCCCTCTGTTCCCCTCCCCTTGCTTGCAGGTGACTCTAATGAAGGGAGAGATAGTCTTCGACTCACAACCTGGCTCTGGGTCCACTGTGGCCTTTTCCGTGCCCGTATCCACGCCCTTGATTCAAGAACATTGGACAGAAGGGGAGCAGAAGACCAAGAACGGGTGCAAAGTCCATTGCAGCAGCAGCAGCACCAGCACCAGCAGCAGCAGCACCAGCAGCAGCAAGGAGAGGCGTTGTGGTGCTGTGAGAGCCAAGAGACAGGTTCAGGAGATTCTCCAGGTGGTTTCAGCAGTGCTCATGAGCAGGAGACTGGTTCAGGAGAGTTTTCAGGTGCTGGCAGCAGTATGCAGAATTTCGGATCTGGGCCAAGGGAAGAGTGTGGAGAGAAGGCTCAGCAGCACAGCCAGGAGATTTCTCAGGTGAACCAACAAAACCTGAACCAGCAGCTGCAGCAGCAACAGCAGGTGGAGCGATCACTAGTGTGGATGGGGAGGGTGGGCAGTGAGGGAGAGCGCACAGCAGTAGTCAGAGCAGCACGAGAGAGTGAGAGGGGGAGTGTGAGTGCTGGTTTCCCTCGGTCCGTCTCTGTGAGTGCACTCACTGCCACAGCTGCAGCCAGCACACGTGCAGCAGCAGCAGATGCCCTCACACGGGCATCGCTCACTGGTCTGCGCATCCTGGTGGTGGACGACACGCCCGTCAACCTCATGGTGGCCCGCCGCACGCTTGCTCGCTGGGGCGCTGTTGTAGCAACGGCGAAGAGCGGGGAGGAGGCGGTTGAGATGGTTGTTGCAGGCTTGTGTGGGTTGGAAATGGAAGGGGAGGAGGTTGAGTTGGCGGCAGGAAGGATGCCGGTAATGGGAGGGGAGGAGGCGGTGGGAAGGGCCGCTGCAGGTGGGTGGATAGGGAAGGAAGAAGGGAGAATAGTTGGGGAGGAGAGGTGCTCGGAGGGTGGAGCGATGGGGGGAGCAGGCGTGGGTGAAGAGGGTGGTGAGGTGATGGGGAGAAGGGATGGGAGCGGGACGGGAGGAGATGGGGTGGGAGAAGGCAGGGGAAGAGGGCGCACATCATTGCAGCATGGGTTCGACTTGGTTCTCATGGATCTGCAAATGCCGGGCATGGATGGGTGAGTGGGGGGGAATGGATGGTAGGGGGCATGGATGGTAGGGGACATGGAATGTGGCATGAATGGGTGAGGCATGGATGGGTGAGGCATGGATGGGTGAGGCATGGATGGGTGAGGCATGAATGGGTAAGGCATGGATGGGTGAGGCATGAATGGGTGAGGCATGGATGGGTGAGGCATGCATGGGTGAGGCATGGATGGGTGAGGCGTGGACGGATGAGGCATGGATGGGTGAGGCATGGATGGTGAGGCATGGATGGGTGAGGCATGGATGGGTGAGGCATGAATGAGTGAGGCATGAATGGGTGAGGCATGAATGGGTGAGGCATGGATGGGTGAGGCATGGATGGTTGAGGCTTGGATGGGTGAGGCATGGATGGGTGAGGCATGGATGGGTGAGGCATGGATGGGTGAGGCATGGATGGGTGAGGCATGGATGGGTGAGGCATGCATGGGTGAGGCATGGATGGGTGAGGCATGGATGGGTGAGGCATGGATGGGTGAGGCATGGATGGGTGAGGCATGGATGGGTGAGGCATGGATGGGTGAGGCATGGATGGGTGAGGCATGGATGAGTGAGGCATGAATGAGTGAGGCATGGATGGGTGAGGCATGGATGGGTGAGGCATGGATGGGTGAGGCATGGATGGGTGAGGCATGGATGGGTGAGGCATGCATGGGTGAGGCATGCATGGGTGAGGCATGGACGGGTGAGGCATGCATGGGTGAGGCATGGATGGGTGAGGCATGGATGGGTGAGGCATGGATGGGTGAGGCATGGATGGGTGAGGCATGGATGGGTGAGGCATGGATGGGTGAGGCGTATGGTTGAGGCATGGATGGGTGAGGCATGGACAGTAGCAGATGGTCTGACGTCAGGTAATAATCCGTGGACGCATTCAGATGCGCTGCCTACTGATCTCGTGCTAGGTCATAGAAAACTCCTCTCTCGTTGTGCACTCTCCTCTCTCCTCCTCCCCATCCTCTCCCCACCCCCCCCTGCCCTTCCTTTTCCTGGCAGGTTTGCAGCAGCAGAGGCCATTCGAGCTTGTGAGAGGAAGCTTGTAATGGAGATGGCCCAAAAGGCACACCAGGGGAAGCAGCAGGGGGCCCCTCTTAGCTCACGTGACGCAGGCAGAGGGGGTCCTGCAGCCCCGCCACAAGCAGCACTAAGGCATGGGGACATGGAGGGCGGAGACGACCTGCCCTGGGGAGGGAGGCATGCAAAGCACGAGGTCATATGGGAGCGAGCAGCGGGGGCAGCGGGGGCAGTGGGGGCAGCGGGGGCAGGGGGAGCAACGGGGGCAGGGGGGGCAGTGGGGGCAGAGGGGGCAGCAGGGGCAGGGGGGGAAGCGGGGGCAGGGGGAGCAGCGGGGGCAGCGGGGGCAGGGGGAGCAGCGGGGACAGGGGGAGCAGTGGGGGCAGGGGGGGAGCGGGGGCAGGGGGGCCAGCGGGGGCAGGGGGGCCAGCGGGGCAGGGGGGGCAGGGGGGCAGCGGGGGCAGGGGGGGCAGCGGGAGCAGGGGAGCAGCGGGGGCAGGGGGAGCAGCGGGGGCAGGGGGAGCAGCGGGGCAGCAGCGCCTGGAGAGATTCATAGGAGGGGTGTGAGCTGGGGAGGGGGGAGGCAAGGGGGCATGGGGGGAGGAGAGGGGCGGGGAGAGAGATACTTGCAAGGGGAGATGGGGGTAGGAGGGCGAAAACGGGAAGCTTCCAAGGCTCCTTTTTATGATCTTCACGTCCCTCCCCTAGAATCTTCAAGCCCCGCTGCTGCTGACTGGCAGCAGCCTCTGAGAGAGGAGCTTTTTGAGAAATCTCAAAAGCCTCTGAGAGAGGAGCAGCATACAGGCGGGTGCAGGGACTCTCTACCTCTCTGCGTGCCCATAGTGGCGCTGACTGCAGACGTGGATTCCGGAGTGGCGCAGAGGTGTGCAGAGGGGGGGTTTGACGGTGTGCTGCAGAAGCCAGTGGATGCCCACCTGCTGGCGCGTCGCTGTTGTGGGTGGCGCTGCAGCCGACTGCAACGCAATGAACTGAGAGATGATACTGACACGACTACAGATTCAGCAGTCGCTGCTGCGGGTGGTGTTGCAGCCGACTGACTCAAAGAACTGACAGATTCTATTGACAGGTTGGGTAGGGTTTGATGGTGTGTTAGCAGCTCTCTCACCTGTAAGCGAAGCAGCGTTCCGGGAGTCACTCACTCGGGCGGTCTTCCAGCAACCATCATTCTGCTTTGTCCCTTATTGCTTTTGGACGATTCATACAATTTCTGATGAAATAACGGTTTCTCTTTTATAGTGTATTTATATACATGGGCCAGATTCGCCCACACATGGAATTGGTCAGACTGAAAGGGCCGTGATTGTCCTTCACCAATCGGCAGCTGCCGTACGAAAGCGAACTGATCGTTGGCGTGGCGATTGCGCACCATTGTTCCACTTCCGCGAAGCTCGGCGAAATGCATCGCTCCTGTGTAGTACGCGTAGTAACGCGTGCACATTTTGCCGAGAAAGGCAGAGGAACCATGAGGACTTGAGTGGTCGGAAGCGCGGCAAAGCGAAGTGCACAGCAGCGCGTACACGGCTACTAGACGAAAGCATCGGCTCTGGCCTCGGTATAGTCACGGGATCACCGCGACTAGCGCGAGCTGCTGCGTCACGAGCGTCGCTAACGATTCGGCGAAAGAAACGGCGAAAGAAGCAGCGCTGACTCCAGAAGTAGTAGTAGCAGTTATGCCGGAAGCTCGAACTTCGCGAGCGGTTGGATGCCGTTGGAATGCGAACTCGTCCTTGAAAAAGAAGACAGAGAGTACAGCGGGAGGCCGTGTTGATACTTGGTCGGCCGCGGTGCTGTTTCAGGGTGGGTGATAATAACGAGGGTGGGCCCCACGTTGCGGGGCTTGCTCGCTTTGCTCCGGCGTCGCAAGGCACGGAGTTGGCTTGCTGGCGCGGCAGAGTTGGCTTGTTGGCGCGGAGTTACGCGGAGTTTCGCGGAGTTGCGCGGAGTTGCGCACAGGCCTGCCAGTCACTCGAAACGTGCGCGGAATGAGAGCAACAGGCGCGCAGATCAAGCAGGAAACATCGCGTCCATCCCCCCTACAATCCGCGGTCTTATCGGCCTTCCGCCCACCTCCCCCCTGGCCCATCCCCTCCCTAAATCCCCACACGCCCACACGCGCATTCTTTGTCCCCCTCCTCCCATCCGCCTTCCCCCATCCCCCATTCCCCTTCCCCCATCCCCCATCCCCCATCCGTTCCCCCATCCCCCTTCCCCCGTCCACCTTCCCCAATCTGGCCCCGCCCACCCGCCTTCCCCCATCCGCCGCCTGGCACCCATCTGTGCAACGCGCGCATTCCGTTCTGTCCAGGCAAACCAGCAAGGACGCAGTAAAAGCAGAGGACGAGGAGGATCGATCGTCTGTGCATTTTTAGTCGACTGAAAAATCACCTACGGTAAAAGCAGAGGACGATGAGGATGGATCGCCCTCGGGATCTGTTTCCAGTGGGGTTGAGCACGTTCATGTAGGGTGTAATTTCTTTTTGAGTGAGTGTAGTACGGTGGTGGATCGATCTTGGGCCCTAACACCCTCTTTTCGTTGCAGAGACAGGGCACCTCCTAGAACGAACCCAGGCGCTACAGTCTGACTGCTCTCACTGCCTCTCCCAATGATATCCCCCCCCTCCTCCCCCCCCCCCCCCACCCACCCCACCCCTCGCCCACCACCCCCACAATGTGCTGCATTCCACAGGGCTTAATGCTTCCCCTAACTGACGGTGTCACAGTGCTTAATGCTTCCCCTAAGTGACTGTCGCAGTGCTTAATGCTTCCCCTAAGTGACTGTGTCACAATGCTTAATGCTTCCCCTAAGCGACAGTGTCACAGTGCTTAATACTTCTCCCAAGTGACAGTGTCACAGTGCTGTTGGCGGCATGGCTTGTCTGAGGCGCGGATCCAATCCATTCCAGCACTCGCAGCATGGGGGAATGAGGAGGGGCACTCGCAGCATGGGGGAATGAGGAGGGGCACTCGGAGCAGGGTGTTTTTGAGAATTCTCAAAAACACCCTGCAAAATCAAGGACTTCGTTATCCTCGGTTTGTTACAGCTTGGAAGCTACCTAGGAAAATTTGTAATACATTAGTACGAGCTAAAATAGTGTAGAAGGGAAACTGTGACCAGTTGGTTGCCTCCCAATAATGGGGACGAACCTTCTGGAATGTCCCTCTCTGCATGTTTACTTGCTGAATTTGACAGCTAGAACTGGTAGCTGGCAAAGCGCTCCACTGGAGCCGCGATGTTGAGATTGTGATGGCTCAATTTCTTAGAGCCTACACAAGCAAGGAAGGGAGTAGAAATAGATCGTAGTCAGTATGTTTGACTCCTAGTGCGCTGATGAAGGCCTATTGTTGGCCGAAACGCGTTCGCACGCGACATCCGGGCCTATTGTGTCTGGCGTTCTGACTTGAGAAATCTTTCTCTTACCTTTCTCGCTGTTAGATCTTAGATCTTAGTTCTAGTCTTAGATCTACTCTTAGGAGGCTTGCTGCGGATCGAATCCTATGTTTTCCCATCTGTTGGAGTATGCCGGGGATGTGGAGTACTCGGCAGGGCACACAAACTGAAAGCGCCTCACTTCACACTCGCTCTCTCCCTCCCCCACTCCCCATCCCTCCTCCCAGCCCCCTGGTTCACCGTGCTGGTGGCGGCATGGCCTGTTTGCGGGCTGGTCATAGCAGCGTGGCTGCTCTACTCCAAGCACTCGGAGTATGCAGCGCGGAGGGAGGAAGCGCTGGAAGTGTGGTGCAAGGAGCGCGCGCTCATGCTGCAGCAGCTGGTGCTCACCCATGCGGGGCAGACTCAGGTAGGACCGTAGGACTCAGGTAAGACTCCGGTAGAACTCAGGTGAGACTCAGGTGGGACTCAGATGGGACTCAGTTGGGACTCAGGTGAGACTCAGGTGGGACTCAGGTGGGACTCAGGTGAGACTCAGGTGGGACTCAGGTGGGACTCAGGTGAGACTCAGGTGGGACTCAGTCAGACTCGTTCTCAGCTCAGGCCAAGTTGGGGACAAGTCTCATGAAGCATGAAGCATCCGTTCTTGCTTCATCATCACTGCCTTCTTCTGGTTCCTCGCTCCTCCCCCATCCACACAAGGCCCTACGGCTCGGCCCTAACCGTCATTGTGCCCTTATGTTGCTCTCCCTGACCAATTTCCTCGCACCCACAGACATGTGCTGGCATCATCTGCGTGTGAGTCGACTCAAAAGCACCCACAGACATGTGCTGGCATCATCTGCGTGTGCTTGGACGCGTGCTTTGAGTTTTTTTTTTAAGAAATGAACCTACATTGCCCTCCCCCTCCCCCAACCACAGACACTCGCTGGCATCATTTCAGTGAAGGGCAAGCCGGGCCAGAAGGGCAAGTGGGAGCTGGACGCATGCTTAAACGGCAGCATGTGGCGGCAGTACCTCACTCTCACGGCGTATGCGCGGCCGGGAAACACTGGGGCAGTCTCGTGTGTGTTTGTGAAAGACGAAGAGAGGTGAGGGAGGGTGGATGGAGGTAAAGGGGAGGACAGGGGTGGGAACTGGGGGGGGTGCGTAGGGAGTATGGATGCGTGTTTGAACGGCAGCAGGTGGGGGGAGCTTTTGAGTCGGCTTTTGAGTCGACTTATGAGTCGACTCAAAAGTGGGAATTGGGGGCATGGAGGGAGTATGGATGCGTGTTTAAACGGGAGTAGGCGGGGGGAGTGAGTGCCTCACTCTCGCAGCATATGCTCGGCCGGGTAACGCTGGGGCGACCTCTTGCGTGTTTGTGAAGGATGGAGAGAGGTTAGAGGAGGGTGTAATTTCAACAGGTGTGTGTATGCTGATATGGCATGTTTATTATTTGTGATGCTTTCCCGCCTTGCCTGTTATTGAGGCGCCTCAAAAGTGGCACGTCTATTATTTGTGATCATCACCAAAATCCCAGGTCCCACAATCCGTCCCACAAGCCTACATGGGCGGAAACAGTCCTAAAACGGTCCACTCGCGGTCCAAAGGCCATCCCCAAACGCGGTCAGTCTACCTCCCGCCCAAAAACCGCCCACACACTGTCTACAGCTGAGACTGCATTTGGACTGGCCCCGGATCTTGATTGAAGGCCAGGCCAACCGGATATCCTCAACATGAAACAAACTACACGAACACATAAATGCAAGGCAACATAAAACTCTTTGACAAACGAGGTTGCAGAAGCTACTGTCAAACAGCAGTACACCGCCCTACTAAATACTTTAACACCATCTGAAAGCAGTTTAGGGAATTTCATGCTCAAAACAGAAACTTGTTCACAAGGTAGACACGTGCGTCAATGACACTCCTCACGACATGGGCATTGCGAGGGGTTGGGAAGGGTTTGAGGGTGCGAGAGCAGGTGTGAGTGCGAGGGTGGGACACCAGCGATCCATATCTGTGTGCCCCTCTAACATCGCCGCTGCAGTCTCGCATGGAGTAGAAGCAGCAGCAGCCGACGCTGTGACGCGTGCGTGCCTCACTGGCCTGCGCATCCTGGTGGTGGATGTCACACCCGTCAACCTCATGGTGGCCCGCTGCACCCTCACCCGCTGGGGTGCGGTTGTAGCAACGTCGAAGAGCAGGGAGGAAGCTGTTGAGATGGTTACTGCAGGCTTGGAGGAGAGTGGAGGGGGGGCCACAGTATTGATGGCGAGGAGCGGGGAGGAGGTGGTGGAGTGGAGGTGGCTGGTGCACGAATGAAGGAGAGAGGAGGGGGGGCTGCATTATTGATGGCGAGGAGCGGGGAGGAGGCGGTGGAGGTGTCTGGTGCAGGGCTGCATGCAAGAGGGGAGGAAACGGTGAGGATGTCTGGTGCACGAATGGAGGAGAGAGGAGGGGTTGGGGGCACATCATGGCGGCACGGATTTGACTTGGATCTCATGGATCTTCAAATGCCCGGCATGGATGGGTGAGTGGTGGATGCAAATCTAATGCATAAGGTATTCTAAGGTGCCTTCACCTCATCATGTGCCGCGTCATTGAGAACCCTTCCCCTGTTTGCGATCATTTCTCTCTCCCCCAACCCCTTCTCACCCTCCCCCCCCACCCCTTTCCCCTCCTCTTTCCCACAGGTTTGCAGCAGCAGATGCCATTCGAGCTCATGAGAGGAAGCAAGTATTGGAGATGGCCTTTAAGGCACGGCAGGTAAGACAGCAGCAGCTAGTAGCGGCAGTATTGGAGTGTGCATTGGAGGGTCCTCAGAATCAGCTGGGTTTGGAGCCCCTAAGGGCCAAGAGGCACACCAGGGAGAGGAGCAGGGGACCTCTCAGGAGCCTCAGGGGCAAAGAGACGAGGGGGGGGGCCTCTTTAACTCGCATGGAGCAGTCAGAGGAGGGGAGGGGGGAAGCCTCCTTAACTCTCGTGGAGCAGACAGATTGGGGGCTGCTGCAGCGACTCAAAGAGCGGTAAGGCATGCAGAACTGGAGAGCGGAGACGACCTGGACTGGGCAAGGAGACATGCAACGCACGAGGTTGCATGGGAGGGAGCAGTGGGGGCAGGGGGGGCAGTAGCGCCAGGGGAGATGCACAGGCGGGGTGTGAGCTGGGGAGGGGGGGCCAAGGGGACATGGGGGGACGAGAGGGGAGGGGGAGAGATTCTTACCAGGGGAGATGGGGGGAAGACGGCGAAACGAGGGAGCGTCCAGGGCTGCTTGTTCTGGTCTGCTTGTCCCTACCCTAGAACCTTCATACCCCGCTGCTGCTGCTGTGGACTGGTAACAGCCTCTAAGGATTGAGGAGCCGGTGGCACCTGCTTCTGTTGACTGGCAGGCACCTGCTGCTGCTGCTGCTGACTGGCAGGCACCTGCTGCTGCTGCTGACTGGCCAGCACCTCCCCGGGTGCCCATAGTGGCGCTGACAGCAGATGTGGATTGTGGAGTGGTGCAGAGGTTTGCAGAGGGGGGGTTTGACGGGGTGCTGCAGAAGTGGACGCCCACCTGCTGGCGGCTCACCTCAGCCAAGCGCAGCTCCAGCATTCCCTGCTGCGGGTGGTGGATTGTCACCAGGGCTTCAGATTGGATTTTGAGGGGCTGTTGGCTCAGGGTGCCCCTAGCAAAAGCCCCTGTTTTTCAGGGTCGGGTTTTGGAAGTTGCAATTTTTTTCAGGGTATTTTTTTTCGAAGGCTGAATGTTCAGGACTGAAAAAATTCAGAGTTGAGATGATAGGGTTGAATCTTGGAGATTTTTTAGGGTAAGTAGGATTTTCACCTAGCACACTATGTTAGACAGTGCATGTTTTGTCAGGCCCAAAAAATACTAAGCCCCACTCATCAACTACAATTCTTAGGTTTCTGATCCTTCGATTGGATCGGAGTTCACTGCGTACAAATTGTCACTACCAGCGTGATATTGTCGAAGGACCAGTCACGCCCCTCCCTTTTGCTCCAACTCGCGTCAGACTGCCTGCGTGATGGACCAATCATGCCCCTCACATCTGAACCAGCTCGCATTACCTGCGTCATTTCGTGTTATGGATGAACAAGCAGAGTAGCGCAGGAATGAATAACGAAGTGTTCAATCACTGAATGGCGATACAAGGAATGGCATGTCAACTTATACATGTGTTGACATGTAGAAGTTATAGGCTAGTGTAGATGTGTGTTCCTAGTGACTACAACCCCAACTGCTATATGTGCTGTAATCTCCACCTAATAATTTGTTCTTGCATTCTAACATGGTATCACGAGTAGGTTAGGTCCACCCGCCCGCTTCCGCCCGCGCCCTAGCCTAACCCCCCCCCCCTCTACCTAGCCCTAGCACCCGCCCGGCCCCTAGCGCCCGCCCGGCCCGTAGCGCCCGCTCGGCCCGTAGCGCCTGCCCGGCCCTTAAGCGCCCGCCTGCCCCGTCGCGCCCGCCTGGCCCCGTCGCGCCCGCCATGCCCCGTCGCGCCCCCTAGGCCCCGTCGCGCCCGCTAGCCCCCGTCACGCCCGCTAGGCCCCGGCTCAGTCACGCACGCCAGCCCAGCCCCTGCCGCGCCCTCTCACGGCCGCCCGGCCCTTGTCGCGCCCGCCCGGCCCTTAGCGCCCACCCGGCCTCCTCCTAGCGCCGCCCGACCCCTCCTAGCGCCAGCCCGACCTCAGCAGCGCCCGCCCAACCTCCTCCTAGCGCCGCCCGGCCTCCTCCTAGCACCGCCCTGCCCCTCCTAGCGCTAGCCCGGCCCCAACAGCGCCCGCCCAGCCTCCTCCTAGTACCGCCCGGCCTCCTCCTAGCACCGCCCGGCCCCTCCTAGCGCCACCCCAGCCCCAGCAGTGCCCGCCCGGCCTCCTCCTTTCTGCATGGCGCTCTATTTTATCGCCATGCGCCTGCCGGACCGCCTCGCTAGTGCTCGCGACCGCTTCCTTAGCCAGCACCCGGGTGACCTCACCCTGACCGCCTTTGTCGACACCCTCACCGAGATCGAGACTCGAAAGCGCACTATCGCTCTGTCGAGCGGTGCGCATGCAGTCTCTATCTTTCACGGCTGTGCCCCCTCCCAGTGCACTTTTATTGACGTTTCGGCTGCGGTCGCCACTTCGACCCCTCTAACCGAAACGGCTGCTACGGTACACCCGCAGCAGCGCCCGCGCCGCACTGGCCGTGGCCGCCAGGGTGGTCGTGGTGGTGGAGCTGGTGTTAGTGGTAGTGGTGGTGGTGACGGAAGTCCGCCTGAGGGGACTACCACCGATGGGCAGGAGCAGACGCAGTCGCCTCCGCAGCAGGAGCAGCCCCAGAAGCAGCCGCCGTCACAGCAGCAGCCGCCGCAGCCGTGGGCTCGTCTCCCGCCTGGTTGGCCCGGTACCTCCGGAGGTGGTGGCCGTGGTGGCGGCCCGCGTAGCTTGGCGTCTACCGGCAGCTCCGTTGGTGTGACCTACCAGTACCAGCTTCAGACTGGGCCTCTCCACGGCACTTTGTGTCGCCGCTCGCACCCGACAACCCGCTGTTTTTGCCACCTCGACGATCTCTTTCCTCGTCGCTTTGGCCCGGCCCCGGACCTCCCCGACTGGCACAGCCTGCTTCGCCAGGGCGTGCCGATCTTTGAGTTAGACATGGATCAGATAGGTGCTGCTTTGCATGCCTTGTACTCTGACGCTTCTAGTGTTGCTGGATCTTATTACCCTGTGTACTCCAGTTTAGGTGTTGCACTCTTGTGTAGCTTAGCCTCCCCTGCTGCGTCAGGCGTAGGACTGCCTAGTTTGCCTAGCCTAGTTTCTGCACTGGCTTCGTTCCCGGCCTCCGCTACTGCCTCGCTGTCCTTCACTCTCGACTCCGGTGCTTCTGCCTGCTTCTTCCGCGACCGCTCCACACTCACGCCGCTTGCAGCGCCACCTGTTGTCACTCTCGCTGACCCCTCTGCGGGTCCAGTCATCCCTCGCACTTCCACTTCCCTTCCCTGTCCAGCCGTTCCCTTGGGCACTCTTACAGGCCTCCACGTTCCCTCGTTCTTCAGGAACCTGGTTGGTGTCGGCCGTCTTCAGGACCTCGGCGTCACCACTACGTTCCCTGGGCACGAGCGGTTCGCTGTCTGTACCGAGGCAGTCTCAAGTTCCCCCCTTGCGACGTTGCCCCGGGACCCGGTGTCCGGTCTGTTTACCCTCGACACCGCTTCCCCCCCGGTTGGTGCGTCCTCCCACGTCGCTGCAGCTTGCTCGTGTCGGTCCCTCACTCACCCGTCCCTTCTGTGGCACCACCGCCTGGGTCACCCTGCTCTCCCGCGTCTGCGTCACATGTCTCAGCACGGTCTTGTCTTAGGCCTTCCTGCGTCGCTCCCTGCCCTTCCCCCCTCGACTACGCCACCGTGCACGCCTTGAGTCGAGGGCCGGCTCCGCCGTGCTCCTCACTCCTCCTCGCTTTGCCCAGCTACTGCCCCCCTTCAGACCCTGCACCTGGACGTTTGGGGCCCGGCCCCCGTCCCCAAACCGCGCGGTGAGCGCTACTTTCTTGTGCTTGTCGACGACTACACGCGCTACACCACAGTGTTTCCCCTGGGTTGTGGCCGCGCGTCTCCACCGCGGTCTCCCCGTGCTATGTCTCCACTCCGACCGTGGCGGCGAGTTCGCCTCTGGTCGGCTTGGACAGTTGTGTCATGCGGAGGGCATCACCTTGTCGTACACCTTGCCGGACTCGCCACAACAAAATGGGGTTGCTGAGCGCCGCATCGGCTTGGTCAAAGAGGTGGCTCGTACCTCCATGCTCCATGCCGATGCCCCTCATTTTCTGTGGTCGTTCGCTGTTCGCTACGCTGCTCACCAGCTTAACTTGTGGCCCCGCTCCCAGCGGCCGCAGGTTCCGCCGACCCTCCTTTGGACCGGGTCCCCCGGTAACGCATCAGCGTTCCACGTCTTGGGTTGCCTTGCTCACGTTCATGCCTCTTGCACAGACAGGCTCACTGCCCGCACTGTCCCGTGCGTCTTCCTTCGTTTCCCCCTGGACTCGTCTGACTGGCTCTTCTACCACCCGCCGTCTCACCGCTTCCTCCACTCTCGTGACGTCACCTTTGACAAGTCTGTCTCCTTCTACCGTCGCTTCCCTCACCGAGGTCTCCCGGTTTCCCCACCCCTGTTCCTTGCTCCCTCTCCCCCGGTAGCCCCTGCTCCCCTCCCGCCTCGTCCAGCCCCGTCTGGCGTCTCTCACGTTACTCCCCTCCCGTCGGTTGTCCCCGTTAAGGAGTCTTCTGACTCTGGTTGTCCCCCTGGCTTGCCCTTGTCGCGTCCCCCTTCCCCGGTGTCTCCACCTCCGCTGTCGCAGTCGTCGCCGCCGTTGTCGCTGTTGCAGCCGTTGCCACCGCCGCCGTTGCAGCTGCTGCCGCCGCCGCCGCCGCCGTCGCAGCTGCTGCCGCCGCCGCCGCCGCAGTCGCAGCCACTACCGCCGCCACCGCCGCCGTCGCCGCCGCTGCCGCTCTTGGCCTCTGGGGGTGCTGGCGTCGAGGAGGGTGCTCGTCCTGCGGCTTCTGGCGTCGTCTGTCCCGGCGGGCCTGGGGGTGCCGCTGGTGCTGGAGGGAGTTCTCGCTCTGGGGGTGTTGGTTCTGGGGGTGCTGCCGTTGAGTGTTCCCCCGGCGGTCATCGTGCCTCTGCCGGTCCGGGGGTCGGGCCCCAGCCGTCGTTGCAGCCGTTGCAGCCGTTGCAGCCGACCGCCGGTCCGGCCCCTCCCTAGGGCCGGTCAGGCCCCCGTAGCGCCCGCTCGGCCCCTCCTAGCGCCCGCCCGGCCCCAGTAGCGCCCTCCCGGCCCCTCCTCGCGCCAGCCCGGCCCCAGCACGGCCCGCCCGGCCTCTTCCTAGCGCCGCCTGGCCTTTCGCGCCCGCCAGGCTCCCAGCGCCCGCCCGGCCCCTCCTAGCGCCCGGCCGGCCCCAGTCGCGCCTGGCCGGCTGCCCAGCGCCTGCCTGGCCCCTCCTAGCGCCCGCCTGGCCTCTTAGCGCCCGCCGGGCCCCTCCTAGCGCCCACCCGGCCTTTAGCGCCCGCCCGACCTCTCGCGCCTTCCCAACCCCTCCTAGCACCCGCCCGACCGGCCCCAGTGCGCCCGCTCGGCCTGCGGCGCGCCTGCTCGGTCTCCTAGCGCCCGCCCGGCCCCTCGTTGCGCCCGCCCGGCCTTCGGCGCCCGCCCGGCCTCTCGCTCCAACCCGGCCCCGTCGCGCCTGCCCGGCTCCCAACGCCAGCTCGACCCCTCCTACTGCCCGCCCGGCCCCTCCTCGTGCGTGCTCGGCCTGTCGCGCCACCTCGGGCCCTGTGTCTTCTGCTCACCCGCGCTGGAGCGCCTCGCAGCCGCCCTACTAGAGAGTGCTGCCGCAGTGTCCCCGTGCCGCTGTACTCCTGCGGAGCTGTGGAGCTGTGCCGCTGTGCCCCTGTGTCGCTGCGTAGCTTTGTCGCTGACCCTGCACGATGGCTGACTTCGTGCTCCGTCTGGACGCTGAGGGCCACGCGGTTGACTTCGCCGCCTGGCTCTCCGATCTCCGCCGTCAGCTTACAAGTCAGTGGCAGGATGGGCACTCTTTGGTTGTCCGTGCTGATGGCTTGCTTCCCCGCCCCCCTGCACCTGCTCCCCTCCCTGCTGATCCCACCTCTGCTGAGAGTGAGGCTTTTTCTACTGCTGCGCTTGCCTGTGCGGCCTGGGACTCTCGCGATGCAGTAGGTCAGGTTGCCATCAGTCATGCCCTCCCTGTGTCTGAGCGCTCGCGCTTCGCTACGGTTGATATGGCCAAAGCTTATTTAGACGCTGTTGTTGCTCGCTACTCCACGCTGCATCCGCTTCTGCAGGCCGCTTGCTCTTCCCGATGCTGTTCCCAGACCTTGCTGCCTTCCCTAGTGTTGCAGACTTTGCCAATCACTTGCGTGCTCTAGAGTCTCGCTATCGCACTGCCAGCACTGCTGCCAGCTCACTGCGCTCCCCCCTCCATTCTGCATGACGCTCTATTTTATTGCCATGCGCCTGCCGGACGCCTCGCTAGTGCTCGCGACCGTTTCCTTAGCCAGCACCCGGGTGACCTCACCCTCACCGCCTTTGTCGACACCCTCACCGAGATCGAGACTCGCCAGCGCACTATCGCTCAGTCGAGCGGTGCGCCGGCAGTCTCTATCTTTCACGGCTGTGCCCCCTCGTAGTGCACGTTTACTGACGTTTCGGCTGCAGTCGCCACTGCGACCCCTCTTACCGAGACGGCTGCTGCTGTCCACCCGCAGCAGGGCCCGCGCCGCACTGGCCGTGGCCGCCAGGGCGGTCGTGGTAGTGGAGCTGGTGGTAGTGGTAGTGGCGGTGGTAACGGTAGTCCGTCTGAGGGGACTATCACCGGTGGGCAGGAGCAGACGCAGTCGCCTCCACAGCAGGAGCAGCCCCAGCAGCAGCCGCCGCCACAGCAGCAGCCGCCGCAGCCGTGGGCTCGTCTCCCGCCTGGTTGGCGTCAAACTGCTGCGTGATTTTGTCGAAGGACCAATCATGCTCCTCACATCTACTCCAGCTTGCGTCTCCTGCGTCATTTTGGTGGACAAGTCACGCCCCTCACAGCTGCTCCAGTTCGCGTCAACTAGCCAGATAGGATTCTGTTTCAGGCTGGAAGTCCGTTAAGGCTGATAATTCAGGGTGACCAAAACAAAAACATACAATATTTCAGGCCTGCTCAAATGAGGACCCCTAAAATTTAGGCCTAGGAAAAATCAAAAGCAAAAAACAGGACAAACCTTAAAAAACACCCGGATATACAGCATTTCTGGGCATTTTTTATGACTTATGGAGCCCTGTTTGTCAAACAGAATGTCGGTTTCACTGACGGGGGTTTCCCTAGCACTTTCCCTAGGTTTCAGGGACAGGTTGCTATGACGGATTTTGATGAGAGGTTTAAATGAAAGAAATACGCCCCCCCTTTTTTGTGCAAAATTGAGTGGTTTTTATAGCATTAGAAGCCGAGATCTTGGTAATCTCATTAATTTCATCAATAGGGATTTTCTTCATATTCCGTGCTACTTCTTGCTGTACAATAACCGTTGCTTCATTTGGTGGGAGATTGGTGCCCTGCAGACTTGTGAAATCCATTGTTCTCCCAATTGAGCGTGGGTGGTTTCACCAACTGTAGTTGGGTTGGGTTGGTCAGCTCACAACGAGAAAGTTGATCCTGTCCTTTTGCCAGCTTGGCAAGTCACGCGTTTCTTGTCATTTTGACATGCAAGCTGCAAAGTCAGACAGACTTACGGGCGGCAAACCTGTCGAAACACATGCTTCTACACCTCGTCTAGGCTAAATCTTGCAAAGCAAATGTCGCTGATTTTCGGACAACTCCCAAACATATGCTTCTACACCTCGTCTACGCTAAATCTTGCAAAGCAAATGTCATAACAAGGCACGGTTGCGGGGCCTTGGGTATTGTTATGGGTGAAAACCCAGGAATAGCGCGAAAGTGAACATCGAGATTTGAAATGACAGAATTATCAAATTTATTTGAGTTATCAGAGTATCGGTAGAATGAATGACGAGGCTTAGTATAGGAACGCCATAGCGAATCTTAACCGCGTGATGCATAGGTTCTTAGAAGGCATCTTAGGATACGGAGCGCTCCGAAATGACGCAAAATGGTTTGGTGTAGCACGTACGGTGACGGAACTAGGGCCTAGTCTAGTGCCGTGTTTGTTCGGTATGAGTGCTAATAGTGCGTCTCACTAAGGAATTACTCATTCCTTATAGATACCAAGCCATCAAGGTGTACTATAAAAAGTGCTGAAATCATATATGTGCCATAAAAATATTGGAAGTTACAGTGCTATTGAGAAATTGGACAATGCACCTTTTTTTCTCATGCTTGGCACATTTAGCAGTGTGTGTTTACAGATCTGCAAGGACGTCACGGGTACTCTAGATGTAGGCATATTGGGTGTAGGGGGCATCTTTTCTGTACATGTCCACCGTTGGCAGTAAACTTCACCGTTGGCGGCGAACCGTTCGTTGGAAGTTGCCCACCAGACCACCAGACTGAGCAAACTGCACTTTCGTCCTCAGAGTATGGCGGGAAAGACAAAAGTGAATTCAGGAGAGGAATTTTCTCGAGGGCGTATTGCCCTAAGCAGAGTCTCGGCTTCTATTTGAAAAACGGTTCGTACCAAGACTGAAACGATTTTTGTGATCACCCTGATTGGGAGGGGTTTGACGCGAGGTTTGGTGGTACGTTCCGTTTTCATGCTCATTCCATGCGGATATGACTGGTCTGGTGGGGTTTCGTGTCGTCGAGATGTCAACACGAATTTGAACCGCCGAACTCATGATGTACCAAATAGGTCTGGATTGCGGTGTAGGGTAGGCGAGAGCTTTTCCTGATTATTCCACGCGTGGCGAGTGTCAGTGGGGGTTAGGGCTGTTTTAGGGGGCCTAGTTATCTTCTGACGTTGCCAGAAACCGGCCAGAAGGCATAGAGGTTGCGTTCTCAGTTTGTTGCCAGATTCGAGTGCAAATCCCATGACAGTACGCTCACACCAAATCTCACTTCCGCGAAGCCTTCGCGAAGTGCATCCTGATTAGTAGGTTCCGCATTTAGCCTAGAATGGCAGACGAACTGTCAGAGCTTGAAGGGTCGGAAGCGTAAAAGGCACAGTAACGCGTACAACGACTCTGGCCTCGGTATTGTCACAGCGTCACCGCTTTTAGCCCGAGCTGCGGCGTCATGCGCGTCGCCGACAATTCGGCGGAAGAAGCTTCGGCAGCTTCCGCCGTAGCAGCTGCCATGGCGGAATCTAGAAGCGGTTGGAAGGAGAACCTTTCCTGGACGAAGGGAGAGGGTACTACTTCTTCAGCGAGATTCCGTGACACTTGCTCGGCCGCGGTGCTGTTTCAGGGTGAGTGATAATAACAAGGGGGCTTTGCTCGTTCTGCTCCGACCATCCCAAAATTCCAGGATCAGAAATACGGAGTAGGTATACAGTAGGTATGGCATAGGTACGTCTGCTACGGAGTAGCCTTGCTATACGAACAACTATACCTACAATATAGGAGAGGTCCACATTTTTGTGATGACGTCAGCGAAGAGCACGAAACACGAAACACGCGCGGAATGAGACGACACCGGCGCATGGGGAAAGGCGTCCGGAGTATTTGGATCACTAACTGAAAGCGTCCCACTTCACACTCGCCCTCTCCCCCGCTTCTCCTCCCGCCCCCAGCCCCCTGGTTCACCGTGCTGGTGGCAGCATGGCTGGGCTGCGGGCTGGTCATAGCGGCGTGGCTGCTCTACTCCAAGCACTCGGAGTACGTGGCGCGGAGGGAGGAAGCCCTGGGCGTGTGGTGCAAGGAGCGCGCGCTCATGCTGCAGCAGCTGGTGCTCACCCACGCGGGGCAGACTCAGGTAAGCGTCAGTCAGACATAGTCAGAGTCACTCGAATTCAGGTCCGTGTGAATCTGAGTGAACACCAGGTAAACGACTTGAACCTGAATCATGTAACGATCACCAGGTGGTCCCGATGTCAGTCATGCATGTCCCGCCTGCCTGCTTTATTGCTTGTCAATGCTGTTATCCATGCTTGTCCTACATATCACCCATTCTGTTGCCTTTCCTCCCGCCCTGCAGACTCTGCCCGGAATCATCTCAGTGATGGGCCAGCCTGGGCGGACGGGCAAGTGGGAGTTGGGCGTGTGTTTGAACGGCAGCACGTGGAAGGAGTACCTCACTCCTCTGTTCTCCTGTCCTTCCACCCCCGCAGACTCTCGCGGGCATTATCTCAGTGATGGGAAAGCCTGGCCGCAAGGGCAAGTGGGAGCTGGACACGTGTTTGAACGGCAGCACTTGGAAGGACTACCTCACTCACACGGCACCGACACGGCCGGGAAACACCGGGGCTGTGTCGTGTGTGTTTGTGACAGATGAAGAGAGGTGAGGTGGAGGAAGAGGTGAGGGGTTGAAGAGGTGAGGTGGGGGAAGAGGTGAGGGGTTGAAGAGGTGAGGATGGAGAGGGAGGGAGATGCACGCAGAGAAGGGATCTGGACGCGTGTTTGAACGGCAGCACGTGGAGGGACTACCTTGCTCGCACAGCACCAACACGGCCCAGCAACACGGGCGCGGTCTCGTGTGTATTTGTGAACCACAACGAGAGTTGAGGGGGGAGTGAGGGGTGGAAGGCGGGGGCAGAGCGAGTCTGGACACGAGTTTGAATGGCAGCATGGGGTGGGAGTTGTACCTCACTCGCACGACGTATGCATGCCTGGCGTGTTTGTGAAGGACGAAGAGAGGTGAGGGGGGCATGGAGGTGAGGGGGGCATGCAGGTGAGGGGGGAATGGAGGTGAGATGTGCACAGAATTTGCTCGTCTTGCCCTTCCGAACTTGTTCAAGCGTTTCCCAGCGACAACTTCCTTGCCTTTGACCCTCCAGCAGACCTGACCCACCCACCTTTATTCCTTGCACGTGTTTCCAGGCCGGCCTTTGAGAAACTGTACGGCAGCATAAGGGACAACACTCGAAATGTCAGCGGCCCGCACCCCATCTACTGCCCCAAGATCCTCGAGTTCACGACCCTGCTTCCGTATAATGGCACGGGCAATGTAGACATCATGGCGCGGTTCTTTTCCGAAGTTCCCCTGGCCGAGGAGGGTAAACACTTCTACACGTGGCCGTATCCCCTAGCGAACCAATTGGATCACGCAGGATTCGGTGAGTCAAAGGTTGTATTGTTTGTTTGTCGCTCAGGTAGAATTCGAGGGTGTGCGGGATTTTCCAATCCCGCACAACTTGTCACAACTTGTTTGAGATGCCACAACTTGTCTTTTCCACTCGATAGGTTGATATGGGCGTTGCTTATCTCGGCTCCACTTTCAAAAACAATCCTTGGATGGCTGATTTGCCTGGCTTGAGGACGAACGACTGAAGTGCGTTAATGGCTGATTTGCCTGGCTTGAGTACGAACGACTGAAGTGCGTTAATGGCTGATTTGCCTGGCTTGAGTACGAACGACTGAAGTGCGTTAATGTGGAGCTATTATGAAGGATGGGTTGCATGCGTGCATCCTGCTTTCGGTATTCTCCCTGCCTCAGGCGTGGCCTTTCCTCTTCGCCGCAGCCTGCCCGCGAACCACTCTATTGATCCAGCAGCGCCCACGGTGTATGGGACGCTGGGCGCCTCTGTGGATGTGACATCCATTGCAAAGAAGGTCCTAGAGGAGCTCTATGTACCCGGTGAGTGGCATTTTACCATTGAGGAGTGCTGAGATGTTTCAAATCGCAACGAAGGTTCTAGAAGAGATGTATGTATGCACCTGGTGAGTGGCATCGTACCACTGAGAAGCACCTGGGCAAATGTGTATGTGTTTGCCTTGTCTGAGCAAATGTGTGAGGAAATGGATCAGCCTTTTTTGGCTTGTCGGCTACAACTTTGTGCAAATGTATATCTCGCGTGATATTATGTACCCTAAAACAGAGATCCAGAGGCCTCGTACGGTTGCACCCTAGAGAGGACAGGCTCAATCCTCCCATAGACTCATGTTTTTCTGGGTAATTGCCCCAACTTATCATCACTCCTTGGCACCATCCTCCGATGCGAACATTGTCTGTTGCAAACAACCCTTGTGAAAGTGTCTAGATTCACCACTCCTCCTCCCCTCTCCCTCCGCCTCCCCTCCTCCCTCTCTCCGTTTTTCCCTGACCCTCCCCTCGCCAGACCTGTCGAAATCCTTTGAGCTCTACGACGTTACGGACCCTTCTTCCCCCTTCGCCATCGTCTCACCAGTCCCGCCGCACGCCTATTTCCTCCCCAACGACTCTCTCCCTCACATGCGACCCTCGCATGCCCCTGAAACCCGCCCCTGGGAGACCCGGGCGGTGGTGCGTTTGGATGAGCTGGGGGGCGGTGTGCGCCAGTACGAAGTGTGGTGCCGGTGAGAACCTCATCAAATTAATCTCAAGTTCATTTCATATCCACTTGGGCTATGGTGCATTTCGACGAGTTATGATGCGTTTTGGTGAGTTACGGTGTGTTTCGATGCGTTATGGTGCATTCCGATGAGTTATGGTGCGTTTCAATGTCCGCCAGCACGAGGTTCGGCGCTCGTGCTATCACAGATAGAGTGAGATGCGTGTTTGTGTCGAAAGTGGTGGCGCACAGAGAGCGTGGGTGGATGGTGCGACTTGATGGACAAATGTTGAAATGCATAGAAGCGTCGTTCTTCAAAGTACGCAGGTTTTGAGAAAGCATCTTTTGCATTTTTATACCTATGCACTCCGGCTCTGACATGCACCATCACAAACGCTCCAGTGTCCCCTTTCTTGACAACCCTCTCCCCAGCTACATATTGCCTGCGAGCACGTGGCTCTCGTGGGGCGTCCCCATCTTCAGCGCCCTCCTCGCCCTCCTCCTTGTGCTGCTCGTGCTGGTGGCTGCACGGCTACAGCGGGCCAAGTTCTTTCAGACGCAGGAGCAGGTGGCGGAGGCAGACAGGCTCCGGAGGAAGGCGGAGGATGCAGAGGCGTCTAAGAGCATGTTTGTGGCATCGATGTCGCATGAGCTCAGGACGCCAATGGTTGGGATTATTGGTAGGGCTGCATTTTTGTTCCATTCATGGCGGCCTTATCCATATGGAAATTTG
This sequence comes from Closterium sp. NIES-67, assembly GCA_027943415.1. Lineage (NCBI taxonomy): Eukaryota > Viridiplantae > Streptophyta > Zygnematophyceae > Desmidiales > Closteriaceae > Closterium > Closterium sp. NIES-67. The sequence continues at coordinate 88,139 of BQMB01000798.1, forward strand.
TTTAAGGATTTGTTTCACATGCTCACATTTCCAAGTTTGTCTAAATTAACTGTCGAAGCTAAACATACCTCATGCATCAACATTATTCCTCGATCCACCTGCCGCTCCCACCAGGCATGCTCGATGCTCTGGCGGAGATGGCCCTCCACCCCCTTGAGCTCTCAGACGTACAAATGGCACGGGCCTCCGCAACGGATGCACTGCACCTGGTCAACCGAGTGCTCGACCTGGCGAAGCTGCAGGCAGGCAAGGCCGTGGTGGACGAGACGGTCGTTGATGTGCGCGCATGGCTCAATACGGCGTTGGAGTGGCACGCAGAGGATGCACATGCCAAGAACATTGAGTGTGAGTGGATGAGATGGTACTCGTTGGGCGCACCCGACTCGACATGGACTTGGAAAGGGGCAGTAAGGTGTTTATTGTGAGTGAATGACCTGGTCATCCTGCGGATTGTGGCAGCAATGCTACTCTTTTGCGTCCCGATTCGGTTGATGCCGCGACGGGACGCAACCGAATCCGCAGGAACACATGGATGGTTGGTTTTTGTGGTCCGGTTGTTGCTCTTGTTCCATGACTCGCCATATGTTCTTGGGGGTGCACGAAGCGTAGCCTAGTCTTAACCAGGTTGAGGCCTGAGACTGTTGACGCTTTCAGCTTGGAACTTGACATAGGGGCGTTAAGTCATGATCCGATGCATGGTAGGTTTGTGCTGCAGGTCGGCCGACCTTTCGCAAGTGCCAACTATGGGAATCAACGGTTCCTCTGGTACGAAGCTGAATTGCTACTGCGAAATTGGGGCATTCTAACTTATGATGGTCCAGACTCAGCTCGCATTTTCTATTGGGGGGGGGGTGTGATCTATCCAACACTTCAAGAATTCACCTTCCCAATCATAGGAGGAGCTGACATGCATATATGGCTTTAACACCTGTAGTGCCAGGCTGGAAACTGCGCACTTGACGCGCTCGATTGCTGACGATATTTTCCATGAACAAGGCTGAACTCATGCAAGGCATGCAATACATGCAAGGCATGCAATACATGCAAGGCATGCAATACATGCAAGGCATGCAATACATGCAAGACATGCAATACATGCAAGACATGCAATACGTGCAAGACATGCAATACATGCAAGGCATGCAATACATGCAAGGCATGCAATACACGCAAGGCATGCAATACATGCAAGACATGCTTGAGCAGAGGTCCGAGCTATGGCTCGGATCGTCTGCTCGGCTCGTGCACACCGATCCCTGGTATAGATGGGTCAGCTCAAAAGGAGCCGCTCGCCCGGACCGTCCCGTCGCGGCGCTGCACGGCAACGAGTCGGGCCTGGCTCGCCAGGTCGTTGACAGCCCTGTCGCGGATCTAGCAATCAGGCAAAATGACAGACTGGAGCAGATTGGCTCGGACCCGCGCGCAAAATGCCTGTTGGGACGAATCTGGGGATCGAAATTCCTGATCCGCCTGGTTCTGGCAGGAGAAATGCCCGCCAGCGTGGATCCGGTTTAAAGCACCCCCCTAGGCTCGTGGCGAGCTGGCTTGTCTTGGACCCGTGCTCAGGCCTAAGGGCGTGTCCTGCGCGTACGTTTACAATTCACTTTACACGGTATTATCTGGTTGTCAGCAGTCAAACTACCGCTCCCAATCGCAATGTATCCTACTGAACCGTGATCTGTGTCTCATAAACGTATGCGCTGGACACGCCCTAAAACTTATTTTGGTGAAAAATGAGATAGTGCGGCATGCCTAAAATGATGGATTTTTTTTTTTTAATGTGTTACATTCTTATAGCAATTTAAAGGCTACGCAATAGCTTTAATAGTTGAAAATTGTGAGTGAATGAGAAGCATTGCCTACCAGCATGCATGTTTTCTGTGAGCTTTCTTTGTTGTATTGGTATTTCCACCACCCCGATCCTCCCTCTTCACCTTCCATGCCCTCTTGCTGCAGTGCGTGGCACGGTTGACGAAGGCGTTCCTGCTCATGTCATTGCGGACCAGATGCACCTCTCCAAAGTGCTCAAAGAAATCACAGGTACCATGGAGTAATGCGGGAAAGTGTAGTGAGGTGGTAACTGTACCAACCAGACGCACCTCTTTAAAGTGCTCAAAGAAATCACAGGTACCATTGATCGTTGCGATGATGCTCACGATAAGCAAGGCCATGTTGGGTGCCCACATTGGGAGGCTAAGTTGGGCGCTGCAGGCCAAACCCAACACACCGTGTAAAGATGACTGCACATGTAAGTGTAAGGTTGAGCTTACGCATGCCTAAACATGTGTAACCTTTTGGCAGGCAAAGTTGTTTTTTTTGTTTTCCTTCCTAAAAAGCACGGGAAGAATACAAAAGACCAACGGATGATTGCCACATAAGTTGACAGCCACATACATAAGTTCGCAAAAGCTTGGCAAAAAGTCATGGTGGTCGTTTAAATTTGTGCGCGATGCTAGTACATCAAGCAGTGGATTTGCAAAGTTCCCATTATAATTTGCAGAAAAGGGACTACGAGGGTCTTTGTGGGTAGGTTCTCTAAAATTGGCCAAGGGGGATGTGAAGGAGGGGGGGTTCGTGTGAACATGCAAAACGGACCTCTAAGTGTGTGTGACTTGCATGTCTTTTTGTGAGGGGCCTAAAAAGTTGTGAATATGCCACAAAACTGACAGTGACTTAGCATGTCTTGTGGTTTGTGCTTTGACACGTCTTGTGGTTTGTGCTTTGACACTGTTGCTTTTACTACAGATAATGCAGTCAAGTTCACGACACAAGGCCACGTAACGGTGCGTGTGTCCCTGGGGCCACAAGGAGCAAGCTTGCAAGACACCCTTAACTGGCAGGGTAAGGTTTCGTGTAAGTATTTAGATGTAACTGTGGTGCTCATTTACTCTCACTTTGGTTCGCCATTTTCTTTCCCCTTCATCTCCTTGTCCCTCAATGTCACTTCTTGATGTCTCTCAAGCAGTCCGTGTCTCCTTTTATTTTTTCTCTCCATCTCCTCTCTCTCTCACACCCACTCTCTTCCCCCCTCACACTCCCCCTTCCTTCCCTCTTTTCCCCATCCACATTTCCCCCTTCACTCCAGTCCCTTCGACAGCCCTCCCCTACACACCCCCTCATACAACTGGCAACTGGCCACCCGCCTGGTTCTGTTCGAGAGGAGGCTGGCTAGAGGCTAGGCAGAGATCGTCAGCAGCAACACGCACAAGGGATGACAGAGGCCACGGAAGCAGGCAGAGAGGCCATAACAGCAGGCAATGCAGGCGATTCCCCATGAGCCATGATGAGCGGCGTGAGATGGGGCACGGCGTGAGATGGCAGGGCAGGAGCGGAAGCCCATGTCTGCTGGTGGTGGCGTGCCAAGATTCGGGATGTGGCCTCCCACCGTCGCTTCACAGGGCCGAGGGCAATGGAGGGGCTTCTTACTTCTCACTCACGGTAGGGCGTTCTGTCATGGTCATGTCTCCCTTATTCTCTGTCATGGTCATGTCACCCTTATTCTCTGTCATGGTCATGTCACCCTTATTCTCTGTCATGGTCATGTCTCCCTTATTCTCTGTCATGGTAAGACGACAACATGGGAGGGTCATGGTTGAAACTTGAAAGCCTGTGTTCTTGGGGGAAGGAAGATCAGTGTTCTCGGGGGAAGGAAGATCAGTGTTCTCGGGGGAAGGAAGATCAGTGTTCTGAGGGGAAGGAAGATCAGTGTTCTCGGGGGAAGGAAGATCAGTGTTCTCGGGGGAAGGAAGATCAGTGTTCTTGGGGGAAGGACGATCAGTGTTCTTGGGGGAAGGAAGATCAGTGTTCTTGGGGGAAGGCTCAGTGTTCTCTCTTGGTGGGTTGTCTTTTCTCGCTTGGTGGGTTGTCTTATCTCTCTTGGTGGGTTGTCTTTTCTCTCTTGGTGGGTTGTCTTTTCTCTCTTGGTGGGTTGTCTTTTCTCTCTTGGTGGGTTGTCTTGTCTTTACTCTCTTGGTGGGTTGTCTTTGCCCTCCTCTGTGAAAAATCCTCCTTGCACGTGTCCCTCGCTGTCTCTCCCTCCCTTGTCTCTCCTCCCCACATCCCGTTTCCTGGTGGGCTCGGCATCTCACACTCCGCATCCCATTCAACTTCCAAACATCACTTGGGCTCTTGAGTCGACTCAAAAGTCAACTTCCACCCTCCCTCCGCATCACTTGGGCTCCCCCGCCGCCCCGCATCTCCATTTTATTAATACCCCCTCGTCAGGAGTCGTGGGAGCAGAGGGAGGCGAGGAGAGGGTCAGGCGCAGCACTTGGGCTCGTGCTGGTGCAGCAAATGGTGAGTCGCGGATGCTGCGCTGTGCTGGTGCTGCTGATGTAGATGGGGAGTCTGTTGGTGAGTGTGTTGGTGGTGTCCTGTTCCTGTTGATTTAGACTCTGGCGCTGGTGTTGCGAGTGCATCTGGACTGCGTGTAGACATCTGAATATCACCTGTCGCTACTGCGTGTAGACATCTGAATATCACCTGTCGCTACTGCGTGTAGACATCTGAATATCACCTGTCGCTACTGCATGTAGACATCTGAATATCACCTGTCGCTACTGCGTGTAGACATCTGAATATCACCTGTCGCTACTGCGAATATCACCTGAGTACATCTGAGCGTGGCGAGTGACTCCATGTGGTTTGAGGGTTGTCTGAGACACCTCCAAACGTTTTGCTATGCGTGGTGAAATAAGTCTAGTACTAAAAAATAGGTCTCACGCTAAATAACTAGAGTATGGCACTTATTGACAGGTCTGGTTTGTAAGTATGGTTCTAGTACCAGACCTAAAGGTCTGGTACTTATTAATTAGTCTGGTAATTACGTAAACGTGCGATCTGGTATGTAGCCATGATGGGTACTCAATCATAAGTCTGCCAATCGATTATAGGTATGGAAACTCAGTATTGAGTGCCGTAGTTAACTATACGTAGGGTAATCAGCTAAAGAGGTTTTAGTCCATCATAGATTTCGGTGCGTAGCTCAGCTATGAATGTGGAGCTTTCACTACAGTCTGGGTACACTGTCGTACGGTACACCTTATTTTAGGTCTGATGCCCGATTTAAAGTCTAGAAATGAACTGTAGGTCCGGTATCCATTATAGGCTTGGTATTGAAATCGTAGGTGCGATAAAGGATCATATGCTTGATAATTGGATATAGATTTCGTTCCTTGCAGTACTGCAAGGTGTATGTGACCTCCTCATTTTCATTCTCTCCCTCTTCAACTCCTTGCAGGTGACTCTAATGAAGGGGGAGTTAGCCTTCGACTCACGGCCCAGGTGTGGCTCCACAGTTGCATTCTGTGTGCCTGTATCCAACCCCTCGTTACAAGAACACTGCTTAGAGTCACCGCAGTTGGAGGAACAGGAACCGCAGCAGGGGCAGAGTCAGCAGCATCACCAGCGCCAGCAATGGGAGGTGGTATGGCATGGCAATGGCCAAGACAGGAAGTCAGGAGATTTTCCAGGTGCCTCCAGCAGTGCTTACAAGCAGGAGGCGGGTTCAGGGGATTGTTCAGGTGCTGGCAACAGAATGCAGAATGAGGAGTCTATGAGGTCGGAAGAATGCAGAGAGAAATCGCAGCAGCAGCAGAGCCAGGAGAATTCTCAGGCGGTCCAGCAAAACCAGAACCAGCAGTCGCAGCGGCAGCAGCAATCACCACAGGAGCGATTACTAGCGGGGACGAGGAGGGTACGTAGTGAAGGAGCGGGATCGAGAGCAGTCGAGAGAGCAGAAACAGGGAGTGAAAGAGAGAGGCTGAGTGTGAGGCACCCACGATTCATCTCCAATGCTGCTGGCACTGGCACGCATGGACCTGCAGCAGCAGCGGCAGACGCTGTCACACGTGCGTGCCTCATGGGCCTGCGCGTGTTGGTGGTGGACGACACGCCCGTCAACCTCATGGTGGCCCGCCGCACGCTCGCTCGCTGGGGGGCGGTTGTAGTGACAGCAGGCAGCGGGGAGGAGGCTGTTAGGATGCTTGTTGCGAGCATGGGGGAAGCAAAAATGCAAGAGTCAGCTGGAGAGGTAGTTGGGAAGGAAGCAGAGGAGGAAGTTGGGGAGGCAGGTGGGGAGGCAGGTGGGGGGGCATTTGGGGAGGCAGGGGGGGAGGCCGGCTCTACGATGGCAGCTGAGGGCGAGGTGGGGGGAAGAAGGGATGGGGGCCAGACGAGAGGAGTCACTGGGTGCCGAACCTGCCAGCATGGCTTTGACCTGGTGCTCATGGATCTGCAGATGCCCGGCATGGATGGGTGAGTGGGGGGCATGGATGGTAGGGGGTGTAATGAGCTGGATGGGTGAGTGGGTGGGTGTAATGAGTTGGATGGATGAGTGGAGGGGTGTAATGAGTGGGATGGGTGAGTGGAGGGGTGTAATGCGTGGGCTTCGTCAATGAGAGCATGGATTTTCGTCTGTGAAACCTGTACCGTTCTTCAACGCCCATGGCAGGTTTGGGGCAACAGAGGCCATTCGGGCTCACGAAAGGCACATGGGGTTTGGAATGTTTCAGAGGCAAGGCGAGGAGGAACATGCCAGCATTGGATGGAGTCAGGAAGGAAAGGAAACTAGGCCGGGTGTGATGCCAGGAAGAGCGTGGTGGCATGGTGGCACAGCAGCGGGAGAGCGTGCAATGGTGCTGCAAACAGTGGTGGTAGAGTCCGTTGTAACGCATGGGGGCGGGGAGAGGGAGGTGTATTTGGGGCAGGTAGTAACTGGTGGAGGTGAGGAGGGGGGCGGCATGGGGCCGGGAGTAGCATCAATGCATGTCCATGGGAATGGTGATGGTGAAGCAGAGGATAGGCCAGAGGAGCATGATGACATTCGGGAACCAAGTTTTGGGAATGGGGAGAGGAGGCCCTCGCTTGTACATGAGGGGTTGGTTGATAGCGGGGTCGACCGGCCTGCTGCAAGGCCTGCAGGTAGCGAATGGCTCGAGAGAATCCATGAGGATGCAGAGGCGCCGCGAGGGGTGAGAGAATGCGGGGGACGGCAACAGGCTGATGTCGGTGAGCGGCAGAGTTTTGAGGATGTGCCGGGAATCCCAAGGAAACCTCAAACGCACCCGTCTGCCACGAGTGAGCAGCAAAGACCACTTCGCCTTCCCATAATGGCGCTGACAGCAGACGTGGATCATGGAGTGGTGCAGAGGTGTGCGGAAGGGGGTTTTGACGGTGTGCTTCAGAAGCCAGTGGACGCCCACCTGCTGGCAGCCCACCTCAGCCAAACGCACTTCCAGCAGTCACTCACTCGGGTCGCTTCCCAGCCGGCTTTACCGTGATTCAAATAGCCGGCTAGAGGGGTTTTTTAAATGAGTTTTCAGAAAAGGCGGTGAATGCCTGCTGGCTTCACTTCAGAGCCAGCGTTCAGGTTTTCCCCACAGGGAGGGATGGCTTGTTTTGTTAAAACCACAGGCTAAAATATGGTAGCTGAGGGGGGCTTCAAATGAGCCCCTCTCGAAGCAGGGGCACTTTTTGAGAAATTTGGGTTGCTAGTGCGAAATTGCAGGGAACTTTTGGGGCAGTTGCGCTGATACGAACCCACCATCATCCACACCAACGGGAGGTTGGGCGATTTCGGATCGCGTGCGACGACGCACGACAGTTCAGTTCAGACAAGGAAAGGAAGCTGCGATTGGGGCGTGTTCTTATGTTAAAATCCACCACACCACCCCTCTCGAAATTGTAGGGATTCTGCGCTGTGACGCAACGTGGAGCGAAGTGAGATGCAAATGTGAGGCAGGGCGCCTAGTGTGAACACGCTACAACCAGTAGATTCTGAGAACTAGCCATACGCACCAAAAGACTAGAAACCAAAGAATGTAACTTACACTCTACGGAATTTTGGAAATACCTACGCAGCCTTACTCTTCATCACATTGCTCATTCGAAAACAACATTGAGCATGCTGAATGCAATCTTATTACCAAGTGTTCCTTGTTATAATAATTTGCAATATTGAGTTGCACTAATAAATGGATGCAAAGTTTAAAAATGTACACTATTGAATGAACAGGACTAGCACACCACATCCTTGGCTACATGCCTTCCAGAACTGCAGCGGATGGGTGCCATGATGGGTCGGGAAAGGCGGGTGTTAAAAATAGGGGGTAAATTGCGGGTGACGAGTAGAAGCATAGGGCCATGGGAGAGCACCTGATCAAGGGTGTGAACAATCGGGTTGAAGGGGAAAGTGATTGACAGATGGGGAAAAGGGATGGCAAAACCGGCGACCTAAAGAGGAGTAGAAGTCCGACCATAAGTGAAAGGGGTAGCGGATGGGGGAAAGGCTTGACAGGGTGGGAGAAATGGGAGGGAGGATAGGGGGAAAGGATGGGAGAGGGTAACGAGGTAGGGAGGTCTTTGCCTCGATGGCAAGGGGACGTGGTACAGGAGAGAGCAGGGGTACAGCAGAGAGCGGGGGGACAGCAGATACCGGGGGGACAGGAGAGAGGGGAAGAACAGCACAGAGGTGGGGAACGGCAGAGAGCAAGGAAACAGCAGAGAGGGGGGGAACAGCAGAGAGCAGGGGAACAGCAGAGAGGGGGGGAACAGCAGAGAGCAGGGGAACAGCAGAGAGGGGGGGAACAGCAGAGAGCAGGGGAACAGCAGAGAGGGGGGAACAGCAGAGAGCAGGGGAACAGCAGAGAGGGGGGGAACAGCAGAGAGCAGGGGAACAGCAGAGAGGGGGGGAACAGCAGAGAGCAGGGGAACAGCAGAGAGGGGGGGAACAGCAGAGAGCAGGGGAACAGCAGAGAGGGGGGGAACAGCAGAGAGCAGGGGAACAGCAGAGAGGGGGGGAACAGCAGAGAGCAGGGGAGCAGCAGAGAGGGGGGGAATAGCAGAGAGCAGGGGAGCAGCAGAGAGGGGGGTAATAGCAGAGACCAGGGGAACAGCAGAGAGGGGGGGAACAGCAGAGAGCAGGGGAACAACAGAGAGGAGGGGAAAAGCAGAGAGCAGGGGAACAGCAGAGAGGGGGGGAACAGCAGAGAGCAGGGGAACAGAAGAGATGGGGAGAACAGCAGAGAGCAGGGGGGCAGCAGAGAGGGGGGGAACAGCAGGGAGTGGAACGAATGGAAGGAATAGGACGGGGTAGACAAAAAGCCGTACAATCTTGAAACCCAGAGATTAAAACCCTTCCTCCTACTCATCATTCCCAATCTCCCAGCCTTTTGCTCCCCCTCTCCTTGCCCCTTTCTTCCTTTCCTTGCCCCTTGTTCCCCCTCTCCCTGCCCTTTGTTCCCCCTCTCCCTGCCCTTTGTTCCCCCTCTCCCTGCCCTCTATTCCCCCTCTCCCTGCCTTCCCCCTTTCCCTGTCCCCTTTCTCCCTGCCCTCCACATTTCCCTGTCCATTTTCTCCCTGCCTTCCCCATTCCCCTGCCCCTATCTCCCTGCCTTCCTCATTCCGCTCTCCTCTCCCCCTCATTTGCCTCTCCTCCCCCCTTCATTCTACTCGCCTCTTCCCCCCACTCCGCAGTCCTCTCCCCCCTTTTCCGCTCTTCTCTCCCCCTCTTTTCCACTCTCCTCTCCCCCTCATTTGCCTCTCCTCTCCCCCTCATTCCGCTCGCTCTCCCACTCATTCCACTCGCTCTCCCCCTTCCGCTCTCCTCTCTCCCTCATTCCGTTCTCCTCTCCCTCTCTTTCCCCGGCTCGCCCGCCTCGTTCGCCCAACCGTTCAATTTCTTTCCACGATCCGCGCTCCTGTTTCTCCCATCCCACCCACCCATCTTCCTCTTCCGCTGTTATCCTCATTTCGCATCCCCCCTTTTCGCTTTTCACCGTCCAGAAATCCCCATATTCGCGCACCTCTTTGTCCGGTACTCTGGAGAATGGGGGGAGGGACAGATTCTCAACACTGGTACTAATTGGACGCCGTGGACTAAGTTCTCGCGCAACTGGGGGGCCACGGCAATGAGCAGTCGAGGGAGGGGCTCACTATGCTTCACAAAAGGGACGCTAACTTCTGGGTGGTCTTGCCCACGTGTTGCTAGCCGTGTTACAGGCACCCGTGGCTGCGGCACCCTGTATTGTTGCTGCTAGTGCACGAGATGGGGTATTTTCTCACTTCTAAAGGGTCACACGCAAGCAGGGGAATACTCCTGCTCGTTCACGCGCTGGACGATTTTTTAGAGCATGGAATTTTGGCAGGAGCTGCTCTAAGCTAGCGTAGGTGACGGGGTCTTCTATGTTTGGAAAGCAATAGCACACCTGGGGCTCACTTGAAAGTCTGCCTGGTGGCGGGTTGTCGCAAGGACTTTGTTTTGGTTGAGCATTGCGACCCTTGAGTTTGTCGCAGGGTGCTAAACAGGGGAGTTAAGATCCGCTTTGCACTATCAGCCAGTCACCTCGGGCTGCAAAATCGCAGCACTGGAAAGTGGGTTCTTTTCTCTGACCCTAAAAAATTCCAGATTTTCAAGTGAGCCCCCCCTTTGCTATTCTAGCCTGTGGTTTTAAGATAGCAAAGTGAGACAAGCAGGGCATAGAGGTGATATAGGTATATGAGTATATGTTGTACTCTCTAAGAGCACATACCTGTCTAGCCTATAACTATACATATAACAGATTTGTATACGTTGACACACCCCCTATGCTAGATAAGGGGCAGTGCCTAACAAGGGACATGCAGCTTAGGGTGGCACTACTAGTCCAACCTCTGAGGCAGGGGTCTGAATGCCAGTCAGCAAGAGTAAGGACTCAAGAAGGGTAACTCAGGGCGGCACTATTAGTCCAGCCACTGAGACAAGAGCCACAAGGCCAGGGTAGTTTTTTTTGTTTGGCCTGAAATTTCAAGCTAAAAGTTTCAGAAGGCTGACGAATCAGGGCTGGGTTTTGAAACGCGCTGAATTAGTGACAGGTGTAGTTCGGCATGTGATTGAAGGAGAAGCGGTGTTTTCAAGGAACTGTCGAAACCCCACCACTAGCTGTTTTCGCACAATTTTTGCTAAGGACAAATCGCCTCCTTGAGGGGACTGGCAGGACGCCTATGTGGACAAATATAATTATCTAGGCTAGCTAGTTTATATTTGTTATAGCCTTAGTTAGGTTAGTTCTTAGAGGGTACAGTCCTACCTTAGTAACCCTCGACATTTTCCCTTAGTCAAGCATTCTCCCTAGAATCTTGTAAGAAATTGAAAGATGGTGCATGAGACTAAGTATATCTACTACTCGATAGTACTTGTAAGGATCGTAATTCTGGAATGGTAGACTAGTAAGACAGCAGAAGTCTTATAGGAGTGAACCTGAGCACATGAACTTGTGGGTAGTCAAAAGTTGAAAAACCTGAGCACATAATTCTCTGGAAAGTCAAGGTTGATAATAGAAAGGCATAACAAGGATTTATAGCTCTAGGGAAAGTACCTGTTCGGCTAGTTGCACGCTATGCGACCTATTCGTCATTCTACAGGGCCGCGACTGTTCGCATGACTAAAACGGTTCGTTACGCCTATTCGTGTAACTGAAGCGGTATCTTGGCGTTCTCACAGAGACGCGCGATGCTTTGATGACATCAGCACTCGGGCATGGTTGCTTACTGAGATACTCGATACTGCTAGCTACACTAAAAACAAAACTGGCAGGAATGCAAAACTTCATATATCACAACAAATCTAACATGGCATCTAGACCAGGGCTCTCGGTTCAAGGGTAAACATCCGGAATGTCAGGTACATTCCGGGTCTTTCCCGCTGAAATCCTGATTTTAAGGGTTTCGGATTCACAAACCTCCTGACAGATTCCGGGCGTTTCCCAGTAACTCTATGAGCAATCCGGATTGTGCGAAAAATTATCCTGACTCTCCGACTGGCATGGAAACTCACCCGTGCTGGAATTGCAGCCCTACCCTCCACCCCCCCCCCAACCCCCAACTCCTTCGCAACCCTGACTAATTTTCCACGCAATCTGAAGGTGTGACCCGTAGAACTTTCACAACTACAGAAGTGCAGGGCTGTCAGACTTATCACAACCCCTTAATATCACCTCAGCCAGGTTGCGCACCGTTCCTCTAAGCTATACGCATTTCTGTCGCGATTAAGGAAAGTGTCAAACTTGGTGTGGTGGTGAGGAACAACAGCAGCAGCAAGTGTGTGTTCTGTATACTTCTCCGTTTCTTCCATCAATGTCCTTCCTGCTTGTACTCAAAGTGCCGACAGGTTCCGCTGTGATGTAGGGAGTCCCAAAAAACACTCTGAATTTCAGATTGAAAGGTCGAAGTTATCCTGAAATTAAGATATAGTTTCCAGGAGACGCTGAATTTTCAGGGTCTTTCGTGACGCGAATCCTGTGACCGCTGGGTCTTGAAAAACGAAAAATTAGCCCTGATCTAGACCTAGGTCTCGCCCTCTACTCACGCTTCCGCCCTAGCACACCCTAGCCTAGCGCGTCTCGGCCCTAATTGCCTGCCTTGTAGCTCATCCCCTCCCCGCCCTCTCCTCTTCGTTGCGTAGCTCACGCCAGCCGTCGCTGGCCCGTGCCCGTTAGCACCTTAGTTTGTAGCCGTCCCATAGCCCGCCAGCCCACCAGCCCACCTACTTGCCAGCTTGCACGCTCAACTGCTCGCCAGCCCGCCTGCTCGTCAGCTCGCACGCTCGCCTGCTTGCCAACTCGCCTGGTCGTCTGCATGCCAGCCCGCCAGCTCGCCTGCCCGCCAGCTCGCACGCTCGCCCCCCCATCTACTCGCTTACTTGCCTGCCCGCCAGCCTACCTGCTTGCCAGCCCGCCTGCTTGCCTGCTCGCCAGCTCGCCTGCTCGCCAGCCCGCCTGCTTGCTAGCCCGCCTGCTCGCCCGGCCGCCCGCCTGCTCGCTTGCTCGCCTGCGCGCCAGCCCGCCTGCTAGCCAGCCCGCCTGCTCGCCTGCTCACCAGCTCGCCTGCCCGCCCGCTCGCTTGCTCGCCTAACATGCTTGACCGGCGACGGTTCGAGTTCGGTAAGCAAGTCCGCACGAGGTGTCATGCTATAGGTGGCGCCGCTATCGATCACCCAAAAGTCCAGAGAGTGAAGGGTGACCTTTCCCATAGTAACTGGCTCCTCAAAGCCTTCCACACCTCCTGCTGCAGCTGCCGCTTGCGTGGAGACAAAGAAGAATTGGCCCGGGTATCGATCTTCACTCGAGTCCTTGTCGTAGTCTCCACCTTTCATGCTTGCCGCTTCGCTTCCACAACCACCACGGCCTCCACGACCTCTGCCTCTTCGTCCCCTTGCTCCTCTACCATCTTGGCCTTAAGAAGGGGTCCAACCATCAGGCAATTTGAAACAATCTCTCCACATGTGGCCGATCTTGTGGCAAAAGTGGCATTCGCCATCAAATCGACCGCGCCCACGCCCGTAGCCATTATTGTTGTTGTTGCTGCCATATCCTCCATTGCCACGGCCTCCATTGAAGTTAATGCTGCCAAATCTACCTCCTCGCCCTCTGCCCCTTCCACGGCCGTGCCCACGGCCCATGCTTGCAACTCGGGCACCATCGGGACCCGCCAATTCACGACGGCGGAAATCTTCTTGCAAGATTTCCCGCTTCACATCTTCGAGTGAGAGGCGGGGCAGATCTCGATTTAGGTTGATGATGAGCAAGGACCATGAGTCAGAAAGTAAGGCCAGCAGCTTGGTCTTCTTTTGAAGGTCACTTTAGTTCAGCTCAGCTCCTTCGAGCCGTGTCAACAAGTCGAAGAATTTCTGCACTCCTTCCTCCACCGGTTCACCTTCGTCAATTCGAAGTGCCGCCATTTGCCGCTCCAAAACCACAGCCACCGCCGCTGTTGCAGAAGCGTGTACACCCTTGAGAGCAGCCCATGCCTTTGGTCCCTTTGCTGGTTCATGCTGAAAAGGCTTGATATGACGGATTTGGCTGCTCCCCAACGCTTGCCCAAGTAGAAGGTAGCGTTGTGCGCTCTTCCGCACCCACGGGCTCTTCTTCGGGTCGTTCTCAGGGCGCTTCTCTGTTCCTTCCATCACCTCCAGCAGATCATGGTGGTCAAAGATGTTCTCCATCTTGAAGGACCACTCAGCAAAGTTGTCACCGTTGAACTTGTCAAGGCCAAACACTCTAGGCTCATCCCTAGAGGGTCCAAGGCTAGGTTGCACCGGAGCAACGGGTGGATCTTGGTGTTGACCTTGTGCTTGGGCGTCTTCTCTGCCTCCAGCACCTCTGCCACCCTCTTCCTCAGGTCTAGACATGGTCGAGACGGCTCCAAGGGGCTCTGATACCACTCGTTCTAATCACAATAAGCTCAGATGTGCCTAAAATGAGAGAAATTGTGCACAGTCAGAATTCCGTCAGACAGCTTCAAATATTGATGCCGAATTGATCTGTGCCTCAAACGGTGATCTATAAATTAATTCTGAAGCGCGTTACTGTCCCCTATCAGCAGCAAGTTGAATCATAAAATTCCATGAAGATTTGACGACGCTATGGCGGTTTGACTGGCAGGAGGTATAGCAGCCACTATAGTCTTGGAAGTACAAACTTAGCAAGAAGAATTCGAGATGGAGATGATTCCGAGCCTCTACATACCTCAAGAGCCGACGTCCAGGTTGGTGGTACACCGCCATAGAGTCCCCAACTATGAAGAGTCTCGAAACAAACCCTCCAAGGGGCTACACCATGTGAAATGTAACACTACACGAAGTAGCGTTACTATTTTCACTATTTAATATTTATCCGTGTCCCTTGGGCTTGAAATCTTGGGCTCTTGGTCTTGGTTCTGCAAGATAAATTCTTCTTGAGTTGATGGGGGCTTGCTGCACACACCTGCGACGCGATGGACACTTCACACTCGACAAAATAGAAAAACACATGCGACACGCACACGACGACTTGACATGCGAGTTGTAAAAACTCGCTAATGTCTTCACGGACACAAACCAAATTGTGATACACCATTCAAACACACACACAAGCACTAGATATCAATGACATAGACTCACAATTCATTCCATGCCATGCATGCACACACACAAACAAGGACGACAAGCCGAGTGCAAGCCATAGGGTTGCACCAAAAGCAACAACACGTCGAGCACCTACGACGCGTCTTCGAAATTCTTCGACGAGAACGCTTCTACGTTAAACTATCCAAGAGCGACTTCGCCCTCGAGAAAGTCCAATTTCTCGGACATATCGTAAGAGCTCAAGGAGTTCACGTCGACCCCAAGAAAATCGAAGCCGTGCGTACGTGGAAGACACCCGAGAACGTTAAGAAGTTATAGCAGTTCCTTGGCTTCGCTAACTACTACAACAGGTTCATGCCATAATACGCGAAGATCGCCGCGCCACTCACGAATCTGCTGAAGAAGAACACGCCCTATAACTGGGAACCAAGACATCAAGAAGCTGTGGAACAGGTGAAACAAGCACTCACGACCGCACCCGTACTCATCTTGCTAGACCCCGAACGCGACTACGTCATCGAAGCTGACGCCAGCGACCAGGCAGTGGGAGCAGTCTTGATGTAAGACCAGGGGAATGGCCTGCAACCAATTGCCTACCTCAGCAAAAAATTACATCGAGCAGAACTCAACTACCCGATACACAACAAGGAGGCCCTTGCTATCATCATCGCCTTCAAAACGTGGAGATGCTATCTCGAAGGACGCAAAACAACAGTCTACACCAACCATTGCAGCCTAAAATATTTGAAGACGCAACCAACCCTCTTCAGGCGACAGGTTCGGTGGATTGACTTCCTCGAGACACACTTCCACTACGACATGGTGTACAATCCCGGCCACAAAAACAAAGCAGATGCGCTTAGCCGGCCTGCACATGTTGCCGCTATCCAAGTTGAAGGGATGAATCCACTCCTCAAGGGACTCTTCATACACGGGTACACCATCGACCTTGAAATTCCCTTGGCAAAAAAACGACATCTGCTACAGTGGGACAACGACATCGCGTACTGGAAAGGATCAACGAAGATCTGGGTACCTAATTACCCTCCATTGCGGCAGTTACTACTCGAAGAATACCACGACGTCCTGTACGCAAGACACTTCGGTAGCAACAAGACGCTCACCGGTATCGCCAAACACTACTACTGGCCCCACATGGCAGAAGACGTATAGAAATTCGTCACCTCGTACACTACATGTCAGCGGATGAAGAGCAGCAAGCAGAAAAAGCAGGACTGCTACAGCCTCTTCCTGTCCCCGAACAACCATGGCAAGCGGTCAGCCTAGACTTCATCACCGGGCTACCAACCACCACGAGCGGTCATGACGCAATCCTCGTCGCTATTGACAAGTTCTCCAAAATGAGACTCTTCATCCCAATACACACCACAGCAAGCACACCATCACCGTGGGAGACCGAGTACTTCTCGATACACGCACAAACCACACCATCACCGTGGGAGACCGAGTACTTCTCGATACACGCAATCTTGATATCAGCCATCTCCTATCCAAACTGTGACCTCGCTTCTGCGGGCCTTTCCTCGTTGAAGCACAGGTCACTCCTATTACCTTCCGCTTACGCCTACCAGCTACCTGGAAGATTCACAATGCCTTCCATGCCCAACTCTTGAAGCCCTACCGAGATCCCAACACGGTCTTCTCGGACACCAACTGCTGCCGCTGCCGCCCGTCCTCGTCCATGATGAACACGAGTACGAGGTCGAGTCTGTGCTTGCTCAACGACATCGACGGAATGGCACCGTGGAGCTTCTCATTCGTTGGAAGGGTTATGATCCTTCAGAGGATAGCTGGGTGTCTGAATCCGAGATGGATCACGCTCGTCATCCTCTTCGCGACTAC
Organism: Closterium sp. NIES-67; assembly: GCA_027943415.1. Lineage (NCBI taxonomy): Eukaryota > Viridiplantae > Streptophyta > Zygnematophyceae > Desmidiales > Closteriaceae > Closterium > Closterium sp. NIES-67. The sequence continues at coordinate 104,880 of BQMB01000798.1, forward strand.
CTTGTCAAGCAGGGTGTTATGTCTACCATCCAGCTTTGAGGGGGGGAAGTGTGAGAGTACGACCCCGTTCCATTCCTTTCTCCTTTCTATTTCATTCCTCTTTTTATCCTGATTCATTTGGACTTTATCTCATTCCATTTGGATTCCTATTCCTTCTTTTTCATAAACCATTGGTTTATCCTGTTACTGTCATTATATCACCGACCACGTTCGGGATGTACTGGTACGCTATATCTAGCGTAATCCTGCCGTAATCCCTTAGAGCCAATAGCCTCGCGTGGCTACACGTAGGGTGATTCAATTTTCTAGAAGGGTCTATTCCCTTAGGATAGGATAGACCTGGTTACCTGATGTACTTTGGAAGTATAAAACTGCTTAGATCAATCGATAGTGCAACCTTTCCTCGACACATTCGATCCTGTCACATTTGGTCTCGCCGTCACTCTCATGCTCGTCCCGTCTCTCCTGTCCTGCGCTCCCACCGTATGTTGCTCCGTTCCCACTCGTCTCGTCCTCCCCTCCTCCCGTCACCTCCTCCCTCGTCGCTTATTGTTGCACCTCCCCCGCTGTCTGGCTACCTCCGTGCCGCTCGTCCCCTTGTCCTTCCGGTTCTTGCCTCTCTTGTTACAGACCCGTTTGTTCCTGTCTCGTGCCTTGATGCGCTTGTCGCTACTGTCGCTGACTTCGCCTCTTCCCTTCGACTTGACTACGCTACCGCTCTGGTCTCTGACCCTGCGCATCCTCCGTCCGTCAGGGGTGCACCTGCCCTTAGCACTGACGTTCTAGAGGACAGGCAGTACGAGCTTGCTTTCCTTTCCGAGGCCGCTCCCCATCTCTGCTCCATGCTCCTAGTCCCAGAGGGTGACCCAGACGCCTTCGACATCCCGACCCCTCGCACCTACGCTGAGGCCATCTCGGGACCCTGGGCCTCTCAGTGGATAGCTGCCATGGAGCAGGAGATGGCATCTTGGAGGTCCACCGGCACTTACATCGACTCAGTTCCCCCTCTTGGGGTGAACGTAGTCGATGGACGGTGGCTCTTCAAGGTGAAGCGCCCCCCTGGAGAGCCGCCTGCCTTCAAGGCGCGCTACGTGGCTAGAGGCTTCAGCCAGCGCGAGGGGGTGGACTTCTTCCACACCTTCGCCCCGACCCCGAAGATGACCAATCTTCGGGCGCTGCTACACAAAGCAGCACAGCGCGACTACGAGCTTCACTCCCTCGACTTCTCTACTGCCTTTCATCAGGGCAGCCTGCATGAGCAGGTCTACCTGCGCCGACCACAGGGCTTCACCGGTACCTTCCCCCCTGGGACCCAGTGGCTTCTCAGGCGCCCGGTCTACGGCCTGCGCTAGGCTCCTTGCGAGTGGCACGACACTCTGCGTGCCACGCTAGCAGACCTGCAGTTCTTTCTGTCCTCTGCTGACCCCTCGCTTTTTGTGCGTTCCGGCCAGACTCCGTTCTACATCCTTGTCTATGTAGACGATCTGGTCTTCGCTACTGCTGACAGGGACGCACTCGCCTCCGTGAAGGCCGAGCTGCTGAAGAGACACACCTGCACTGACCTTGGAGAGCTGCGTCGCTATCTTGGCCTGCGGATCTCCAAGGACAGAGCAGCACGCACCATCACTCTGACCCAGTCACACTTGGTGCGTCAGGTCCTTTAGAGGTTCGGTCTTCAGTTCTCCTCCGCACAGCCCACACCTCTTCCTGTAGACCATGGGCTCTCCGCTCCCGCTCCTGAGGAGCCAGTAGAGCTCATGCAACCCACCAGCTCTGCGTAGGGGCGGCGGGAACACAGGGGCGTAGACAGGAAGGTGAGGAGGTGGCGGGGTAGACACCGACGAGCGGTCAGGGGAGGGAAGGCCGAGCAGGTTAAGAGCGGAGACCGGTGGCGTCGGCTGGTGCACGACCCTTGGACCGGCAGGGGCACGACGACTGCCGGGAGAACACTCAACTGCAGTACCCCCAGAACCAACACCCCCAGAGCGAGAACTCCCTCCAGCACCAGCGGCACCCCCAGGCCCCCCAGGACAGACCACGCCAGGAGCCGCAAGACGAACACCCTCATCAACGCCAGCACCCCCAGGGGCCAAGAGTGGTGGCGGCGGCTGCGACGGCGGCGGCGGCGGCGGCGGCGGCGACTGCGGCAGTGGAGGTGGAGACACCGGGGAAGAGGGACGCGGCAAGGACAGGCCCGGGGGACCACCAGAGTCAGCAGACTCCTCAACGGGGACAACCGGCGGGAGGGGAGTGACATGAGAAACACCAGACGGGGCAAGACGAGGCGGGAGGGGAGCAGGGGCTACCGGGGGAGAGGGAGCAAGGAACAGGGGTGGGGAAATCGGGAGACCTCGGTGAGGGAAGCGATGGTAGAAGGAGACAGACTCGTCAAAGGTGACGTCACGAGAGTGAAGGAAGCGGTGAGACGGCGGGTGGTAGAAAAGCCAGTCAGACGAGTCCAGGGGGAAACCGAGGAAGACACAGGGGATAGTGCGGGCAGTGAGCTTGTCCGTGCTAGAGGCACAAAAGTGAGCAAGGCAACCCCAAATGTGGAACGCAGACGCGTCACCGGGGGACCCGGTCCAAAGGAGGGTCGGCGAAACCTGCGGTTGCTGAGAGCATGGCCACAAGTTAAGCTGGTGAGCAGCGTAGCAAACAGCGAACGGCCACAGAAAATGGGGGGCATCGGCATGTATCATGGAGGTACGAGCCACCTCCGTGACCAAACCGATGCGGCGCTCAGCAACCTCATTCTGCTGGGGAGAGTCTGGCAAGGTGTACGACTGGGTGATGCCCTCCGTACGACAGAACTGGCCAAGCCGACCAGAGGCGAACTCGCCACCACGGTCAGGGTGGAGACACAACACAGGGAGACCGCGGTGAAGACGCGTAGTCACAACCCACGGTAGAAGAACGTCGGGCACGTCAGCCTTCCGCTCTAGGGGAAACACCGTGGTGTAGCACGTGTAGTCGTCGATGAGCACAAGAAAGTAGCGCTCACCACGCGGTCCGGGGACGGCGGCTGGGCCCCAAATGTCTAGGTGCAGGGTCTGAAGGGGAGCAGTAGCAGGGGAAAGCGAGGAGGAGTGAGGCGGAGCCGGCCCTCTATGCAAGGCATGCACGGCGGCGCAGTTGAGGGGGGAAGGGCGGGGAGCAACGCGGGGAGGCCTAAGACAAGACCGTGCTAAGACATGTGACGTAGACGCGGGAGAGCACGGTGACCTAAGCGGTGGTGCCACAAAAGAGACGGGTGAGTGAGGGACCGACAGGAGCAAGCTGCAGTGACCTGGGAGGACGCACCAACCAGGGGGGAAGCGGTGTCGAGGGTAAACAGACCGGACACCGGATCCCGGGGGAACGTTGCAAGGGGGGGACCTGACATAACGAGGGAACGTGGAGGCGTGTAAGAGAGCCCGAGGGAACGGTTGGACAGGGAAGAGAAGCGGAGCTGGGAGCGACGTCAGGACCCGCAGATGGGTCAGCGAGAGCGACAACAGCAGGCGCAGCAAGCGGTGTGAGCGTGGAGCGGTCGCGGAAGAAACAGGCAGATGCATCGGAGTCGAGAGTGAAGGACATCGAGGCAGTAGCGGAGGCTGGGAACGGAGCCGGTACAGAAACTAGGCTAGGCCAAATAGGTAGTCCTACGCCTGACGCAGCAGGGGAGGCTAAGCTACACAAGGGTGCTACACCAAAACTAGAGTACACAGTGTAATAAGATCCAACAACTCTAGAAGCGTCAGAATACAAGGGATGCAAAGCAGAACCTATCTTATTCATATCTTACTCAAAGATCGGCACGCCCTGGCGGAGCACGCTGTGCCAGTCGGGGAGGTCCGGGGCCGGGCCAAAGCTACGACGGAAGAGATTGTCGAGGCGGCAGAAACAGCGGGCGGTCGGGTGCGGGCGGTGAGGCCCGGTCTGAAGCTGGTACTGGCAGGTCACACCAACGGAGCTGTCGGTAGACGCCAAGCTGCGCGGGCCACCACCAGGGCCACCACCTCTGGAGGTGCCGGGCCAACCCGGCGGGAGACGAGCCCACGGCGGGGGCTGGGACAACTGCTGCGACGACTGCGACTGCTGCGACGGCTCCTGCGGCTCCTCCTGCTGCTGGGGCGATGGCTGCTGCTCCTGACTAGCTGCTGCAGTCCCCTCAGTAGGGCCACTGTCCCCGCCACCACCACCACTGCCACCAGCTCCACCACCACGCCCTCCTTGGCGGCCATGACCGGCGCGGCTCGGGCGCAACTGCGGGTGGACCGCAGCTGCAGTCTCGGTCAGAGGGGTCGTAGTGGCGACCGCAGCCGAAACGTCAGTGAACGTGCACTTGGAGGGGGCACCACTGTGAAAGATAGAGACTGCCGGCGCACTGCTCGAGTGAGCGATAGTGCGCTGGCGAGTCTCGATCTCGGTCAGGGTGGTGACAAAGGCTGTCAGGTTGAGGTCACCCGGGTGTTGGCTAAGGATGTGGTCGCGTGCACTAGCAAGGCAGTCAGGCAGGTGCATAGCGATAAAGTAGAGGGTCATGCAGAAGAGGGGGGGGAGCGCAGTGAGATGGGCAGCAGTGTTAGTAGTGCGGTAGCGAGACTCTAGGGCGCGCAGGTGAGTGGCAAGGTGAGCAACAGTAGGGAAGGAAGCAAGGTCTGGGAAAAGCATAGGGAAGAGCAGGCGGCCTGCAGTAGCGGAGGCAGGCGTGGAATAACGAGCAACAACAGCATCTAAGTAAGCCCTGGCTGTATCAACAGTAGCGAAACGCGAACGCTCAGACACAGGGAGGGCGTGACTGATCGGGACCTGAGCAACTGCATCGCAAGAGTCCCAGACTGCACAGGCAAGTGCAGCAGCAGAGAAAGCCTCACTCTCAGCAGAGGTGGGGTCAGCAGGGAGGGGAGCAGGCGCAGGGGGGCGGGGGAGCAAGCCATCAGCATGGACAACCAAGGAGTGCCCATCCTGGCACTGACCTTTGAGTTGACGGCGGAGATCGGACAGCCAGGCGGCAAAGTCAACCACGTGGCCCTCAGCGTCCAGGTGGAGTACGAAGTCAGCCATTATGCAGGGTCAGCGATACGGCTCCTCAGCGACACATGAACACAGCGGCACAGCTCCATAGGGACACAGCGGCATAGGGACACAGCAGCATAGCTCCAGGAGGACGACTGCAACACGATCACACGCTCTACCGACTGTACATTGGAGGTACAGATGAGCATATGAGGAATTTCTACGTATGGATACATTGAGAGGAGAAGCAACCATTCTTCATACCCTCAAATGAAACCATCACTTGCTTGCAGCAATGGAATAGCGCATATGTACCAATGTGCACGTATTCTTTGTAGTTATGCCAGTTACACCCATCAAGAGGACTCTATATAGAAGGAGAGGATGGATTCTCCTTCAGCCATTATAAGTTGAGAGGACTCTCTGCAGCAGTTGCCGCCGCCACCATCGCCGCTACCGCCGCAGTTGCCGCAGCAGAAGACTCGACACAATAGTCACAAATATTCCCTAATGGATGATGCTTCGCTTAATGAAGATTACGCTTGATTCTATTCTAGTATGAACATAAGACCCAACTAGGCATGATACTACGATTTCCAGTTTGTGGGAGGAAGATGCCACTATGCACTGGAAAAACTATGGCAATGCCATATACCCTCAAAGCAGGGAAATGATGCTCTTATGAGGATGGGAGACTCAACCAGCATACATGTCCTCGAGGCTTATGGCTTTCCTAAAAGTCATAAAACGTGCATCGCAACCAATCCATTACCAGGACCACCTCCACGGAAGCAGATGGGCGTGAAATGGAACGCCGACGCCACTCTGTATAGTGGACTTCGCGTATCTCCAACAACACCCTTATTTGCTGAATTGGAGTAGCCAAGACGTCTTCGATAAAGAAACCTACTACAAGGACAGTAACAAAAAGAGACAACACATAACGGTACCAGCAGACCTATCCCAATATGTGCGCTCAGACACCGATGCCTACTGATGGCCTCCGTGCTAAACTCGAAGTGCATAAGGTCATATTGGGTTGATTCTCATCAATGCCCACTTGGAAATAGGAGAGGATCACTTGGGAATAACCCTAATATTTCCAGGTATCCCTAAATATCACCATGGGATATCTATGCAACAGATGATCCTTGCTTGAACAACCACCGAGGGAAACTACTTCGGCGCTGATTCAAGGTAGTTACCAGTTCTGCATTTATGGTACCAACCCCTCGCATGGTTTTAAACACAAGGGATATGCTGAGCAGCACTTCGCATGCGCTGTAGTACTCAAGGCATTCTGACTAGCAGAACACGTGGTGGGCAGAGTTACTACTAGTGATTTTGCTCTCCATCCCGCAGCACTACAATGCCGAGAAGGTACAACTCACAACATCACTAAGGCATGGACCAGCCTCTGACAGAAGCTGCATGTATCGGATACAACGCTGCTACAGAAGCAGTACTATGACACGACTGCAATGCCACCAACACTTGGTTATCTTCATACGTGGAAGCCATGCGAGTAAGGACATGATATACTACAAGAGACAAAACATATAGTGTGTCTGTTACAACACGCAACAAAAGGGCAGCACATCTACTGTTTCGGTACAACATCTTACGACGCAACATCTTGACCTCCTAAAGACTGACGGACATACAACATGGCTCAATCGGATTGTTGAACAACTTCTGCACAACAACACTAAGGCATGGACCAGCCTCCGGCAGAAGCTGATGTATCGGATACAACGCTGCTACAGAAGCAGTACTATGACACGACTGCAATGCCACCAACACTTGGTTATCTTCATACGTGGAAGCGATGCGAGTAACGACATGATATACTACAAGAGACAAAACATATAGTGTGCATGTTACAACACGCAACAAAAGGGCACCACATCTACTGTTTCGGTACAACATCTTACGACGCAACATCTCGACCACCTACAGACTGACAGACATACAGCATGGCTCAATCGGATTGTTGAACAACTTTTGCACAACCCTAACCGATATGGGAGTGCGCCTACATCAACACCACCTCGATTGCAACATGACGATTACCTTTCTTCCTTAGCTACAAACGTAACCCGCTCACACCACAGCAACCGACAATTACATTTCATCACCATTCTCCACCAGCTCTAAGATCATACGCACCTCTTGAACATCCAACAGCTGCCGACCAGCCACCTGGAAGATCCATAATGCCTTTCATACCAGCTTCTTAAAACCTATCGGGACCAAACATGCTCTACACCGAACGCCAACCACCGCCGCCGACCGTGTTCGTCCATGATGAACCTAAATATGGGGTCAACATGTTCGGAACCGTCATCATCATAATGACCCTCTGGAGCTTCTTCTTTGCTGGAAGAGTTGTGATCCGTCTGAGAATGCGTCTCTAAATTCAACATGGGTAACTCCCGTCGTCCTCTTCGCTACTACCTTGTTAAGTAGGGTTTTTCTTCTACCGCCCAGCTTTGAGGGATTGAAGTGTGAGAATACCATTTCCTCCTTTCCATATATGCTTTAGCTTTCATTCCTCTTTTTATCATGGTTCCTATGCTCTTTATCTCATGTCATTTGGTTTTCTATTCCTCATTTTCCATAATCCTTCGGTTTATCACATTCATAATTATATTACAGACCGAGCTTGCGATGTGCTAACGCACTATATCTAGCGTAATCCTGCCATAATCCCTTAAAACCAATAGGCTCGTGTGGCTATACGCAAGGTGGTTTCATTTCTAGAAGGGTCTCTTCCTTTATGATACGATAAACATGGCTATCTGATATACTATGAAGTATAAAAGCATCATCTATTGATCGATAGTCCATGATTGAGCAAACCCCATTCGATCATGTGACAACTGTGCTACTACGTGGAGCAGCACCCGAAGAGTGGTCATCTTTGGGGTAGGGGCGAAGGTCAGGAAGAAGTCCACCTCTTCACGTTCGTTGAAGCCTCTAGCAACGTAGCGCGCCTTGAACAGCAGCGGCTCTCCAAGAGAGCGCTTCACCTTGAAGAGTCACCGGCCATCAACTACGTTTGCCCTACGTGGGGGAACTGTGTCGACGTACATGCTAGTGGATCTCCATGATGTCATCTCTGCGTCCATGGCAGCTATTCACTGAGAGGCCCAGGGTCCGTAATCGCCTCAGCGTAGAAGGCTTGTACTTTTCTCGAAGTCGGTCGATGGTTGCCTTGTCGCATACGGTCTGTGATGCTCCGCTCTCCAGGGTGCTTGGTGGCGTCGTCCTTTGCAGATGACCTCGAGCACGAGGGGCAGGCGTTGCTCGGAGTACCCAAAGATTGTTTCATTGATCGGATCATAGGGTACATCCCAATGTTCGGTACACACCTTTCCGTTGCTTCCTACTTCTTAGCTAGCAGCTGGCCAAGGCTGCTTAGAGAATTGCTCTTCTCCAGGGCCCAGAGTTTCCTTGACCACTGTGTGCGTTGTTGATGCCGATGTTGCTGAGCTGGATGCATCCGAAGGAGGAGTTCGAGGTTTTTGCAGCTTCTTGTAGACCCCCAACTTCCTCTTGAGTTGCTTCAGCTCCATCGACGTCTTCTGTGGGGAACAGGTAGTCGTTGAGGGGTGGTGTCGGGAGAGGAAAGGTCGGCTTCTTTCTTCACTCCTTAATTTTGTCCCCAAGTTTTCCAGCACCGGTATGATCTCCACAATTTTATGCTTCTTCTAGAGTCCCTCCCATAATTTCTCCAAGGCTCTAGCCCCTCGAAAATCATAAGTTTTCATTAAAGCATCTTTATAAGATAACTTTAACGAATCCTTATAATTTCTTTGGTCTTCAAGGAGTTTCCCCGTCTTGGCAGAGTCCTTTTTCGCGGAGTCAGATTTTTCATCGGCGATTTCCTCTGGCGAAGACTGGTCGTGGGGTGGAGATTTTTCCCCATCATTTCATCCTGCTCGCGTCGAATCAGCTTCGTCGAAGTTGATTTTTCCGGAATTCCGCGGTCGTTTTCGGATCTTTTTTTTTTCGGCAGCTAGATTTGCAATCATTAGCAACTCCCTTTTTTTTCTTTTTTTTTTTCTGACTCGCCGAAGGATTTCCGCCCCTATTGTATGCCCGATACTCTGCGCGTGCGGCCTTCATTTTGTTGCAGTCGAAGATTCGATGACCCGGCACCCCGCAAAAATCACACGTCAAGTTGGTGTTTTTCGGACGTGGCCGCCCTTCGAACCTGACGACTTCCATCAGGTCGGCGAACATGGGGTGAGCCGAGCGATCGCCCTGTCACGTACTGCCGACGTGCGTCCGTCATGTCCCGGCGTTGACCATGTCGAACCGCTCCGCTGCCGATACGACATCAGTGTAGCTGGCGTAATTTGTCGCGGCTACCTGTCGTTTGAGTTTGGTCTTCGGCTCGGCGAGGTACGATTGCACTTTTTCCTCGTCGGTCTGGTCGGGAATGCGGTTATAAAATTCTTCCATGGGGCGACGGGGCCAATGGGGCGGCTAGGCGCTAGGCGACGGGGCCGCTAGGTGACGGGCCAGCACGGGCGGCAGGGCGACGGGGCGGCTAGGACCTAAGGCGGAAGCGCTGGTGGGCGGGGGAGACCTAACCTACTCATGATACTATGTCAAAGTGAAAAGTGTTGCTAGAATGCAAGGATACAAGTGAATATAGCCTAGGGTGTTGTACTCTCTAAGCCATGACCCAGTGTAGTCTATTAAAACATACTTATATATGTTTGACGTACAGATGACATGTATGAGTTTGTGTTGTATTCTCTAGGAGCACGCACCTCTCTAGCCTAAAACATCACATATAAAATATATGAATACGTTGACATGTTTCACTACTAACTATATGTTGAATCACTACGCTAACAAGGCTGACCAAGGTAGGGTGCTCCTCCTTGTCAAATGATAATGTTTTTTTTATGATAGCATTAACCATTTTTACATTGGGTGGCATGCATCTACACGCTTACCAAAATCAAGTGTACACCCTGAATAGTTCCCGATCCAGCACATCCACTTCTGTATGTGCTGAGCTTAGCGCGTATTCGCCCTCCCCCTGATAGCGTATTGGTAGAACTGCAGTTTCAGGTTACACATGACGTCCAGTGAACCGCCCATTCGTCAGAGGCCCCATGCACTCGTCAGTCCGACTGGCACGGACTTACAGGCAACGGCCCGTCCTGGACTGGCCCAATTTTGGGCGGCTCGACCACTTGCGACACTGCTGGGAGCGAACATGCAGAAGGAACAATTGTAGGTTGACTCTGACTAAACGAATGGATTCGGGACGCGGGGGGTGTTCTAGAAATTCTATAGGCGAAATCAGGGTACGATCGTGCGAAAGTTACCGGGGTACACGGGAGAAACAACAAATGTCATCCATGTTCCAAATGTCCTGCCAAACGGGTAACCGTGGTCCTACCTTCAGGCCCAATTTGCCCGCGATTTAAAGGCGTCCGTTACTGGAGCAAATGGCTGAAAAAAAAACAAGAGGCGACTGTTATGAATTAATCAGAGTAATACCAGGTAGTGTAATAAAGGAGTCGTGATTCAAGAGTTGTCAATACAAATGAGGGCCTAGGCATTTATAGGCACAACGGGGCTAGCCGAGAACCTCGCAAACAGGTTGGGGCGACTCAGTTGGCGAAAGCCACGGAAGCGCCGCGCGTTAGGTTTGGGTTTACGAAATGGTTCGGGACCGAGGAAAACGGCCGAGCCTGGTCTTCCGAGGGTCGAGGGCGTACGCGCTGTAGTTGCCCAGTAAGGAAAAGGAATTTTCCTTACACCACCCCCCCTTCCGAGATGAGACTACCCACATCGGGGACACGTCGTCGGTGCAAATAGTCCCTGACAACTTTGTGTTCACCGAGCATCGCTGCGGGGACCCAGAGGTCGTCATCAGTCGTGCGATCGACCCATCGTACCAGGAAATCAACAGTTGCTGTGTCGCGAGAACCTCGTACGCGATGAGCGAGGATTTTCGATGGCTCGATCGTCGGCTCGGGTACTGGGTTGACCGTGGGATTGATATGTTGACGGTCGAGATCAGTTGTATTCGGGACGAACGGTCGTAGAAGACTGACGTGGAATAAATCGTGGATCCGCCAGTCGCTCGGTAGTTGTAGTTGGGCGGTGACTGATGTCACCATGCGGATGATGCGAAATGGGCCGCAGAATCTTGGTCGTAATTTATTTGGGAGGGGAATTCCCAAATTTCGAGTGTCGAGCAGGACCAATTGCCCAGGGGCAAGAGTTAAGTCACGGCGTCGTCGGTCAGCTTGCTGCTTAGCTCGTTGGTTGGCTTTAAGTATAGCGTCAGCGGCTTTTTGCTGACTGTCAGAGATTGTCGACGAACTGCTGCGACCTTGGTGCCGGGTTTTCTATCAGTGGTGATAGAGGGGTTGTCGGGTCTATCCCGTAATTGAGGAAGAACGGTGACTAAGTAGTAGTGGCTGATGGGGCGTTGTTGTACGCAAACTCGATCAGTGGAAGAGAATCTTCCCACTGGGCCGGGTCTGTGCACGTTGTACGAATCAGTTGCTCCATCGTCTGATTGGTGCGTTCAGTCTGGCCGTCCGATTGCGGGTGGTATGCCGTGGACAGATGCAGACGTGTGCCGTACTGCTGCCAGGTTTTTGTCCAGAAATTGGACGTGAACCGAGGGTCGCGATCGCTGATGATTGCCGAAGGGATGCCGTGTAGCGGCACGCTGTTCGTGAGAAACAGCTTCGCTGTCTGCTCGGCAGTGATTGTCGTCTTGCAAGCGGCGAAGTGTGCCATTTTGGTCAAACGGTCAACGACGACGAGAATCGCGTCATTACCGCTGGGACCAGCTGGCAGGCCAGTGACGAAATCCATCGTCACTTGTTGCCAGGGTCGGCTGGGTGGCTCGAGCGGCTGTAGTAATCCCGCAGGTCGAAGTCGTGACGACTTCATGCGTTGACACGTGGCGCAGGAGGTGACGTACTGCTGCACGTCCGTCGGCAAATCGGGCCAGTAATAATTACGGCTCAGTAGTTTGGCAGTTTTGTCGATGCCGTAGTGACCCGAGAAATTCGAGTCGTGTGCCTCCTGTATCAGTAGCTCGCGTAGGGTACGGTAAGCGGGAACCCAAATCCGATTGGTACCGGATTTTAGGTAATAAGCCCCCTGCTTGACTGTCAGTTGGGGATGACTTTTAGTCGTGAAGAATGGGTCGGTACTGTATCCGTGGGTAAATAGTCCAGTTAGCAGCGGATTGGTTTAGGTGATTAGGACAGCGGCGGTATGGACTGAAGGGCGGGTAAGTGCGTCAGCGATGTTGCTGGCCCCTCGTTTGTAGGTAACTCTGTAGTGGAAATTATACTCGAGATAATCGAGCCAGCGAATCTGTTGTGGGTTGAGTATTGGTTGAGCGCGGATGAACTGTAGCGATTTGTGGTCTGTTCGGACTGTCACGTCAGCGCCCGTCAGGTAGCAGCGCCAAACTTTGAAAGCGTGAACGATGGCGAGTAACTCCTTGTCGTGGACGGGATAATTTCGCTCGGCCGGGTTCAGCTTTCGTGACTCGTAGGCGATGGGTTGAAGGCCTTCGCCGAAGTCCTGTAACAGTACTGCGCCAACAGCCAGGTCAATAGCGTCGGTGATGAGTTCGAAGGGACGGTGAGGATCTGCAATGCGAAGAACCGGAGGTGTTGTCAGGAAAAGTTTGAGTTGGTCGAACGCAGCCTGCTGCTCTCCCCCCCACTCATAAAACTTGCCTTTCTTCAGGAGATCCGTGAGAGGGGAAGTTACCCCCGCCATGTTCGGGATGAATCGGCGAACGTAGTTCACAAACCCCAGGAAACTTTGAAGTTCGCGGAGATTAGCCGGCGGCTTCCAGTCTTGGATGGTGGCGAGTTTTTTCGGGTCAATTTTCACATCGTCGATGGAGATAACGTGGCCCAAAAACTCCAGTTCTTGTTTCAAAACTCGCACTTAGAGCCTTTGGTGATGAGTCGGTGCTGCTGCAGAAGAGAGAAGACTGCTTCCAAATCCTTCAAATGCTGTTCCCAGGTAGTGCTGTAGATCAGGATATCGTCGAGGTACACAATGACGCATTTATCCAGGAGCGGTCGAAAAACTTCGTTCATGGTCAACTGGAATGTCGAAGGCGCGTTGGTTAAGCCAAAAGGCATGACCGTGTACTCGTAACTCCCGTAGCGGGTTCGGAATGCCGTCTTGTAGCAGTCAGCTTCGTTGACACGGATCTGGTGGTAACCGCATCGCAAGTCAATTTTCGAGAAGAACTTTGCCCCACGAAGTTGGTCGAGGAGTTCGTCGGCACGCGGAATAGGATAGCGAGACTTGATGGTAACCCGGTTCAAGGCGCGGTAGTCAATGCACATGCGTAGACCGCCATCTTTTTTCGGGGTGAACAGGATCGGAGTTGCGAACGGTGAAGTACTGGGGCGAACGAAGCCTTTCTCGAGCAGGTAATCCAGCTGGCGTCGAAGTTCATCTAGCTCTGGCTGAGTCAGCCTCCACTGTGTCCGAACCGTCGGTTGCGCGCCCGGCTCCAATTAGATGGTATGGTCGTGTTCTCGCTCTGGTGGCAATCCTGGCAGTAAGTCGTCCGGAAAGATGTCGGCGTGTTTGCGAATCAATGTCGCTAAGTCGTCGGGGACTGCCGCGCAGAGTTTGTCGATGTCGGCTGGTGCATCAACGGCCGTGGATGCGATCCATCGAACGGCGTACAGTTGCGCCCCGCGAATCATCGCTCGCTTGATGGTGACCGCGCTGACTGTCGCAGAATCGGGGTTGTTCCACTTCGGAAGTCGTCGCCACTCGCCACTCCATTTGATGCGGCAGTCACCTGTTCGCCAATCGATGCTTGGGTTGTACTCGCGCAGCCAATCGCGGCCCAGCAACATGTCGCAACCGTCCAATGTTGTCGCCAGCATCTTCGTCGTAAAGCTGAAATTTTCGCCGCAGGTAACTCGCACGTGAGGAACTCTCTCCCGAATTGCCAGAGGCGTGCCATCGACCAATCGCGCGTCGATTTCGGGTAGACACCGCTCTAGTTGCAGTCGCAATTTTTTCGCTTTTGTCACATCCATTAAACTGTGGCTTGCCCCGCCATCAACAAATATTTTTATGCGGGTATCCCCAACTCTCCCTTCAACCAGCACAGGGTGATCTACCGGTTCACCCCCCTTATTCAGCCAGGAATGGTCGACAGCCCAAATCGGCACTATAACCTGGTGGGGGTGGTGGCGTTTGGGCGACGCAGTCAAGTCAGTAGGTGGCCCATCTGCTACTGACGATCTCCATTTCCCGACTGCTTCCTGTCGTTAGGTAAGTTCTTCTTCAGCTGCGGGCAGTCCCTCACCATGTGACCCGGCTGGTTGCAGTGGAAGCAGGTCCCCGAAAATACTCGGGCTGCAAACACGTCCACGCCGTTGATTGATGTGTGTTGGGGCTGGCCTCGAAAGCGATTTCCCTCCCAGAAACCCGCTCTCGCGAGTCCACGTCGCGCGTCCAGCGAATCCGCCATGCGAACAATTTCGTTGAAGGTCGTCGGGGCTCGCAGGACGATTTCTTGTTGAATCTCCGGTTTGAGTCCGCCCACGTAGCGATCAATCTTCTCGTCCTCGCTGATCCCTCCGATTTGGTCGCAGATGGCCAGAAACGACGCCGTGTATTCTTGAACAGGGCCCAACTGTCTCCACATTCGAAGCTTTGTGCGAGCATTTTCGCGCATGGATATGTGCTCGAATTTGCTTTTCAACGCCTCGCCCCACGCTTTCCACGTGCGGATCGTGGTCGAACCAAAGATTGGTTCTGCCGTTGCCGTTGATGAACTCAACACCCCAGCTGCCGCCCGTTGATTCCCAGCCGGAGCTCCTCTCTCGTCAAGATGCATGCGCCACCAGTCGGGTGTCGGTCCCCTCAGCAGTGATACAGCCAAGTTGACACGTGAGACGTTGTCATTAATACTTGCTGCCGTGAAGAAAACTTCCATGGCGAACAGCCACCCGCTCACAGTGGTCGTCTTGTCTGTTGGGTTGAACGGTGGGGGCATGGGAGGTTTGATTTTAATGGCCGCCCGCGGTTCGCTGTGGATTTCTTCAACTGCTTCAGGTGTCGCCGACGCCTTCGCTTCGCTCGCAGCATCCTCGTCTCGGGTAACAGGCCGCTCCTGACGCATTTCACCCCGCGTCTGGCGAAGTGACGAGTTTTCATTACGCAGCGTCTGAACTTCGCTTCCCAGCGACTCGAACTTGTCCGCGAGTTGTTGAAGCTGGGCCTGCAGCGTCGTCACTGTGGCCGCCCTGGCTTGCAACTCGTCAAACTCCTCCTGAGTCACGTTCCTAACACTACGACGGGCAGAGGTTTCCGGCGTGCTAGTCATGCTGGAATTTTTTTTACCTGACAGATCTGAGGGTGCACACGCTTTTAGTTGGAGGAGCTTTAACGAGCTCGCCTACCAACCGTTGGCCAACCCTCTATTCTGTCGGGTCCTCTCCCGATATAAACGGACTACTCTATGGAAGACTAAGCAGGCAGGAACGGGGCTCTGATACCAGCTGTTATGAATTAATCAGAGTAATACCAGGTAGTGTAATAAAGGAGTCGTGCTTCAAGAGTTGTCAATACAAATGAGGGCCTAGGCATTTATAGGCACAACGGGGCTAGCCGAGAACCTTGCAAACAGGTTGGGGCGACTCGGTTGGCGAAAGCCACGCAAGCGCCGCGCGTTAGGTTTGGGTTTACGAAATGGTTCGGGACCGAGGAAAACGGCCGAGCCTGGTCTTCCGAGGGTCGAAGGAATTTTTCTTACAGCGACGAGATCGTCTTAGGGTTGCGGAGCATTTCATGATGAGACTTTATTATACATAAAATATTTTATTTCCATCACAACAAACATTTGATTTTTATTTCACAAACTTGAAAAAAAAACCAGCCCGATCGATTGCAATAGGTTGCTCCGCAACCCAAAAAGGGACTCTTTCAGACCTCTAATGTAATTCTGTTTCAGATTTGCGTTCCACCAGTTCCAACCGCAAGAGTAGGAAATTGCTTGTCGAAATATCACGCGGAAGGATCTGCGCGTGTCTGAAAATTGGTTACGTGAAAACAGGTTCTACAGCACATCATATATTTATGCAAGCCTAATCTCGCGTCACACCATGTGAAACCGTACTGAACAGTTTCGCGTCAAAATTTGCGACACTGTAGTGCGGTTGTCTGGGACGAGGTTGGTTGGGAAGGGGTTCGTAGGAACAAGCTCGTAGAATGGGTGAAGCCCTACTCGTTCGTAACTGGACACACAGAAAGACGGGGCGCGTTCGAGGGAACGCTCGTTTCAAACCAGATCATTAGTGCCAGTAGAACTCCTGTGTGGTCTACCAGGGACCTCCTGTGTTCGTGTCAGATTATTGACCAGGTTATTTCTGATTTCTTTGGGGACTGCTCTCAAAAGCACCGAAGTGCAGGGCAACTACTAAAAGATGTTTAGTTAATAGGTGTGGAAGGACGCGGCAACACGGCGCAAAAAGTCTACGTATCACCGTAACCAGCCATGCGAAAAATAACAAAACCGTTTTCATCCTCGTTGCAACTGGTCCCTGAGGGCAATCAAACTTCATCCTCTCCAGCTTTTACTGAGGGTGACAGGTGCGACCTATTGGTTCGGTTTGAGAATATCTTGCGTGCCACGTGTGTGACAACATGATCGATGTTTGCCCCCAAAACTCTTGTCCGAACCGAACCAAACCGAACCGAACCGTTTGCGTAGACTCAGCAGAATGATTATTTCCACAAGTTGAGCACAACTCTGCAGGGCAGCGGAGCGATGGGAGAAGTCCACCCTAAGAGCCTGTCCATAGTGGGATGTCGAGGGACGTTGGGGGATGTCGAGGGATGTGAACCAGGATGCAAGATCCCTCGACATTCCACAACGGATTTCGTTGGATGTTGACGTTCCACTCTGGGCTTAAACCCTGTGGGGCTAAGGGGGAAAGGGAGGACGGGGGACCTTTAGATATTCCTACGCCTCCTGGCGGCTACCGAGATGTCCGGGTTCTCTCAAAACCCTCCCGGACTCTACGGGTAAGTAATGAAATCTCCCTAATTTCGTCAGTGCCTGCTCTAAAAAGCCTTATAAAACACAGGGCTTGTCGATAAAACCCTTGGATTTTCATTAAATTTAGGGTAATTGCTCTAACACGTCTCCTGCTCTACAGCAGGGAATCTTGCATTGCAAGTCAACTACAGCAGCTGTGACGCTTTTGGATTCGATTTCGAAGTGGTTCCGACACATCCATGGCTCTCGATGTGTTTTTTGGGCACCCAGCCAGATACGAGCGGGGGTGGAGCTTCACCCTGCCACTGCAAGGTGAGGGTCCGCTTCTTGTCAAGAATTGCACGGTAGAATAAATTCCATTTGATGATGGCGTCTGGGGCATTTGAGAGTTTGAGCACCCCATGCTTGACTCTAAATGAACTCGAACTTAATCGGTTTCGAGCCGATTCTAGCGCCAACAGTGGTACAGTCTCGACTGACGACTCAGCCAAAATTAAGCTAGATTAGCCGGTTTTTTTCTTGCAAACTTTGGAAAGCACAGGGTGAGTCTGATTTCGCCTGGTGGATTTTATGGCCTACCTGCATCCGACAGGGTGTTACCAGCCTCGACCCTCTCTTGAAGTGTAAATTCTCAAAGTATCTCCGGAAAACAGGCTAAACATGGTAAACATTCCTGACTTCCTGAGGCCTGGACACAGCTCCCTTGAAGCTTCCATCCAGACCAGGGCTCTCGCTTGGTTTTTTCCCACCTCGGACGATCCGTGCCCCTCGAAAAATCACCCATTAAAATCCGACGTCGTCAAGGAATTACCCTGATTCTTCAGGGTCCGCGTTCGAAAAGGCCTGATAGAGCGTGGGCAGTTTTTGTGGGACGAGACACTGGGGTTGCGAGTGGGAGAGCTTCGGTTTGGGAAATCCGCTACCACAGACGTACCCGTGATGTGGAGTTCAATTTTGGCCAAGAGGGGCGGGGAGAAGGAGGGTTGGGGGAAGGGCTGGGGCAATTTTGAGTGGCGTGAACATCTGTTCGTGGCCGCTCATTTTAAAACCTGCTGCTAAGTGACTATTGATCTGGTAGTGCATGCGGAAAGACAGTTTAGTTCTAGCTTTTTGGCACCTTAGGGCGTGGTGCATTTCCCAAGAACATTCGTTTGAATGCTTGCCGCACTGAATCGTATAATAAAAAAAAAACGATAGCAACACACAGAAACGTACAGGAACCTTGGCAATATTCGAGTTTAAGCTATTCGATCCCTGCCGTTATACAACTCTCCCCAAGTTTGGGAAAGGGAAGGGAGGGGCTTAGGGGGAAAAGTAGGACTGGGGACCTTGAGATATTCCCACACCTCCGGGTCCTCCCAAAATCCTCCCGGACTCTACGGGTAAGTTGGAAAATCTCACTGAGTTCTTCAGGGCTGTGATTAAAAAACCTCTATAAAACACAGGTTCGGTCGAAAAAATACCTTGGATTTTCAGTCAAGTCAGGGTAATTACTCTGTTAACACGTGCCCTGATCCAGACACTGGTGCACTGTGCAAAGTTCGGAAGCGAGGGTTTTTGAAGGCTTAATGCAAACAGCTTCTGTAGGCAGGTAATGTTCCTCAGGCATAATTAAGGTACGTTTCGGTACGGTTCGATGTGGTTCGATGTTGTCAGCCACCTTCCAGCGTGCAGACAAGCAAGCACCGTGCTAGCCATCGGCAGAACCGAGGGATGTGCCTAGTCTGGAACAGTTTCTCAATGTGATGTCGTGTCAATTCGACTGGGAGGTTCTCGTCTCGAGGTTTGGTCGACTCTCGCCGATGCTATCAACAGAGGTTTCCTTCCATCCACTGAGAAGGCATCGGGCTTCATCAACTCCTTGCGGGAGAACTCCGACGCCGTCGCTCCTCCAAAGTCCTTCAAGACCTAGAAGTTGTAGAAATTTGCTCTGACCTGAAGCCTGTAAAAGAACTGGAACCTAGAACCTAGAAACTGGATCCCTGTATACGAATCGGGTCTTCGTTTGTCCTAAGAACCCAACCAGTTTAGAGACCCGGGACTTCTTTCTTTAGAACTGGTTTAGCCTGTCGAAGATCTAGAACCTCAAAATACCAACCAAGAAGCTGTAAGGTGTTGAGTATCTTCGGTGAATCTCCAAGTCGGTGGTCACTCGCGGTGCATTCTTGGCTTCTTTCGCACTATCAGTAGTGTTCCACGTACGATGGCGGATCGACCGTTAGGATTTGAACGGTCGGAAGCACGCACTGAATCCGAAACTGAAACGCAAAAGCGACGCTCACAGTAACGCGTACGCCAGCAGCCTGAGTGCGGCCAGTAGTAGCACTGCTAGCCGGGTCCCTTCTCCACCCATCCTCCCTACAAAAAAACTTCTGCTCTGGCCTCGCTTTAGTCACAATTCCACCGCTGCTAGCGCGAGCTGCGGCGCCACGAGCGCAGCCGCCGCCGACGATTCGGCGGCGGAGGCAGACGTCTCGGTACTAACTCCTGCTGCTGCTGCTATTATGATAGCGCCGTCGGACGCGCGAGCCAGAGGTGGTTGGAGCAGGCGCGTCCCTTACTTGAGGAAGACGCAGAGGGCGAGGGAGAGAGAGAATACAACGGGCGGTCCGGTCGCTTGCTCCGCCGGTGTGCTTTTTCATGGTAGGTGACAACAAAGAGGATGATAGTACTAGCATTTAGAGGGTTGGGTCGTTGAGCCACGTCAGCAAGGTGCGGAGTGTGACGCGGAAGCCCGTCCGCGGATCAGACGGGGGAAACGCGCGGATCAGACAGGGGGAAACGCGCGGATCACACGGGGGGAACGCGCGGATTAGACGGGAAAAACGCGGAGATCGAACTGGAAATACGCGCGGATTGAGGCCGCTGGAAGACGCGGGGATGAAGCAAGGGACATCGCCTCCATTCCCCCTTCTACTCGCTGCCTTATCCTCTCAAGCCTCCCCCATCCGTTTTCCCCCATCCGCTCAAGCCTCCCCCATCCGCTTCCCCCATCCTCTCAAGTCTCCCCCGTCCGCTCAAGCCTCCCCCATCCGCTTTCCTTCATCCGATTTCCCCTATCCGCCGCCGTCCCCCATCCGCCGCTCCCCCATCCGCCGTCCGCATCTGCTGTTCCCCCATCCGCCTTCCTCGCCGTTCCCCCATCCGTCGTCCCCCAGACCCCCATCCTCTATCTCCCAGCCCCGGGCTTCGCGGTGCTGGTGGCGGCATGGCTTGCACGTCGCATCCTCACCATGCCGGTTGGGGGGGGGGGGGGGGGGTCACTCCGATTCTTTCCAGCCGGGGGGCACTCCGATTCCTTCCAACCGGGGTTTCACTCCGTTCCGCCCAACTCTATCCCCTCTGCTCACCGGCCTAAGGCCTAAGCCGGGCCCACTGCGCTCCATTTTGTCGACTCAAAAGCTGACTCCTTGCGCTTGGATGCTGCATTGTTTACTGCTAGGTTCACTCCAATCTTCCAGATTAACCCCCTCAGCTCCACCGGCCTCAGCCCAACCCAACAGCGCTCCACCGCTCTATTCCCCCGTCACAGCTGCTAGTATACCTGGTGGCAGGAGCCCTCCGCTCTATGCCTGACAAGCTCCCTGGTGCCTTTCGAGCCGGCTCAAAGGTCACCGGCCCAATCCCACCCCACTGGGGCCCACCACACGCTACTAGAGAGCTTAGTACTATTCGCCAGTCGGGGTGGCCTTGGGCCTGGGCCTGGGCCTGGTGACTAGCGTACTATTCGCGACTGGGGTGGGATTGGGCTTGGGCTTGGGCTTGGGCCTGGGCCTGGGCCTGGGCCTGGTGACTTTTCAGTCAACTAGAAAATCACCGGCCCCAGCCCACCCCAACTGCGCTCCACAGCTCTATTCTCTCCAATTGGTGGCGGGAGCCCTCATTGCCACATGGCCGCATGACCGCATGGCTGCATGGCCCCATGGCCCCATGGCCCCATGGCCACATGGCCGCATGGCCGCATGGCCGCATGGCCGCATGGCCGCATGGCCGCATGGCCGCATGGCCGCATGGCCGCATGGCCGCATGGCCGCATGGCCGCATGGCCCCATGGCTGCATAGCTGGACCCGCCCGCCCCCCTGCACTCCACCGCTCTGTTCGCCTGTCGCAGCCGCTAGTACCTAATGGCGGGAACTGTGGGCGGGCTGCATGGCTCGCATGCACTCTCATCACTGCCGCATAGAGAATGTACTGTCTCTTTCGCACCCTCCCTGTCCTGCGCTGCTACTTCTCCCATCCCCCCTTTCCCCCACAGCCCCCCCTGGTTCGCAGAGCTGGTGGCAGCACGGCTGGCATGTGGTCTGGTGTGGCTGCTCTATGCGCGGCACTCGGAGTATGTGGCAAGAAGAAAGGATGCACCTCATTCCACAATCTCCCCCTCCCCCTCCCCATACCCCCGTATACCCCTGTATACCCCCGTATCCTCCCGTATCCCCCCGTATCCCCCCGTATCCCCCATATCCCCCATCTCTCCCAGCCCCTTGGTTCACAGTGCTAGTGGTGGCATGGCTGGTCTGTGGGCTGGTCTTAGCGGGATGGCTGATGTATGAGCGGCACTCCAACTATGTGGTGCGGAGAGAGGAGGCGCTGGGCGTGTGGTGCAAGGAACGTGCGCTCATGCTGCAGCAGCTGCTGCTCACCCATGCCGGCCAGATGCAGGTGAGATGGAGGTCAGGCTCACATAGTGCTGACTCATGTCAGCCAGGTGCAGATGAGATGGAGGCCGGACCCACTCATACTGCGCCCATGTGGCCCACGGTCATGCTGCAGCAGCCAGATGCAGATGCAGATGCAGATGCAGCTGCTGCTAACTCATGCCAGCCAGATGCAGATGCAGGTGAGATGGAGGTCAGACTCACATAGTGCTGACTCATGCCAGCCAGATGCAGATGCAGGTGCGATTGAGACCGGACGCGCGTAGTGCAGTTGTGACTGGACCAAAGTGACTTTTTTGTCGACTCAAAAGTCACGACACTGCGTGGCTGGGTGTGTGGTGACTGGAGCGCGCTCCAGTGATAGTGCCCTGTGCCTAGTGTGTGCGCACGTGACGTAGGTGCGAGTGGACTCAAAGGTCACGACACTGGGTGGCTGGGTGTGTGGTGACTGGTGCGCGCTCCAGTGATAGTGCCTGTGCCTAGTGTGTGCGCACGTGACTTAGGTGCGAGTGGACTCAAAGGTCACGACACTGGGTGGCTGGGTGTGTGGTGACTGGAGCGCGCTCCAGTGATAGTGCCCTGTGCCTAGTGTGTGCGCACGTGACGTAGGTGCGAGTGGACTCAAAGGTCACGACACTGGGTGGCTGGGTGTGTGGTGACTGGAGCGCGCTCCAGTGATGTGCCTAGTGTGTGCACACGTAGGTGACCTTTGAGTCGGCTCATAACGCGCCTAGGTGACGCTGGGTGTATGGTGCAAGGAGCGCACTCTCATGCTGCAGCAGCTGTTGCTTACCCATGCAGGCAATATGCAGGTGAGATTGAGGTCAGACTCGAGTAGTGTTGACTCTTGCCAGCCAGATGCAGGTTTGAATGTATAACCCATACGCAGGTTGGTCTTAGAAAAAAGTAGTACCATGGTGCCGGGTCTGCAGGGCAAGAGGCCGTTGTTTTGAGACGTCTCTTTTCAGACAGCTCTGCGGAGCAAGGGGAACACTGCAAATGGGAGTTGGACATGTGTATGCATATTAGGAGCACTGCGCTATCCTTCTGCCCCATCTCCTTCCTTTCTTCAGATGCTAGCCGGCATCATGCTCGGTCATGGGCAAGCTCGGTCGCACGGGCAAGTGGGAGCTGGCTGGATGTGTGGTTGAGCGGGGAGTATATGGAAGGAAGGAGGACTACGTCACTCACACTGCTTCCCATCCTCCCACGCACCCTGCAGACTCTAACCAGCATCATCTCGATGATGAGCGAGCCTGGCCGTATGGCCAAGTGGAGCTGATCGTGTGAATATGAAGAACATGGCCTTATCC
Source organism: Closterium sp. NIES-67 (assembly GCA_027943415.1). NCBI lineage: Eukaryota > Viridiplantae > Streptophyta > Zygnematophyceae > Desmidiales > Closteriaceae > Closterium > Closterium sp. NIES-67. The sequence goes on from BQMB01000798.1 coordinate 127,896, forward strand.
GTCTCTCCCATCTCCTTCCTTTCCGCAGACTCTAACCGGCATTATCTCAGTGATGGGCAAGCCTGGCCGCACGGGCAAGTGGGAGCTGGCTGGACGTGTGTTTGAACGGCAGCACGTGTTGGGATTGCCTCAGTCGTGCTGTTTGCCTACCCTCCCGCCCTGCAGACTCTGACCGGAATTATCTCTATGATGGGCAAGCCTAGCCGCACAGGCAAGTGGGAGCTGGCAGGCCGTAAGTTTGAGCGAGAGTACGTGGAAGGAGGACTACGTCACTCACACTGCTTCCCATCCTCCCACACACCCTGCAGACTCTAGCTGGCGTTATCTCGGTGATGGGCAAGCCTGGCTGCACGGGCAAGTGGGAGCTGGACGTGTGTTTGAACGGCAGCACTTGGAAGGACTACCTCACTCACACGGCACCGACACGGCCGGGAAACACCGGAGCGGTCGCTTGCGTGTTTGTGAAGGATGGGGAGAGGTGAGAGGAGAAGGAGGGGAAGGGATACCTCACTCTCACGGTGTATGCACGGCACGGCACGGCACGGCACGGCTCGGCTCGGCTCGGCTCGGCTCGGCTGAGGAACTCTAGGGAAGTCTCGACTCTCGTGTGTGGTTGTGAGGGATGAGGGGAGATGAGGGGGAGATAGTTGAGGGTGGGAACGAGGAGAATCTAGTGTTGGAAGGATAGCAAAGGTGAGTAACACTTGTGTTTCAGCAGTGTAGCATCTCCATTTTTAGTGGCTACGTTTTCCTCCTTTTTACATTTTCCTTCTGGTTTTCCGAATCCCGTGCCCAATGCTCCAGGACCTCCTTTGAGCGGCGCTTCGGCAGCATAAGAGACAACACTTTGAACGTCAGTTCTCGCCGCCCCAACTATTGCCCCAAGACCCTCGAGTTGACTACAGTGTATGCCACGAACGGCACCGGGAACATCGATCTCATGCAACGGTATTCCGAAGAGATCCCATTGGCGCTGGAAGGCAAGCGCTTCTACACGTGGCCATTTCCTTTGGCCAACCCATCGGATCATCGGGGATTCGGTGAGTCATCATTGGGAGTGTAGCTTGTTCTGGTGTGACCTACTGAACTGGCGTGTTCGAACATGGCTCCGTTTCGTACTTCAAAAGCGGTGGAAAATGGTACGATGTGGTGAAACAAACCACTGGCGAGTTGAACTCTGGTTGCGGTTCGAACAAACACCTCCGAACCTCCAACTAGCATGCCCTTAAAGATTCCACTAGCTGTGGAGGGCAAACGTTTCTACTCGTGGCCGTTCCTCGTGGCCAACCCATCGTCTCATGCAGGCTTTGGTTATTCAGTGTGCTGCATAGTTTGTTGTGGTGTAAACTGCTTAAAACGTGGATGAGTTGGTTTCGAAATGAGGGGGTGGATGGTGGTGTTTGTTGTCGCTCTCCGTTTGGCGCCCCCCCTTCCCCAGCTGTGGACTTTCCTGTTCGCCGCAGTCTTCCCACCAACGACACGAAGCAGCCAACAGCTGCAGCGGCGGCATATGGGACGCTTGGTGCCGTCGTCGACGTGACATTGATTGCAAAGAAGGTCCTGGAAGAGTTATACGAACCCGGTGAGTGACAGAGCTGCATGAATGAACCAGGTGAGTGGTCATAGCTGCAGCGGCGGTGTGTGGGATGCTTGGTGCCGTTTCTGAGGTGATGTTCATCACAAAGTAGGTCCTGGAAGAGTTGTACGAACGTGGTGGGTGACTGACATGGTAGCATTGAGGAGTGCCTTCTTTTGGCTGGCACACGAGCCATGCAGCGCCGTTGACAGTGCATGGGATGGGACGCCTGCTGCATCCTTTGACGTGACGTTGATTGCGCTATAAGAGCTCAACGAATCCAGGGGGAGTGTCCGAGTTGAATGTACCATCTCTTTCGAATCTTGTGCACGCTCCTTCCTCTCTGATTTGATCCCTCTTCTCCCCTCTGCAAATCATTGTTTTGTATGACATTTTATTGTATGACTCTCCTTCATCTCCTTATTATTGACAAGTTCAGTTTATTCCACCTCGTTCTTACCCGTCTGTCATTCGTCTTTCGTTCTCTCGCTCCTCCCATCCAGACCCATCGAAATCATTTGAGCTCTACGACGTAACGGACCCATCGTCTATCTTCGCCATCGTCTCACCAGTCCCGGCGCACGCCTACATGCAACCGGGCGACGCTCTCCCTCACATGCACCCCTCGCCTGCCTCCGAAACCCGCCCCTGGGAGTCCCCTGCGGTGGTGCCTCTCGATGAGTTGAGGGTGTTGATGCGCAATTACGAGGTCTGGTGCAGGTGAGCAGCTCAAATCTTCTTCCATAGCTTCTCAGCTCATGGTGCATCTGGATGGGCTCAAGGGCTGGGACTGGGAGTGTTATCGTTACCGTCGTCTTACACAAATAGCTTCCTTCCACGTGCATGACTGTCCCATACAGGCACATAGAGCCTCCCAGCGTATGGCAATCTTGGGGCATCCCCATCCTCATCGCCCTCTTGACACTCCTCCTTGTGCTGCTCGTGCTGGCGGCGGCATGGCTCCAGCGGGCCAAGTTCTTTCAGACACAGGAGCAGGTGGTGGAAGCGGACAGGCTCAGGAAGAAGGCGGAAGCGGCAGAGGCGTCGAAGAGCATGTTTGTGGCGTGCATGTCTCATGAGCTCAGGACGCCAATGGTCGGCATAATTGGTACGATTGCGTTCCTCCTCCCTTTATGCGATCTTTGATTTTCCTTCCAACACATCCGCTGTGTACCCATCAATGCTAGCCATGTTTCCCCATCATCCCATATCTCCCTTCCTGCCTCGTCTCCCGCTTCCACCAGGCATGCTCGATGCTCTCGCAGACAGGCCCCTCCCCTCCCCAGAGCTCTCAGACCTCGTCATGGCAAGGGCTTCGGCCAGGGATGCACTGCGCTTGATCAACCGAGTTCTCGACCTGGCGAAGCTGGAGGCTGGGAAGGCGGTGGTGGATGAGACGGCCGTTGATGTGCGCGTGTGGCTTGATACGGTGCTGGAGTGTCACGTGGAGGACGCACGCTCCAAAAGCATTGAACGTGAGTGGATGAGATGGTATTCGATTTGCATGTTGGACTTGAAATTGCCTTGCAGTGCAGGTGGACATGATGCATGCGCATGGAACACCGATGACGAGTTCATATGGTGTACATGATTGAGCTGACGAGCCCAGGTGATGGATTGGAACGAAAGGAGGATGGATTGGGGAGGGAAGCTAGCAGTTGACAGAACAAAGCGGGCATATGTAGATTTAAAATGTTCATGGACGTTCTCAATGTGCACGGCATGAAAGAGAGCATTGATGCGAGTGAAATACTTACGTGTGCGTGCTGGCCATGCCTAGATGGTGTTGCTTCTTGCGTTGGCCCTTGCAAGAGAGGTGTGACTGCTCGCCCTTGCTGCTGTTCATTTTAGCAGAATCGTTTGGGACCAAAATCATGTTGAAGAAACGGGAGAGAGAGGTGCGAAAATGAGATTGTTGTCGCTCGTGTGTGGGAAAACCAAAGTGATTAGGGGTAGGGATGATCATGGGACGAGCAGGCCCAGGCCATCCGAGGCCCGTGCGCCAAGACGGGCCAAGACGTTCTGGCGGGCCTAAGGCCCATCGATGCACAGCGCGACCCGAGTCGCGGTGGTCAAAATGTCCACCCTATAGGTCAAAAGGTTTCACCCATCCTGCCATCTCGCCAAAGCCTAGCAAGCATCCCAGCCTACCTACCATCTAACAGGACTAGATCCACCCACAACCATGTTAAGGCCCCCATTTTCTAAGTATGCTCAGACCAGGTGGCAAAACGCCTTTTTTACGTGGATCGGCAATCGAAACGATCCATTCCGCATGAATCGGGTGGCAAGACGCCAGATTCACACGAATCTGCAGGCGAAAAGCTGGATCCCGCACAGAACAGCAGCGAAACGTCTGTCCGGGCAGATCAGCGGACGAAACGCCAGATCCCCGCGAATCAGGGGATCGCATCGCGTGGAACGTCGGGTAAAACACCACGGGCCTGAGCACTGCCTGGCCCGTCACGGGCCTTTCCGACCCGAGGACGGGCCTACACCGTGCCTGTCCTCTTCACACGAGCCTCGAGCCAGGGGCGGAGGCCGGCCTGGCCTAACCCCATCTCAGATCAACCTGGCTATGGCCGTCTCTATGTGTTGCTTGTGGAGGCCATACACTTGACTCAACGGCACAGTTCCCACATCGTGCTCCGAGAAATAAATGTATGAAGCTGTCTGTAGTGGCTGCTCATGAAGGTCGAGTCATGAAGGTCGAGTCATGAAGGTCGAGTCATGAAGGTCGAGTCATGAAGGTCGAGTCATGAAGGTTTCTGCAAGAAAGCATTTGGAGACATCCATGGAGTGAATCTTCGTGCCATTTCGAGCACTATGCCGATGCCGCTTGGATAACTGAACGCACGGCTGAGTGAAAAAAAACACAATTCGCTTTGCCTATGAGAGTTTCCTGTGCCTCGCACGGGTTTGTGATGAACCCGCCGTCAGTTAAACTTGAAGAATAGAAATGTAATTGCAAGGATTCTTTAACGACATGTTGTGACTCGGACAAATATGGGGTAGGTTGATCTGCCCATGGTTTTTTCTCTCTTTCTTTCTTTTTGCGCAAGCTCATGTGTCGGCTATGAATATTTTCCTTGTCCTGGAAATTCCACTCATCTTCATCTTCTATCTCTCTCTCTTTCTTTCTACCAGTGCGTGGCACTGTGGATGACGATGTTCCCACTCGCATCATTGCTGACCAGATGCACCTCTCCAAAGTGCTCAAGGAAATCACAGGTAATGTGGTGACGTGGGGTAACGATGTAAAGTGGGGTGATGTGGTAATGTGGGGTGATGTGGTAAAGTGGGGCAATGTGTGGGGTAATGAAATAAAGCGGGGTAATGGGGGTAGTGTGATAAAGTGGGGTAATGTGTTGGAATGGGGCAAACGTGTAGAGAAATATTGTGAGGTGATTTGGTACTTGTAATGACCATATAAGCCGCTAGTCACATGTAATTTATATGTTGTGGTTATGCACATTCTTCAAGCCCAAGTGTTACATTTGGGAGGCTAGGAGGCAGGGAGACCATGTGTGCATGCTGGGACATGACTCCACGTGTGCATGCTGGGGCATGACTCCACGTGTGCATGTTGGGACATGACTCCACGTGTGCATGCTGGGGCATGACTCCACGTGTGCATGCTGGGGCATGACTCCACGTGTGCATGCTGGGGCATGACTCCACGTGTGCATGCTGGGGCATGAATCCACGTGTGCATGCTGGGACATGACTCCACGTGTGCATGCTGGGGCATGAATCCACGTGTGCATGCTGGGGCATGAATCCACGTGTGCATGCTGGGACATGACTCCACGTGTGCATGCTGGGGCATGAATCCACGTGTGCATGCATGGAGGGATCTATCTTCAGGTGTGCTTGCAGAGACATGTCTGCATGTGCTTTTGAGGCGCCTCAAAAGTTGTATCCGGGTGTGCTTGCAGGGGCGTGTGTGCATGTATCACAAGTACATTATGTGGGCCATTGCACTTCACTGTTTTGTCTGGTGTTTCGCGGCACCTATTCCTTGCATGATTGACTCTCGATGTGACCTCATTAGTCGACATTGCCACCGTGCATGTGGTATCCCTTGTCTCACAGACCCTCTTGTGTCTTACCTCCCTCTTTGTCAATGCTTCTGGTGCTCCTGCCTGGGTTTCACCACGCCTTTGCTTACCTCCTAGGGAACGCTGTCAAGTTCACGGCACAAGGCCACATGATGGTGCGGGTGTTCTTGGTGCCGCAAGGGGCGAGCATGCAAGACACCCTTCAATTGCCCTGTCTCACGATGGCTTTAAGTACATTTGTCTGATGCATTCTGTGCTCCAGAGAACGCTGTCAGGTTCACGGCACAAGGCCACGTGACGGTGCGAGTGTCGTTGGTGCCGCAAGGGACAAGCTTGCAACACACCCTTCAATGCCAGGGTAAGGGTGTGTGTGAGCATGTGGACGCCCCTTTGGTGCTTATTCATGATCTTTAGCGTCTCACTCCTTGACCTCTCGTCTCACTCCTTGACCTCTCGTCTCACTCCTTGACCTCTCGTCTCACTCCTTGACCTCTCGTCTCACTCCTTGACCTCTCGTCTCACTCCTTGACCTCTCGTCACACTCCTTGATCTCTCTCCCTTTCTTTTCTGCCATCGTAACCCCCTTCCCTCCCTTTCTCCCTTTCATTCCAGGCCTTTCCACGACCACCCCACACACACCCACTTCAACGCTTGCCACCTGGGCTTGCGCTTGGGGCTGGAAGCAGGAGACAGCAAGCAGCGCAGCAAGCAGCGCAGCTGTCAACACACCGGATGAGTCTGAGACCGCCCATGACAGGAGAGTCCGCAAGAGGCACGATGGGAGGCCCAAGAGGCGGCGCGATGGTCAGCACAATGGGAACGGAAGACCGTGCCCGTGGTCTTGTCCGGGCCCGTGCCCGTGTGTGCTCGTGCTGTCGTGCCAGGACTCAGGCTGTGGCTTCCCGGCGTCTCTGCACAGAGCGGATGGCAGTGGAGGGGCTTCGTACTTCTCCCTTGTGGTGAGGAACGGCCTGATTCTGACAAGCCTTTGAGGGGTGTGGGGGTTTCCTTTGCTTCCCCGCGTCTCTCCACGGAGCGGGTGGCAGCAGAGGGGCTTTGTACTTCTCCCTTGTGCTGTCGTGTTAAGACTCGGGTTGCGGCCTCCCAGCGTCTCTCCACACGGCGGATGGTGGGGAGGGGCTTTGTACTTCTCACTTGTGGTGAGATCCTGTCGAAGTTTGTCATGCCGTTGAGGGGGTCGCCCTCCCTCTCTCTCCTCTTCTCACATTAACCAGCCCATCCCCCCACCTCCTCCCCCCCCACTCTAGGAGTCGCGGGAGCAAAGGGAGGCGAGGAGTGGGTCAGGCACAGCACTTGGGCTGGTGCTGGTGCAGCACATGGTGAGTCGTGGTGCTGTGTTGGTTGGTGAATCAGCGTGTAGACTAAGCGGGTGAGGTGTCTAGACCTTTCAGCTGGTGCAGCTCCAGCAGCTTCAGCGGCTGCTTCAGATGGGTGATCGGAAGGACGAATCGGATGGTGATGTGAAGTCACTGGTTAGTGTGAGGTGTCTAGACCTTTCAACTGGTGCAGCTGCAGCAGCTTCAGCAGATGGTGAATGGTTAGTGGTGAATGGTTAGTGGCGAATGGTGGTAAGTGGTACTTAACTTTTGGTCGAGTACCCAACTATGGGTCAAATACCTAACTATAGATCCGGTACATAATTTCAGGTCTGGTACCTAACTACAGCCTATAGGTCTGGTACTTATCGTCTAATCTAGTATTCCGAATCCAATCTAGGATGCACCCTCTCATCGCCCCCTCCCCAATTCCCCCTCCTCTGCAGGTGACTCTAATGAAGGGGGAATTGGCCTTCGACTCACGGCCGGGGTGTGGCAGCACAGTTGCTTTCTGTGTGCCTGTGACTACTCCCTTCATACAAGAACACTGCTTAGAAGAAACCTACCTGGAGGATCAGAACGTGCTGCAGGAGCAGAGTCAACAGCAGCAATGGCAGGGGGAGGTGGCATGGCATCGTGAGACCCAAGAGAGAGGGTCAAGAGAGTTTCCAGGTGCTGCCAGCAGTTGCCACGAGCAGCAGACAGGTTCAGGAGATTCTTCAGGGGCTATCAACAGAATGCCGTTGCAGCAGCACAGCGTTCAGGTGGTTCAACGTAACCCGAACCAGCAGCAGCAGCAGCAGCAGTGGTTGCCTCTGGTGCAGTCGTGTGAAGGGTCGTTTGTGGTGCATGGCTCAGGCGAGGTGCTGATGCAAGACTCGAGAGCAATCCAGAGAGGCCGGAGCAAGAGCGAGAGAGTGGATGCGAGTGAGAGAGTGAGTGTGAGTGTGGGTGCGAGTTATCCGCGGGCCATATCTGTGCCTCCATCGAGCGCTGCTGCCGCAGGCACGCATGCAGCAGCGGCTGCTGCACAGACTCGCGCGTGTCTCACTGGGCTGCGCATCCTGGTGGTGGACGACACGCCGATCAACCTCATGGTGGCCCGCCGCACTCTCACCCGCTGGGGCGCTGCTGTGGCTACGGCGAAGAGCGGGGCGGAGGCTGTTGAGATGGTTGGTACAGGCATGCAGGGAATGGAAGGGGAGGAGGCGGTTGAGTCGGTTGTTGCTGACATGGGGGAAGCAAGAGGGCAGGAGGCGGTTGGGGAGGAGGCGGTGGAGATGGCTGGTGAGGGCATCGAGGAGAGGAGAGTGGAGGATGTGTGTGCGTCATTGCGGCATGGTTACGACTTGGTTCTCATGGACCTGCAGATGCCTGGCATGGATGGGTGAGTGGATGGATGGGTTGGGCATAGGGGGGACCTCATGGTGTAATGTTGCTGCATGCATGCATGGGGCCACCCCATGGCGGCATGGCATTGACTTGGTTCTAATGGACCTGCAAATGCCTGGCATGGATGGGTGAGTCATATTCTTCAGTTTTCCAGAGGAGCAGCAGTGTTGGCTAAGGTTTAGCAAGAATATTGCTCTTTTCTTCATTGCTAAACGTTTGCCGGCATTGTTCCACCTCTGGAAGACATGGATAGTGAGCTCATGGCTGAGGGAGGCATGCGCAGCAATAAATGGCAATTGATGAGCAAGTCAATGGACGGGATAGGATGCCCCATTGTACCAATTTGAGCGCCCCAGTTCCCTTTTCATGCATGCATGCATAGTGTGAAGGGCTTGGTTGGTGCAAACCCGTTTCAGGCTACCTCAATCAATCCCTCTTTCAGGACCTCAACCACCGGTAATGCTTGAGTGCCACTCAACATTACTGTCCATGTGTGCACGCCTCTCTCTCTTCCCCCGGCAGCTTCACAGCAGCAGCGGCCATTCGAGCCCACGAGAGGAGACTGCAGTTCGAAGCCACTCGAAGTAGGCAGCAGCAGAGGCAGCAAGCGGCACTTGAAGCAGACCCTCAAGGGAGGGACTGGAAGCGGCCCGCAGGTGTTGACTGGCAGCGGCCTGACTGGGGAGAAGATCGGCAAGCACCTGCTGCTGACTGGCAACCACCGGCTGCTGAGAATGACTGGCCAGCCCTTCCACGTGTGCCCATAGTGGCTCTGACAGCAGACGTGGATTGCGGAGTGGTGCAGAGGTGTGCAGAGGGGGGTTTGACGGTGTGCTTCAGAAGCCAGTGGACGCCCACCTGCTGGCGGCGCACTTGAGCCAGGCACAGCTCCAGCTGTCACTGCGGCGGGTTGTGTCGCACCCGACTGTCACACAAAGAAACTGAGAGATGATACTGACACTACTACTGACTGAGGCTTAAACCGGTACGACTGATTCGACAGTCGCTGCTGCGGATGGCGTCGCCCCCGGCTGTCACACGAAGAGCTGACAGATTTCACGGACACTACTACCGTCAACACAATACTTCTGGTGTATTTTGAGGCGACTCAAAATACACAATACTTCTGACTCAGCAGTTGCTGCTCTGTGGGTGGCGTTGCAGCAGTAGCCAACTGCAACTCAAACAACTGAGGGGCACTTGTACTGAGTCAGCAGTCGCTGAGAAAATTACAGCCTATGCAATTTCTGGCAACGAATTTCGGACAATTGTTGGCTAGCGGCGGTAGCAATGCTGTAGCAAATTCCGAATACACGACCCAGGGAGGGTCTTATTGTCAGAAGGCTAGCTTAGCTAGGAAGCTAGAAAAGGCATGAGGTTTAGCTAGGAGGAGCTATGGAGTGGCGTGAGGTCTAGGAAGGAGAAAAGTTGAGGGAAAAGAGAGTTGGAATAGAAAGAGAGAGGCATACGAGGAGATTGTACTCTCTACAGTAAAGTTCGGTAACCTACCAAGCCTACCAATTATATAACTCAATACACAATTTAACCCACCCCCTAGGCTTGGTAGTCACAAGCCCACACACACCCCCACACCCCCTAACCTAGCACCCCCATTCCAGCCACAGTGACAGCGACACTAGCTCGGTCGACCCCTCGGCGCGTGAAGCGGCGACGTCGACCGCATGGACTGCGGCGGCAACGGCGGCAGTGTCGACAGCGGCGGCGGCAGCGTCGTGCGGCTGCATGGCCCCGACGCAAGCGGCGACAGCGGCGACGGCGGCGGCTTCGACAACAGCGGCGGCGCCCGCACCTCTTGGTGACGTGGCAAGGCCCCGCGACGGTGGGACGGCCGGCGGGAGTCAGCCGTCGTCTGCGAAAAGGAAGAGGACACAGGGGAAGGAGGGGGGGGGGGGGGGGGGGGGAGGGGGCGCCGCAGGCTGGCATGCGGGCGGCCGGTCTAGCGGCGCCACAGGCGTCGTGCGGCCGGCTGCAGCCCGACGGCGCCGTCACAGAGCGGCGTCGACGCCGCGGCAGGACGTCGACGCTGCGACGGCAGCACGACGGCCCGACACCACGTTAGCGCGTCGAGACGGCCGCGGCACGACGCGGCCAGCGGCATCACGACGCCGCCACTGCAGCAAGACGCGGCCGCGATGGCCGCGCGAGCGAACGAGGGTGAGGAGTACGCGGCGGAAGCGTGAGGAGGCGGTCCAGCAGGGAGGACCTCCTGCTCTGATACCATGTTAGAATGCTAGCTTAGCTAGGAAGCTAGGAAAGGCATGAGGTTTAGCAAGGAGGAGCCATGGAGTGGCGTGAGGTTTAGGAAGGAGAAAAGTTGAGGAGAGAAAAGAGAGTTGGAATAGAAAGAGAGAGGCATACAAGGAGGGGATTGTACCCTCTACAGTAAAGTTTGGTAACCTACCAAGCATAGCAATTATATAACTCAATATATAGTTTAGCACTTATATCATACCTAAATAAAATCCATGTCTTATAAACAGAGTACCTGTTTATAAGAAAACACCCGGATAATAGACCCTAGGGTCTTGTATTCGCCCGGGTCTTCTATCCGGGCGTTTACGGTAGTCGGCACCCGCTGCTGCGGGTGGCATTGCAACCGACTGACACACAAAGAGCTGACAAAGTCTACTGACACTACTTCTGCCCGAAACTCAAAGCAAGAGACGATACTGTAAAACATATCTTTGTATGTTTAGTAGACTAAATAGGGTCATACTATAGAGAGTACAACACCCTAGCCTATATACCCCTGTATCCATCTTTTCTAGTCATTCTTTCTCTTGTTAATAGATACTACTGAGTCGATAGTCACTGCTGCAGGTGGCGCCTCACCTGACTGTCACACAAAGAAGTGACAGGTTGTAGTGACACTACTGCTGACTGAAACTCCAAGGGAGGGACAGTTCTTCCCAGTCGGCAGTCGATGCTGCGGGTGGCGTCGCAACGGACTGTAAGACAAACAACTGAGGGACACCGGCAGTGGTGTGTGAGAGTAAGGGGGTGATTGGGGCAGTGACTAGTCGCCCAATTCACGCTCTCTCACGACTGAGAGACGACCAAGCCAGTTGCGCACTGAACCGAACCGAAAAGGACTCAGATGCTGAGCTGAGACGGGCTGAGATACTCAACTAAGAAGGACTGAGATATGACTGGTAGGGTAATGAGGGTTCTCTCTTTGGGGGCCTCAAAAATGAGATACAGCTGGCAGGGTGACGATATGGTGCTGGCGAAGCCAGGGGATGCCTGCCAGCTGGCGGCTTTGTCTCACTCTAGCCAGTCAGAGTGCCAGGGATCGCTCACTTGGGTCACTTCCCAGCCTGACCACCATGACTCAAAGAGCTGGCTGCGCTACTGACTGGCCAGTGGCCAGGAGATTGTACCACTGACTGGTCTGAAAGGGGTTGGTGGCAGCTTGTTGCCCAGCGCTGTTCCAGCTATCACTCACTTGGGTTGCTTCCCAGCCTTACTGTAAATCAATGCACTGGCTCTAGATGAGCTCTTGGGAGGTTCCACTGTTAACTTAGGAGGCTAGGAGGTAGGAAAGGCTGCCATGAAAGTGGCGGTGGGGTTTAGCTAGGAGGTAGGAAAGTGTCGAGAGAAAAGAGGGACAACTAGAAGTGAGAGAGGCATACAAGGAGGGGGGTTGTACCCTCTACAGAAAGGTTCAATAACCTACCAAGCCTACCAATTATATAATACGATATATAATTTAACATCCACCATTGGCTGGTTTGAGGGGATGAGACTGTTAAGATACTAGAATAGCTAGGACGCCATGAAAGGCAAGAGGGTTTAGGCTAGGAGACCAAAAGATACGAGAAGAAAGAGAGTGAGACTAGGAAGAAAGAGGGATACAAGGAGGGGATTGTACTCTCTACAGTAGGTTTCACTAATATCTACCAAGCCTATAATTATATATAACATGTCTAATTTAACACACCCCCTAGGCTTGGTAGTAGGACACCACACACACAAGACACTAAGCCACACACACCCCCTAAATCTAGCACCCCTATACTCAGCAGCAACGACGGCTATGTCAAGTTATACATATATTCATATGTAGAGATAACAGGCTAGCTAGAGTTGTGCTCTTAGAGAGTACATCACAACCCCATGTATCTCCTGTACTCTCATCTTTCTAATTATTCTAGTATCTTAATATGGTATCAGAGCAAGTAGGTCCACCCGCCCTCTTTCGCCTCGCGCCCTAGCCTACCGTGCCCCACTATCCCCTAGCGTGCCCGCCAGCCCTAGCGCGCTCGCCAGCCCCCAGCACGCTCGCCAGCGCCTAGCGCGCCCGCTGACCCCTTACGCGCCTAGCAGGCCCCTCGCGCCAGTCGGCCCCTCATGCTAGTTGGCCCCTCTCGCCTAACAGGCACCTCTCGCCTAGTCGGCCCCTTACGCGTTTAGACGGCCCCTCGCGCCCGGTCGACCCCTCTCGCGCCAGTCGACCCCTCTCACCTAGCCGGCCCCTCATGCCCAGTCGGCCCCTCGCGAGCCTAGTCGGCCCCTCTCGCACCTGGTCGGCCCCTCTCGCGCCTATTCGGCCCCTCCTACGCACGGCCGGCCCCCCACATCTCGTCGGCCCCTCCTGCACCGGCATGGCCCCTCGTGCGGCTCGGCCTCTGCCCGGCTCCTCTCGTGCTCCGCCCGACCCCTCGTGCCCCCGCCAGCCCCTCCTGTACCTGCCGGTTCATGAAGCCCCGCCGACCTGCTGCGCGCCTTGGGCCTTGTGCGCTTCGCCCGGCCTTCCTGCTGGAGCTTCGAGACGCTGTGCCACTGAGTACCCGTGCCGAGTTGCTGTGGAGCTGTGCCGTTGAGGCTGCACGATGGCGGACTCCGTACTCGGCCTGGACGCCGAGCGCAACGCAATCGACTTCGCCGCCTGGCTCGTTGATCTCCGCCATCACCTCACAGGTCAACGCCAGGATGGGCATTCCATGGCCATGGATGTTGATGGCCTACTGCCCCGCCCCCTCTCGCATGCTCCCCTCCCTGCTGACCCCACCTCTACCGAGCGTGAGGCTTTCCCTACTGCAGCGCTCGCTTGCATTGTCCGGGATTCCCGCGATGTTATAGTGCAGCTTGCTATTAGTCATGCTCTTCCCTTGTCTGAGCGTCCGCGTTTCACTACTGTCACAAACGCCAAAGATTTCATCGATGTCGTAGTTGCCCGCTATTCCACACCCACCTCTGCCTCTGCAGGCCGCCATATCCTTCCTATGATGTTTCCCGATCTAGCCGCTTTTCCCATCGTCACTGACCTCACCACTCACCTCTGTACACTAGAGACTCGCTACCGCACTGCTAGCACTGCCGCCCAGCTCACAGCTCTCTCCCCACCGTTCTGCATCACCCTGTACCTTATCACCATGCGCCTGCCTGACCGCTTAACCAGTGCCCGCGACCACTTTCTTGGCCAGCACCCTGGAGACCTCACCCTGACCGCCTTTGTCGCAGCCCTATCCGAGATCGAGACTCGCCAGCGCACTATCGCTCAGTCAAGCGGTGTTGCGGCAGTCGCTATCTTTCAGGGTTGTGCCCCCTCCCAGTGCACGTACGCTGACGTTTTTGCTGCGGTCGCTACTGCGATCTCTCCTACGGAGATCGCTGCTGCGGCCTTCTCGCAGCAGCGCCAGCGCCGGGGCCATCACGGCCCCAAGGGAGGGCGTGGTGGTGGTGCTAGTGGTAGTAGTGGTGGTGGCGGTGACAGTGGTTCTGACGAGGGGGTTGTGGCAGGTGTATCGGAGCAGCAGCAGCCGCAGCCGTAGTAGGCGCAGCCGCAGCAGTCGTGGGCCAGCCTTTTGCCAGGGTGGCCGGGCGCCTCCGGAGGTGGTGGCCACGGTGGCGGCCCTCGCAACTCGACGTCTTCTGGCAGTTTCGCTGCTGTGACCTGCCAGTACTAGCTCCAGACCGGGCCCCTCCGCGGCAGTGTGTGCCGCAGCCCGCACCCGACCGCCCGCTGCTTCCACCGCCTCGATAACCTCTATCGTCGCCGCTTTGGCCCGGCCCCGGACCTCCCTGTTTGGTGCATTCTGTTGCGCCATGGTGTGCCTATCTTTGAGTTAGATATGGATCAAATTAGTTCTGTCTTGCATGCTTTGTATACTAACGCTTCTAGTGTGTTCGGATCTTATTACCATGTGTTCTCTAGCTTAGGCGTAGCACCTGTGTGTAGTTCCGACTCCTCTGCTGCGTCAGGCGTAGGACCTTCTACTTTGTCTAGCCTAGGCTCCACACTAGCTCCTCCTTCATCTACGGCTACTACTTCGCTGTCCTTCACTCTGGACTCTGGTGCATCGGCCTGCTTCTTCCGCGAACGCGCCACACTCATGCCGCTTACCTCGCCTACCACTCTCGCTCTTGCTGACCCTTCGTCTGGTCCTGTCGTAGCTCGCAGCTACACTACCCTTCCCTGTCCAGCGGTCCCCTCGGGTTCTCTTACAGCCCTGCACATCCCCTCATTCTCTAGGAACCTAGTTGGTGTCGGCTGACTTCAGGACCTCGGCATCACTACTACGTTCCCTGGTCACGAGCGGTACGCTGTCTGTACCGAAGCAGCCTCAGGTTCTCTTCTTGCAACGTTCCCCCGGGACCCGGTGTCTGGCCCGTTTACGCTAGACACAGCTTCCCTCCGACTTGTGGGTCCTCCCTGCGCTCTGCGTCTACACAGGTCGCTGCGGCCTGCTCATGTCGGTCGCTCACTCACCTGTCCCTTCTGTGGCACCACCGCCTAGGTCACCCCGCACTCCCGCATCTGCGTCACATGTCTCAACACACTCTCGTCCTAGGCCGCCATGCGACGCTTCCAGCCCTCCCTCCCTCGCCTGCACCGGCATGCACACCTTGTGTCGAGGACCGGATATGCCGTGCTCCTCACTCCTCCTCGCTTTGCCCTACTACTACTCCTCTTCAGACCCTGCCCTTGGACGTTTGGAGCCCAGCCCCTGTCCCCAAGCCGCATCGCGAGCGCTACTTCGTAGTGTTCGTTGACGACTACACGCGCTACACCACAGTGTTTCCCCTGGAGCAGAAGGCCAACGTGCCTGACGTTCCTATCACGTGGGTCGTAGCTGCGTGTCTCCACCGCGGTCTCCCTCTGCTGTGTCTCCACTCCGACCGTGGCGGCGAGTCCGCCTCTGGTCGGCTTGGATAGTTCTGTCGTGCAGAGGGCATCACCCAGTCGTACACCCTGCCAGACTCACCGCTTCTTTCACTCTCGTGATGCCACTTTCGATGAGTCTGTCTCCTTTTACCACCGTTTTCCCCACCGATGCCTCCCGTTTTCCGCACCCTTGTTTCTGGTTCCCACTCCCCCGGTAGCCCCTGCTCCCCTCCCTCCCCATCCTGCTCCATCTGGTGTGTCTCACATCACTCCCTCCCGTCGATTGTCCCTGTCGAGGAGTCCGCTGACTCTGGGGGCCCCGCGGCACCGTTCCCGTCGCCGGCCTCTCCCCCGATGTCTCCTCCTCCGCCATCGTAGTTGCAGTCGTCACCGCCGCAGCCGTCGTCGCAGCCACCGCAGTTCCACCAGCTGTCGTCGCCGCAGCAGCAGCCGTTCGTGGGCTCTAAGGGTGCTGGTGTGGAGGAGGGTGCTAGTCCTGGGGTTCTTGTCGTGGCTTGCCCCAGCGGGCCAGGGGGTGGCACTGGTGCTCGAGAGAGTTCTTGCTCTGGGGGTGCTCGTTCTGGGGGTGCTGGCGTGGAGTCTTCAGGTAGTGGTCGTGGTGCAGCTGTCGGCCCAGACGTCGGCGTTGAGCAGCAGCAACATCAGCAGCAGCAGTCGTCGCCCATGTCCGCCCTTCACGAGCTCAGCTTTCCCTCCCCTGACCGCTCGCCTGTGCCTCCCCCGCCCCCTCCTCCTCTTCCTGTCTACGACCCTGTGTTCCCTTCGCCGGACTTGTCTCTGGCTCGTCTTCCTCCTCGTTCACCTCTTGTGTCTACTCCTCTGTCCCTTGACTACACGCCTCCGGCTCACGTCTGGTCTCGTCGTCCCTCTCGTGCTCGTCTGGTCTCTCCTGTTCCACGTTCTCACCCTATGTTGCTCCGTTCCCACGCATCTCGTCCTCCCCTCCTCCCATTGCCTCCTCCATCGTCGCTTTTTGTCGCACCTCCCCCTTTGTGTGACTACCTTCGTGCTGCTGGCACTTACATTGACACAGCTCCCCCGCCTGGGGTGAACGTAGTCGATGGTCGGTGGCTCTTCAAGGTGAAGCGCCCCCCTGGAGAGCCGCCTATCTTCAAGGCGCGCTACGTGGCTAGAGGCTTCAGTCAGCGCGAGGGGGTGGACTTCTTTCAGACCTTCGCCCCGACCCCGAAGATGACTACTCTTCGGGCGCTGCTACACGTAGCAGCACAGCGTGCCTACGAGCTCCACTCCCTCGACTTCTCTACTGCTCTTCTTCAGGGCAGCCTATATGAGCAAGTCTACCTGCGCCGTCCACAGAGCTTCACTGGTACCTTCCCTCCTGGGACCCAGTGGCTTCTCAGGCGCCCAGTCTACGGCCTGCGCTAGGCTCCTCGTGAGTGGCACGACACGCTGCGTGCTACACTAGCTGATCTGCAGTTCTTTTCGTCCTCTGCAGACCCCTCGCTCTTCGTTCGTGCTGGCCAGACTCCGTTCTACATCCTTGTCTACATAGACGACCTGGTCTTCGCTACTGCAGAAAGAGACGCACTGGCCTTCGTGAAGGCCGAGATGCTGAGGAGACACACCTGCACTGACCTAGGAGAGTTGCGCCGCTACCTTGGCCTGCAGATCTCCAGGAACAGAGCAA
Organism: Closterium sp. NIES-67; assembly: GCA_027943415.1. NCBI lineage: Eukaryota > Viridiplantae > Streptophyta > Zygnematophyceae > Desmidiales > Closteriaceae > Closterium > Closterium sp. NIES-67. Next base: position 145,060 of record BQMB01000798.1, read on the forward strand.
TGCAAACCATCACTCTCACACAGTCACACTTGGTGCGCCAGGTCCTTCAGAGTTTCGGCCTCCAGTTCGCCTCCGCATGGTTCACACCTCTCCTAGTAGACCACAGGTTCTCTGCTCCTGTTCCTGAGGAGCCAGTAGATCCCAGTGGTCCTTATGCAGAGCTGGTGGGTTGCCTCATGTACATGATGACTTGCACTCGTCCAGATCTTGCATACCCTCTCAGCATCCTGGCTCGCTTTGTGGCCACTGGCAGACACCGACCACAGCACTGGTCGGCCGCTAAGAGGGTTTTGCGTTATTTTGCAAGTACATTGGGCATGGAGCTAGTGCTTCGAGGACGCAGGCTAGTGGTCCTTACTGGGCACACATACGCTTCTTGGGCAGAAGATGCAGAGACTCTCAGGTCGTCCCAGGGCTACTACTTTAGCCTTGGCTCGGGTTCGATCTCGTGGAGGTCCAACCGCTCGTCGTCTGTTGCTTAGTCTAGCTGTGAGGCTGAGATCTACGCCAGTGCCATGGCGGCACAGGAGCTCCGCTGGCTGACCTTCTTGCTCACCAACTTAGGTGAGCAACCTAGCTGTGCCTCGGTCTTGTACGCTGACAACAGGGCCATGATTCTCGTGTGTCAGGAGCCTCGACTTGAGGGCAGAGCAAAGCCCATCCAGCTACGGTACTTCCTCCTGCGCCAGCTACAGCAGGGTCGCCAAGCCTGCCTAGTACACTTGGCCTCCGGTGCCAACACAGCTGATATCTTTACGAAGGCCCTTGCGCCTAAAGATCATCAGCGGCAGTGTTTGCAGCTTGGTTTAGTTCCTATTGCTACTCACTTGGTAGGACCTTTATTGTGTACTCCTCTTTATGTATACCTTTTTGACTGGCCTTGTGTTTTCGCTTCCAGTGGCTGGACTAGTAGTGCCTTTCTGAAGTGCGTGTTCCTTGCTCTACAGTGCCCCTTATCTAGCCTAGGGGATGTGTCAACTTATACATATATTCATATGTAGAAGTTATAGGCTAGCTAGAGTTGTGCTCTTAGAGAGTACATCACAACCCCATACATCTGATGTACTCTCATCTTTCTAATTATTCAGGTATCTTAATAGTCTACACCAGCTCGGTCAACCCCTCGGCGTGTAAGGCGGCGCCGTCAATAGCAAGGGCAGCGGCTTCAACGGCGGCAGCGTCGACAGCGGCGGCAGCGTGTGATGGCAAGGCCAGCGGCATCAGCTGCGGCGGCGGCGGCTTTCACGACAGCTGCCGGCGGCCCCGGAGCTCGCAACACCCGGCGACGTGACCGGGCTCCGCGACGGTGGGACGGCGAGTTAGCCATCGGCTGCGGCAAGGAAGAGGGGACGTAGGGAAAGGGGGGGGAACGGGGCTTCAGCAGCACGCCCGTGGCTGGCATGCGGGCGTCAGGACTGGCAGCAGCTAAAACGTCGTGCGGCCTGCCGCCGCCCGTCGACGCCGCCACTGCAGCATAACGACGTCGCCACAATGCGGCATCAATGCCGTGGCAAGACGTTGATGCTAGGACGGCAGCACGACGCCATCGCCGCGGTGTGGCGTCGACGCCACGCGTCGGGGCTGCGACGGCAGCACCACGACGCCGCGACGGCAGCTCGGCATGGATGCAACGGCGGCACTAAAGTACGCGGCGGAAGCGTGATAAGCAGGCCCAGGAAGAGGAACCTGCTCTGAAACCATGTTAAGATACTAGAATAGGTATGACGCCATGAAAGGCGAGAGGGTTTAGGCTAGGAGACCAAAAGATGCGAGAAGAAAGAGAGTGAGACTACAAAGAGAGAGGGATACAAGGAGGGGATTGTACCCTCTGTTAAAGCTAGAATACTAGGCAAGGAGGGAAGCCATGGCTATGGCGAGAGGGTTTTAGGCTAGGAGAGAAAGTTACGAGAAGAAAAGAGATCGGGAATAGAAGAGAGAGGGATACAACGAGGGGGTTGTACCCTCTACAGTAGGTTTCAGTAACACCTACCAAGCCTACCATTATATATAGCAAATATATACAGTGGCGGAATAAATTGTCCACATGTTCAGCCTTTTTTGGCATTTTGATGAGTGCAGCGGCGTAAACCTTAAGCCTTAATGTATGGTGTGCATACACGTTGAGAAGATCAGTTAGAGCACTCACTCGAGTTGCCAAACACCAAAGTAGTACCACACATGGTCCTTAAACACCTAAGTATAGCATAGGATAACATCCAGACAATTTGTACCGAAGACCGGTAGCATACTAGATTCTAGGAAAACTAGTACCTAGACCAGCGTCCCTTTGCCCGAATCACTGCCTTGATCCTCCTCGGCAGGCTGTCGATCAGGTTTGCACACACCTCCGCCGGTATCTTGTCCCATTCCTCCTGCACCCTCTCCCACAGCTCCAGCATTCCACTTGGCGGCTTTTCGTACTTCCCCAGCTGCCTTTTCAAGTGTGCCCACAGGTGCTCAATCGGGTTAAGGTCCGGGGAGCATGGCGGCCATTCCAGCACCGCGTACTTTTGCTCCCCAAGCCAGTCTTGGACCAGACGAGACCTGTGCTTGGGATCATTGTCGTGCTGGAAAATGACCTCTGAGGGGGAAAGCTTGAAAAAATCGATGGTATGTTTGAGCTCATCTTGCAAGATGCTGCGATACAGCAGCCCATCCATCCTGCCATCTATCTTGCATATGAACCCCGCCCCCTCATACGTCATGCAATCCCACACCATCACAGAACCGCCCCCATGCTTAACTATCTGTTGGACTTGATGGCTCCGAAGGCTGGTGCCCTCGCGAATCCAGGCGTACGCACGTCCGTCGGAGCAGTAGCGGTTTATCTTTGTCTCGTCAGACCAAATCACCCGCTTCCAGTCCTCCAGCGTCCAGTCGGCATGCGACCGCGCGAAGTCGAGACGATCTCGGATGTTTTTCGGTGAGAGCCTGGGTTTCTTGGGCTGATGCACGGCGATCAGCCCCGCGGATCGTAATGAGTTCCTGACCGTCTTCGAGTCTACGGTGAGATCGTGCTTCTCCAACAACATATTTGCCGCGTCTACAGAGCTTTTTGCCTCGCCGCTTGTAATCGCGCGTATTATTCCGCGCTGGAGACGGGTAGTGATTAAGCGGGGGCGGCCGGCCGAAGGCATCGTAGGTCGCACCTCCTCGAGACTAGTCTCGGCAGCCACTTTCAAACCGTAATCGTGCACGGTGCTTTTGTCTATGCCAAGAACTTTGCCTATTTTCCTAGTCGAATGCCCCGCACGCAACATGCTTATGATTCGCGCGCGCTTTCGCTCATTTAACAGCTTCATGGCGATGCGGTCGTAGGCTCGCTTCCGGACTAACTCCTAAGCCAGCAACTGTTGCGCGTGACGATGTACACACCGAGTGACGGGGGAAAATAGATCTACTCTTCCGCTCGGTAGGAAATGTCCGCATCGATAGTCGAGGAGTAAATTTCAACCCCACTTTCCGGTTGTGTCACAATCGCGCCAAGCAAGAAACGGTTGAAGCAGAACTCGAAAACCTTGTAACGGAATGGCAAAAAACGGGTGGTACTATTTTCGAAACATGTGTGGCATAGCGATACGTTTCAAAGTTTTAAACATCCGGGCGATTTATTCCGCCACTGTAATTTAACACACCCCCTAGGCTTGGTAGCCGAAAGCACACCACACACCCCCTAAGCTTAGCACCCCCATACTCAGCAGCAGCGACAGCTACTCCAGCTTGGTCAACCCCTCGGCGGGGGAGGCGGCGACGTCGACAGCGAGGGCAGCGGCTACAACGGCGGCGTCGTGGCCCCAATGCAAGCGGCGATAGCTGCGGTGGCGGCGGCTTCGATGACAGCGGCCGGCGGCGGCGGAGCTCGCAGCACTCGGCGGCATGGTTGGGCTCCGCGACGGTGGGACGGCCGGCGGGAGTCAGCCGTCGGCTGCGGCGAGGAAGAGGGGACTCAGGGAAAGGGGGGGGGGGCGTGGTCCAGCATCACGCCTGTGGCTGGCGTGCGGGCGGCAGGTCTGGCGGACGTTGCGCGGCCGGCTGCCACCCGACGACGACGCCACTGCACCATTACGACGCCGCCATATCACGGTGTCGATGCCGTGTCGGCGAGTCGGAGCTGCGACGGCAGCACCACGAAGCCGCCATGGCAGCTCGGAAAGGCCGCCACAACGGCACAGAAATGGCGACAGAAAAAAAAAAAAAAAAAAAAAAAAAAAACACACACACACACATACACATACATACACACACACACACACACACACACACACACACACACACACACACACACACACACCACACACACACACACACACACACACTCACACACACACATGAGTACGCGGCGGAAGCCTGGGGAGCAGGCCCTGGAAGGGCAACCTGCTCTGATACCATGTTAAAGCTAAAATACTAGGCAAGGAGAGAAACCGTGGCTATGGCAAGAGGGTTTTATGCTAGGAGAGAAAGTTACGAGAAGAGAAGAGACCGAGAATAAAAGAAAGAGGGATACAGGGAGGGGGTTGTACCCTTTATTGTAGGTTTCAGTAACACCTACAAAGCCTACCATTATATATATCAAATATATAATTTAATACCTTCTACAGTAGGTTTTAGTAACATCTACCAAGCCTACAATTATATAGAACATATATAATTTAACAGAGACAATATGTTGGCTGGCTGTGCTCGAGTCCAGCGCTGTGCCAGCAATCAGTCACCGAGGTCGCTTCCCAGCCTACCGAAAGTCATAGCAATGTCTTGCTTTTAGGAGAATCTGCCAATGACTGGTCTGAGGGTTTGGTGGTATGCTGGCCGTGTTCTTAAGCCTGGCGCTATGCCAGGAACTGTCACTGATGCGAGTGGTCTTCCAGCTAGCTCAAAGAACTGGCGGAAATCACATATATTTTTTATCATATATTTATCGAGATGGAGTTGATGGTATGTGTGAGTTATGGATGAGGCGGACATCTAGTTAGCCCATATTTTGTCAAATTCTTGTCATAAATGTTGAAGTGTAATAAAGAAGCAAAGGTGTACGAGGATACCAGTTCTGGAGTTCAATCATAGATAGACCTTGGGAGTGCCAAGGAGAGAGCTAGCAGAATCTTGAACAGCACAGCCAGTCCTTTCGTGCACCTCTTGCGCCGCCAGCTTTAGTAGTCTCACCTCGTATATTGAGTTGTACTCTTCGGGTGCCTGGACTCGACTTCCCCCCCCCCCCCCCGCATAGTCCGCATAGCTCGGCTCTGTTAGTTACTTCCGGGGTTTCGGAATGGCATTGCGAACGTGTCTGGTTCAGAGAGTATTGAGGTTGATTTTAGATCGCTGAAGCCTACCTCTACTCTGTGATTATTGTCGTGCTAGTCGCTGCTGACCATTGTACGAGCATCTGCTCGCCACTCCACCTAACGACCTCGAACTGTCCGAGTCTAAGTGTATGCAGTGTTTTTTTTTCCCTCTACTTTGATTTTCCCTCAAGAGCTTTCGCTCGACTGTGGTTACATTGTGGTAACCGTCGGCTCTTGTAGGAAAATATTGACGGGCCCATTCAAAATTAGGGTTACATTTAGTATCCGCAGCTCTCAATGGACTTTTTAACGAGGATAAAGTCACCCTGACTCAGCACGCGTTACCTAGCTCGCAAACGATCCCTAGTACGCGTTAGAGTAGGTCGCGTTTCTCGCCATGGCAGCGGAGCAGGGACTGCCGAGTCCCGGCATTCGGTTGGCGGATCCCGCCGCGCTTCTAACGCATATCGAGGTCCCCAACCAGGTGAGAAGATCCTCATTTGGCCGTGAACGCCTCAATGCATGTCGCAAGGAATGCAGAACCTGCCGCTGCCACGCTTCTAACGCATATCGAGGTCCCCAACCAGGTGAGAAGATTCTCATTTGGGCTTGAACGTCCCTTGCGGCCGAGTCCTTGAACGTCGCACGGACTGCAGAACCAGACCCTTCCGCATTTCTATCGCGTATCGCTGTTTGGCTGGTACGGAAGTTAAGAAAGCCACCCTTTGTCAATATCGCATTGTGTCAATGTCCGTGCCGCCTCATCAATGACTTTTTAGTCGACACAAAACTCATCCGAATCTAATCAACGTCCATGCCATTTATTGCGTTTTCTTCCGCATACTCCGGCCGCTTCTAAGCTATGTACGTCAGTTTTGTCTTTCCTCATTTTCCGCCGTTCACCTTTCTCCCCTTCTTTTGGTTCGACTCAAAGCATTCCGCCCTTTTTTCTTTCTCCCCTCCACCAATACTCCCCATACTGTTGTTGCAGGTCAAGGATGTCATAATGGACGGTCCAGATCGCAACAGCGACGCCTACTACACGTATTTGGACGCCGTGGATCGGCTGAACGGTGCAGTGCGGTTCATAGAGGAGGAGTTGCGGAACGGGCGGTACCTGATCGCCAAGGCCATGGAGAACGTCAAGGCGGACTTTCACGGGCTGCTGGCAGACAGCAGGTGAGGGTTCCGGCTGGAGTAGGTAGGTTAAGTGTTCTAAAGTGCCGCTTATCCCTGCTGGCAAGAGGAGGAGCTGCGGACCGGACGGAACCTGATCGCCCTGGCCATGGAGAATGTTGAGCCTGATTTCCATGGGCTTCTCGGTGGCGGAGAGCAGGTGAGTAATGGCGCATGAGGGGTGAGGGGTGGCGGAGAGCAGGTGAGTAATGGCGCATGAGGGGTGAGGGGTGGCGGCGAGCAGGTGAGTAATGGCGCATGAGGGGTGAGGGGTGGCGGAGAGCAGGTGAGTAATGGCGCATGAGGGGTGAGGGGTGGCGGAGAGCAGGTGAGTAATGGCGCATGAGGGGTGAGGGGTGGCGGAGAGCAGGTGAGTAATGGCGCATGAGGGGTGAGGGGTGGCGGAGAGCAGGTGAGTAATGGCGCATGAGGGGTGAGGGGTGGCGGAGAGCAGGTGAGTAATGGCGCATGAGGGGTGAGGGGTGGCGGAGAGCAGGTGAGTAATGGCGCATGAGGGGTGAGGGGTGGCGGAGAGCAGGTGAGTAATGGCGCATGAGGGGTGAGGGGTGGCGGATAGCAGGTGAGTAATGGCGCATGAGGGGTGAGGGGTGGCGGCGAGCAGGTGAGTAATGGCGCATGAGGGGTGAGGGGTGGCGGAGAGCAGGTGAGTAATGGCGCATGAGGGGTGAGGGGTGGCGGCGAGCAGGTGAGTAATGGCGCATGAGGGGTGAGGGGTGGCGGATAGCAGGTGAGTAATGGCGCATGAGGGGTGAGGGGTGGCGGAGAGCAGGTGAGTAATGGCGCATGAGGGGTGAGGGGTGGCGGAGAGCAGGTGAGTAATGGCGCATGAGGGGTGAGGGGTGGCGGAGAGCAGGTGAGTAATGGCGCATGAGGGGTGAGGGGTGGCGGAGAGCAGGTGAGTAATGGCGCATGAGGGGTGAGGGGTGGCGGAGAGCAGGTGAGTAATGGCGCATGAGGGGTGAGGGGTGGCGGAGAGCAGGTGAGTAATGGCGCATGAGGGGTGAGGGGTGGCGGAGAGCAGGTGAGTAATGGCGCATGAGGGGTGAGGGGTGGCGGCGAGCAGGTGAGTAATGGCGCATGAGGGTGAGGGGTGGGTGGGGTTGGATGGTTGAATGTGGCAGGAGCTTCATTTGGCAGCAATGCTGGCAAATAGGAGGGGAGAGGCTTCCAGTTTGCTTTGAACTGCATCCCTCTGCTACCCCTGCCACTCCCCTGCCACTCCCCTGCCACTCTTCTGCCACTCCATGCCTCCCGTTTGGCTATACCCCGCAAATCTCTTTCGGCACCTGGACGAGCTACGGGAGGAGATGTCTCTATCCTTTTGCGTCAGCAATACCCTTTGGTTTTGAGATGCTTTCTCTCTTCACACCCCTTCTGCCTGACTGGTCCCAGGCCTTGACGACCTGCGGAGGGCGATTCTCTCCAAGGAGATGTCCCTATCCCGTTGCGTCACCAATACCCTTTGGCTTCTCCCTTCACACCCCTTTTGCCACTCTCTTCCCGGGCCTGGACGAGCTGCGAGATGCGATGCTGGCTGGGGATGTTTCCACTCCTTTTATTTTCCATGACCAATGCCTCTTGGCATCGAGACTCTCTCTTCACCCCCCTTATGCCAGTCTGGTCCCGGGCCTGGACGAGCTACAGGAGGCGATGCTTTTAGAGGTGATGACTCAATGATTCGCCGCTCCCTGGTGCGCCACCACCACCATTTCGCTGCCAAACCCCCTGCCAATCCCTTTACACCCCCTATGCCCCACCCACCAGTCTCTTTCCGGACCTGGACGAGCTTCGGGAGGCGATGCTGTCAGAGGAGTCACCGGACCAGATAACGCCCCCAGAGATGATTGCCGAGGCTGCGCTGCCGAAGCTGCATGCCATGGCTCGTCGGCTGGTGGAGAACGGATGTGCTTCGGACTGCACGCGCGCTTACAAGTAGGTAGTTGGGTGTGTAGGGCGGAAGGGCTGCTGGAAGTCTATTATGAGTGGATGACAATGGCAGCCATCCACAGCATACCACACCACACCCCCCTTCCCCAGTTCTTCCCCATCCCCGTTTCCTTTCAAATAGGGAGAGACGGGAGGCAGCCTTGAGGAGGAGCTTTCAGGGACTGGGCTGGGAGCGAGTGCTGCAGGCAATGGCCAAGGCACAGATCCACTTTTGAGTTGACTCAAAAACTTCTGAGTCTGCTTCTGAGTCTGCTTTTGAGTCTCGTTTTGTTTTGAGTAGTCTCAAAAGCAGCTGGGCTGGGAGTGCTGCGGGCAATGACCAAGGCGCAGATCCACTTTTGAGTCGACTCAAAAAGCTTTTGAGTTTGCTTTTGGGTCTGCTTTTGAGAAGGCGCAGATCCACAGCACCCCGTGGCTCCCTTAGTCCTTGGACAGCTTTCCCCTTCGTTTCTAAACAGGGAGAAGCGGGAGGCAGCGTTGAGGCGGAATTTTCAACGGCTAGGGGTGGGGGTTCAGACAATGACCAAAGCAGAGATCCACGGCACCCCATGCTATGCTCCCCTCCCCCCTCCTCGCACTGCCCCCCTTCCGCCTCCTCACGCTGCCCCCTTCCCCCTCCTCACACTGCCCCCTTCCCCCTCCTCACACTGCCCCCTCCCCCCTCCTCACGCTGCCCCCTCCCCCCTCCTCGCACTGCCCCCCTTCCCCCTCCTCACGCTGCCCCCTTCCCCCTCCTCACACTGCCCCCTTCCCCCTCCTCACACTGCCCCCTCCCCCCTCCTCACACTGCCCCCTTCCCCCTCCTCACACTGCCCCCTCCCCCCTCCTCACGCTGCCCCCTCCCCCCTCCTCGCACTTCCCCCTTACCCCTCGCCCTTATACAGAAAGAAGCGGGAGGCAGCGTTGAGGCGGAATTTCCAACGGCTGGGCGTCCAGACAATGACCAAGGCGGAGATCCACAGCACGCCATGGCCCCCTTTGTCCTCCTCACCTCCTCACACTGCCCCCTTGCCCTTCCCCTCAAACAGGGAGAAACGGGAGGCAGAACTGAGAAGGAACTTCCAACGGCTGGGGGTGCAGACGATGACCAAGGCAGAGATCCACAGCACGCCATGGCCCCCTTAGTCGTCCTCCCCCGCCCCTTTTCCCCTCTCCCTTGTACAGGGAGAAGCGGGAGGCAGCGCTTAGAAGGAATTTCCAACGGCTGGGGGTGCAGACGATGACCAAGGCAGAGATCCACAGCATGCCATGGCCCCCTTTGTTGTCCTGCCCCACCCCTTTTCCCCTCGCCCTTGTACAGGGAGAAACGGGAGGCAGCGCTTAGAAGGAATTTCCAGCGGCTGGGGGTGCAGACGATGACCAAGGCGGAGATCCACAGCACCCCATGGCCGCAGCTGGAGGAGCGGATGAGGCGGTGGAGCGAACACATGCACATTGGGGTACGGTGAATGTAGACACATGCACATTGGGGTACGGTGAATGTAGACACATGCACATTGGGGTACGGTGAATGTAGACACATGCACATTGGGGTACGGTGAATGTAGACACATGCACATTGGGGTACGGTGAATGTGGACACATGCACATTGTGGTATGGTGAATGTGGACACATGCACATTGGGGTACGGTGAATGTGGACACATGCACATAGGGGTGAGCGGGGGGACGCTTGCACATAAGGGTGAGTGGCGACGAGGGAAGAGGAGGGGAGAGAGACGAGGAGCGAGGAGAGGATGTGGCGGAGGAGCGAACGCATGCACATAGGAGTGAGTGAGGAGGGGTGGGTAGAGGAGAGGGAGGGGAGGAGAAAGCACATGCAGTTTGGGGAATGGGGGATGTGAGTGCGGACACATGCACTTGGGGTATGTAAGATGCGCACGCACATCTGGCTGAACATGCCTCTCTTCCGCCCTACCCCTCATCCCATGCTTTTCCCACCATCCACCCTCCCCCCCTCCCCACCAAACGGCCCTCCCCCTCCCTTCCCTCCCCCCCTCACACACATACCAGATGATATTGGTAATAGGCGAACGGGAGGCGTGCGACGAGGTGTTTGACAGGCTGGAGCCGTGCGGCGAGCAGTGCTTTGTGGACCTCTCGCGCTCGTCCATGCTGCTGCCACGTGCTCCCTGCTTCTAATCCCCTCTATTTCAGATGATTCTGGTGGCAGGCGAACGGGATGCATGTGACGAGGTGTTTGACGGGCTGGAGCCGTGCGGCGAGCAGTGCTTTGTGGACATCTCGCGCTCCTTCATGCTGCTGCCACCTGCTCCCTGCTTCCAACTCCTTCTCCCTCATTCCTCTCCCCTCTCCCTCCTTATCCCCTCATTCCACTCCCCTCTCCTTCCTATCCCCGCTCCCTCCCCCTCCCCCCCAGATGATTCTGGTGGCAGGCGAACGGGAGGCATGTGACGAGGTGTTTGACGGGTTGGAGCCGTGCGGCGAGCAGTGCTTCGTGGACCTCTCGCGCTCCTCCATGCTGCTGCTGGCGGGGTTCGGCGAGGCAGTGAGCGAGATCAAGAAGACGCCCGAGCGGCTCTTCTCCTTCCTCGACATGTACGAGACAACCCTCGACCTCAAGTGCACGGTGAGTAAAGGGCTCCCTCTCCCCTTACATTCTTCTCTCTTCTCTCTCTTCTCTTTCTTCTCCCTCTTCTCTCTCTTCTCCTTCCTCGACATGTACGAGATGACCATCGACCTCAAATGCACGGTGAGCGCTGTGCTGACTCAAGTCAACGCTAGTTTATGGTGCATTGTCTAATGAAGAAGACGCCCGACCTCAAATACGAGCGGCTCTTCTCCTTCCTCGACATGTATGCGACGACGCTCGACCTCAAGTGCACGGTGCGTCTTCGAGTGCTGTGGCGCCCTAGAAAGGAAAATTCTCCCTCTCCTCTCCTCTATTCTCTCTTCTCCTTCCTTGACATGTATGAGACCACGCTCGTCCCTCGATGCTTCAAGTACTTTGAACCCCTAGATTGGAACAAGACCACACTGGACTCAAGTGCACCGCAAGACATCCCTCCTTTCCCCTCTAGTGTCTCTTGCACGGTAAATTAGGTCTCTCACTCTCCTCTTGTATCTTCTCACATTCCTCCGCACTCTCCTCCATTCACCTATCTCCCCCCCCCCTCCCTTTCCCCACTTTCCTCTTGTCTCTACTCTGCAGCACACTCCCACGCACTCCTCCGCACTCTCCTCCATCCGCCTCTCTCGCTCCTTCCCCTTCCCCGCTTCCCTCCTCTCTACTCTACACACGCCCACACTTTTCGCCACACTCTCCTCCATTCACCAATCTCGCTCCTTTCCTTTCCCTCCCCCCTCCTCTCCTCCCCTACCGCACATGCGTGCAGGTGGATGAACTTTTTAAAGGCCCTGAGGGGGAGACGATTGCTTTTGAGTCAACTCAAAATCAGTCCCCTCCTCTTTCCGCCTGCCTGGTTGTTGTTTTACATGCACACGATACATGCAGGTGGATGAACTCTTTAAAGGCCCTGAGGGGGAGATGATGCGGCGTGAGTACCAGCACCTGCTAGAGCCCCTCGGCACCCATCTCCCCTCATCGCCCCCCTCTTTGCCCTTGTACTCCCCGTATACATTACCCCCGTGCAGGTGGACGAGCTGATCAAAAGCCCTGAGGGGGCGATGATGCAGCGCGATTACCAGCGCCTGCTGAAGACCCTCGGGCTGCGGGCAAGCAAGCAGAGCAGCGTTTGACAACCATGAGTGACGACGACCTGCGGGCACGCAATGAGAGCAGAGCAGCGTTTGACAAGTCTGGGTAGGGACGACCCTTGGGCAAGCAATTAGAGCTGAGCAGCGTTTGACAAGTCTGGGTAGGCAGTGAAGGCTCATCCCTCCCCTCCTTCCCCCCTCTCTGCCCTCGCATATATTCCCCATGCACATTACTCACACAGGTGGGCGAACTGTTTAAAGGCCCTGAGGAGAGATGATGCAGTGATTACCAGCACCTGCGAAATACCCTGCGGCAAGCAGCCAGAGCCACCTTTGAAAGGCTTGACGATACGGTAAAGGCACCCTCTCGCCCGTCCTTCCTCCCTCCCTGCCCTTCTATTCCCCACTCACATTTTACACGCAGGTGGACGAGCTGTTCAAGGGGCCCGAGGGGGAGATGATGCGGCGCGAGTACCAGCACCTATTGAAGACGCTGGGGCAAGCAGCGAGAGCGACGTTTGAGAAGTTTGAGGAGGCGGTGAAGGCTCAACCCACCCCGGAGGACAACGGCCCGGGAGGGGCGTACCCTGCTCTCGCCAGCCCCACCCCCAGTGAACGCGGGGGAGGCAGCGGGTTTGCACGGAATGAGTCGCTGCGCGGCGGAGGGATCCTGGGCCGGCTGAAGAAGTGAGTGGAGGGGGGAGGGGGGGGGGGGGAAGAGGTTGGGTGGTGGGAGCTGGGGGGTTGTGCTAGGGTTAGGGCGCAGGGTGGTTAGAGGGGCGTGCCCTGCTCTCGCCAGCCCCACCCCCAGTGAACTGGGTGAGGGGTAAGGGTTTGCACGGAATGAGTCGCTGAGCGGCGGGGAGGTCCTGGGCAGGTTGAAGAAGTGAGTGCTTGGTGGGAGGAGGGGAAGGGGAAGGGTTTGGGTGGTGGGAGCTGGGGGGTTGTGCTAGAGTTAGGCCAAAGAGTCAGTCGCCCCCTTTCACCCGCGCCCTCCCCCTCTTCTTACATCGCTTCTCTCCCACCTGTGACAGAATGATGAACAAGGGGGATGACTCGGTGAGCGAGGTAGCATCAATGTCATCCTCGTTGACAGCAGAGGCTCCACAGGAGACATCCATTTCACCCCAACCCCCTTCACCCCTCCCCCTTTCACCCCGCCCCTTTTCACCCTGCGCCCTCCCCCTCGTCTTACATCGCTTCTCTCCCACCCGTGGCATAATGATGAACAAGGGAGAGGGCTCAGTGAGTGAGGTGCTCAATGATGTCAACGTCGACAGCAGCGGCTCACTCACTCCACAGGAGACATCCATCCATGGCACCCACATTCCCTCCCAACCCCGCGTTGCCTCCTGGCTCTCTCCCTTTTATTCCCAGAATGATGAACAAGGGGGATGACTCTGTGAGCGAGGTGGGCTCGATGACGTCCACGTCAACAGCGGCAGCTCACTCCACAGGAGACATCCACCCCATCACCAGCTACGTGGTCAACTACCTGCTGCTGCTCTGTAACAGGTAAGAGATAGGAGTCGAATGGTGTGAGTGCTCTGGGGGTAGTGCCTCCTCTCCTACCAGCATCCACCCGATCACCAGCTATGTGGTCAGCCACCTGCTGCTGCTCTGCAACAGGTGGAGAGTGTTGCGGGTCAGGGGACGTGGGGATGTGGGGACGTGGGGACGTGGGGACGTGGGGACGTGGGGATGTGGGGACGTGGGGTTGTGGGGATGGTAATACACGTTCTGTGGCAACTCAACAGCACTTCGTGCACCTTTCCCTGCCCCCAGCCCCGCCCACTCCTCTCGAAACCAGCGAGTGTCCCTACTCTTAGATCCTGGAGTGTGTGTTCGACGCCAGCAACTCAGCTACACCCTCCATCCCCTCCCTCTCCCCCCCTTCCCCCACGAACCTCCCAACCTCCCTTTCTTCTCAGTGAACCGCCGCCCTACTTCCATATCCTGGAGTGTGTATTTGAAGATATGAGCAGTCTCCCCTAAAACTGTTCTTAAAATTCCCACATCCACTCGTTTCCTATCCCACTCGTAGTGGGTTGGACGGTTAGAATTCCCTCAAGAACCAACTTCCCTCGTTTTTCACTCGTAGTGGGATCCCTACTGTCAGATCCTCGAGTGTGGCTTTGTGGACATGAATTCCTTCATGTCCCCCCCTCACCAGCGACTCACCAGCACTCCCTCCCCCTTCCCTCCCTCTTCCCTCCACCTTCCCTCCCCCTCTCCTCTCCCTTTTCTCTCGCCCTCCCTCCCTTACCCTTCCTTATTCCCCTGACATCGCAGCGAGCTGCTCTTCTTCCAGATCCTCGAGTGTGTATTCGAGGACATGATCAGCAACGGCAGTGACTCAGCAGCACTCCTTGTCTCTCCCTCAATCGCCTCTCGTGTCCCATGAACCTCCCCTCCCCCCTAACTCCTCAGCGAGCTGCCCTACTTTCAGATCCTCAAGTTTGTATTCGAACACGTGATCAGCAACGCCAGCGACTCACCAGCACTCCCTCCCCCTTCCCTCCCCCTTCCCTCTCCTTACCACTCTCGCACATCCCCCTGACATGGCAGCGAGCTGCCCTACTTCCAGATCCTCGAGTGCGTGTTTGAGGACATGATCAGCAACGCCAGCGACTCAGCAGCCAGTATCGTGACGCCACGTGTGCAAGGCCGGCTGGCCTTTGCTGCGGCACGCATCGTGGACGCCCTCAAGACGAATCTGGGACAGCGGGCGGCGATGCTAAGGGACGACACCCTGGCTGAGCTCTTTATGATGAACAACCTCGCCTATGTTCTGACCAAGATTGACGCGTGAGTGGTGATGTGTGTGTGAGTGCTGATGTGGGTGAGTGCTGATGTGTGTGAGTGCATGGACATGGATGGATGTGTGCTTGCGCGTGTGAACCTAGGGCAGCAGGCTGTGATGCTAAGGGATGAGACGCCGGCAGAGCTGTGTATGATGAATCGTCTCGCCTATGTTTTGACCAACATCGGCACGTGAGTACTGATGTGGATTACTGTATGTTTATGGATACATGCCCACTCAAGCATGCTCTGCTGCCTTCTCTCTGCTGCCTCCCATTGCTGCCAACTTGTCAGGTCGGATGCCGGGCGGCTGCTTGGTACGGCCTGGATCGGCACATATGGAGCGATGGTGGACACCCACCGAGATAGATTCATCATGCACACCCTCGCCAAGGTGGGCCGCTCTTAACTGTTCGTCTTGACTTGAGTTGACCTGAGCTGACTTGGCTTGGATAGTTGCGTATGGGGCAATGGTGGACACCCACCGAGACAGATTCATCATGCACACCCTTGCCAAGGTGGGCGCTGCTAGCTGCTTATGCTGATCGCCAAGGTGATCTTCAACCCCAGCTTATGTCGCGCCGACCCAACTCCTCTGCCCCCTCTCTGCCCCCACTCTGCCCCCACTCTGCCCCCTTTCTGCCCCCTCTCTGCCCCCACTCTGCCCCCTCTCAGCCCCCGCTCTGCCCCACTCTGCCCCCTCTCTGCCCCCTCTCTGCCCCCTCTCTGCCCCCTCTCTGCCGTCCCTGATGTCTAACCCATACCAGTTTAACATGGTCTTCTGAGATGAGCGTCAAGACCCCTCTGCTATGTCCGCCCTATATTTCTCCCTGCTCCCTCTGCCCCTTCTCCTGATCTCCCTACCCTCTCCTCCTCTCCCTACCCTCTCCTGCTCTCCCTCCCCTCTCCTCCCCTCTTCCTTCATACCAGTTTGACGTGGTCTTTTCATGTGAGCGAGCAGAATCCTCTATCTCTAAACCCCCCATACTTATCCCTGCTCCCTCCGCCCCCTCTCCTGCTCTCCCCCCGCTCTCCTGCTCTCCCTCCCCTCTCCTCCCCTCTTCCTTTATACCAGTTTGATGTGGTCTTTCATGTGAGCGCCTAGACTCCCCTGTTTCTACCACCCCTATACTGATCCCTTCTCCCTCTGCCCCCTCTCCTCCCCACTCCTCCCCACTCCTCCCCTCTCCTCCCCTCTCCTCCCCTCTCCTCCCCTCTCCTCCCCTCTCCTCCCCTCTCCTCCCCACTCCTCCCCTCTCCTCCCCACTCCTCCCATCTCCTCCCCACTCCTCCCATCTCCTCCGCTCTCCTCCCCACTCCTCCCCACTCCTCCCCTCTCCTCCCCACTCCTCCTATCTCCTCCTCTCTCCTCCTCTCTCCTCCCCTCTATTCCCCTCTCCTCCCCTCTCTTCCCCTCTCCTCTCCTCTCCTGCCTTCTTCCTCCATGCCAGTTCGATGTGGTCTTCTCAGGTAGGCGCCTGGACTCCTCTGCGTTTTCCGCCCTTCAATTCTACCTCTCCCCTCTGCCCCTCTCTTTCTCCACCCCTCCCCACCCGCCCTCCTCTTCCCCCATGCCAGTTCGACGTGGTCTTCTCAGATGAGCGCCTGGATTCCTCCTCTCTCGTCAAGCGGTGAGTGTGTTTGAAATTTCCTTTTTGACCTGCTCCAACGCCTGTTATGCCTGTCTTGTTTTGAGGCGCCTCAAAACTGCTCCAACGCCTGTTATGCCTGTCTTGTTTTGAGGCGCCTCAAAACTGCTCCAACGCCTGTTATGCCTGTCTTGTTTTGACGCGCCTCAAAACTGCTCCAACGCCTGTTATGCCTGTCTTGTTTTGACGCGCCTCAAAACTGCTCCAACGCCTGTTATGCCTGTCTTGAGTGTACGAGTTTTGAGACGTCTCAAAACTTGAGCGCGTGGATTCCTCCTCCCTTGTCAAGCTGTGGGTAAATTCGAGATTTCCCTGTTCTAATGTGGACCAAAACCTGTTATTGCCTTTCTTGAGTGTACCTTCCCTGGTCAGATGTATGTTCCCTGGTCCCACCTTCCCTGGTTTCTCACATGATCACTTTCCCTCTTCTTCCTCGTGTCGTAAGGCCAATCCCGGCCGTTCTCTACCTTATGCTCTCACCATTCCCTCTTGGCTGTTTCCTTTTCCTCTTGGCTGTTTCCTTTTCCTCTTGGCTGTTTCCTTTCCCTCTTGGCTGTTTCCTTTTCCTCTTGGCTGTTTCCTTTTCCTCTTGGCTGTTTCCTTTTCCTCTTGGCTGTTTCCTTTTCCTCTTGGCTGTTTCCTTTTCCTCTTGGCTGTTTCCTTTCCCTCTTGGCTGTTTCCTTTCCCTCTTGGCTCTTTCCTTTCCCCTCACTGCCAATCGTTCTCTCTTGTTTCTTTCCATTCTTGCCCCTCCCAGCCGCAAGACATTCAATCAGCATTTGAGTCGACTCAAACGCATAAACCTGGAGCACACGCAGCAGCGCCACATGGCGTGGACCATCCTTCCCCCCTCATGCTCTCTCTCTTTATCCTCCTCCCCCTCTCAGCCTCAAGACGTTCACTCCAACATAATCGGGGAGCAGATGCGGCAGCGCCACATGGCGTGGACCACTGGATAACCCGTCTTGAGGTGCTGACAGCAACCCACCTTGGCACTCCTCTCTGCATATTTCCTTCCTTCCTACGCACTCTCCCCCTCCCAGCCTCAAGACGTTCAACATCATCCTGGAGCAAATGCGGCAGCGCCACATGGCGTGGACCATCACCAATCGCGAGCTACGGGCGCACGTTAAGGCCAAGACGCTCTCGGGTCTCCTGGACAAGTACCGGGACTTCATAATCAAGCACGGGTGGGTGGATTGTGAGGGGTCGGTGGGCATGTGACCACGCTCGATCTACTCTCTCAGGTAGAACGCACAGGCCTCCTTGTACCAGGGCTTCATCCTCCTCCCCCTTTCAGCAACATTCTGCGCACCCACCACTCCCTGGATGTGTGTGTGCTGGCATGTGAGGAGGTGGCTCTATTCCCCTCTCTTTCCCACCCTGGTCTCCCTGCCCCTTCCCCCTCTTACTGTAACATCTCACGCAGTCACCGCTTGCTGGATGTGCGCATGCTGGTATGTGATTATGTGGAGACCAATTACCACCACACCCTGTCCTTCCATCCCTGCTCTTCCTCTCCCTGCTCTCCCCTCACCCTCTCATCCCCCTTTCAGCAACATCCTCCGCAGTCACCGCTCCCTGGATGTGGGCATGCTGGCATGTGAGGAGGTGGCTGTATTCCCCTCTTTCCCTCCCTGGCCTCCCTGCGGATCCCCCCCTCACAGTGACATCTTTGCGCTGTCACCGCTCTCTGGAACTGCACGTGCTGTCCTGGCTCTCCCCTTTACCTCATCCAGCCACTCATTTTTCCTTTTTTCCGGTTCATTATTCCCCTTGTGCCCCCCTTACAGTAACATCCTCCGCAGTCACCGCTCGCTGGATGTGCGAGTGCTGGCATGTGAGGAGGTGGAGACAATGCTGGCAGACTCGTTCAGCAGCATGCCCATGGGGAAGAGCAAGTGACATGCACTAGTGGCATGCACAAGTGGCATGCACTAGTGACATGCACAAGTGGCATGCACAAGTGACATGCACTAGTGGCATGCACAAGTGGCATGCACAAGTAACATGCGCAAGTGACATGCACAAGCGGCATGCGCAGGTGACACACGCAAGTAGCATGCGCAAGGGGCATGCACGGATGGAGAGGTGGAGAGGTTGGTAGATGGATCGATGGTGAGGTGGATGGGTGGATGGATGGATAATGGAGGTAGTGCCGTGCATGGGTGGGGGTAGAGGAAGGGGATGGGCACCGGCATTGGTGCTGGCATGTGAGGCAGGGGAGACGATGCCAGCAGACTCACTCAGCAGCATGCCACCGGGGAAACTCGGACGATGATGACGAGGCGGAGATGTGAGATGCCATTAGAACAGGTCGTTGTGGGCATCCATGTATGTCATAGTGGGGATGCAACTACGGGTGAGGGAAGGGCGTGTAAGCATGATCATGGTCGTCAAGTCAGCCCCCACGAGGCGCCTAAAAAGCAGAGCTGCAATCGCACATCCCTTCAGCACTTTACCTAGAGTTCCTGAACTATGTGCATAGAGGTAGTCGGCAACCAAGTCACTTTCTAGAACGCTTGTATGGTTTTTGTGCTCGCCTACAACGGGCCATAGGTGACCAATTCCACATCCACCTACTAAATGTAATTGCCTTTGACAATATCTAATTGTAGTTATGGTGCGGAAGTCTCATATTTCCGCCTGTGGTTGGTGTGCGCAACACTGAACCTGCAGATATCCTTAATCGAACTAGTGCTTATACTGAACCGCATTCCCCAGGTCAACCATATCGTCCATGTCAGCTTCATCTGACGAAGCCACGTTTGCATACTCGTCGTCATCCAGCTTCACAGGATTGGACAATCCGCCTTCCTTGTGCCATTCGCACCTTTCACGTGGTCTTACTTTCCCTCCGCGCGGCGGTGGGCCTTCTGCCAGCGTCAGCTCATTTCGAGCTGCTAGATCTCGCGTCGCTTGAGAGTCTCAAATTTCCAATCACACATTTTCATTGTGCAGTGCCAATTCGCTGACGAAACAAATTCAGCGGAGGGGACTCCACTGGTTCTTCCAGGACGGCGGATTAGCGGCGCTCATTGCATTGCTGGTTGGAAACTAGACACATGCTTGCGCGCCACACCGCACCTTAGCGCACCGCAGCGCACCTGCCTTCGCCCCAAGAAATGTCAGCCGCCGTTCCTCCCTCCCTCCTCTTTCTTCATCTGGTCATCCTGCCTCTCAGGTTGATTCGTGACCATCGATTGATGATCCTGAGCGCAATGCACGACTCCGATCTTCTGGCCCTACATTCTCTGGTTCTCCTGTCATCTTCCATTCTCACCACCAACGCCACAAATTCGCCCTCAGTGCCAACCACAATTTCAGGTGCGACTGTACAATCCCAACCAGGCCTTACCCTTCCTCTCCACTCCACCAACCTGGTTTTTCTTAAACTTCTTCCGAACCGAGCATTCACCGTGCTGTACCATTTGTTGTCTAGTATACATCGCAGTAAATCTTACCAGAACGCGTTCAACCTTTCTCAATGGTCGACCCTGAAGCGTGTTCATAAGAAATGTTACACACCCTAAGCCCTCTTGGTCGCTTTCAAGCGAGCCACTCCCCATCATTACGCAGCCTTCAACCGTCTGGTCGACTAACTTCATCATTATCGACACACCTAGCTGACGACGAAGCCTGAGACTTGGAATATATCACGTGGAGTACTAGCTGAGAGGGTGTTCATATCACGTGGAATACTAGCTGAGAGGTACTTATCACGTGTCGTGCTCACATCAGGCGGCCGCGTTTTAGTTCAGGAGCTATCAGCCGCCGACGGGAACGTCCTTTGCGAAGCGGAAACGGGCCTTCGCCGAGAAGCGTGAAGCGGTGTCGTCGATTTCTGGTCTGCTCGAGCCACGTTTGCGGTGAATCTTCCCAGGATCCTGGAACGCGATCCGCGAAACGGGGTTACAAGCTACACGTCATGCGATAAATTGCAACCATTGGCGAAAGTTTGGCGACTGCGTCACGTCGTTCCGGCTGCGACTGCACTTGACGTCGAGTCGAGATGCCTTCGATCAGACCGACGCTCAGAAGGTTTCGAGCCGCTCGAAGAGCATAGAAGGGCTTCCAGAACCGCACCCCAGCAAGTGATTTTTGAGTCGACTCAAACACACCCCAGCCTCCAGAGCTTCGAGAGCTTCGAGAGCTTCCAGCGCATTGCCTTTCGCCCCCCCGTACTTGTCTCGACCACAACCGCATACTTCCAAAACTCCTCATTTCACGGATCGCTGGAAGACTGACGGACGGACGTGCTTGGCTTCGTCCGACAGAAGCTGCATCTGAGTCGTTCATTCATTCAAGTTTCTCGTGCAATCCACGTCTGTCGTTTGCGTAAACGCGTGTACAGCCCAAAAATTCAGCGCGTTTCGGTCACCAAGTTACCAAGTTACAAAGCTAGCATCACCGTATCAGAGCCAGCTCGTCTTAGAGCTGCTGGACGGAAACCTCCCAATTCAGTTCCTAATTCTTTTGAGCACCACTCAAAAGTCTCGTCAACACCGTTTGCCGACTCGGACTACATCTTTCCGATAGCAATGGCTGCTCGGATCAACGCTTCCCCACTGGCAGTCGCACAAATGCGCGGAACACTCTCCGCGCCCCTCCGCGCCCGCCGTGTCGCGTCTACCGCGGTTCAAGGTTCCGCGCGCATTTCCGCGTTCGGAAAATCCCGCCAGATGCCCTACCTTGACGGCTGTTCGCTCCCCGCTACCTTCGCCAGCTGGCTAGCCGTCAAAGCCTCGCCGCCCGCCGTAGGCTTCGTCGTCGTCGCGAATCTGGATCGTGAATTCGCCGTTAATTCCGGCGCGGATGCCACCCGGAACCCTGGAAATAGCTGGCGGAAGGACGGCGGCCACCGCGCAACCACAATCCGCGCGCAAGCCGCCATACTTGCGCCGCCACCGCCGGTTGTGGAAGAGGCGGAAGCAGTGACGGACACGGGGGGAGGGGGAACAGACGGCGGATCGTTCAGGGGCGGGAATGGGGAGGGCGGCGGAAACAATGGGGATGGGCGGTGGTCGGGGGGAAGCGGAGGCGGCGCGGGAGCTGGCGGGGACGAAGGGGGAAGGGCGGACTTCGGCGCGCTCTTGGGATGGCCGCGCGTGGAGGCGGTTCTTCTGCGAAAAGGGGTTACCCTTCCGGAAGATATGCTGTTACACGCGCGCGAACACGGCATATCGGAAGTGATGCTACAGCGGTTCATGGATCTGCAGAACTCGGCCCTTGGCCCCGCTATAAGCAACTGCGCGGCGCTCCGCAACCGGCTGCTCATGGACCCGTCGTTCCTGTTCAAAGTCTTCACGGAGGTGAGCTGACGGAGGTGAGCTGACGGAGGTGAGCTGACGGAGGTGAGCTGACGGAACTGACGGAAACAGTCTGACGGATTTGAACTGACTGCTGTTCAAGATCTTCACAAGCTGACGGAAGTGAACGGACGGATGTGAACTGACCGATGCTATCCCGGGGGTCCCCGCTTATCCTATCTTGTCGCTCGGTCAGATCGCCATCCCATCGACTGCGCCAAAAAATTCTCCCCTCCCCCCTCCCCCCCTTCCCTCTCCCTCCGCTTGTCTCTCGCTCAGATCGCCATCCCGTCGACTGCGGAGGCGCCAAAATGTTCTCCCCTCCCCCTTCCCCCCCCCCGCTTCCCTCTACCTCCGCTTGTCGCTCCGGCCAGATCGCCATCGACTGCGGATGCGCCACGTTCGCGGAGGCGCGGAAGCGCTAGTCTGCGACGCCCCAAACATCCCTCCCATTCTCCCCCCCCTCTTCCCCTTCTCCCTCCTCTCCTCGTTCCCCATCGCCGCTCGGTCAGATCGCCATAGACTGCGGATGCGCGACATTTGCGGAGGTGCAGAAGCGCGGCGACGACTTCTGGAAGGAGTTCGATCTGTACCTCTCCGATATGCTCGTGGGGGTCATTCTGGGCGGCGCTGTCGTCGGCTCGCTCGCGCCAGCCGCGAGGTTCGCCACGTCAGCAGGTGGTGGGCGGTTGCCACGAATCTTGCCGCGCGGGGTTTCTGCTGCGCTCTCGGCGCTCCCAAGCAGGTCAGTACTGTTTGTTGTCAGCAGAGGCGGAAAATGTTCTTGGGAGGGGCTTTGTCTGTAAATAATGTTGTCATCAGCACTGAGGGGTTAGAGCCAGGAACAGGTTAAGGGTGTGTGGGTATGGGCATAGGGTTCTCGAACATGTATGCTCAGATAGGTTCACCCATGTATGTGTTGGTTTTTGAACTTACCCTTCCATTGCGCTCCTATTCCCCTCCCTGCTTCCCCACCCCCAAACCCCCCACGTCCCACTCTCCCCTGACGATAGTGTGTTTGAGGCATCCCTTCCTGGCCACAAGTTTTCGGCTGCCCAACGAAGCGTCACCCTGTTTGTCAAGGTGATATATCTGCCCGCGTAATGCAGCCCCTTCCCTTGCATCACCCAAAGCCCTCTCTGTCCCCCCTTGCACCCATCGATTCCCCCTCTGCTGCCCAGTGAGGGGGATCCATGAGCCAGATCCATGCCCAGTAAGTCTTCCTCTCCTCATTCGCTTCTGACCTCTTCCTCCTGCTTTCCTTTCCTCCTCCTCTGAACATCTTGCCAGAGTGCGGAGTATGCATGCAGGATTTGGCTTTGCCTCGGGGCTTGTTTTGAGGTGCCTCTGAGCTGACGTTCTTTCCTCCTGCCTTCCTCTCTGCCGTCCTCTGCCCATCGCGTCAGGGCGTGGAGTATGCAGGGTTTGGCTTTGCCTCGGGGCTTGTGGGGCAGGGGATCGCTAATGGCGTAATGAATCTCAAAAGGTTTGTCCTGATTTCAATTATGGAGAATCACGTTCTCGCTGTGCCGGGGTCAGATGATTTCTGCTGTCTCTGAATTCTGCCAATTCTCCACTATCACTGCTGAAAGGCGTGGTGCAGCCACATGGAGTGTTTTCACGTGTACTGTGAGAGTTCATATAATATGCTCCTTTTCCCAACGCGCTATCCCTTCCTTCAGAAATCATCCTGAAATATCCGCTGTCCTCCTTTTTGTTCCAATCCTGTCCAATCGCAAGCACGATTTCCGACCTTAGTCAATTATCATTCCTTTCTTTCATCCCCCTCCCACACTCGTCACAGCAACATGCGCCAGAGGAACGGGGAGTCTGCTCATACCGAGGACAGCCACGTCAAGCCACCCCCACTCTTCAAGACAGCCCTACTCTGGGGAGCCTTCATGGCAATTTCCTCGAACCCTCGGTACCAGGTCGTCACAGGCTTGGAGAGGTTAGTTGATGGCTCGGCGGTGGCTCGGAGCCTCCCATGGCTGTCAGGCTCGTTCACGGTGGCAGTGCGATTCGCTAATAACATCTATGGAAGCAGCCAATTTGTGGATTGGGCACGGCTGGCAGGCGTGCAGTGATGCACAGTGCACAAGTTTGGCTGCAGGTTTTGGGACGTCCACCGGGTATGCAGAGTAGGAGTTATGGCTGAACAGCGCGTTGATTTAGGTGGACCAGGGTGCAACATTCATGTTTTAGGTAGGGTAGCGTAATACGGAGGAACAAGATATATATGGCCATCTAATGCAGGTCGCACCACATGATAATTTTTATACTTAGTGTGGGTAGTTTTGGTTCTTAGAAAAGCATTTGTTGGCTAAGCATTGCACATTTGGGCATGGTGAAAGTATTTTGTGTTGAAGTAAACTCGACGGAGTTCACTTATGTATTCCTGATATAACATTTAGACTGTCCTAGTAGCGCGTTACCTCATATAGGAGGACGCGTAAACAGTAGGTTCGCCTTTTAGTCACCCGAAGGGTCACGCCACTCTCAGTCACACGAACAGTCACTAGTCATGTCACGCGAATAGTCGCGTTACACTACGAACAGGTGCATTCCGAGAAGGCACTTCCTAGACTATAAATATTCCTGTATTACACATTATTATTATCCTTGTCATTTCGGACATTTCCAATACAAGGTGTAAAGTCTTCCGCTGAATTTTTCTCGTGGTTCCACCTGTCAACTCATACATGTTATGCATGTAGAAGTTATAGGCTAGTATCGGTCTGTGCTCCTAGTGAGTACAACTCAATTGTTATATGTGTCATGTTTTCCCTTCTAGTAATTATTCACGTATTCTAACATGGTATTGACTAGGTTAGGATCCCCCGCCCGCTTCCGGCCGCGCCCTAGTCTCTCGTCCCCCCCCCTAGCCGCCCCCCCCCCCCCCCTTGCCGTCGCGTCCGCCCCTAGCTGGCCCCTTGGCCGTCACATCCGCCCCTAATCGCCCCCCTGGCCGTCGCGACCGCCCCTAGCTGGCCCCCTGGCCGTCGCGTCCGGCCCTAGTCGGCCCCCTGGCCGTCGCGTCCGCCCCTG
The DNA here is from genome assembly GCA_027943415.1 of Closterium sp. NIES-67. NCBI lineage: Eukaryota > Viridiplantae > Streptophyta > Zygnematophyceae > Desmidiales > Closteriaceae > Closterium > Closterium sp. NIES-67. The sequence goes on from BQMB01000798.1 coordinate 169,972, forward strand.
GCTGGCCCCCCTGGCCGTCGCGACCGCCCCTAGCCGGCCCCCTGGCCGTCGCGACCGCCCCTAGCTGGCCCCTTGGCCGTCACGTCCGCCCCTAGTCAGCCCCCTGGCCGTCGCGGCCGCCCTCAGCCGGCCCCCTGGCCGTCGCGTCCGCCCTCAGCTGGCCCCCTGGCCGACGCGTCCGCCCCTTGTCGGCCCCCTAGCCGTCGCGTCCGCCCCTAGCTGGCCCCACTGGCCATCGCGACCGCCCCTAGCCGGCCCCCTGGCCGTCGCGACCGCCCCTAGCTGGCCCCTTGGCCGTCGCGTCCGCCCCTAGTCAGCCCCCTGGCCGTCTCGTCCACCCTCAGCTGGTCCCCTGGCCGTCGCGTCCGCCCCTAGTCGGCCCCCTGGCCGTCGCGCCCGCCCCTAGCTGCCCCCCTGGCCGTCGCGTCCGCCCTCAGCTGACCCCCTGGCCGTCGCGTCCGCCCCTAGTCGGCCCCCTGGCCGTCGCGTCCGCCCCTAGCTGGCCCCCCAGGCCATCGCGACCGCCCCTAGCCGCCCCCCTGGCCATTGCGTCCGCCCCTAGCTGGCCCCTTGGCCGTCGCGTCCGCCCGTAGCCGGCCCCCTGGCCGTCACGTCCACCCCCAGCCGGCCCCATGGCTGTTCGCGCCCGCTCCTAGCCGGCCCCCTAGCTGTTCGCGCCCGCTCCTAGCCGGCCCCCTAGCTGTTCGCGCCCGCCCCTAGCTGGCCCCACTGGCTGTCACTGAGCCACTGAGTAGCTGTGTCGCTGACCCTGCACGATGGCTGACTTCGTGCTCCGCCTGGACGCTGAGGGCCACGCGGTTGACTTCGCCGCCTGGCTCTCCGATCTCCGCCGTCAGCTTACACGTCAGCGCCAGGATGGGCACTCTTTGGTGGTCCATGCTGATGGCTTGCTCCCCCGCCCCCCTGCCCCTGCTCCCCTCCCTGCTGACCCCACCTCTGCTGAGAGTGAGGCTTTCTCTACTGCTGCTCTTGCCTGTGCGGTCAGGGACTCTCCCTATGCTGTAGCTGAGGTTGCCATCAGTCACGCCCTCCCCGTGTCGAAGCGCTCGCGTTTCGCTACGCTTGCTACGGCCAAAGCTTATTTAGACGCTATTGTTGCTCGCTATTCCACGCCTGCATCCGCTTCTGCCGGCCGCTTGCTCTTTCCGATGCTGTTCCCAGACCTTGCTGCCTTCCCTACTGTTTCAGACTTTGCCACTCACTTGCGTGCTCTAGAGTCTCGCTATCGTACTGCCAGCACTGCTGCCCAGCTCACTGCGCTCCCCCACCCCTCCTGCATGACGCTCTATTTTATCGCCATGCGCCTGCCGGACCGCCTCGCTAGTGCTCGCGACCGCTTCCTTAGCCAGCACCCGGGTGACCTCACCCTGACCGCCTTTGTCGACACCCTCACCGAGATCGAGACTCGCCAGCGCACTATCGCTCAGTCGAGCGGTGCGCCGGCAGTCTCTATCTTTCACGGCTGTGCCCCCTCCCAGTGCACGTTTACTGACGTTTCGGCTGCGGTCGCCACTGCGACCCCTCTTGCCGAGACGGCCGCTGCGGTACACCCGCAGCAGCGCCTGCGCCGCACTGGCCGTGGCCGCCAGGGCGGTCGTGGTGGTGGAGCTGGTGATAGTGGTAGTGGTGGTGGTGACGGTAGTCCGCCTGAGGGGACTACCACCGGTGGGCAGGAGCAGACGCCGTCGCCTCCGCAGCAGGAGCATCCCCAGCAGCAGCCGCCGTCACAGCAGCAACCGCAGCAACCGTGGGCTCGTCTCCCGCCTGGTTGGCCCGGTACCTCCGGAGGTGGTGGCCGTGGTGGCGGCCCGCGCAGCTTGGCGTCTACCGGCAGCTCCCTTGGTGTGACCTGCCAGTACCAGCTTCAGACCGGGCCTCTCCGCGGCACTCTGTGCCGCTGCTCGCACCCGACCGCCCGCTGTTTCCGCCGCCTCGACAATCTTTTTCGTCGTCGCTTTGGCCCGGCCCCGGACCTCCCCGACTGGCACAGCCTGCTCCGCCAAGGCGTGCCGATCTTTGAGTTAGACATGGATCAGATAGGTGCTGCTTTGCATGCCTTGTACTCTGACGCTTCTAGTGTTGCTAGATCTTATTACCCTACGTACTCTAGTTTAGGTGTTGCACCCTTGCGTAGCTTAGCCCCCCCTGCTGCGTCAGGCGTAGGACTGCCTAGTTTGCCTAGCCTAGTTTTTGCACCGGCTTTGTTCCCAGCCTCCGCTACTGCCTCGCTGTCCTTCACTCTCGAGTCCGGTGCTTATGCCTGCTTCTTCGCCGACCGCTCCACGCTCACGCCGCTTGCTGCGCCTGCTGTTGTCTCTCTCACTGACCCCTCCCCGGGTCCTGTCGTCACTGGCAGTTCCACTTCCCTTCCCTGTCCAGCCATTCCCCTGGGCTCTCTTACCGGCCTCCACGTTCCCTCGTTCTCCAGGAACCTGGTTGGTGTCGGCCGTCTTCAGGCCCTCGGCGTCACCACTACGTTCCCTGGGCACGAGCAGTTCGCTGTCTGTACCGAGGCAGTCTCAAGTTCCCCCCGGACCCGGTGTCCGGTCTGTTTACCCTCAACACAGCTTCCCCCCCGGTTTTTGCGTCCTCCCACGTCGCTGCGGCTTGCTCGTGTCGGTCCCTCACTCACCCGTCCCTTCTCTGGCACCACCGCTTGTTGTAACAGGATCGAAGGTCCCGAGGAAAGGTTTGCTCAATGTTGCCTTATCAATCAGTACAAGGTGCTTTTATATTTCCAGAATACATCAGGTAACCAGGCTTATCCTATCCAAAGGGAATAGACCCTTCTAGAAATAGAATCACCATGCGTATAGCCATGCGAGGCTATTGGCTTTAAGGGATTACGGCAGGATTACGCTAGATATAGCGCGCCAGTACATCCCGAGCCTGGTCGGTGATATAATTATAATAACAGGATAAACCAAAGGATAATGGAAAATGAGGAATAGGAAACCAAATTAGATGAGATAAAGACCAAATGAATGAGGATAAAAAGAGGAATGAAATAGAAAGGAAATATGGAAAGGGGAAATTAGTGTAACGGGGTCGTACTCTCACAGGTTGGGTCACCCTGCTCTCCCGCGTCTGCGTCACATGTCTTAGCACGGTCTTGTCTTAGGCCTCCCTGCGTCGCTCCCTGTCCTTCCCCCCTCGACTGCGCCACCGTGCACGCCTTGCGTCGAGGGCCGGCTCTGCCGTGCTCCTCACTCCTCCTCGCTTCGCCCTGCTACTGCCCCCCTTCAGACCCTGCACCTGGACGTTTGGGGCCCGGCCCTTGTCCCCGGACCGCGCGGTGAGCGCTAATTTCTGGTGCTCGTCGACGACTACACGCGCTACACCACAGTGTTTCCCCTGGAGCGGAAGGCCGACGTGCCCGACGTTCTTCTACTGTGGGTTGTGGCTCCCCGTCTCCACCGCGGTCTCCCCGTGCTATGTCTCCACTCCGACCGTGGCGGCGAGTTCGCCTCTGGTCGGCTTGGACAGTTCTGTCGTGCGGAGGGCATCACCCAGTCGTACACCTTGCTGGACTCGCCACAGCAAAATGGGGTTGCTGAGCGCCGCATCGGCTTGGTCATGGAGGTGGCTCGTACCTCCATGCTCCATGCCGATGCCCCCCATTTTCTGTGGCCGTTCGCTGTTTGCTACGCTGCTCACCAACTTAACTTGTGGCCCCGCTCTTAGCGGCCGTAGGTTTCGCCGACCCTCCTTTGGACCGGGTCCCTCGGTGACGCGTCAGCCTTCCACGTCTGGGGTTGCCTTGCTCACGTTCGTGCCTCTGGCATGCACAAGCTCACTGCCCGCATTGTCCCTTGTGTCTTCCTTGGTTTCCCCCTAGACTCGTCTGACTGACTCTTCTACCACCCGCCGTCTCACCGCTTCCTCCACTCTCATGACGTCACCTTTGACGAGTCGGTCTCCTTCTACCGTCGCTTCCCTCACCGAGGTCTCCCGGTTTCCCCACCCCTGTTCCTTGCTCCCTCTCCCCTGGTAGCCCTTGCTCCCCTCCTGCCTCGTCCAGCCCCGTCTGGCGTCTCTCACATCACTCCCCTCCCGTCGGTTGTCCCCGTTGAGGAGTCTTCTGACTCTGGTTGTCCCCCCGGCCCGCCCATGTCGCGTCCCCCTTCCCCGGTGTCTCCATCTCCGCTGTCGCAGTCGCCGCCGCCGCTTTCGCAGTTGCCGCCGCCGCTTTTGCAGTCGCAGCCGTTGCCACCGCTGCCGCCGCTGCCACCGCCGCCGCCGCCGCCGTCGCAGCCGTCGCCGCCGCTGCCGCTCTTGGCCTCTGGGGGTGCTGGCAATGAGGAGGGTGCTCGTCCTGCGGCTCCTGGCGTCGTCTTTCCCGGTGAGCCTGGGGGTGCCGCTGGTGCTGGAGGGAGTTCTTGCTATAGGGGTGTTGGTTCTGGAGGTGCTGCCGTTGAGTGTTCTCCCGGCGGTCGTCGTGCCTCTGCCGGTCCGGGGGTCGGGCACCAGCCGTCATCGCAGCCGTCGCAGCCGGTCTCCGCTCTTTGCCTGCTCGACCTTCCCTCCCAGACCGCTCGCCGGTGTCTCCCCCGCCACCTCCTCACCTTCCTGTCTACGACCCTGTGTTCCTGCCGCCGGACTCGTCTCCGCCACGTCTTCCTCCTCGTTCCCCTCTTGTGTCCCCTCCGCTGTCTCCTGACCCTACTCCTCCTTCCCACGTTTGGTCTCGCCGTCCCTCCCGTGCTCGCCCCGTCTCTCATGTCCTGCGCTCTCACCCTATGTTGCTCCGTTCCCACTCGTCTCGTCCTCCCCTCCTCTTGTCGCCTCCTCCCTCGTCGCTTGTTGTTGCCCCTCCTCCGCTGTCTCACTTCTTCCGTGGTGCTCGTCCCCTTGTCCCTCGGGTTCTTGCTTCTCTTGTTACAGACCCGTCTGTCCCTTGACGCGCTTGTCACTGCTGTCGCTGACTTCGCCTCTACCCGACGCCTTGACTACGCTACCGCTCTGGTCTCTTACCCTGCCCATCCTCCGTCCGTCGGGGGTGCACCTGCCCTTGGCAGTGACGTTCTAGAGGACAGGCAGTACGAGCTTGCTTTCGTTTCAGAGGCCGCTCCCCAACTCTGCTCCATGCTCCTAGTCCCAGAGGGTGACCCAGACGCCTTCGACATCCCGACCCCCGCACTTACGCTGAGGCCACCTCGGGACCTTGGTCCTCTCAGTGGATAGCTGCCATGGAGCAAGAGATGGCATCTTGGAGGTCCACCGGCACTTACGTCGACGCAGTTCCCCCGCCTGGGGTGAACCTAGTCGATGGTCGGTGGCTCTTCAAGGTGAAGCGCCCCCCAGGAGAGCCGCATTTCTTCAAGGCGCGCTACGTGGCTAGAGGCTTCAGCCAGTGTGAGGGGGTGGACTTCTTCCAGACCTTCGCCCCGACCCCGAAGATGACTACTCTTCGGGCGCTGCTACACGTAGTAGCACAGCGTGCCTACGAGCTCCACTCCCTCGACTTCTCTACTGCTCTTCTTCAGGGCAGCCTATACAAGCAGGTCTACCTACGCCGTCCACAGAGCTTCATTGGTACCTTCCCTCCTGGGACCCAGTGGCTTCTCAAGCGCCTAGTTTACGGCCTGCGCCAGGCTCCCCGCGAGTGGCATGGCACGTTGCGTGCCACCCTAGCAGACTTGCAGTTCTTTCCGTCCTCTGCTGACCCTTCGCTTTTCGTTCGTTCCGGCCAGACTCCGTTCTACATCCTCGTTTACGTAGACGACCTGGTTAGTGCTTGGTGGACGCAGACCAGTGGTCCTTACTGGGCACATAGACGCTTCCTGCGCAGACGACGCTGAGACTCTCCGGTCATCTCAGACTGCTTTAGCGTTCGGTCCAGTGCTATCTCGTGGCGGTCTACTCGCTCGTCGTCTGTGGCTCAGCCCAGCTGTGAGGCTGAGATCTACGCTGGTGCCATGGCAGCACTGGAGCTCCGCTAGCTGACCTTCTTGCTCACTGACTTAGGTGAGCGGCCTAGCTCTGCCCCAGTTTTGTACGCTGACAACAGGGCCATGATCCTCCTGTGTCGGGAGCCTTGACTTGAGGGCAGAGCGAAGCATATCTAGCTGCGGTACTTCCTCCTACGCGAGCTACAACAGCGGTGCCAGGCCCGCGTAGTTCACTTGGCCTCCGGTGCCAACACACTTGATACTTTACTAAGGCGCTTGCGCCTAAAGATCATTAGCGGCACTGTGTTACAGCTTGGTCTTATTCCTGTAGCTACTCACCTGCTAGGACCTTGATTGTGTACTCCTTACTATATATATCTGTCAGACTGACCTTGTGGCCTTTTCTCCAGTGGCTGGACTAGTAGTGCCACCCTGGCGTGCTCTTGTCTTGTTTGTACTCCTGTTGACTGGTCTCTGGACCCCTCTCTCAATGGCTGGACTAGTAGTGCCGCCCTGAGCTGTGTGCTTGTTCCTTAGCACCACCCCTCCTCTAGCCTTGGGGGTGTGTCAACTCATACATGTTATGCATGTAGAAGTTATAGGCTAGTATCGGTGTGTGCTCCTAGTGAGTACAACCCAACTGCTATATGTGTCATGTTTTCCCTTCTAGTAATTATTCACGTATTCTAACACCACCAACTCTATATCCTGGCCAACCTAAACTCGTGGTTAATTTCTACATGGTATCAGAGCGTTGTCTAACCGAAAGACATCAAGACAGACAACGGGGGCGAGAATACTAGCGAGCAGTTCGATAAATTCATGGCGCGGAAAGGGATACTCATGCGCAAGTGTGTGCCTTACGCCCATCAGCAGAATGGATTAGCTTAGATAGCTACCTATTCCCCCGGATATACGCACCTAGGTGCGTTTAGGGACTGTAGTCAAATTTTGGGGGGTGCGTTTATTCGAATTTCTGCGATATGGCCCAGTGCGTTTGAAGTGGTTTTTTTTTTAGAAAAAAAATGGCATCAAACTGTACTTCTAACCCAATTCAAAATTTTGCAGCAGCGAATACAACAGAGATTCGCATGAAACTAGTCCGGAAACATCGAACCAGCCAGGCGTGTGTGGATGCTGCCAAACGGACCAACCACGAGCACAGCGGCGCGGACGCTGTCACTGCTAAAATGTTGGTGATGCTGCGTTGGAGTTTTTGTGCGAATATGCTGCCTGGCGGTCCAATCGCAACTACATGCTCGGCGGGCAGCATCCAGCAAGGCTAGCTGGAAGCTCCAGAAGAATCTGCTGGCAGCTTCGTGCTGCCACGACGGTACCCTCTCAGCTCGGAAAGGAAGAGGAATCCTCTTTGTGCATTGTCATGGGCTGCACGAAGAGGAATTCCCCGCTGAGGAATTGGGGAACACCCTGGTTGAAGCTTCATTATTTCAGTAGCTTCTTGACCAGGCGTCTTCATGCTTCCTCTCTTGCCAGGCCGCCACCATGGCTGGCCTTCCATGCACAGTCATGTCTATATTGTTCGGCAGCCCTGATACACCAACACGCCTCTCTAGACAGGACATAGCTGCTGCCTGAGTTAGTAGATTTGGTGGTTTCCATGCTGCACCCCCTGCTCCTCCCGCGCCGCCTGCTCCTCCCGCTCCCCCGTCTCCTCCTGCACCGCCTGCACCTCCGGCTCCTCCGGCGCCCTCCGTTCCTGGGAGCTCGCAGCCATGGTCTTTGTGGTTGCCCTTGACAGAGGTCGACGGAGTTCCTGTTTTGACGTTGCTGCTGCTCGGCGACCCGTTCCCGCCCCAGCCCGACCGATGCGACGTGGAGAGCATCTCGTATGAGTAGGAGGCTCGCGACTGGGGGATTCCCAACGGCGACGACTGGCCAGAACGCGGCCAGTGGAAGGAAATGGATGAGGAGGAGGCAAAGTACTGGCACCGTGACGGGCTACCCGAGAAGCTACCCATCCCAACATTCCACGAAGGTAGGAGGCGCCTTCATCCACGACAACAAATTTCGACAGCCGCCCTCCCTCCCCCAGATCCTGGATGACACAGCGCAAGTGAAGGGCGTACACAAGTGGAGCATTCGCTTCAGGAAACGATGGGGCCTCTTTGTTCGGGCCTACACAAAGGTCGGCCAGAAAATGACCGAAGGTAAGGCCGACACGTATATGCTGCCTCTGCCTTGCAACCTCGAATGTTAATTTTGGAACTGTTGAAACGTGTTTCAATGCTAATTTCGGCGACTTGAACGCAGAGTGCAAGGAACAAGTGGAGTCCTTCTGGCAGTTCTGTCGTGATGCGAGGAGGGGCTACTCGATTGACGACCACTGGATCATCAATGCAGACCAAACGCCTGCCTAGTTGGAGATGCCAGTAGAGTGGACCGTGGACCAAGTCGGGGTGACTTCGGTGCCGATCAAGACGCGGGCTAGCACAAGGAACACGTTACAGTGATGCTTGCTTGCATGGCCACCGACAAGAAGCTCAAGCCGTGGATCTTCTTCAAGCGCGCGACCGTACTCAATGAAAATTTCCCTCCCGGTAAGCTTTATTCATGCGCTTTGAGTTGTCTGCGTATGCGTTTCCATGATTTTTAAGATTTTACAAACGGATTCTATTTCGACAATGCAGATGTCGTGGTAGCCGCCCAACCAAATGGATGGATGGACTCCGCTGGTGTCATAGAGTGGCTTGAGAAGGCGGTCAGGCCATTCATCGAGCCCAACTTCGGCCTCCATGCCCGCTCTGCTCTCCTCATCCTGGATTCCTACCGCGATCATCTCACCCCTGAAGTGAAGGACTCCTACAGCAAGCTCCACGTGGTGGCCGGCATCATCCCTGCCGGCTGCACCTCGGTCATACAACCGCTCGACGTGGCCGTGAACCGCAGTTTCAAGGCGCTGTTTCGCTCGTACTACTAGGAGTGGTTCGACCGCATCGGCTGCACCATCTTCACCCCCAAAGGTTAGCTTGTTCCTTGTTGTCGTGCCTGCTATGCTCCATCTTCACACCAATAACTAATGATGTGTTCTTTGTCTGCTGCACGAAATTTGAGGAAGCCGCCACCAGAGGAGACCCTGAAATGGGTCTTCAAGGCATGGAAGGCTATCCCTGCTGCCCTTATCTAGAAGGCATTCAAAACCTGCGGCATCTCGAATGCCCTGGATGGCTCCAAAGACTACTTGTGCTTGAGGCACATGAGAGACCCCAAGGAGGCCACCGTGGATGTTAACGATGAGACCGGGGCCGACGAATTCATGGGGGACAACTCGACCACAGCTGAGGAGGAGGAGGAGGAGGAGGAGGAGGAGGAGGAGGAGGAGGAGGAGGAGGAGGAGGAGGAGGAGGAGGAGGAGGAGGAGGAGGAGGAGGAGGGTTGACACGAAGGGGAGAAGGGAGTGCACTTGGACGAGGCGACGACTGTTGGACATGGTAGACGAGGCGAAGCTGATAGAAATTGGAGGCTGTGCATCTATTTAGGTAGTCGAGGTGTAGGCTGTAGAGCATGGTAGATGATCTAACTGTAGAAGTTGACTAATATAGATGTGACTTCGTACATCTAATTAAAAAGTGAAACTGTTAATGAACTGTTAATTCATGTACTGTTAATTTAAGAAATCGATGCTTTTTGGGGGGGGGTGCTTATGGGGATTAGAAACTAGTGATTATAAGGGTGCGTATATTTGGCACCTCCGATATGGCACCCCTCCGGATATACGCACCATGGTGTGTTTTAGCCGGCGGTGCGTATATCTGGGGGAATACGGTAACAAGATGCTGCAAGAGAAGATGCGTGTGCTGCTGTAACAGTCCAACTTGACAGCAGACTTCTGGCCGTTTGCGATGGCACAAGCTGTCCGCCTACACAACTGCTTGTCTTGAACAACTCTTCCTCAGTTCAGCTCGCCACATATCATGTGGACAAAACACCCCGCCGACACTTGACTGTTACGAGTTTGGGGCTGCATGGTCCAATACTGACCTCCGAGCGCAACTGTGGGCAGGTCGATAAGGAATACACATCGATGTACTTAAAGATTCCTACTCCTCAATAATTATGGATTACAAAACCCGAAAGTTTTTGTATTCCCGAGACTGCATCTTCTACGAGAAAAATTTTCTCGATGACTTCGAAAGCGACAAAGAACACCAGCAGCGGGATCATGATCGCTACAGTGGCGAGCGGAGTTTCGCCACTCAAGACAAAGCAGATGCAGCCGAAGAATATTATCGGTCCGACAACGCGAGACCGATATGACTTCCTAGACTATACTATAAATATGACTGTATTACTCAGTATTATTATCCATGTCATTTCAGACATTTCCAATACAAGGTGTAAAGTCTTCCGTTGACTTTTACTTGTGGTTCATTTCTACATTTGTTATGTCCAATATGAGCATCTCTAGGTGGCAAACGCAAGTAGAGACATGGCTCGTATGTGGAGGGTGAAGTGAAATTGACAATGGAACATTAGAAAGATGGTGGTGTGAGGAGGACGCTTGTAGCTTTACAGCACCAGTAAGACAAAACAAAAGGCTACAGCTGATATTCTCATAACAACGCAATGACTAGAATGAGGCATACAGGCGGGTCTTGTACTATGGTGCTATACTCTCTATAAGCATGCACATATCTAGCCTATAACAATATATAGATATGTTGACACACCCCCTAGGTTATACAAGGGGCAGTGCCTAGCATGAGACATGCAACTCAGGGTGGCACTACTAGTCCAACCTCTGAGGCAAGGGTCCAAAGACCAGTAAGAAGAGTACAAACTAGACAAGAGCAAACCAAGGCGGCACTACTAGTCCGGTCATTGGAACAGAAGCCACAAGGCCAGTCATGAGAATATATAAAAGAAAAGTACACAATCAAGGTCCTAGCAAGTGAGGAGCTACTGGAACTAGACCAAGCTGTACACAGTGCCGCTGATGATCTTTAGGCGCAAGCGACAAATGAGGAGGCGATAGTAGAAGAGGAGCACGAGACGCGTGAGAGCGGAGCAACATAGGGTGAGAGCACAGGATAGGAGAAACATGACGTGCATGAGAGGCACGGTGAGACCACCAGTGAGAGGGGGGGTCGGGTCAAGGGAGGAGAGAGAGGACGAGAACGAGGGGGGAAACGAGCCTGAGTCAAGTTCGGCGAAGGAAACACAGTCGGGGGAGGCGGCAGTGGGGGAGGCACAGGCCGGCGGTCGGAGGAGGAAAGACCCACGAAGCGAAGGGCGGACATCGGCGGCGATTGCTGCTGCTGCTCCACGCCAACGCCCGAACCTCCAGCCGCACCACGGCTACCTCCGAGACACTCCACGACAGCACCCCCAGAACGAGAACCCTCTCCAGCACCGGTGCCACACCCAGGAGTGGCGGGACAAGCCTCGACAGTACCCCCAGGACTAGCACCCCCAGAACCAGCACCCCGAGAATAAGAACCCTCTCCAGTACCGATGCCACCCCCAATCCACTGGGACAAGCCACGACAGTACCCCCAGGACTAGCACCCTCCTCAATGCCCGCACCCTCAGAGCTCGCTGACCCCTGCGGCAGCTGCGTCTGCGGCGACGCCGACTGCGACTGCTGCTGCAGCTGCGACGTCGGTGATGGCGGCTGCTGCTGCTGCTGCTGCTGCGGCGACGGCGGCGACTGCTGCGGCGGCGGAGGAGGAGACACTAAGGCGGAGATAGGTGGCAAAACGGGAGCCGCAGGTCCCCCATAGTCAGCCGACTCCTCCACCGGGACAACCGATGAGAGGGGAGTTACAAAGAGACACACCAGACGAGGCAGGACGGGGAGGGAGAGGAGCAAGGGCTACTCGAGGAGTGGAAACCAAAAACAGGGGCGGGGTAACCGGGAGACCTCGGTGGGGAAAGCACGTGTAGAAGGAGACTGACTCGTAAAAAATGAGGTCACGAGAGTGAAAGAAACAGTAAGACGACGGATGGTAAAAGTGCCAGTCAGACGAGTCTAAGGGGAAGCTAAGGAAGACACAAGGGACAGTGTGGGCAGTGAGCTTGTTCGTGCCAGAGGCACGAACGTGAGCAAGGCAGCCCCAGACGTGGAACGCAGACGCGTCACCAGGGGACCCGGTCAAGAGGAGGGTCGGCGAAACCTGCGGTCGTTGCGAGTGTGGCCACAGGTTAAGCGGGTGAGCAGCATAGCGAACAGCGAACGGCCATAGAAAATGGGGTGCACCGGCATGGATCATGGAGGTACGAGCCACCTCCATGACCAAACCAATGCGTCGCTCAGTGACCCCAATCTGCTGCGGGGTGTCCGGCAGGGTGTACGACTGGGTGATGCCCTCCGCACGACAGAACTCGCTAAGCCGGCCGGAGGTGAACTCGCCGCCATGGTCGGAGTGAAGACGCAGCACAGGGAGACCGCGATGGACTCGTACAGCTACGACCCACGGGATAAGAACGTCAGGCACGTCGGCCTTCTGCTCCAGAGGAAAAACTGTGGTCTAGCGCGTATAGTCGTCGACAAGCACTAGAAAGTAGCGCTCTTGACGCTGCCCAGGGACGGGGGCTAGGCCCTAGACGTCCAGGTGCAGGGTCTGGCATGGTGCAGTGTCAGGGGGAAGCAAGGAAGAGTGAGGAGCATAGTGCAGCCGATCCTCGACGCAGGGTGTGCACGGCGGCGCAAGCGAGGGAGGAAGAGCAGGGAGCGACGTAGGGAGACCTAAGTTAAGATCGTGCTGGGACATGTGATGCAGACGCGGGAGTGCGGGGTCACCTAGGTGGTGGTGCAACAGAAGCGACGGGTGAGTGAGCGACCAACACGACCAAGCCGCAGCGACCTGGGAGGGTGCAGCCACGAGGGGAGACGCCCCCACCGGGGGGGACGCGGTGTCAGGCATAAACAAGCCAGACACCAGGTCACGGGGGAACGTGGTGAGAGGGGAACCAGTGGCGGCCTCGGTGCAGACCGCGTACCGCTCGTGTCCAGGGAACGTAGTGGTGACGTCGAGGTCCTGAAGACGGCCGACACCAACTAAGTTCCTGGAGAACGAGGGGATGTGTAAGCCTGGAAGAGAGCCCGAGGGAACTGCCTGACAGGGAAGGGTAGTAGAGCTACCTGCAACTACTGGAACTGAGAAGGGGTCAGCAAGCGCTACAGCGGCAGGGGAGGCAACCGGCGTGAGCACAGTTTGGTCACAAAAGAAGCAGGCGGACGCACCAGAGTCTAGCGTGAAAGAAAGCGCGGCGGTAGCGGCAGCCGGCAGAGGGGCTAGCGTGGAGCCTATGCTGAACATATTAGGAGGTCCTACGCTTGACGCAGCAGGGGAGCCTTGACTACACACAAGGGGCAAACCTATACTAGGCAACACAGGGTAATAAGGTCCAGTCACACTAGATTCATCAGCATATATGGAATATATAGAAGAGGTAACCTTATCCATATCCATCTCAAAGACCAACACACGGTGACGTACCAGGCTGTGCCAGTCAGGGGGGTTCAGCATAAGGCCGAACCGGAGACGGAAGAGGTCGTTGAGGCGACGGTAGCAGCGAGCTGCGATGTGACCGTGACAGTCACAGACTGTGCCGCAGCGGGGGCCGTACTGAAGCTGGCACTGGCAGGTGACCACACTGGATTTGCCACCCGACACCGAGCTGTGCGGCCCACCACCAGAGCCTCCAGGTCACCACGGTGGCAAGGGTCCCTATGGCTGCTGCTGCAACTGCTAATGCTACTGCGGCTATTGCTGCTGCTAAGGCTAATGCTGCGCCGGGGCACCAGCCCTGGTCCCCTCGTCCGCATCACCGTCCCCTCCACCACCTCCGCCACCTCCGCTACCCCCCCCCACCCCTGCCACCCCTCTTGCCGCCACGCCCCCCCCCCCCTCGGGCTTGGCGTCCCCAACCCTGACGAGACTGGGCTGAGGCCGCCGTAGCGGTCTCAGCAGCATTGGCCGACTCAGCAACAGCGGCAGAGCCGTCATAGTAAGTGCGCAGGGAGGGAGCACAGCCCTGGAAGATAGGGACCGCCGCAGTACCGCTCGACTGGGCGATAGCGCACTGGCGGGTCTATATCGCGGACATGGTAGTGACAAATTCAACGAGGTGGAGGCCAAAGAAGTGGTCGCGGGCAGTGGCCAGGCGATCAAGAAGGCGGGTGGCAAAGAAAGTAGAGGGTAGCGCCGAGGGGGGGAGGCAGTACAAGGAGTTGAGCCTCAGTGTTAGCAGCGCGGTAGCTGGCCTCTAGCACGCACAGGTGAGTGGCGAGATCAGCGACAGTACAAAAGGACGCAAGGTCAGGGAAGACCAGGGGGAGAAGAAGACGGCTGGCAGAGGCGGATGAGGGAGAGGAATAGCCCGCAATGATGACATCTAAGTACTCCTGCGCAGTCTCTAGGGCCTGGTAGCGGGGGCGCTCAGACAGGGGGAGGGCGCGACTGATTGCAAGCTATGCGACTTTGTCGCGCGACTCCCAGGCGGAGTGGGCGAGCTCAGCAACTCCAAAGGCCTCACGTTCAGCGGGCGCGGGGGCGTCAGAGAGGGCAGCAGGCGGGTCGGGGAAGGGGATCTTACCGTCGACGTGAACGGCCAGGGACTGGCCATCCTGGCGCTGTCCCCTCAGCAAGCGGCAGAGTTCGGTGAGCCACGCCTCAAAGTCGATCGCCCGACCCTCCGCCTTCAGGCGGAGCACAGCGTCCGCCATCGCCACGGCTGTAGCAGCGGACTGTCGCAAGAGGAGGAGGAGGAGGAGGAGGAGATAGAGGTTGGGAGTGGTGGAGAGGGGTGGTGAAGACGGACAGTGGGAGCGCCGGCGCAGAAGAGGGAACCAGGGCCAGCGGGTCGGGGCGGCACAACGACACGATGGCGCGGCGGCTCGGCGGCTCGGCAGCGCGGCTACTCTGCGGCTCGGCGGCTCGACGGCGGCAGCTCGACGGCGCGGCTACTCTGCAGCTCGGCGGCGCGGCTACCCTGTGGCTCGGCGGCTCGATGGCTCCGCAGCTCGGCGGCACGGCGCGGCGGCAGGGGCCGGCGCAAAGTGGCGAGGTCGCGGCGAAGTGGCGGGGCCGGGGCGAAGTGGCAAGGCCGGTGCAGAATGGTGGGGCTGGCGCGCCTGGTGGGTCTGGTGCATGCGCGTACGGTGAGGGAGCGGCGTGGACGGCGCGGTCTCGGCCTCGGACAGCGGGGACGGCACGGACGGCGCGGACGGCGCGGACGGCGCGGACGGCGCGGGCAGCGCGTACAGCGCGGAAGGCGCGGACGGCGCAGGCGTGGCTTGGTCGCGGCTAGGGCTAGGGCGCGGGCGCAACTCGGGCGCGGCGCAGCACGGCTAGGGCTAGGGCGTGGCACGGCTGGGGCTAGGGCACGGCTAGGACACGGGCTAGAGCTAGGGTTAGGGCTAGGGGCGGAAGCGTAAGCGGGGAGGGGGGACCTAACCTAACGTGATACCATCTCAAAATAAAGCAATGACTAGAATGAGGCATACAGGCAGGTTTTGTGCTATGGTGTTGTACTCTCTATAAGCATGCACCTATCTAGCCTATAACAAAATTATACATATGCTGACAGATATGCCATTAAGTCTTCAACATTGTTATCCAGATACTATCCTACCATCCATAATTCGGTAGGATCCAACACGCTGTACTACGCTGTTAGGGCGTACAAATACTATAGTGCGTACAGTCAATGTCACAAAATGCCCCGTTTGCCAATGAAATCTCTGACGAGGCCCATTGGGATTCGTGAGTGGCTGGACAAAAGTCGCCGATGATTTTCCTGAAACCCAATACCGCCTTGTATGCCACTCAGTCGCAATGAACAGGGGTCGCAATCCAGATGGAGACCCAAGGGCCAATAAAATGTCGCCAGTTGGACTACCAGCAAGCTGTACGCAGGCACGTGCACCGTGGAAACAATTTTCCATCCATTATGTCTTACGATAATGGTTGTATTCAAATCCTCATGTCAACAGCATGCAAGGCGTTTAGAACCAATCACATACATATTCAGGCTTCTGCTGGCGTGATGATTTTATCGTCTGGCAGGTCGGACACGCGCCCACGAACTTCTGCACGTCTGAAATCATGTCCGGCCAGTAATAAAACCGTTGCAATGCCTTCAGAGTCTTTTCAACCCCGAAATGTCTCGATAAGTTTGAATCCTGGACTTCTTGAATTAGTAATTCGCGAAGTAGACGATAACTCAGATTCTAAATTCGTTTCATTTCCGCTTTTACGTAATAGGCTCCCCCTGCAGTCGTGACTTGTTGGTGGCCGTTGTTCACGAAAAAGGGATCGGTCGAATATCTGTGGGTAAATAGTATGCTCATTAACGGGTTCATCTGGACGATTGATACAGCGGCGGTTTGGGGATATGGTCTGGAGAGGGCGTCAGCAATGTTGTTGGCACCCCTCGCGTACGTGATGTGATACGCAAAGTTCGACTCCAAATAATCCAACCAGCGAAACTGCCGCGGGTTGGGATTCGGCAGCGCTCGCGGGTACTGTAGGGATTTGTGATCTGTTCATACAGTCACGTCGGCTCCTATTAGGTAGCATCGCCAGATGTTGAACGGGTGCACGATCGCCAGCATTTCTTTGTCGTGTACAGGATAATTTCGCTCGGCCGACTGTAACTTTTGCGACTTGTACACGATTGGCGGAAGGCCGTCGCCAAAATCATGTAGCAGGATTGCTCCGATGGCGATGTCACTTGCGTCAGTCATGACTTCGAACGGTCGTTCTGGGTCAGCAATCCGAAGTACTGGTGGCAAGATTAAACCATTTTTTAATCCGCCAAATGCAACTTGCTGCTTCTCCTCCCACTGATAATCAGCGCCCTTATGAAGTAGGTCAATCAGTGCTTTAGTTAACCCCGCCATGTTGGGTATAAATCGGCGGACATAATTGACGAACCCCAAAACCGATTGCAGCTCCTAAAGGTTGGTCTGCGGCTTCCATTCCTGAATCGCCCGAATTTTGCGGGGGTCAATCTTCATGCCCTCCGTCGAAATAGCGTGCCCCAAAAACTCTAGTTATGTTTTAAAAACTCGCACTTAGAACCTTTGGTGATGAGATGATTCTGCTGCAGGCGCTGAAAACCCGCTTCCAGGTCCTTTAAGTGCTGCTCCCCATGTCGTGCTGTAAATCAGGATATCGTCCAGATAATTTATTACACATTTATCGAGTAATTCTTTGAATACCCCGTTCATCGCCAGCTGGAACATCGAGGGGGCATTTGTTAACCCGAATGGCATGATAGTGTATTCGTAACTCCCGTAGCAAGTACGAATTGCGGTCTTGTGGCAAGACTCGAATCTGATGGTAACCGCCGCGAAGGTGGATCTTTGAGAAATAATGAGCGCCTCGCAGGTGGTCAATCAGTTCGTCCGCACGCGAGATTGGGTAGAGAGATTTTATCGTAACCCGATTCAGGGCGCGATAATCGATGCACATTCGGAGGCCCCCATCTTCTTGGGTGTGAACAGGATCAGGGCTGCGAATGGGGACGTGCTCGGTCGAACGAACCCCTCGGCCAACAAGTAGTCCAGCTGGTCCTGTAGTTCCAGGAGCTTTGATTGCATCAGCCGCCACTGTGTCCAGACTTGGTTGCGCGTCAGGTTCGAGTTCGATCTGATGGTCTTGAGGGCGTTCTGGCGGCAGGCCAGGTGGCAAGTCGTCTAGAAAAATATATGGGAATTGACGAATGAATTTCGCCAGATCTTCGGGGACTGCTGCGTAGAGCTTGTCGTCGGTGAATCAGGCTATGGCTCGCACCACCATTGATGAAGATTTTTAAGTTTTTTTTGCCATTAACCCTTCCTTCTACGAGCACAGTGCGATCCTCAGGCTCATCCCCGTTATTCGTCTGAGAGCGGTCAATAGCGTGTACCGGTACCACTGCCCGGTGGAGATGCTGTTTCTCGGACGATGCAGCCGTGACAATAGGGGGCCCATCTGCTACTAACAAGAGTCGTTTCTCGGATTATCCCCATCGTTGTTTTTCCTCTGCTTTTGGTCAGGGCAGTCAGCATATCCGTGACCCGGCTGGTGGCAGTGAAAACACTGTTGCTTCATGCGATCTTCATTGTTTGCCACAATGCCATTGATCGAGGGCTGTTGATCCTGGCCACCAAAAGATATCCCTCCCAGGAACCCGATCTTGTGTATTTTTTATTGGCGTCGTACAGGTCAGGTCCTCAGGGGCAGGCGGCTTCTGGCGTGTAGTCTGTTGTGCCTGGCGAAGTTTGGTAACTTCGACGCGAAGTCTCTCGTTATCATTTAACACAGCTTGAAGGCGAGCGCCCGTGGCAGCGAATTTCGCCAACAGCTTGTCGAACTGTGCCTGGTCCATGTTGCGGACACTACGCTGGGTGGGCAGGGGAATTGCTAAAATTATCTAAGTTATAATTATATAGGCTTGGTAGGTTGTTACTGAACCTTTCTGTAGAGGGTACAAACCCTTCCTTGTACTCCTCTCTCTCCCTAATCAACTCTCTTTTCTCTCGACACTCTCGCCTACTCTCCTAGCTAAACCCCGCTGCCACATTCATGGCGGCCTTGTTCCTGCCTACTTCTTAGTAGCTACTTTAACATGGTATCAGAGCAAGATGCCCTCCCTGGGCTTGCTCCCCTCCGTGCTTCCGCTGCGTTTACGTTCCCTGTCTTCCAATTTCTTGCCGCCGTGGCAACTTCTCCGACGAGATGCCGCGGCGGCTCCTTTTTTTTGCTGCCGCCGTCTCAGCGTCGCCGAGCAGCAGCAGCGACGATGCCGCGCCGTGGTGGCGTCGTCGAGGTTCCGTGGTGCGTCGTCGGCCTGACGGCGTCGTAAGGCTGCCGTGGCGGCGTTGTCGGGCGACAGCCGGCCGCACAACGTCAGTGGTGCCGCCGGACCTGCCGCCCGCTCTATCGCCACCGGCGTGATTATGGACTACGGCGCGCCCCTCCCCCCCCCCCCCCCCCCCCCCCCTCCCCCACCTCCCCCTCCTTCCCCTGCATCCCCCCTTCCTTGCTGCAGCCGACGACTGGCTCATGAGGGCCCTCCCCACCGCCAAGGTGACTGGACATGCCGCCGAGAGGGTGGGGGCCGCTGCACCAGCCTCTGACGTTCATGCCGCCGCTGTTGCCGCGGGCCGGGCGTCGCCGCACGCCGCCGCCGCCGCCGCTGTCGTCACTGTCGCTGCTGCCGCCATTGCCGTCCCAAGGGCCGTGGGAGCTGTCCACTTCCGGAGTCGTTGCGGCTCCTGCTGGGAATGGGGGTGCTGGGCTAGGGGGTGTGGGTGTGGGTGTGGGTGTGGGTGTGGGGGTGTGAGTGGGCTTGACACTACCAAGCCTAGGGGGTGTGTTAAAATTATCTAAGTTATAATTTATATAGGCTTGGTAGGTTGTTACTGAACCTTTCTGTAGAGGGTACAAACCCCTCCTTGTACTCCTCTCTCTTCCTAATCAACTCTCTTTTCTCTCGACACTCTCGCCTACTCTCCTAGCTAAACCCCGCCGCCACATTCATGGCGGCCTTGTTCCTGCCTACTGCTTAGTAGCTACTTTAACAGGAATATCTGTGATCACCCGTGCTCAGGTAAGAGCGCAAACGCTATCGTAGTCGGGCGAATGGATTCGTCTAATTCGCGGCCGACCGTTTTGCAGCTCAGTGGCCGAACCACTTCTCCCCCTCCCCCCCTCCCCTTCCCCCCCCACCGAAAAAACGTTTTCCGCCTGCGGAAGCGGGTAGGTCAGGAAAGTAGCTATGAATACCAGATGTTATGAGTGTTTCACCAGAGTAGCGCGGAATCGAATGTCGAGGTTCAGAATAACAGAATGTGGTACAATGGAATGACGAAAGCAAGATATAGGTACACCGGTGCAATCCTAGCCGTGCGATTGAACAGGTTTGTAGAAGGCATCCGAGGACGCGGAGCGCTTCGGAGTGACGCAGAATGGTTCAGCGTGGCGTGTACGGGCCGAAGCTAGGGCAGGTGTCCGTGCCGTGTGGGGTTGGGGTATGCGTTAGCAGTGTGGCACGTTGAGGAATAGAAAATTCCTTACAAATATGCAGGCAAAACGGGTTACTTGGAATGTAACGCTGAATTGGAGTGTTCCGCTATGGACTGTTCGGTGGAATGGGTGCACCATAATCGAGGTTACAGAATGAGCCCTGAACAGTGGTGCATCAGATCTGAGTACTACGTGGCGGTCTGTGAAAGGAGGTTTGTGCTTTCGCGATCATCAAGTCG
The DNA here is from genome assembly GCA_027943415.1 of Closterium sp. NIES-67. Taxonomy (NCBI): domain Eukaryota; kingdom Viridiplantae; phylum Streptophyta; class Zygnematophyceae; order Desmidiales; family Closteriaceae; genus Closterium; species Closterium sp. NIES-67. The sequence goes on from BQMB01000798.1 coordinate 190,102, forward strand.
TCAGAACCGATTTTGACCGTCCATTCTCTCAGTGCATCAATTTTGGATTGCTGCTCCTGTACGGTATTGATGCTGCGCACGTCCTTGATGTCAAGCTGCAGCGTATGGGGGGAGAGGTGATGCGCGCGATGCAACGACCCTCGCGTTGCGCGCGCCCCCTGGCTGGAACTCCCAGGAAAGGCTGCTGGTTGGAGGAGGGGAGGAGGATGTTTGGGGGGAATCAGTTGGTTGGTGTGCAGTGTGGCGCAGGTGTGGGAGGGGGGAGGGGAATTGAGGAGACGACAGTTTGGGGTGGGGAGCGACGCGGAATTTTTTGGAGGGTGGCGCAATTGTTTTCGCAAAATGTGATTTCTAGTTGCGAGGTGCTGTACCGGTGGAACTCAGAACACAAGATGGAGCTGAGTCTGGAGGAACGAGGAAAAGGTTCATTTTAAAGTGGAACGCGAACGAGTTCTGGAATTAATAGCGGGTAGAAGAAGGTCCTCCTGATTGTTTCAAGACTGGCCTGGAAAAGGCTCTTGAACTTACGAGGTCCCTTATGTTGCTTTGACGAAACACCTACGTTTGCAAAGCAATTGCCCTGCCACCACCGTGCCTCTAGGTCAACTCCTCCCGCTGCCTCCTGTCTGCCTGCGTGCCTCTCATTTGTATTCCTCCTCTCCCCATCCACCACCACTCACCACCACGCCAAAGGCAGTAAACTCGAGGGTGGAGGGAGGAGAGTTCACAACAGTAGGCACACTGATACCTACAGTGGAGCTCAAGGGGCGGGCCGAGTCCAGGGGAGTTAGGTGGAGAGCGCTGTCGCGTTGTGGAAGCCAGCAGTGCTATGAGCTGGACATGTGAACCGTTGCTGCACGTCCAATTGTTATGAATGAACCAGAGGCTTCTAAGTTCTAACCACTAGATTAGAGCCGACTGAACTGTACATGCTAACTTCTCCTAGCTCCCTTTTAGTCGTCGCCTGAGTAGTGTCAGACCTAATCCTCTCCCAGCAGCATAGATCAAGCAAAACCCCACGTTCAAGCTTTATTTAGAGTTTGCGATTTCGCTTATCCTCTCACGCCCGTTGTGCACCAAACGAGGCCGGTAAAGTCGTGACGTTATTTTCACGTTCCTTCGCGGTCTAGGTTTCCCAACTGTTGACCCGTCCATCACTGTTCCCTCTCTCAATAAACGTTCCCTTTCGCAATATACTTTTAGTTGTCTCGGAGACTGAGCCATTCGGTTCGGCAAAGACGGCGCCAATGGCGCTTCGCGCCGCCTTAAAGTTTCCTAGTTCTCACAGCTTCGGCTCATAGCAGGAGCATTTTGAATCGACTCTCTAGTCACCTTGAGGCTTGGGAGGAGCCTCGAGCCATCCCAATCGCCTTGGTCCTATCAATTTCCCAAACTCACATCCGTTCTTATCGCTCTTTCAAGAGGCGTTCTCTGCTATAAATTTAGTACTTGTTTTCTGCCCGACCATCCAGAATATAAGCGTGTGTTTTAGGTTTGTGGTAACCACATGGCTACCAGCCGGCAGCGCGGTTACGCTCAGCCGCTATCCGGCGGGGAGGAGCAAGGCGGGCCCATGTCCCCCTACTCGCAGCCCCGCCGAATGGCCCCCGGCGGAGGCGGAGGGGAAGGTCCCCCCGCCCGCAATCCCGGTCGCGGACGCCGCGTAGCTGGTGCCGGCGGCGGCGGCGCTCCGCAGGCGCAATTCACGCGGATCAACTCGATGATCTACCAGCCATCTCCGCAGCAAGACGAGCAGCCGGCGGAGCCCCGTTATAAGCGGACTCTCTCTATGGTCGCCCCCGCGCCGAACAACAAGACCCCCCCGCGCGGAACCAGAGCAGGTGGGGGCCCGCACCCCGGCGGGGGAGCCATGGGCGCGGGGAGGGGCGGGCGGGGGAAGCTTCCGCACTCGTCGTCCGTGGGCGGACCGGACGGCGGAATGCGCAGGGGGGTAGGGGCGGTCGGCGCGGGGGTGGAAGACCCCTTGGCGGATCAATTCGGGCGGAGCATGACGGTCGGAAGCAAAGCGCCCACTCCCCGCGGGCCCGGCGCGGGGAGAGGCGCTGGCGGAGGCGGCGTAGGCGGAGGGGGGCCGTTTGGTGGCGGAGAGCCGGAGATCGGACGGTCGTTAACGGCCACTGACGGTCGGCACCGGTCGCCGTTAAGACAGAACCCTCACGCGACGGGGGGGATGGGCGTTGGGGGGATGATCACTCCGCGGAGGACCCAGGCGCAGCAGATGGTGGCGGGCGGAGGGCGCGGCGGAATGGGGGGAATGGGGATGGGGGGAGGCGCGCCGGGCAGTCCGTACCGCCAGCGCGCGGGGAGCGGGTTTTCGCAGGGTTACATGGAGGGAGGGGAGTACGGCGAAGACGGCGACGGGATGTACGAAGACGGTTACAACCAGGCGAACATGCAGCGGTCACGATCCACCGGCATGGGGATGATGGGCGGAGGCGGGCGCATGGGGGGCGGAGGGATGCCCATGGGGGGAATGGGCGGCGGAATGCCCCCGCATGGGCCTGGGGGAAGGGGAATGGGCGGAAGCGGACGCATGGGCATGGGGGAAGAGCACTACTACACGTCGGACGCGTCGGAAGGGGGCGGCGGCGGGGGGCTGTATCCGCGCAGCCGGTCGATGAACCCGCGCGTGGAGGGCGTGGGGGAGGCGGGGGGAATGGCGGCGCAGGGAAAGGCGGGGAAGGCGGAGGTGGACCCGTCGGAGCTGCCCATGCTGCCCCCGCCGGGGACCCCGCAAGTTGTGCAGGTGAGACGCAATCAGTCGACACTGCTTTTGAGTCGACTCAAAATCAGTCGTCACTATCGCAAAACCGAGACTTTTCCTCCTGTCTGCAAGCTCGGTGCACCTGGTTGGTTTGACGCCAAAAAACTGCGGAGAACAACCATTATATAATGGGTTTGGCTTTTTTCAACCTCTTTTTCAGTTCTCTCTCTCTCTCTCTCTCTCTCTCTCTCTCTCTCTCTCTCTCTCTCTCTCTCTCTCTCTCTCTCTCTCTCTCTCTCTCTCTCTCTCTCCCCCTCTCTCCTCTCACTCTCTCTCTCTCCCTCTCTCTCTCTCTCTCTCCCTCTCTCTCTCTCTCACTCTCTCTCTCGCTCTCTCTCTCTCCCTCTCTCTCCCTCTCTCTCTCTCTCTCTCTCTCTCTCTCTCTCTCTCTCTCTCTCTCTCTCTCTCTCTCTCTCTCTCTCTCTCTCTCTCTCTCTCTCTTTGTTTCCTTGAATCGGAAGAAAACGATTGACGCCATAATACAAACAAACCTGGTAGCAGGCAACGCATGGCTCTAGGCAACACATACAATACGCATAGCTCAACTCTAGACAGCTCCTGTCAAGGTTGGGGATTTGCAGGCACCTTTGGCGCATTGTTGCACGGTAAAGTGCTGGTAACCGCCAGTACTACTCTCCCTAGTGCATGCACGTCTCTCGTTTCAGAGCCAACCCGACGGATCCCCGCTCCATTCCCCCTCCCGCTCCCCCTCCCGCTTCCCCCTCCCGCTTCTCCGTTACCTCGCTTCTCCGTTACCTCGCTTCTCCGTTACCTCTCTTCCAACCTCCCTCGTTTCTCCCGCCTCGCCTCTCCCCTCCCCTCCTGACTCTCGTTTCACGGTCAACCCCACTAGTCTCCGCTCCGCTCTCCCCCCCTCTTCCCCTCCCTCTTCCCCTCCCTCTTCCCCCCCCTCTTCCCCTCCCTCTTCCCCTCCCTCTTCCCCTGCGACCTCGCCCTCCCCCTCTCCGTGCTCCCGTCTCCCCGCCTCTCCCTCCGTCCCCCCTGCCCTAAACACACCCAACAGTGCCAGCGCTGCTCCCAACCCGCCGCCCTCCCCCCAGCTAAGAAAGTGACTTTTGAGTCAACTCAGAAGTCACCAGCGCTGCTCCCAGCTACTTGAAGCACCCGCCGCCCTCCTCCCCGCAAAGAAGGGAATTCAGAAGCTGCGTTGCGGCAAGTGCATGCGCGTCTCTCTCTTCACAGTCAACCCCGCCGACCCCCGCTCCCCTCCCATCCCTCCGCTCCCCTCCCATCCCTCCGCTCCCCTCCGCTCCCCTCCCATCCCTCCGCTCCCCTCCCATCCCTCCGCTCCCCTCCCATCCCTCCGCTCCCCTCCCATCCCTCCGCTCCCCTCCCATCCATCCGCTCCCCTCCCATCCCTCCGCTCCCCTCCCATCCCTCCGCTCCCCTCCCATCCCTCCGCTCCCCTCCCATCCCTCCGCTCCCCTCCCATCCCTCCGCTCCCCTCCCATCCCTCCCATCCCTCCCCCCCCCTCTTTCCCCCTCACAATGCCAGCGCTGCTCCCAACTCCTGGAGGTGCTATCAGCCCTGCCCCCAGCGAAGAAAGGCATTCAGAAGCTGCGTTGCGGCAAGTGCATGCGCGTCTCTCGCTTCCAAGTCTACCCTGCCAATCCGCGCCCCCCACCCCCTCTTCCCCCCTGCAGTGCCAGCGCTGCTCCCAACTCCTGGAAGTGCCAGCAGCCCTGCCCCCAGCGAAGAAGGGAATCCAGAAGCTGCGTTGCGGCAAGTGCATGCGTGTGTCTCGCTTCACAGTCAACCCCGCCGACCCCCGCTCCGCCGCCGCTGCTGCTGCCGCGTCTGGCGGCGTGAGCGGTGGGGAGGGGTTTTCCGACAACCCCGATGTGGCTGACAGCGGGAGTGAGTACCAGCAGCAAGTGCCGCCTAGATCGCCTAGGCTGCTACAGGGGCTGCCAGGAGCAGGGTTTGGCGGGGGGAGAGGAGGGATGGGGGGAGGAATGGCAGGGGGAGGGGGAGGCGGAGCTCCCCCGCTTTCCCCCCGCATGCAGAGGCCTGGTGGGGGGAGTTTTGGTGGTCCCGGGGGCCCAGGTCAGCAGGTGCACAATCCAGGTCAGCACGGGCGCATGCCGTCCAACGCGGATTCCGAGAGCACTGTTGTGATTCGCCAGGAGTCGGCTGGGCGACACGCGGCCGGCAGTTTCTACCACCACATGCGGCCAGAATCGGAATCGGATCTGAGCTCCCCTGTGAGCGGTGCAGAGGGGTATGGGGGCGGAAGGGGAGGCGGAAGGGGGGGAGGCGGAGGGGGAGGGAGGGGGGATCTGCGGTGGGGGGCCCGAGACGGATGATCTACCAGCGGCAGAGTAGCTTTGAGTCTGGGGATCTGTCTTCCAGTGGGGGAATGCCCAGCCCGTCCCCCAGAGGACAGAGAGAGGGGGGGGAATGGGGGGAGGAGGGGGGAGCGGGGGAGAGGATCGGGTGACGTTCACGCGGCGGGTGATTGTGAATGGGGAGCCGATTCGCGATGACTATGTGTCTGTGGTGGAGCAGCGGGCGGGGCCCATTCACCCGGGCAACTTCTGGTGAGTGCACGGATCCCCTTCCCCCCTCCTCCCCTCCCCTTTACCCCCCCCTTCCTCCCCACACCCCCCCCCCCCCCCCCCCCCCCTTTCCCCCCTTCCCCTCCCTTGCTTCCCTTCTTACCTGGCCAGCCCGTCCCGAGTTTCCAGACTGTGGGGCATTTTTTTCATTTTTATTCTTATTTTGTACTTTGTTATGATTGCTTTACTGCAGTGTATGGTTGCAGGTACGATCAGACTGCAGGGTTCTGGGAGCGTCTTTTTCTCTTCTTCTGACCTGTTGTACTCTCTCCCCCCCAACCCCATCCCATCCCCCCTTCGCCCCCCCACCCCCCCCCCGAATCGCTATTGTGATTGTAGTTTTCCGCAATGTATGGTTGCAGGTACACGACCAATTGCAGGGTTCTGGGGCGAGATGGGCGGCTCTCCCTCACACTCCCCTCTTCCCCCCTTCTCCCTTCTCCTTCAAAATGTTGTTTCCATTTCACTTCCTTGCGGTGTATGTTTGCAGGTACGATCAGATTGCAGGGTTCTGGGGTGAGATGGGCGGCCCTTGCCTTGGCATCATCCCAGTGAGTAGATATCAAAGCTTGCAGCCATCACATCACATGATATGTGTATGAGCTTGCATTTAATTTATCTCAAAAGAATGTATTGTGCTTGGGCTTGGGGTGAGCATGGCTGAGTATGCTACTGACTACTGCTGCCTGATTTGAACTGAGTGGATGTTCGTCAAGTGATGGCAATGTTAATTTGAAAGACTTACTTTCTTGCCTCAACTCATCTTCCTCCCACAAACCCCACTTCATCCCCTTCTTCCCACCCCCTTCCTCCTCCGCCCTCCCTTTCCTGCTCCGGGGATTGAGTTTTGAACGCCCATCCCAGTGGACTGTGGGTGGGGCGCCGTGCGTGTCTTTTGAGTCGACTCAAAAGTAGCCCCATCCCAGTGGACTGTGCTGGGGGCGCCATGCGTGTGTATGTGAACAGGAGGGAGCTGCAGAAGGACCTGGACCGCCTCATGAAAAGGGGGTTGCCCATTCCTCTCCTCATTCCACTTCTGCATATTCCCCCTCCCTTTGATCCCCGTGCTTGGTTATTATGCAGCCGGGAATCGAGTTTGGGACCCCAATCCCAGTGGACTGTGCAGGGGGCGCCACGCGTGTGTACGTGAACGGGAGGGAGCTGCACAAGAAGGACCTGGACCGCCTCATGAAAAGGGGGCTGCCCTCCAAGCCCAACATGTCGTACCGAGTGGAGATCAATGGGAGCGTGTACGATGAGGAGACGGGCGACTACCTGCTCAGCCTGGGGAAGCTCGCACCCTCGTGAGTAGTGATGTTTCCGCTGGGTGAAGCTCTGTACCGCTTCTTGAGCCTGCTTTCATATTGGCTCGACCCGAAAGCCCAACATGTCGTACCGAGTGGAGATCAATGGGAGCGTGTATGCTGAGGAGGCATGCAACTACCTGCTCAGCATGGGAAAGCTCGCACCCTCGTGAGTACGTTCTTTTTCCCCCCCTGTTACGGTGTGATTGAGTGGTGAATAGTTCCGGTTCTTCATCCGTGATGTGTTTGTGATCCGTGATCTGTATGTGTGTGGTAGGAAGGTTGGGAAGCCATGGGCGAGACAGGATTTTGAGGTTGGAATGGAGCTTGTTTTAGGAGTATGTTGGGCAGAAAGGAGGCGGTCAGGGGGAGCTGCATGGGAGTGTCTGGCGAAATAGGCTGGGTGATGGAGTGTGGGGTGGATAATCGTCATCAACAGTTCGGTTCAATGCTTCCTTATGTGCCCCCTTTCCTTTTGTGGTCTCCTTGTCTCGTCTTGCAGGCTAGAGACAAGGAAACGAGGTGGCGGCATGAAGGTTCCTGAATCTAACTGACGAGCTAGTCTCGTCCATGTTGAAAGCTCTTGGTGTCAACCGTTCTGATTACAGTATATTGATCGTCTTCCGTTTCTGTAGGTCGCTTCGGTGGCATGGCATGACAGGTCCCTCGTACTCTGTCACTAGGGCTCCAGTTTATCCGTGATGCCTGTCACTGCCCTGACGGCAGGATGGGATTACCGTATGTCATGTTCTCTAACCCATCTCAATCCTGCTATTGCCTACAGGATGTAGAGTTGGCGTGGTAGAGATAGCATGTCGGTAATTCAAGATTATTTTGTATACAGAACAGAAGGCTCCTCAATGGCTCTCCATGACAGAACATCACTTGCAATCGTAACACGCAGCTGCACGTTTTTTTGCGGAGACTAGCCATCTCTTCATTTCAGAGTGTTCATGTGCTGGCGAAACCTGCCTTGAAGAGCAGGATGGCATGGCCCTTGAGGAAAAAGTAAATAAAGTGTTTTTCTTCATGCGTCACGTAAGATCCTGCAGTACAACAAGCCAGCTCTCATCCCATGGTCGCGTTCCTCATCCTCGGTCGGAAGAAACAGACGACGCATTCAATAAAAACCATTCTGTAGGAAGCCTGGAAGCATGGGAACTGGGAAACTGTCAGCAATCCTCACCGAAATTCTTCCCAACGATGCAGTGCCACACGGGCGTGTGCTTCTCATCAAACGCTGTCTTTATATGCAGCGCAATATCTTGCTGAGCTGTTTTCGATTCCAGTGCCTGGATATGAATCACGTATATTATTAGCCAAGGATCAGCGGTGTTTGGAAGCTCAGATAGCACACAGCGCTAACCTCGGTCGCTATCGTAATGGCGTCGTTCTGCATTTCCTCAGGCATGTCAGACTTCTTGATCTGTGCTTCTGCAGCCATGGCGAACGTAACTTTTAATCGCAGAGATGCTGGACGGAAGTTCAGACCAAATTGGGTTGTTTGTTTGAGAAGTGGATGAGGGACCTTGCGCTGACCTCTTCTAGTGTACGAGGCGTCTACGGCAGAACTTCAAATTTGGAGGAACCAAGGTTTCGTGTTGCTCGCAAACCTCTGGTTTGGCCAGGCCAGCCAAGCCAATGGCTAGATACTGTATTGTCCACTTCCCAGTGGCACAACCTGGGGAACAGGCCAGGGGTGTGGTTTTGGTGTGGCATGACAAGCAGGTTTGGTTTGGCGGAAATACTGGTATGCCGGTTACCACTTCGCTAGAGCTTGGTGTGGAGAACATTGCATGCCTTTTCGCAGCGTCGATTTTCTCAATCTGTTGTGGGGTGGGATGGTCTAGGATTTTGAAATTCCTAAGTCGAGTACCAACAGAATGGTATCTAGAAGTTGTTACTAGGCTCACGGTTTGGGTCCTTCCATCGCGTCCAGCTATTCTGCAACCGCGCGATGTCGCGAAACAAGTGATGATCACGTTGTGGGCTCATGTTAGGTTCATACAACGCGTTACATGACCCTCGCGATGGCTCGCAAGAGCTTGCATCAAAGAATAAGGAGCGCGACCAAGATTGTTGAGTCCATGGAACTACCACGAGAAATGACGACAAAAACTGGTGAGCTGCGATTCTCCGCGAAGGCAAGATTCAGAACGTGGCGGACGATAAACGGGTCCAATTGACGTGGAAATCGCATCCGCCTTGGGTGGCGTCTGCACACATTCAGCTGTCCCACTCTCTCACTGCAGGGATGGTTTTCCACCTGGAGAAAAAGCCGAGTAGAGCATTGCGCCGTGAAGAAAAGCTTTGGTTGGAAAGCCTGCTCAAGGTATGACCGTCGCATCTGGCTTTTACTTTGTTTGCCGTGCTAAGATACAATAGTGTCAATCACTCAACGATGGCTTCTTCATGATCTGTAGCATTCAGCCTCTACGTTCCTTCCAACAAACACGCCTTGTTTCGCGTGCATGATCTGCTCCAATAATCATGGCAGAGGAACATGGAGGCGCATTTCTCACCTGAAAATTGGCCACAAGTGCTCTCGGATAAGCTAACAGAATCTGTGGAGCCTGACGCCATCTATCTCTTTCTCCGAGAATCGAAGGCTGTCAATCAGGCCACTACTGATGCAAAATCAGTGGCTGTAGGGAGCATGGCTGCATGCACAGCGGAGACGAGAATGAGGGCAAAAGCTCCAGGGACCATATTTTCTGCCGACACTTCACAGCATGAATGTCAAAAACCCTCCGAGCCTCAAGTGCAGGAGGAAGGAAGATCTCAACAGCAGCGTCAGCTCCAGCTTTCGTCCAATGCAAGACTTGGACACAATGTCACAAGCCAGCTGTGGAATACCAATGCCTCATATCAAGAGATGTATGGGGGATGTAAGGGGACTAACTGCACCACAGGATGCAAGCTTGCAGGCTTTATGCACTTCCGTATTGTGGAGGAGGATGAGATGGCTTCTCTGTACGTGTACGAATTACAAGTGGAGGAGGAATACCAAGGAATGGGTATCGGCAGCAAGCTGATGAGGATTGCTGAGCTCATTGCAAAGAAGGTATGACAGCTGAACCCCGTTATCGAACTTCTTCTTCTGTTTGTCTTCTTACTCTATTGCACAAACATCACCATAGCATGAAGAGCCATAGCCCTTAAGTTTTATTGCAAGTTAAATAGTTCCATTGACTAGCATACAGTGGACACTTTGGTTGCCTTCAATTTCCATCTGTACACCTTTCCACATTTTTCCCGTCCCAGCTCTTCATCCCCTGGTCCTGCCCCGTGTGTGCTTCTTCAATTCGTACCCTCGTTTTCTGATTTGCAATTTTTCTCCCAGTGTGGGCTTGATGCCATCTTCCTAACAGTTCAAAAGAAAAATACAGCTGCAAGGACGCTGTACATGAAGAAGTTGGGGTGAGCAAATTTTAGCATCAGGGTCCATCCAGTATGATAGTACTGTAATTGAAGCAACCCATTTGACGTATGGACCCCCTCATTGCAGGTTCCAAATTGCGGATCACTCACCAGCAAGGGTATGACACTTCCCCTTGCAGATTCCCTTTTGGCATTAACCCCCGACTACACACATGGTCAAATAGTTGAAAGGTGGACCGGATTCATTTTCCCTGCACCACTCCCACCTCCTTTCAATATTCTCTTCCCCCCTCCTTTCTTTCTCTCATTATCTCACTAACTCTTTTCCCCACGCTTCCACCCACAACTCACACCCCTTGATTCAATGTTGCGATGCGTACAACAAATTGTTATTCGCAATTTAGCAAGGATTTTTTTTTTTAAATCTTTGCCGTTTTGCCTTATCCTTACAGGATGAGGAGCGGGAGTACGAGATACTGGTAAAAGAAGTTGCCTAACTGTTTGGAGAATATATTAATTTCGTTCCACTTAGTGTTTTCACTCTTATTACGGTAATTACGGCTTGCATAGGCACACATTCACCAACATTGTCAGTGGAACACGCGTGGCGCAAGCTCGGAATGCTTATCAAGGCAGTGCAGTGCACACAGACCGAGGTGTCAGACAGTGTCAGTCCAGTTAGGCCTGCCTTCCGTCCAAAGCTGAGTCTTGGAAAAGCAGCAAAAGCAGCACTGAGGGTCGGGGAGCTGCAGCACTTATTTCTGGGACGAGTCCTGGCCTGCACACAGTAGGAGAGAACGTTATAGGCCGAACTGCGATAGGTAGGAATATTACTATGGCGTAATAGGAATGCCATGGTTCTTGCTAGCCTTCCCACTTAGCTCTATCACGATATCGAGAGCTAGTTTGTGCTGTGGACCGTGCGCTTGAAGCGCTACGATATGACAGGGCCACTTGGTCGGACCGCGTACTCTAGTGGTAATATTACGGCCGGCGGAGGTGGTAAAGACTTGAAGAAGCCGAGCATCGATCGAGCCGAATGTGGTTCGAGCGTGGAGACCCCGAGCAAACTCGTGCGGCGACGGCCATGGCTGGCCAGTCCTCTCAAACTGGCCACGCCGCGAGTCTCTAAGCCGCTTCTCCTCCTGAGCATTCTCGTGGCTGTATTCCTGTGCTACGCATTCAACCCTAGCGTACTTAACCGTTATTTTGCTGGTTCTACGGGGAGAACCACATTACGTACCGTGTCTTTGAGCGGTGACGCCAATGTAACTTGGCGACAACCCGAGGAGGTTCACGTTGTGTCCCGGATTGTTCACTCCAGAAACACGAATTCGAGGAGTTATCGCTTAAACATTTCGACCAGCTGCGTGGAGGTGCTTCAGGCAGCCGCTAAGCTCCCTGGTGCCAGGAAAATTCTTGTCAGTGCTTCGCGCTTAGCTAAGTGCAGAGGCGATCTATGCTCGGCAATGCAGCAACTCGCGAGTCAAGCTTCAAAGAGAGCAGCTTCAGCTGCTCTGAACGAGGATCAGAGATTTTCCTCTGCAATGAGCAAGCAAAACGGTCCATTAACCCCTGCTGACCTGCAGGCTATCCAAGAGGGTGACCTAGGATTGGTGTGTAGCAGGGAGTGGAAGCACGGCCTCATGAGCCGCGTTCCTGACAATCATTTCTTCAGGAAGGTTCTCAGCGGCAACCGAACTTCGTTGGCAATCATCTCTGCTCAGATCGACTCTATCTGCGGGAGAATACGAGAGATTGAGCATAATCTTACCAGAGGTCTCGATGCGGACAGTTTGAGTGACCCTGACAGTAGCAGCAGCATGAGTGGCCCCGACAGTCCGTGCAACCACTGGCCTGAGTCGTGCTGGCCCGTGCCTGGCATGCCCTTTTTCAGGCTCGCTGTAAGCACATATGCGGGCCGTGATGACCTTTGTGCATATCTGTTGCCTTGCGTGCCCGTCTCCTAGCTCGCTGTGACTGCAAGGGCATCTGGTTTTGTCGCTGGCCTGTGCCTGGCAAGCCCTTTTACAAGCTCGCTGTCGAAGGTAATCCGTTCATCCTTGCTGCTCAATATGTTTTCTTATTTCGTATCTTTTCTTACTTCCTTTTCTTTTTCAGGATTTTGGTCGGCGCAAGTACCTGGTGTTTGCAGCGGTGGAGGAGCAGCTCACCAACGCCAAGATCCACTTCATCGAGGCGGCTAAGGTCGCCAGGGAGTCAAACCGCATCCTCGTCCTGCCCAAGGTGCTCGCTCTCACCCCCACAACTCTGCCTTCGGTGCATATGTGCGCTCTCGTGCCATCTCACGCCTTCCCATGCCTTCCACGTCATCGAGGCGGCTAAGGTCGCCAGGGAGTCAAACCGCATCCTCGTCCTGCCCGAGGTGCATGTCAGCTTTCCCTGCGATCTCTAATTTTCTCAAGCATTCCTGCGTGTCTGCCATCCATGCGTTTTATTCCCGCGCTCTCAGGTGACTTTTGAGTCGACTCAAAAGTCATCTCTAACTTTCTCCTACATTCCTGCGTGTTTGCCATCCATGCCATATGATCCCGTCGCTCTCAGACAGCCCGCCTGCTTCTGCAAAGAGGGCACGCATCACTCTCATTGCTACTCTTCTTTTTGTTTTATTCTGGAGTCTCTGTAGCTCCGTGTAGCTCAGTGCTATCCCTGCAGACCAGCTAACTGGTTGCTGCCGTTTCACCACATCTTACCTTCATCCAGAACCCCCCCCCCCCTCCCCCCCCCTCCAACTCTTCTTCTCTCTCCTCCTTCCCTTCCCCTCCCAGGGCGGGCACAGCCACCTCGCGGTGGGGCGGCCCATGCCCATGTGCGCCTACTGCGACCTCGCCCACCTCAACAGCACGGAGTGGGTCTCGCCTGAGTTCTTCCTCCTCGTCGCCCGAGCTGCCTTCTCCACTCTCTCCCTCGGCTTCCTCTGTGTCGACACGCCTGACCTCTCCAGGCCCTGCTTTGGAACCAGTGAGTATTCCGTGCAGTGGGTTCAGTGCAGTGGGTCCATTGCAGGAAATTTTGTGACGTGAGCCTCCAGGCATGCATCTCCCACCCACCCGTCCCTCGGCTTCCTCTGTGTCGACACGCCTGAGCGCGCCAGGCCCTGCTTTGGAACCAGTGAGTATTCCCCGATTTGATCGCATCAACAGCTTTGTGGCTAGAGTGGTGTCTTTTCAAGACTGATAAATCAGTGCAGTGAGTTTAGCGCACTGAGCCTTCGGGCATGTGAGCCTTGAGGCATGTGAGCCTTGAGGCATGTGAGCCTTGAGGCATGTGAGCCTTGAGGCATGTGAGCCTTGATGCATGTGAGCCTTGACGCATGTGAGCCTTGAGGCATGTGAGCCTTGAGGCATGTGAGCCTTGGGGCATGTGAGCCTTGAGGTATGTGAGCCTTGAGGCATGCGAGCCTTGACGCATGCGAGCCTTGACGCATGTGAGCCTTGAGGCGTGCGAGCCTTGAGGCATGCGAGCCTTGAGGCATGTTAGCCTTGAGGCATGCGAGCCTTGAGGCATGCGAGCCTTGAGGCATGTGAGCCTTGACGCATGTGAGCCTTGAGGCATGTGAGCCTTGAGGCATGTGAGCCTTGAGGCATGTGAGCCTTGAGGCATGTGAGCCTTGAGGCATGTGAGCCTTGAGGCATGTGAGCCTTGAGGCATGGGAGCATTGAGGCATGTGAGCCTTGAGGCATGTGAGCCTGAGGCATGTGAGCCTTGAGGCATGTGAGCCTTGACGCGTGTGAGCCTTGAGGTATGTGAGCCTCCCCACGATTTGGTTTACCTTCAGGGGGGAGCATGTCGTCCACGTTCTGGTAACCGCATTGCTGTGCCCTAGGCTCTTCCATCATTTCCGTACCTCACATAGGTGAATATCTCTCACCATCCCCCCAGCTGTCCCTTCAAATGCAGGGGGGAATCGCCGGAAGCCTGGGCCCGGTGTTCACCCTCCCTGACCATGGCCGTTCGTCATGCCTCCACATTTGGTTGAGCGATGAGCGCCACCTTCTCTATTGCATCTATTGCAATCCGTGCCATTCTCCACTATTCTGGATGCCTGGAAGCCTGTCTGGACCCAGTTCTCACCCTGACCGAGGGTCAGTCTCCACATATGGTTGAACGATACGCACCTGACTTACTCCCCTGACTTTCCCCCTGCATGCAGAGGAGATTGCGAGAAGCCTAGGGGCGCGGCTCACCCTGGCCATGGGCCATTGCTTCACCCCACGTGGTCCATGGATGAGCATGGGTCGTCATTCCCCTGACTTCCCCCCCGTATGCAGAGGAGATCGCGAGAAGCCTGGGGGCGCTGCTCACCCTGGCCATGGGGCATGTGCCTGCGCGTGGCAACATAGTCAAGCTGCACATGCCGTCCCGCATCGACCATGTGCAGACGCTGCTCAAAGCCTGGTGAGTCTTTCTTTGAGTGGACTCAGTGGTCGCTTCACATGCAGAGGAAATCACTGGATGCTTGGGGGCAGTTGGTTTGTTTCTTCCCATGCGTGCCAACACCATCAAGCTGCACATGCCAGCCCGCATTGACCATGTACAATCGCTGCTCAGAGCATGGTGAGTCTCCCTCAATGCCTCCCCTGGTCCGAGCGTGGCGAGTCTCCTTTTGAGTCGACTCATCACGTCTCATGCAAAGGGCATCGCTGGAGACCATGCGTGAGGAGTCTATTTTTGAGGCACCTAAGAAATAGACTCCTCACGCCTGGAGACCTAGGGGCACTCTGAATTTTCCTATGTGCGACAACACTGTCCAGCTCCACATTACGGCTCGCATTGACCATGTGCAAACGCTACTCAAAGCATGGTGCGTCTCCCTCAATGCCTCCAAAGACGTGTGGCTTGCCCACTTCCTTACGGCGCATTGCAGGGCTGACAGGGACGTGGTGATCTACTCCAAGAACACCTTTGACCGCTTTGACAAGGCAACAGACGACATTGCGCAAGATGTGATGCCCTATGCAAAGCAGTGGCGTGATGTGGCTGACAGCATTGTTGCTGGGCTTCCCAAGCCATTTATTGCCGTCCATTTCCGCTCCGAGTTCATTGCGTTTAACCTGGTAAGTCATGTTTAATCATAAAAACTCGGCAAGTATGTGTGCGCATATCACCGCGGTACATTGCTTGCATTCTCGTCTCATCGCCCTGTTTGGTAGTCCGAACGATTTCTGTTTTTTTTATGCACGGCGCAATGTTTCCATGGCGCACGGTGGTGCCACCATGAGCAGGCGGAGGAAAGAAAGAGTGATCTATCTTCTGCAGAGAGGTTAACGATCCTGGGAGATCGCATGGAGCAATGCACCAGGTTGGCCGTCCGGCTGATTAACCGTATGAAGAAGACACATAACGCAAGTACTGTTTTCATTGCCGCCGATGTACCGTATAACAAGTCAAGAGTAACGCCACGCTCCGAGTCTTGGGGGGCCATGTCTTGGGCGTTTGGCAACAGCACGCTGACGGAGGTGCCTCAATACTGGCTGGCTTGGCTGCGGAATAAAGTCAAGGGGACGGTCATGATTGACGAGCTCATGCCATCTTTGAACAGCCAAGATCCAGGTATGAGATAAATTTCCTTGTTTTATTCTTTTTCCCAGACATCTGTCAATATGGTACATGGACAATTGGGTGCCATGGTTGATGCGTTGCGATCGTGTTGCTGCAGGGATCGTTGCCATTGTTGACAAGCTAATATGCGCAGAGTCCACGATCTTCCTAGCTGGCTCTGGAGCATGTGGTGGTCGTCGTAACTTTGAGAAGGATATTCTCCTTCATCGTCGAAACATATTGGGCGAGTCCACTCGCATTCCTCGATGGGCCCATGGACAAAAGCTGCTGTGGGATAAGGCCTAGTTCAAAAGAGCGCTCATGTGATGTGTGTTATTCAATTGTTGTGCAAGTCTAACGCTAAGTCATCCCGTATCACCCCGTATAACGGGGTTGCTGCAGATCAGCAGCTGCACGTCTCACTGCCACATGCGATCCTCGCGCCTTGCGTGCGACTCGACTGACACCCGTGGGACTGCCTGTCGCAGCGGTACATTCGCAACCTGTTCGAATTGGGTGTTAGTGATTATAACGAAGCCTGGATGAAGCAAACCGACGACAAGACTGGCAGCAATGCCTAGTGGTGTGGTGTGTGGAGGGGTCTGATGGGCAAGAGCTGAGCCAGTTACCGTATTGAACCAAGACAAAACAAAGTTTACCGCTTTCTACCATGTCCATTTTGTATCGAGGCAAGACGGACCACCACCACACAGCCCTCCCAACAGCCGGCCGTGACTTGTCAAGCGCATGTTTGGCCAAGCGTCCGAGCCGAACAGATCTGGCCGAACTTCCACCACACTGTACCACGCGATTATCTTACTGCAATGCCCAAATGTTCTTGAAGCCTCTACAGTATACCACTTCGCCCGTCCGAACTGTTCGAACACAAAGCTGCACGCACTAAGCTATTGATTCTGCCGAAGGCTGAATTCACCTTTGTCCAAAGTTCTAAAACTAAGGACTTGCTCTCTCGTTCTCCTGACGCTTTAGTGAGGTTCGTAAGTTTCGCCGGCTACGTTGTGCTGGTGACGACTCGAACCGGTAGATAGTCGGATAGAATGTGGGTTACAGTCGCATGACATGTCGGAAAGAACAGGTTTGTTTGTTGTCTGGTGGATTTAGGGATGACTGGCTGGAGCTGTGTTGGAGAATATAACTTGCCAGGATGTCGCGAAGAACTTGACTAGCGAGAGTTCAGAAAAGCCGATAGAAATAAGACTACTAATTACCCCGTTGCTTAGGATTCAGAAGGGTGCTGGGCTGACCTGATCTGAGCTTAGCTGAGCTGACGCGGTGTCTTTAGACGGCCGCTTTTGAGTCGTCTGACAGGCTTAACCCGCCGCGTTGGGAAGGTTGCCGAGCTTCGCGCCGACCGTCTCACTCACCCATGTGATCGTCTCTTCCTGCCACGTCGATCGTCTGACCCTTAGCTCCTCGTCAGCTTTACCTCGATCGTTTGACGCATGCGACCGTCTCTTTGATTCTCCTCAGCGTCGCACGCACACCCCTCCGATGACGACGACGTACAGTCGATCGTCGCACCCCTCTGACGCCGCCGGACTCAGCGACATGAGTCCAAAGTCGTTTGGAATCAGCGACGTGAGGCAGCAAGACGCCTTCTTTCGCTCGCCGACCGTTCTCGGAGATTCGCCGAGCAAGTTCTGTCGACGGCGACCGTGGCTGGCTAATGCGCAGACCATGGCCGCGCAACGGTCCTTGAAATCCGTTTTGCTCCCAATCATCGTGATCGGAATGTTCGCCTGTTGTTCGATCTACGCGGGGATTATCAGCCGGTATCCCGGAGTGAATCTACGCCGTTTGTTGATATCTGACGTGTCATCCACGGCGAATGACGATCTGAATCCGTCAAACGTTAACCGGAGTTCCCAAGGGTCAACATTCCAAATTTCCGAGTCCTGCATTGGCGTCCTGAAAGCAGCAGCCAGACTTCCCGGCGTCAGGGTGAAATTTACTCCGATTCAGCTGACAGAATGCAGCGTCAGTCTCTGCCAGGACATGCGGCATCTGGCTCACCAGGCGTTGGAAAGAGCGGCAAATGCAACGAATCTGGACGCTTCAGGGTTTCAAGCAGCAGCGACTCAGCAGAAGCGACCGTTGCGAATCGGTGACGTGGAGCTGCAGCAGCAGCAGGGGGACGTGGGGTTCGTGTGCAGCCGGGCGTGGAAGCAGGGGCTGCTGGACCGCGTGCCGGGCAGCCGGTACCTGACCCGCGCGTTCAGGAAGGAGCGCATCTCGCTGGAGAGTGTCGCAGCTGGCGCCGACTCCGTCTGCAAGAACGTGGCAGAGATCGAGCGGTTGCTGGCGAACGGCTACACTGATGCCAGCGGCACCAGCAATAGCAGCAGCAGCAGCAGCCTGAGTGGTCCTGACAGCCCGTGCAACCACTGGCCTGAGTCGTGCTGGCCCGTGCCTGGCATGCCCTTCTCCAAGCTCTCAGTGAGTCCCTTAGCCTCCCCCAAAGGGTTCCTGAAGAGATGATGCTCATCCCTGGTGCTCTCTGTGCGTGCGTTTCAGTCATGCCTTGACAAACGCTGGTTTGCAGCAGTGGAGGATGACCTGCCCATCGTGTCTTGACAAACGCCACTCCTCCCCCTCCCCCCCTTCCGGCCCCCAACAACCCGCTACCATAGTTGACGTCTGGTGCAGCCGTTAACTGGTTTGCAGCAGTGGAGGATGACCTGTTCATGTGCCTTGTGGTTCTTTTTTATTTACGTATTCCGTTTCCACGACTTTTTTTCCTCTACTTTTCATTTCAGGACTTCAGGCGGCGCAAGCTCCTTTTGTTTGCAGCAGTGGAGGATGGCCCCTTCACCCCCCATGGTGCACTTTCTTTTCTTTCTTTCTTTCTTTCTTTCTTTCTTTCTTTTCTTTTTCGACTCAGGATTTTGGTCGGCGCAAGTACCTGGTGTTTGCAGCGGTGGAGGAGCAGCTCACCAACGCCAAGATCCACGTCATCGAGGCGGCGAGGGTCGCCAGAGAGACGGGTCGAATACTTGTCCTGCCCAAGGTGCTCTCTCTGACCCCTTCATCTCTGCCCAAGGTGCTCTCTCTGACCCCTTCATCTCTGCCCAAGGTGCTCTCTCTGACCCCTTCATCTCTGCCCAAGGTGCTCTCTCTGACCCCTTCATCTCTGCCCAAGGTGCTCTCTCTGACCCCTTCATCTCTGCCCAAGGTGCTCTCTCTGACCCCTTCATCTCTGCCCAAGGTGCTCTCTCTGACCCCTTCATCTCTGCCCAAGCTGCTCTCTCTGACCCCTTCATCTCTGCCCAAGGGGCTCTCTCTGACCCCTTCATCTCTGCCCAAGCTGCTCTCTCTGACCCCTTCATCTCTGCCCAAGGTGCTCTCTCTGACCCCTTCATCTCTGCCCAAGGTGCTCTCTCTGACCCCTTCATCTCTGCCCAAGCTGCTCTCTCTGACCCCTTCATCTCTGCCCAAGGTGCTCTCTCTGACCCCTTCATCTCTGCCCAAGGTGCTCTCTCTGACCCCTTCATCTCTGCCCAAGGTGCTCTCTCTGACCCCTTCATCTCTGCCCAAGGTGCTCTCTCTGACCCCTTCATCTCTGCCCAAGGCTGCTTTCGTGGCCTTCCACGCTGTTAAGGTGTGCTTTTGACGCCTTACGTCTTTCTGTGGCCCCTCTCGCTGCCTGAAACGGCAGCATCCATCTGTCTGCCAGCATGCCCCTCCCGTTCGCCTCTCCTCTCCATCTCCCTTCACTTCTTCTCTATCTCCATTTCCATTTCCAGGCCACACGACACCACCTGGTGGCGATGGGTCGCCCCATGCCCGTGTGTGCCTACTGCAACCTCCTTATGCTGATGCCTTTTTGCCTTTTTGCCTTTTTGCCTTTTTGCCGTTTTGCCGTTTTGCCTTTTTGCCGTTTTGCCGTTTTGCCTTTTTGCCTTTTTGCCGTTTTGCCGTTTTGCCTTTTTGCCTTTTTGCCTTTTTGCCTTTTTGCCTTTTTGCCTTTTTGCCGTTTTGCCTTTTTGCCTTTTTGCCGTTTTGCCTTTTTGCCTTTTTGCCTTTTTGCCGTTTTGCCTTTTTGCCTTTTTGCCTTTTTGCCTTTTTGCCTTTTTGCCTTTCTCATCTGGCTGTTTTGTCTTGTAACCCCCTTCTCTCTCTCTCCCCCTCTCCCCCCTCTCCCCGTCTTCCCCTCTCGCCCCCCTGCCAGGGCGGGCACAGCCACCTGGCGGTGGGGTGCGCCATGCCCAGCTGTGCCTACTGCGACCTAGTATGACTGTGCCTGTCTGTGTATGTATTACTTCCCCCCTTCCCCCCACCTCCTCCCAGGGCGGGCACAGCCACCTGGCGGTGGGGCGGCCCATGCCCATGTGCGCCTACTGCGACCTCGCCCACCTCAACAGCACGGAGTGGGTCTCGCCTGAGTTCTTCCTCCTCGTCGCGCGAGCTGCCTTCGCCAACCCTTCTGTCGGCTACCTCTGCGTCGACACGCCTGAGCTGGGCAGACCGTGTTTCGGCACAGGTGAGCGAAGGCAGCAAATGCTACCTGTAGTCAGTTCAAGAGATGCCTTCTCCAACTCTTCTGTCGGCTATCTCTGTGTCGACACACACACACCTGCGCTGGGCAGACCCTGTTTCGGCACACACACACCTGCGCTGGGCAGACCCTGTTTCGGCACAGGTGAGCAAAGGCGGTCGCTCTAGTCAGTTCAAGAGCTGCCTTCGCCAACCCCTCTGTTGGCTACCTCTGTGTCGTTGGTTTCGTTGGTTGCCTCTGCTGGCCGCCCTTTGTTCCTCCACGAGCAGTCGAGATCGCAGGGAGCCTCAGGAAGGTGGACTTCTCTCTAGCCATGGGGCATGTGCGCACACAACACATGCACCATGTGGTTTTGGAATGCTAGCTGTGCCATGGGGCATATTCGTCTGTCGTTATTCGTTGTCGTGTGAGCAGACGAGATCGCAGGGAGCCTCCCTCGGTCCCTCGGGGCGGACTTCTCTCTAGCCGTGGGGAATGTGCGCACACAACACATGCACCATCTGGCTGCGGAATGCTAGCTGTGCCACGTGGCATATTCATCTGCGGTTCCGTTATTCGGTTATTCGTTGGCATGTGAGCAGAGGAGATTGCAGGGAGCCTGGGGGCGGTGTTCACGCTGGCCATGGGGCATGTGCCCACCAAGGACAACACCATCTGGCTGCACATGCCCGCCCGCTTCGACCAGATACAGTCGCTGCTCGATGCGTGGTGAGCTGGATCGGGTAAATGCCTCAGGCATACATGGCAGCCTAGATGCATGGTATGGTACACCCTGCTCAGTTGACTTTTGAGTCCACTCAAAAGTCATGGTATGGTACACCATGCTAGATGCATGGTATGGTACACCATGCTAGATGCATGGTATGGTACACCATGCTAGATGCATGGTATGGTACACCATGCTAGATGCATGATAATGCTTATAGGTTGCTGTGCAATGTCCCTGTTTGCTTTCCCGCCGGCCATTCCGGCTTTCTCAACCTTCGTTTGCTATGTGGAGTCGTCCTCTCCTCTCCTCCACGTATTTACCCCCCCTTTGCCCCCCTCTCCCTTTCTCTCTGGGTGTTTGTTCCCATCTGTTCCTCCCTCGCTCTTGCAACTTTTGTGACCCAGGAATCAGCACAGGGATGCGTGGCGGTCAATGCGAAGAACACGTACGAGCGCTTTGAGTGGGAGACCGACTGACCACACGTCGCATACTATTTTTGAGTCGACTTTTGAGTCTTCTCATACCATCCTGCCACACACCTGCTAACAGCACGTCTGTCCCTTGTGTTCCGCCCCCTGTGCCACCCAGGAAGCACAGGGACGTGGTGATTTACGCCAAGAACACGTGGGAGCGCTATGAGAGGGAAACAGACGATGTCTCGCACATCATCCTCCCCTACGCCCGCGAGTGGCACCTCGCTGCCAAGAGCATGGCAGCCAAGCTGCCCAAGCCATACATCGGAGTTCACTTTCGATCCGAGTTCATTGCCTTCAGACTGGTGGGTGGGGTGTGTCGCAGAAGGTTCTGTGCATGCATGGGCCCACATGTTATCATTCTGCTGCACAGCATCCTGCCCTGCGCCCGCAAGTGGCATCTCTCGCTGCCAAGGGCATGACGGCCAAGCTGCCCAGCCCAAACATCGGGGTGCACTTCCGGTCTGAGTTCGTTGCCTTCAGACTGGTCTGGTATGCTGCGTGTGCTGTATAGGGAGGTGGGACGGGCAGGGAATGTTGGGGGAACTGGGGAGGTGGGATGGGAGCTGGCTGCGAAGCTCCCCAAGGCTGGTGCATTGGTTATATGTCTGGGAAGGAAGGGAGGGTGATGTTTGTGAAGTGATACGTGTTTGCCTTGGTTTCTACTCCATTCTCATCCTCTTCATTGAAATATTTCCTTTTCTCCTTCTTCCCATCATCGCATCACTATCACCATCACATAACCATCACCATCACTTTCACCATCACCCTCACCACCACCACTACCAGGCAGGTGAGAACCGAACCGACATCCCAGTCGAGGAGAGGCTGAAGATTCTCAAGGAGCGGACCGAGTGGTGCACCAGGGAAGCAGTGCAAAAGATCAACAAAGTAAAGAAGCGGCTCAACGCAACCACCGTGTTTCTCGCAGCGGATATTCCGTATAACCAGTCTGGCGTTAAGCCTCGGTCGGAGTCATGGAATACTCTCAAGTGGGCGTTTGGGGATAACAATGTCTCGGACGTGCCTCATTATTGGCTGTCCTGGTTGCGGTCTAAGGTCCGCGGGACTGTGATGATTGACGAGCTTATGCCATCGGCTAATAGCCTCGACCCAGGTGCGCCACCCTCCTTTTTACAACTTGTTTCAACGTCGTTGATTGCCTATAATTGCAGTTGTGATTACACCTTTTTGTATATCTCCAATATTGTGGCAGGTGTTGTAGCCATTCTTGACAAGCTAATTTGCGCGCGGTCAAATGTCTTCCTCGCCGGCTCCATTTCTTGTGGAGGTGGTCGGGGCTTTGAGAAAGATATATTACTTCATCGCGACAACCTATCAAATAGAAAGCTAGATTTTGTTAGATGGGCGGCTGGGGAGAAACCATTTTAGAGTACTACATGGTGTGTCCAACCATAACCCTTGGCAACAACCATATGGAGGTAATCTCAATGTTTGTATATGGCATATTCCCGATTCAATACTGGCTACAACTTCGAGAAGTTTGTCTCGAAGCAGTGTTACGCTTCAAACGCGTCATATATGTCAGCATTTTGCATCGTTATCCCTTGATGCCACGTGTCTCACGAGTCCAGCAGCCAATGAGACGCACAACGACGTGTAAGTCTTGTGACGTGTGGATCTCGGGGGAATCCATCATCACTTCCATTCGAATTTCACCGACGCATGGTGTCTCCTCGCCCAACTTGAATGGTTAGCACTTATTGGGGCGTATGCATACGGAGAGCTAAAAACCACAAATTGCAGACTGGGTCTATTGATACCGTTGCGGGAGCACTATGACATCATGATTGCATTTTCAGACCAGTTCGTGGGGCCCGATTTCCATCTCAGCCGAAAGGTACGAAAAGATTGCATTTTCGATTTCAGCAAAGGAGCGCGTGTTTCACACAGTACTCGCAAAAGTGCAGCTCCATCACACACATTGCTTCTTGGAGCGAGCCGACCAGGCAGAGTGCTTACATTCCAGAATACCACCTCGTAATGCCTCTCCTTTCTTCCTACACAATTTTTCACACTAACAAAAACAGCCAGTCTACCACTTGGATTCCAGCTTCAGAGCCTATTTCAGGAGGCTTGAATTTGCTCAACAGCGCCTGCCGGTCCTACTAAGTTGCTGCGCCGAACCACCCATTTCGAGATTCCATTACACTCTGACAAATGGCTGCTTCCACCCTCTCCGCTTCCGTTGCTCAGGCCGCCGCTGCACTCCAATGTAAGCCAATGTCACTTCAAGATACCCTTAGCGAATGGCAGCCAGGAAGTCTGATCGCCCCGTTACCTGTAACCTGCTCATTCACCATGACTCGCCTATCAATCTCACGGTGCTCACGTTGGTTTCCCGATGCTCGCCTAGAACGGCTGGTATCCGGTAGTGGACGAAGCACGATGTGCAGCCGTTCGAGGAAACTTCCTACCGAATTCGAACATGTTCCACCCTGACCAGGAATATGGCTTCGTCATCCTTACCTAGCCTGTTTCTTTCTTTTTCCATTTCTCCCTAATTTTTTTTTTCCAGTGCTTTTTCGTTCCTGAAGCAAATAATGTCACCCTCTTTCTCCACGGCCCGCTTGCAGGCAGCGGCAGCAGCACCGCGACCATTCGCGCGGATCGGGTCTCATCAGCAGCCGCTCTTTTCCCTTCCAGATTCACTGGCCTGTCTGGTACGCACAGTCTCCTGTCCCCCTGGCTTCCCCTATCCCCCCCCGGGGTTGCCAATGGCTCTTGAGTTTATTGAATCTAGCATCTCCTCAGCAACGGCTCTCTCCCCCTCCAGATTCACTGGCCTGTCTGGTGTGCACGGGCCTTCCGCCTGGCGTTCCGATGGATCAGTGAAATCCATCGGATCATGGAGTGGCGCATAGGACGACTTTTCAGTCGACTTAATGGTCACCTCCTAGGGGGCACAGTTCGGTCGTTGGCATCCATCTGATTGGCACACGGCCACAGTGCCATGTGGCCATCTGTTGCCTAGCCAGAGGAGCCCAGTGGCCATGTGCTATCGCGGGCTGAGCTGCTAGGTACTTCTGTTCCTTTGGTGCCTGTTTGAACCTGACTCAAAAGCTTCACACGAGTCACTTTTACCCTGGACCCTGATTCCCTATCCCTCCTCCCCAACCCATCCTACTTCCCTTCTCCCCCCTCCTTTCTCCCTCTTCCGCCCCCCCCCCCACCCCCTCCGCCCCCTCCTCCCTCTGTCCCGACCGCAGCCAGCAGCCCCGCGTCTCGCAGCGCTCGCACGCCAGGGCGCGGGGTCGCGAGGAGAGCCAATGGGGTGGCGCCACGTGCGTCCGCGGAGGACGAGGAGCCGGTGACCATTGACAACTCGACTGGTGAGGTTCGGGTTTAGTTTTGAGGCGCCTCAAACTAGACTCCTATCACGCGGTTTTGAGGCGCCTCAAAACTCGACTGGTGAGGTTTGGGTTTGGGTAGGTGTCGTGGGAGAGGAAAGGGGGCGGGCAAGTGGGGGAGCGGTAGACGTGTGGATGAAGAATAGAGGCGAACGGACAGAACACGAGGAGCGCTACGTGCGTCCGCGGAGGCATGGACAACTCCACTGGTGAGTCCGCAGAGGAGCCCTTCGCCATGGACAACTCGACTGGTGAGTCCGCAGAGGAGCCCTTCGCCATGGACAACTCGACGGTGAGGTTAGGGTCGGGGTGAGAAAATGGGGGATACGGAAATGCGGTTTTGAGGCGCCTCAAAAATAGAGAGGGAAATACATGGATGGAAGGATAGAGATGAGAGGACGGAGCACGAGGAGCCGGTGGCTATTGACAAGTTGACCAGTGGAGTTTGGGTAGGGGTGAGGAAATGGGGGAAGTGGAAATGTATTGATGGGACGATAGAGATGAGAGGACGGAGCACGAGGAGCCGGTGGCTATTGACAAGTCGACCAGTGGGGTTTGGGTAGGGGTGAGGAAATGGGGGAAGTGGAAATGTATGGATGGAAGGATAGAGATGAGAGGACGGAGCACGAGGAGCCGGCGGCTATTGACAAGTCGACTAATGGGGTTTGGATAGGGGTGAGGAAATGGGGGAAGTGGAAATGTATTGACGGAAGGAAGAGGTGACAGGATGGGGCACGAGGATCGGTGACCAGTGACCAGTGGCCATTGACCAGTGACCAGTGACCAGTGGCCATTGACAAGTCGGCTGGTGAGCCTCGTGAACGGGCCAGGAGGCCATTGTATTTGGTGAGTTTCAACGGGGTTTGGGGATCAAGGAATACTCGGGAATTCGTCTCGGGTTATACGTGGGTCCAGTAGGGGGTCAGGATTCGTGTTGAACAGGTAACCCACTATTGCGAAAGGGAGGCATCTCAGGAAGACGATACTTGAGATGCCTCGAATGTACCGCAACTACCAATAGGTTGGAGAGAAAGGAGAAAAAAAGGGGGGGGGGGGGAAGTCGGGGAGGAAGGGATTGGCTAGCTGGTGGGGAGAGGACGTTTGGGAATGGGGGGAGGAGAAGAGGGAGTGGGCAGGATGGACCGAAGGTGCAAGAGTCAGCAGAAGCGAATGCAGAAAGGGAGGCAAGCATGCGGGGGAAGGGGGTAATAACGCACCGCGCATCCCAAATCCTGCACGGGGTGAAGGTAGTCCGTCCATCTTGGTGAAGCTCGTTTATGTACGTTTCAAGGATTAGATTAAGGTATTCCTTCTTGGTGTAGCAGTGTGGATGCCGAATCCTGCACGCGCCAGCTGGCGAGGGCAGGCTTGTGGGTTCAGGCAGTGCGGCAGAGGGGAGGAGGGGTTGGTGAAGACAGTGGCAGTGACGCTTTGACAGTGTAGAGAGTGCCGCACAGTGCTGATGGTGGGAGGGGGCGGAGGGGGCATGGAGTTGGTGCTGCAGCTGGTAAAGGACGGCTCGTGGGTGACGAGACGGCCCTGCGGAGGGGGGAGAGGATCTAGCTGTTATCACCTCACGTCCTACATACTCTCTCGCCCTCTCGTGCTCCCTACAGTGCTCGTGGTGGGAGGAGGAGAGGAGGAGGGCCATGGAGGTCGTTCGTCAGCTGGCCGGGGGGGGGCTCGTGGGTCACTGCGCTGCAGAGGGGGGCTGCAGAGAGGGGATGCAGAGGGGCACTGCAGAGGGGGGCTGCAGAGAGGGGATGCAGAGGGGCACTGCAGAGGGGGGCTGCCAAGGGGCGCTGCAGAGGGGGGCTGCATGGGGGGGAGAAGCTTTTCTGTCCTCCCAATCCCCGGTTTCCCTCCTCTCATTCCTCACCGCCTGCGTTGGCCCCCCCTTGTGACTCAGCAGTTCTTTTTTTGAGGCGCCTCAAAAAA
Source organism: Closterium sp. NIES-67 (assembly GCA_027943415.1). Taxonomy (NCBI): domain Eukaryota; kingdom Viridiplantae; phylum Streptophyta; class Zygnematophyceae; order Desmidiales; family Closteriaceae; genus Closterium; species Closterium sp. NIES-67. The sequence continues at coordinate 216,721 of BQMB01000798.1, forward strand.
AACTTCTCATTCCTCACCGCCTGCGTTGGCTCCCCCTTGTGACTCAGCACTTCTCGTGGTCGGAGGTGGCAGAGTAGGCATTGAAGTCGTTCGTCAGCTGGCAAGGCGGGCTCGTGCGTGGGTGACGGACGGCCCTGCAGAGCAGAGGGGGGCGAATCTCTCCGGCCCCCGCTATTGCCACCATACTCTCATTTCGAATCCTGTTCCCCCCTCCCTTTTGCTCCTTCAGTCCTGGTGATGGGCGGAGGAGCAGTGGGCATGGAGGTCGTTCGCCAGCTGGCAAAGGCGGGCTCGTGGGTCACTGCCCTGCAGAGGGGGGAGAAGCCCCGCTTTCCCCTCCATCCCTTCTATGTCAACACTCACCACATTCATACACACCTCGCTCACCCCTTGCTGACCCCAACAGTGCTCGTGGTGGGCGGTGGCGGAGTGGGCATGGAGGTCGTTCGCCAGCTGGCAAAGGCGGGCTCGTGGGTCACTGCCCTGCAGAGGGGGGAGAAGTTTCGGAAGGAGATCGAGGGGCTGGGCGCGATGCTGGCGGTGGGGGATGTGATGGCGCCGGGCACCATTGAGAAGGCGCTGAGGGGGAACACGTTCGACGCCGTTGTCTCCACTGTTGGTGAGTGACTGGTATGGGCATGGGTGCACGTGTTCGTGTATGTGTGTGTATGTGTGTGTGAATGTGTGTGTATGTGTGTGTATGTTTGTGTGTGTGTCTGTGTATGTGTATGTGTGTGTGTATGTGTGTGTGTGTGTGTATGTGTATGTGTGTGTGTATGTGTATGTGTATGTGCGTGTGTGTACGTGTATGTGTACTTATGAGTGTGCCATGCAATGCCCTGGGGAAGATCGAGGGGCTGTTTTTGAGGCGCCTCAAAAAGAGGGGCTGGGAGCGTTCTATGGGGGATGCGATGGCACCAGGCACCGTTGAGAAGGCTGTGAGGGGGGACACGTTTGATGCTGTTGTGTCCACTGTTGGTGAGTGAATGGTATGGGCATGGATGCACGTGTTCGTGTATGTGTGTGTGAATGTGTGTGTATGTGTGTGTATGTGTGTGTGTGTATGTGTATGTGTATGTGTGTGTGTATGTGTGTATGTGTGTGTGTGTGTATGTGTATGTGTGTATGTGTATGTGTGTATATGTGTGTGTGTGTATGTGTGTATGTGTGTATGTGTGTATGTGTATGTGTGTGTGTGTATGTGTATGTGTGTGTACGTGTATGTGTGCTTATGAGTGTGCCATGCAATGCCCTGGGGGAGATCGAGGGGCTGGGAGCGTTCTATGGGGGATGCGATGGCACCAGGCACCGTTGAGAAGGCTGTGAGGGGGGACACGTTTGATGCTGTTGTGTCCACTGTTGGTGAGTGAATGGTATGGGCATGGATGCACGTGTTCGTGTATGTGTGTGTGAATGTGTGTGTATGTGTGTGTATGTGTGTGTGTGTATGTGTATGTGTATGTGTGTGTGTGTGTGTATGTGTGTATGTGTGTGTGTGTGTATGTGTATGTGTGTATGTGTATGTGTGTATATGTGTGTGTGTGTATGTGTGTATGTGTGTATGTGTGTATGTGTATGTGTGTGTGTGTATGTGTATGTGTGTGTACGTGTATGTGTGCTTATGAGTGTGCCATGCAATGCCCTGGGGGAGATCGAGGGGCTGGGAGCGTTCTATGGGGGATGCGATGGCACCAGGCACCGTTGAGAAGGCTGTGAGGGGGGACACGTTTGATGCTGTTGTGTCCACTGTTGGTGAGTGAATGGTATGGGCATGGGTGCACGTGTTCGTGTGTATGTGTGTGTGTGTGTGTATGTGTGTGTGTGTGTGATGACACGCCAACATCTCAGTCGACGTGGGTCGTGAGTGTGTGTGGGTGAGCCTGCCCTGCAATGCTTTGGGGGGGGATCGGGGGGCTGCCCTGCAATGACTTCTGAGTCGAATCAAAAGATGGATGGGCTGGAAGCCATGCTGACAATAGGATGTGATGGTGGCAACCAGGCACCATTGAGAAGGCATCGAGGGGCAATGCAGGTGAGTGGGGGGGAACAGTTGTATGTGGATCTATGCTCCCTTGTTCCTCCCATTACGTGAACACCCCCTCACAGACACCATTCGCCTGCAGCTATGAACAGTGTTGCATCTGTTTCTTACTCGTCTTGGCTATGTTTGCCCCTTCTCCTCCCCCTGTCCTCATGTGTGCGATGTGCGCCGCATGGAATGTGTGTGCGATGTGTGCATGCATGCTTCTCTGTGTGCTCGTAACTGCCTGGGTTTGTCTGTGTGGTTGTAAACGTCTGTATCTGCGTGTTTTTGATCTGATTCTCCCAGGGGGCGGCCTTACAGACATCAAGGTGGACTCGGTAAGTGAAACGTGGATTGTCTTAGTGGGTACAACCAGCTCTACATGTAACACTAGTACTTTATCTAGATCCAGCTCTTTATGTCCAGTTGCACGGTCTCTCGGTAAGTCCTTCCTTCAAGTGCGTCATTCACCCAGGGTGTGGCCTTACAGTAAGCTTTGATACTGGTGTGGTACATCAAGGTGGACACACACTCGGCAAGTCTATTTTTGAGGTGCCTCAAAAATAGACTCACCCAGGGGGCGGCATTACAGTAAGGTTTGATGCTGGTGTGATACATCAAGGTGGACACACACTCGGCTCGGCAAGTGAGAGGCGTGCATGCTTTCAGCATGCTTTCGGCAGGTGATTTTTGAGTCGACTCAAAAATCACCTTTCAGCACACATCACGCTGCTGCAACGTGGCTGTGGAATTGTCTTTTGCAACATTGCAAATGCTCCCGAGCTTCTCAACAGCAGCACCTGTCTCTGGCCCTGTCTGCTCGCCTACCCACTTCACACCTAAGTTGGTACTTTACGTCACTTTAGGTGACGTAAACGTACAGTACGCGTAACGTTACGTTTACGTTACGTTACGCGTACGTTACGTTTACGTCGCCGGGCAGGCCCTGAAATTTTTTCCGGGCAATTTTTTTCCCTCCGAAAACCGCGTTCTACATCCACGCGATCTGCAACTACGCCTAGATTATCGCTGCCCACGGTTCGCGCAGATCTACCCCGTCATGAACTATGGCGCACGTAGACGCTGGTCGAAGGCGCGCTAATAGTCCTAGGATGCGACTTAGACTTAACTGAGTTGCTACTGGAGATAGGGTAGCGACTGACATTCGTCGAGGAGGGAAGGGGAATTGAATGTCGAGGAGGGTTGGGGAACCAGCACGTCACATTTGACGCGCCCAAATTCGTCGACTGGTTGGATTGCCGGCACGTCAAGCAGCGGAGACGCGATTTCGTGCACGCGATAATTTCGCCAACCAGTCAACAGATTGTCAATTTGCATGTTATAAGCGTAGCACCTGTTGGGAACTTTGTATTTTGTGGATGTTTTCTATCTACCTACTAAAATATTTAATGGCCAATGGAAGTCTGTACAAAAATCTGCCTAGGGTTCCCTCTTCTTCTTTTTTCTGGGCAGGTAGAAATTTTTTAGCTTGCCCGTACATACAGGCCTAAAACTAGAATCGCGTAAACGTACGTAAACGTAAACGTACACGTACGTAAACGTAACGTAAGGAACCAACTTAGCTTCACACATCCCTCCTATCCTATCCCTCCCGATTCCCGGTTTCCTTTGCATCACCAGGACCAGGATGGCAACATCAACGTCACTGCATCAGCAGACACAGCAGCAGAACCGAAATGGTTGCTCTCCCTTTTCTCCCTCCCCTCCCTCCCGTTCCCTTCTCCCCCCCTCCACCAGGATGGCAACATCAACGTCATCGCAGCAGCAGAGAAGGCCGGTGTCCCTCGCTTCCTCCTCGTAAGTCGTCGCATTGGAAGGAGTTGGGGTTGAGGGGGAGGGTGGGCGGGTGGGGGGGGGTGCGTATCTGTGTCAGCAGGATCTGAGACGGCTGGTGTTCCTCGCTTCGTTCTTTTAGGCGTCTAAAAAAATCCGTGCGTGAGGAGTCTTTTTTTGAGGGGCCTCAAGAATAGACTCCTCACGGGGGGTGTCTGTGTCTGTGTCAGCAGCTTCTGAGAAGGCTGGTGTTTCTCTCCTCCTCGGGTGAGCTGTTACTTCTTCATTGTCTTGAAAATCAGAAAACTCTGCTTGACTAAGAGTACATACGCGGCGCGGTCACTCTTCTTTCGAGAGCAGAGGAGCAGGGGAGCAGCAAAGCGGCCGTGCCTGCCAGGGAAGGAGATGTACGTGCTGGGGCCGGTGCTGGCAGAGAAGGAGACGAGCGAGGAGCGGCTCAAGGCGAGCGATAATAAGATACTCTCTGTTACAATGCTCCTGTGTGCTGCGTGTCCTTGTGATCACTTGCTCACAGGTCGCCAGCATAGAGGCAGGAGATATTAAGGCGGCAGTACCCGGCAAGGAGATGGACGTGCTAGGACCGGTGCTGGCAGAGAAGGCTGTACCAAACGTCTCCTCCTTCTCTCCTGCACCCGTCTTGCCTGTTCCATTCTCTCAGGTGTCCAGCATAGGGGCGGGCGACAGCAAGGCGGCAGTGCCTGGGAAGGAGATGGACGTGCTGGGGCCGGTGCTGGCAGAGAAGGAGAAGAGCGAGGAGCGGCTCAAGGCGAGCGATAAGCTCAAGTGGACCATCGTGCGCCCAGGGGGCCTGCTGTCAGATGTAAGAGCGGGCTTTGTTCAAGGTTAGGGGAGGTTTTGGGTTTGCAAGAGACTAGCGCGAGCGGCCCAAGGGGGGTGAGATGCTAAAGTGGACCATCGTTCGCCCAGGAGGCCTGTTGTCCGATGTAAGGACAGAGGGTTCAGGGTTTAGGGGATCGCGATAAGTTCAAGTAGAGCACCATGCGCCGGGGGGTTCTGCTGTCTTCTGTAAGGGGAGAGGTTTCAGGGCTAAAGGACGGGGGTTAAGGGCTGAGATAAGGTCAGTGATAAGCTCAGGTGGACCATTGTTCGTGTGTCTGGGGGTGGGTATTGCACCACTTCAGGACACCAGAGGCCTCGGCACTCTCCGTGGGTTCGAGTCACCTCAATATGCACCCCTCTTCTTACCCCTCTTCTTACCCCTCTTCTTACCCCTCTTCTTACCCCTCTTCTTACCCCTCCCCCATCCCTTCCCCATCCGTCTCCTTTTCCAGGCCATCACGGGCTCGGGCATCCTCACATGCATCATGCTTCGAGGCACCTGGAATTTGAAGGCTCACCCCTCACCCCACACCACCTTTCTCAACCCCTTCCAGGCCGCCAGTGGCTCGGGCATCCTCACAGAGGACAGCAGTGTGGTGGGGGTCATCTCCCGTGCTGACGTGGCACAATTGGTGAGTCACCTCCCCTGCTGACGTGGCGCAACCTGTGAGTAGCATCTGGATGCCAAGTCATGGCACTCTTTCTGAGGATTTATGTCTGGCCCTTTTGTTCATACTCCTGCCTATCACCGTTTTAAGTAATACGGAGTTTATTCTCCACTTCGAGCCCCTTGAACTCTTCCATTTCCTTCTTCCTTCCCAACACCTCTCCTTATGCCCAAATTCTAGATTCTGCGCATTCTCTTCGAGGAAAAGGCCGAGGGGAAGGTTTTCTCTGCCATTGACTCTCAAAAGGTGGGCGTGGCACACATTTCCCATATTTTTATCCTATTCCCTCCCCTCTCCCCCCGCTTCGTTTCTCACACATGCCACACACATACACCCCCTCACTTGTCTGATTATGTGCCCTCATCTCCCCCAATCTTGGTGTACGGTGTATTTTGTGTGCAGAAATTCCCTGGAGCACCGGAGAAGGAAATCGTTGAGTTCAAAGCGTAAATCTATTGTGCACATTTAAGAGATTACAAAAAGGCACTGAACCGTGTATTCAGGCATATTGGAGTAACCGAGCACCCTTTAACAACGCAGCATGTGAATGGATGCGTAGTGAAATAACTTTGCATGTGTAATGGTTATGCAAGTTAGGTAGTCAATATATTCCAGTCTTCATTGTGCGTTCGTGTCATGGAGTTTTAAGTGTAGCTCAATTATGCACGCCTTAATCATACCGCCGTAGTTTTCAATGCGTATAGACCAGCCAAGGCTGAGGTGATCCATCAGCAAAAGCTCATTGAGGGCGGATTCTGGAGCGAATGTTAGACCTCGGGTGATGCTCTAAAGTCCAAGGCTGGAAACAAAATTGCCTCGGGTCTTGCGAAAACTGACGACTAGCTAGCCAGTCAGCTGTCAAACCGAACAGCTACTAATGTCGTGCAAATGAACTTCCGCCAGTCATAAACTCGCACATTTCTGGTGGACTCGCAAAGCTCGGACAGTATAGTCGCAACCCTCCCTTTGCGACTGTTCGCGACTGTGCAGCCGCTGCACCGTCAAGAATAGACAACCGACAGTTAGGTTGGGAAAACCCGCGGCTCCTCCGGTGCGGGTCGACCTCGGGTCTGACACTCTCACCAGAATACTTCCTGAGGCTCGCAAAAACTCGATTCTGTCACTAGCGGCTCGATTGTGCTTCCACCAAACAGTGTGATTGAGAACGAACGACTGTAGGTGTGATTGAAAAGAGATGTGGTACTTCAAAGTTCGTCCACGTCATACATGTTCAGATCGCCGAATCACATGTTTCAGCTGGCATCAATCGTTCATGGGACCGCTCAACATGAGTATCACCCGGTCGCGACCTGGTTAGAAATTGATCATCCAATCACGCGCGGCTTCGCCTAGTGGTCCGGCCGGACTCGGCGCGGTGTGCTGGATGGCTCGGTTGGCGAGGCTGGTTCCCCAAGCTGTCGAAGCGGCATTCGACGCCCTTCGGTACGGGAGAGGGGCGAAATTGACAGACCGAAATGGTTGGTTTGGCGAGGACGACGGTTTGTGAGCAGAGGGCGAAGATTGGTCAGGCAAATCGAGGCAGGTGCGGCTTGGTGATCGATAGGGTATGGGGTTCCCCTAGGATGAAGGGATGGGGGATGTGTCCAATTATTTTCGGTTCAAAAAGGTACTTTGCGTTCATGAGCGTTTTGTTTGATACCTAAGACGGCTGGGTAGGGTTTAGATTAGAGGTAAGATGAACTGGATAGGGTGCAATGCTGTGTTCAGCAATCAAGCGTTGGCATGGCTGTGGGAGAAATGAATGCTCTTGCTTCAACCACTTTCCTTCCACTGTTTGCATCGCATCGCATGTCATCATGTCATGTGGCTGTCTCTCCCGTACATACAACACCTGCTCGCTTGTTCGCTCAGAAAGCTTGTTTGCATTGCCCTAGGTTCCCCCCTGTCGCGCGCTCGTTCCTGCCTCGCTTTATGCTCGTGGCGTCCTTACCGCTCTGCTGACGTGTCGTTCCGCGACTCGGCATTCAGCCTCCTACCAGCCGCCAGTCTATTCGATACGAGATGTTAGAGTCAACTCGATCTAGGGTTAGCCCGTGATTCTCCGCCCTCCATCCGTTTATTCCAAGGGCTGGAACTGGCCTGGTCCAATGACATAGGCGCTGCGAGGCGCCTGTTACCAGATGCCCCAAGCATGGCAGCGAGGGGCTTTAATTGAACCCCCAGCAGCACACGAAGAGCATATGCTGCGATGTATTCCCCAGGCCTCTCCGTTGGAGGTGCCCGATGCATGAGTGTAGAAAATACAGCGTTTCGCCTCTGTAAGCCTTTAAGCCTTACATTCACACCCTGAGGCTGCCTTTTGAGACATGATGCAACGGAATCGTTTCTTGCCGTTCCGCGCGCATGAATCTCTCTCTCGCGAATAGTTGTACTTCCGTATTTTTCAGCCTGGCCCGCCCGAGCTTTTCCGCCTCCGTTTCCGAATTGTTCGCCTTGTGGCCTGAAACCATGGCGCCATTGCTCTGACGCCGAGCGGCGCAGGAGTGTTAAGGAGGGCAGCAGAATCGGGGGGAAGACACTAGAGGAGAAAAGGAGATAAGATTCGTCGGCTAGGCGCTGAAGTATATGGTTCCCTCAACACTAAGACGGTTCCCTCGTAGTATTTCCATCGAAGCAGAGTAGAACCACTCCAGCCAGCTGCCAGCTCAGCAGGGCTACAACCGTTTCAGCCAGACCGATTATCGCGTTGTGCCCTCCACGTGGCAATGAAGGAACACGCCACGTCACTGCACCCAGGAGCGCTCCTCCTGCCGCTAAGGCGCGTCGCGTCTCTCCTCCTCCTGCTGCATCTCCACCTCGCCTCCTCCACCTTCCTCGGCCTCGCTCGCGCGAACGAGTCGCACGAGACCTTAGAATCGGTCGATGCGCATAGCCTTTCCGCGGGCTCTACCCCTTCCGCCGGCTCTAGCCCCCTCGATCATGCCTCCCCCGAGGGTACTGGCCCTTCCGCGGAAATCGGTCTGTTCGCGAAAAACGGCTCGTTGTTCGCGGGGAATGGTTCGGCCGCGCTCCCCGTGGTGGTGTGGCACGGCTTCTTCGACTCGTGTCGGAATGATAAGAGCGTGGGGTATCTGCGCGCCGCCGTGCGCAGCGTGCTGCCGGACGTGTTCTTCCACTCGATATGCGTCAAGGACGAGGGCGTCCGCGATATAAGCTCGTCCATCTTCGGGTCCATTGATCAGCAGGTAATGATTTAAATCATTCTAGACGTAGTGAATGCTCGTATTTCAAGGCGCGAAATCAAGCTCAAGGCGTACTAGCCTAGCAAGTGCTTGTACACAACACACCAGCCAGAAGCGCACATGCCCCCATCGCCCTTACCCGTCTCCGTCCCCTCCTCCCCCCATCCTCCCCCCAACCTCCCCCCATCCTCCCCCACCCACAACCACTTCCCACCCTCCCCCGCGTCCCCCGCGTCCCCCGCCCCCCTTTCCCCACTTGCTCATCGATCCACCCTTCCCCTGCCCCCGCCCTCCCCTTTTGCCGTCTCTCTCTACTCCCACCGCCTACTTCTGAGTCGCCGCATCCACGCTTCCCCCCCTCTCTCCAATGTACCGTCTCTCTCTAATCCCACCGTCTCCATCCTCTCCAGATCGACGAGGTATGCGCCTCCCTCGCGGCCATCCCGCAACTCGCGCGCGGCTTTAACGCCTTTGGCATCAGCCAGGGCGGGCTGCTCTTCCCCCTCCCCCTCCCCCGTCCCCCCTGTCCCAGCCAATTCATTCCCGTCTCCCCCGTCCCCCTGCTCTTGTTCAGATCGACGAGGTCTGCGCCTCCCTGGCGGCCATCCCGCAACTCGCGGGCGGCTTTAACGCCATCGGGATCAGCCAGGGCGGGCTGCTCTTCCGCGCCTACGTGCAGCGCTGCAACTCCCCGCCCGTGCGCACGTTGATAACGCTCGGCTCCCCGCACGCAGGGATGGCCGCCTTGCCTTACTGCGGCCCGAGCAGGGAGACCGAAGGGGAGATAGAAAGGGAGAATCATTTCCGGGGGTGCATGGGAGGTGCGGATGACGTGGGGTCGTACGCCACGTGTAACGCCAGCGTGGCAGCGGACTGGGAGGGGGAAAGCACGTGGCAGGAGGAGGAGGCGGAAGAGTCAGGGGGACTTAGTAGTCTAGGAGGCGTTGGCGTTTCAACGCTTAGAGTGCTAACTGCCAGCAGCAACGGCCTTAGCGGCTTTAGCGGCGGATTTAGCGGCGGTTTGAGCGGTCTTAGCAGCGGTGGCTTCAGCAGTAGCTTGATTAGCTTCAGCGGCGGAAGCTTCGCAGGAAGCAGCGAGATGGCAGGGAGCATAACGTGGGCGTTACTTAGCGGCGTAGGGACGGCTGTAGACTTCTGTACGCTGCTGAAACCGCACATGCACCGAGTTTACCTGCCCTGGGTTCAAAAGTTTTTCATGCCCGCACAGTACTTCCGGCTTTGGCGGCACATGGATCGGTACTTGCAGCGGAGCGCGTTTCTAGCGGATATTAATAACGAGCGGGGCCCGACCAGACGGAATGAGACGTACGCTGCGAACGTACGGAGCTTGGAGCGGCTCGTACTGGTGCGGTGGCAAGATGAAACGATGATCTCGCCGCCCCAATCGTCGGTGCGTTACTGTGAATTAAAAAAAAAAAACAATACAATGTGCGCTGATTGCGCGGTTCCTGTAACGCGGGAACACCCGCAGTTCCCCCGTTATGCTCCCTCCCACCCCGCGCTCCTTCCCACTCCTTCCCTCATCGCCACGACACGCTTCTAAACATTCCTCCGCCATCCTTGCAACCCCCCCGATTCTTTCCCCCTTCCCCCTTCCACCCCGTTTCCCACTCCCGCCGCTCCCCATCCTTCCCTGTGCTCCCCCTTTGCTGGCTCATTACCACCCCCGCCACCCCATCCCCCACCCCTCCCGTCTCCCCCAACTCCCCTTCCCCCGACGCTGCGCGTCTTCCCCTTTGCTCCTCCAGTGGTTCTGGTCACACGACCGCTCCGGCAATCTGCTCCCGTTACAGGAACAGCCGATGTTCGCCGAAGATTGGCTCGGATTACGAACCCTGCACGAGAAGAAAAAGCTACACTTCACCACCATGCCTGGCTCCCATGTAACAGTCTCATTCCCGTTCCAAAATCCGTCATATGATCTTATTCATCACTCCCGAAAATGATGTTTTAAGCTGCCGTGTCATTTGGTCCGGTGGTCCGCCGTCTACCCATCTTCTACTTCTTGGTGCCCTTTTGCATTTGAACCAGCATGAAGGTCATTAATTCCCTGTCATCATCATCCCGTTCTCAGAAATTTCCGAGCTTTTATTTGCTTGCTCCCTAATTTCTCAGACATTTGATTTGTTGCCCACTTTTCTCTAATCAGCCCAATCACCCTGCTCTGATGATCTCATATTTGCTTCCATGTGCAGGGAATAATCAACCCATCGCTCTTTGCCCGTGAGTTTGTTTCCAAGTACCTTATACCTGAGCCCACCACAGCAGCTGCATGAAACAAACCTCTGTCAGGACCATGCGGAGCCAGTACCAAGGGCCAATTTATCAGCAGTATAAAGGCCAATCTACAGCCACCATCAGGGCACTGGATCCTCTCACCATCTCCATCCAGCTCCATCCATCTCCACCCTCTGGCTTCTGCCACCAGCTCCATCCATCTCCACCCTCTGGCTGCTGCCTCCTGGCTCCTGGCTCCTGGTCCTTGGAGTTCCCGCGGGCGACATTGCTCCTTCATTTTGCATCCCACGTATTCCAACGGCCTCCATCATCCATCCCTTCCTCCCGAGTCATTGTCAGTTCGGCATCCTGACACAGCCTCGCCTCTATCAATTCCGCAGGTAGTAATGCCAGTTGAGCGACAGGTTATTCAAGCGAAGCAGTGCAGCGGTTTCCTAGTGTGGTGTGTATTACTGCGGCACAGCACTGGCTAACATGACGCAGGTCGAGAGCTAATGCTACCATGGACTGTGGAACCGTAAGGTACTTCAGAAACCAATGGTAGCAGCTAGCACAGCCATCAAGGAGAGTCCTAGGGATAGATAAGTTAGTGCTAAGAGGAAATCATAGTGGGCATTAGACTAGGATTCATGAAATGTGTAGATGTAGGTAGCACTAGGACAAGGATGCCACCTCAGCATCTTCAAGTGCCCCTTAGCTGTTCTCTAGGCAATGCCACTCGTCTGATCAATATCTCGTCACCTGTAGTTTCCTTTTTAGATTGAGTGATTTGTCAAGCTTTCTTGCCCACGTAGACCAATTATAACGGGAAAGTTGTTGTCTAATTGTAATCGCAGTGGAGTGTTGCACTCACAACAAATCGCACAATACCGAAACGAGGCATGCTCTCGACGAATCACACAACCCAACAGGAGAGTGTAGGGTGGCACAGGTGGTGGCTCAAGGCACCCACCGTCCAAAAAGGTGGTCCTAGTGATAATCGAGGCGCGTTGGGGGCTGGGGTGTCACATGACGACACGACGCGCGCCCCAAAACGCGACTTGACGTTCTCGCACGTTTCGCACGCGTGCTTCCTTGCCCATCTGTACGACACCCAACCAGGCCCCTTGCGACACACCGACTTCAGGCTAGTCCCAGAATACCCAAACGACGCATTACGATTGGTTGTTCTTGTTCCAGCTGGAACTGTTCGCTGTACAGTCCCAGCTAGGCTCGTCGCCCAACGTGACTGTTTGCTTACGCGAAACGGTTCCAGCCGTCAGCTACTGTAGTCCTATCTTGCCGCCGCCTCAAAGCAACCGAACTTGACGGAGCGTCACATCCTCCTCCTCCCTCGGAAATGGATGATGCTCGAACGAGTCGCGCGAGGCGAATAGCTCGAGGGAGGAGGACTGTTCGGGGAATTGGAGGAAAGGGTGGTGGAGGAGAGGGGGGGACATTTTGGAGTGCGCGCGTATATCTCGAGGCGAATTGGCGGGTGAAAAAACATCAAGTCGATCGAGAGTGAGAAAACAAACCGCGAGCGACGCACATCGATCTTGGTGCATCGAGTTTAGTGCATGTAGAGGTTTGTGCATTGAGCTTAGCTGAGATAAAAAACCGTGGACGCGCTGCGTGCTTGAGATAGCATTTTCCAGTTGTTTGGGAAAAATTGCAGCCATTTTTCTTCTCTTCACAGGGAGCTTCTGAACCCCTAAGGTCTAGTTGTGGACCATCGACATCCAGAGCTTGATAGGCAGATGATTGCTGCTGGACGGTTGCTTTCCTGTCTTCGCTAAGTCTGCCCGAAGTCGTAAAGGTCAGCTAGCGATAGTGGCATTTGACTAACCAGGTGCAAGGCTATTCAAAAGCTCATCGATATTTCGTCGAGCAAGGCGTCTCTGCCTCATCCATTGTCACCAACCAGAGCAAGTCGGGCTTGCCTTTCGTTCGAAGTTCAAGTTCCAAAGTCCGCCATGGCTGCCGGTATGTACATGGATACGCGGCTGCAGCAGCAGTTCTGGGGCAACCCCTACTGGCAATCCGACCTCTACGAGCCGCCTCCGCCCACCCCCAACCCGCATCCCCCCATCGGCCGCCTTGCGCGGCCGGGGCTCCTCGTCATTCCGCCCATCGTTCCCGCTCCGCTCACCCCCACCCCGGTTGTGCTCATGCGCGAGATCGAGCGCTACAATAAGAAGCGGAACGCGGAGAGGGCGGAACGTCTAGCGGCGGCGCAACCCGCCGATCGCCCCGCGGGCCCCCCCGTGCGTCCGCGAAGGCGGAGGATCTGGGACGATATGTTCTTCGACGACCTTCCCCGACGCCCCCTCCGCGCCGCGCGTCTGCTCCCGCGCCCGTCGCACGCGTTACTCCGTCGCAGCCGCTTAACGAACTCACTGCTCCCGCTCCCAGTATCGCGGCTCCCGCGCCTGTCAGTCGCGTCGCTCCGTTGCAGCCGCTTAAAGAGCTCAACGGCGTGATTTCTGATTCGACTAAAAAAGCGCCACTGCCGCTGCCACTGGCAGCATCGAACGTGAACGTTTCCGTGGAAGGCTCGGCGAAAGTTTCGGCGAAAGCCTCCAAGCTGCTACCGGTGTCTGCGAAACAGCTCTCGTTCCGGACGTGGCTCGGCGACGACGAGAATGCGACGACGACGGCGACAGCTGTACGACCGAGCTGCGTCTGCGAAACAGCGTTGCAGCAGTCGTCTGATGCGAGTCGCTTGGCGGAGCTTCGCATCGACATACCTTCGCTTGGCGCCGCCGCTGCTATTGGTGCTGCTGTTCCAACCGGGTCATCTTGCGCCGAGTTAGGACACGCCACGGCGGGTCACGCGTCGCTCCAGGTCGGTTCAGTTGCCATCGCTATAGCCTGATCCGTTAACTCGCGCGTCGAACTCTAGTTTTGCCCCTAGCCTCGGTGTCGAACTTCCTTGTGACCGGGCTTCTGTGACTCGGCCTTTTTTCTGGTGTTCGCTTTGCACGCGCGAGGTGGTTCTTGATGCGCCTCTTGGCGAGGCTTATACTGCGGATAAGCCCCTTCCAGGGCGCCTCAAGCACCACCTCGTTTGCTCCTTATCTTTCTGACATGAATAGAACTAGAAACAGCCTTCCTCTAGCGATACGCAGGCACGCGAGCTCCAACATTAGCTTGAGCTTCCTCTTTGTCCCTTTACACTTCAAAGAGAGTTGAATCTGATGTATGTTCCTTATTAATACGAGTATTTCCTGCCCATTTCTGCCTTTTATCCGCAACTGCTGCTTGTACAGGAGCTTCTCGTATCGAGTCCTGGAACCACCACACTTTCACACGCTGCTGTTGGAAAAAAGTTCCACAGGGAATCATCAGCAAGCTCCGTGGATCTGCACGCCCTTGGCTCCCTCCTCTGCTCCTTCCTCTCTGCCCTGAAAGTAGCCGCATTTGACCAAAATGCGGTTACAGCAGGGCTGAAGGATATGCTGCTGGTTGAGGCTACTGGACGGGAAAATGGGAATGGGGGAGAAAAGGGGGGAGAAAGGGAGACGGAAGTAGGAGTCGGCAAAGTTCCGCCCTCCCTACACCTGCAACCCCATCATCCGCTTTCACCGCTTATCCCACTGCAATCCCCCTTATCATCCGCCTCGGTACAAGCACTTCCACCAATGCAGTTCCAAGCACCTTTTGCAACCTGCTCGTCAAGAAAGGTGGACCATCCTGGCCGTTACTGGAGCCCCTTATCCGTCCTCAACACACCATCTTATGCATCTGACGCATCGTCGGAAGGAAGCTCGCCATTCACAGAGAAGAGGTGAAGAGGGGTGAATGAAGGGGGAGGGGAGGGGGGAGGGGAGGGGGGAGGGGAGGGGGGAGGGGAGAGTGGGGGGGAAGCTTGCCATCTTGGGCGTCTGACTGTCATATCATTGGAAGAAGGCTCACCGTTTTCAAGCCATCTCGGTGTGGTGGAGACCTCCTGACAACCGCACATGGTAGAGTGACGACGAGCATACCTCATGCTTTTGGTATTTTCAAGGGATGTAGTATGCTCAATCAGGGCGTGGTACCTTAGATCTCTAACTCCCAGGGGTGTTCGAATGGAGGTGAGTGGTACGATGACTTAAAAAACGGGTTAGATATGATTCAGTTCGACAAACGCGAGGTTTTAGTGTGGTGGAGCTTCGTTCTACTTTGTTCGAGATCTAAGGTACCACACCTTTAGAGGTTCGTAGTGTTTGCGTTGGGTGATGTTTTACTGTGGCAGAATGGCTAGGTGACCACCATTGATAGTGCGAAATGTTTATGATTGCGTAGTTTACTTGCATAGTATTTTCTTACCTTATATTTCACACTTTACAGCAGTGCCAGAATACATCAACTAAAAGCATACCGCGGATAAGCTAATCTCACACAAACCACAGTTCTCTGTGGCATGGTCAATTTGCTCTGGCTGTACGCCACGTGCCTTGTCGGACTGCCACGTCACGCACCTTCCCCATGATCGCGCAATCCCAGCTCGCCGCAATCAGCGGCGGCAGCACCGTCTGGGCAAGCAGCCGGCGCGGCTCGACGCGGAACCCGCTCGTTCAGTCTCGCCGCCAAGGGACCCCATTGTTGCACCCGCGAATTTCACAGGCTAAGTCAGCAAGCACGGTCGCAGCGCAAGCGCAAGCACAAGCCCAAGCGCAATCGCGTGCAATCTCTTCTACTGCCGATGGAGTTCCCAAGGTCGCTTTTGAGGCACCTCAAACGCAAGCCCGAGCGCAATCGCGTGCAATTTCCGATGGAGGCTCTCATACTGCCGATGGAGTTCCCAAGGTCGAATCGTCCCAAGGTCTTATCCGCAATCATCAGCACCCCTTTCTTCTCAACGGCTCTGATGACGTCACCGCGCCAGAGCATCTAGTGGCGGATAACTCAATATCGCGACGTTCTTTTGTGGCGCTATCCGCCGTATTTCCCGCTCTCTTACTCGCACCGCCCTCCACGTCAGCATCCCCAGACTCCACGTCATCCTCCGCTGGCAGCGCCATTATCCCCTCGTGCCCCCAAGGATCCACGGTGGAGATTCAAATCGGCGATAACTGCGGGCTCGGAGTCGCGATTTACCCCGATTTTAGCTACAGCCCCGGCGGCGTGGGCGGGGGAGGCGGCTCGGGAACCGCGACTGATTTAGACGACGGTTCGGATCGCATTGAGATAGTATTCGACCCCGAGACGCTGTTCATCCCCCCCCTGCAGTACAACACGACGCGGTTCCTCGGGCTTCCGCTCCCCCCGCCGCTTAAGATTGAGATCGCCCCCGCGGCGCTGAGGGGCTACCTGGAGAGGTCGACTGGCAAGGTAAGAATTTGGAAATTCGGATTGGAGTTGGGGGAAGGGAGGGGAAGGGGGAAGGGAGGGGAGGGGGAGGGGAGGTGGTGGGGGAAGACTGTTCATTCCCCCCCTGCAGTACAGCACGGCGCGGTTCCTCGGGCTTCCGCTCCCCCCGCCGCTTAAGATCGAGATCGCCCCCGTGGCACTAAGGGGCTACCTGGAGAGGTCGACTGGCAAGGTAAGCTTGGGGGCGATGCTGATTGGGGGTGGGGGAAGGGGGAAGAAGGGGATGGGGGGATGGGGGGGGGGGGGGGCATGCTCATCCCCCTACTGCTTTTGAGTCGACTCAAAAGGGGAGGGGTGGTGGTGGGACCTGTTCATCTCCTTGTGCATTATAATAAGCAAACGCGGCTATGAGCCTTCCCTCCACCACCTGCGGTACTCAGGGGATACCTGGAAAGGTCGACTCGCAAGGTAAGCTAGGGGGATGAGGATCGGGGCAGGGGCCGAAGCGGTTGTTGGGGGGGGGGAGAGGAAGGGGGGGAGGAGAGGAAGGGGGGGAGGAGAAAAAGGGGGGGAGGAGAAAAAGGGGCGCCCTGGAATGTTTTTGTGGGGATACAGTTTTGGGGTTTGAGGCTGCTGTATCGTATTGGAGATGGAGCTTGTAATGAAGGGGGATGGTGGCTTGGGTACACCATTGAGCGTAGCTGTGGCATGAGGCGCAGGGGTGAGGGGATGCATGCAATGTGGATAGGGCTGACTTTTGAGTCGACTCAAGTCACCTTGAGTAAGCCCGTTGAGCGTCGCCGTGGCATGGGTGGCAGGGGTGAGAGGATGCAGGCAATGTGGATTGCCAGCACATTGCCCAGTGTGGATAGGGTTGCGAGTGGGGGAAGGGTGATCCCCAGCGCTTAGCTGGAGTATCATAGCAACATGGGTAAATTTAAAGAAAATGATATTGATAAGGATGCACCCTCCACATTCCTACCCACCTTCATTTCCCTCTGCTTTCACATCCATTGTCCCTCCCTCCCTCCTCCAGGTGGAGCTTACCTTCATCTCGAAATTCTTCTTTACAGCTGGACCCATCTACACTGCGCCACCACTTACTGTAGAAACAATCCTAACCACAGAAATCTCGGGGGGGCCCATGCGCTCAGCACAAGGCTCAAGACTTGATGCGTATGGGAAATGCACATTGGTGGGAGTGGCACGCGTGCCTCCTGTCAACGACGCCTTCCTCGATACCTTCCTACTGTTGCCTACGGATGTTGTTGCAATTCTGCCAGCAGAGCTCTGGTTCAAGCCTGCTAGAGCATGAGAAAGCTGTTGGCTTGCATATCAAGCATGCTGATTTATGTTTTTTAAAGCTTGCAATTGTTCTACATTTCGTTTTGGCTTCCTATTTTAGTTAGACTTGGGATGAAGTGTTCGTAATTCCATCTCGTGTTTCAAGATGTTGACACGTCATTGTAACGTCTCGATCTGAACACCAGGGGCCAGGTTTGACCCGAACAGTAACCGTTTTCCCTCGCCTTCATCCGAACCGACCTGAGCGACAGGCTTGGCCCGCAGCGGACAGCAAAACCTCGGAAGTTTCCCCTCGATATAAGAACCCTCGCCACTCGCCCATACCAGACCTCACTACAGTACCGCCTTCTACCTTCCCCTCTCCTCCTCCCCTCCTCCTGTACCGCGTTCTAACCTTGAAATTACCGTACGATACACACTGTACCGCAGCCATTGACGGATGTTGACAATATCAACAGGCTGTGTGTCTTGTCAGTCTAGGTATAGATCAGTATCGTAAGCGCAGCCACACCACACGGATACTGGCCTGCAGCTCAATAAGGCATGTTGGTCGCTGCTCCTCCTTGCGATTAGCGCTTTGAGAAGCATTACGGAACGCTGGCAGTGCGAGTCAGCACGCGCCGTGATGATTTCGCTAGCTGTCTTTTGCGACTCTCGCGTTGTAAAGAAACAAGCGACATGAACAATCTTGATTTTTCTTAGTTGCTGAAGTTGGGTTGCTGTAGCTGTCTCCCGTTGAAGGAGGTCACTTTCTGTGCGGTTTTCGGCTTACCGTTTCTTTGCGGATGATGTCGAGAGCAGTCTAGCTTTGAAAAGCCAAAAAAAAAAACACACACACTTTCGGTGCGGTTTCGGGCTTACCGTGTCTTTGCGGATGATACTGCTAGCAGTCTTCCAGCATGCATAAGGTACGCACTATCGCAGCCTTTTAGCCAGATGACTTTTGAGTCGACTCAAAAGTTGTCGTCGTGGATGATACTACCAGCAGTCTACCATCATGCATAAGGTACGCATCATCGCAGCCTCTTTGCCTTACAGCCTTTGAGCATTTTAGTCTTATAGCAGTTGAGCCTTATAGCGTTTTAGCCTTATAGCCTTTTAGCCGTGTTGCTTTTTATCCTCCTATGCGACCACACGGTGTCCTCCTTTTGCCAGGCCCGCCACTCTTTTTTCTCCTTCTCCGCTTGAATTTTGCAGCCGAGCCGTGCTCCCAGCCTTAAGCCTCATGGCCTTCTTGGCTGAATTTCTTTCATTTTGAATGCGATTGTAAGGTTGCTAATTTTTTAGTCGACTCAAAAGTCACCTCGATTGTAAGGTTGCTAATTTTTGAGTCGACTCAAAAGTCACCTCGATTGTAAGGTTGCTAATTTTTGAGTCGACTCAAAAGTCACCTCGATTGTAAGGCTGCTAATTTTTGAGTCGACTCAAAAGTCACCTCTATTGTAAGGTTGCTAATTTTCCCATATTCCGCTGCCTGGCTTTTCCCTGCTCGTCTGTTAGGCCACGCGACAACGATCTGCTCCCGTGAGTCCACTCAAAATCCGCTCATTGATTTAGACGCGCTATTCCCGTGCGGTTGCTAATCGTCTCGTATTTTTGCTTCCCCGCTATTCCCTGCTCGTCCGTCAGGACACACGGCAACGACCTGGTCCCGTGAGAGGCGGGCCAGGCAGCAATTCGTGGGACGAAGATGACGACATGCCACGTGCGCTCCCCTCTCTTCCACATCATCAGCCACGTCAGCTTCTCCGCCCCGAGCAGCAGCAGCAGCCGCAGCAGCAAAAACAGCCGCAGCAAGCGCGGCAGGCTCCCCCCCCACAGTCACGCAAACCCCAGCCCCCGTTAGAAGAACATCAACCGTCCCGCGGCAAGCAGAACTCTAGAGACGCGTACGAGCCGGATGAACAGTACGAACCTCGTTACTCGAACCAGCGTGATTCCCGGGATTCGCGGGAGGTTAGGGAGCAACCGTATGACCGGAACAACTGGCAAAGAAACGCGCCGGTGCCAGCTCAGCAGCGGCAGAGCGGCTCGGTTCCGTACAGGCGCCCGGTTGCACAGCCGGATTCTGAGACGGAAACTGAAACGGAGGCGGAAACGGAGGCTGAGACGGAAACGGAATTCGAGACGGAAGCTGAAACGGAGGCTGAAACGGAGGCTGAAACGGAGGCGGAGACAGAAGTGGAAGAGACGGAAACGGAGTTTGAGGAAGAGGAAGAGGGGGAGGAAACGGAGGAGGAGGAGGTGACTGAAGTGGAGGAAGAAGGGGAGGGAGAGGAGGAGGCGGAGGAGGAGGATAAGGATAACATTCTGGAACAAGTAGCCGAGCTGCTGAGTCAGGTGAGCAAGCGGGTCATTACTTTGGTTGGAGGCCGGTTGAGGAGGGTTGAGAGGGGTTGAGGAGGAAAAGGAGAAAATTCTGGAACAAGTAGCTGAGCTGCTGAGTCAGGTGAGCAGGGGAAGCAGGCAAGAGGATAGACTTGAAGATTTCTTCCCTCCCTCTTTGCCATCCTCCCTCGTTTCTCCGCACTCCCGCTCCTCCCCCCCCCGGTCCCCTCTCCCTTAGAAAGAGGCAGCGAGAGCACCTGGCCCGCCTGGCAAGGCCTCTTTCTAGGTCCATCACGGGCAAGGTGGGCTTTGAGTCGACTCATTATCTCTCCCCCCCTCCCTCCCCCCCCCCCCCCACCTCCGCCGCCTCCCCCACCGTTGAATGTGAGGCAGAGGTGGGGGAGAAAACCTTCCACGCCCGTTCACCCCTTCCTGCTGTTCTGGTCCCCCTAACCCCACAGATCGAGGCCATGATTGCAGCAGGGCCGCATGGCAAGCTGGATGAATACCTCCCGGTGGTGGACCTGCTGCTGAATGTGCGCAAGGTGCTGGCAGAGGTGGGGGAGAAGGACGCGGGGAGGAGGGCTGACATGCTGCTCAGGACCGCTATGGAGGATCTGGACTACGAGCTAAGAGACATACTTAAGAGGAGGAGGTGGGTAAAAGCTAGGAGGGGGGGGGGGGGGCGATGCTTTTTGTAACGAACCGTTTTCTTGCCTCACATGCTGGGATGAGAGGTTTTCTCTTGGGCTGGGATGAAGGATTTGTATTACGAGCTAAGAGAAACACTTAAAAGGAGGAAACGAGCCGCTCTTCCCCCTCTTCCCATCAAGCAAGCTTCTGCCCGCTTCAGCGCAGACGAGCTGAAAAGGCACTTCCACGCCAACTTTCCCTGCTCCCTCCCTTTCCTTCCCTCCCCGCCCCGCCCTTGTAAACCCCCAGCAAGCAAGCTTCTGCCGCTTTGGTGCTGCAGACGAGCTGAGAAGGCACTTCCTCGCCAACACTCCCTGCTCCCTCCCTTTCCTTCCCTCCCCGCCCCGCCCCTGTAAACCCCCAGCAAGCAAGCTTCTGCCGCTTTGGTGCTGCAGACGAGCTGAAAAGGCACTTCCTCGCCAACTTTCCCTGCTCCCTCTCTTCCCTCCCCCTTCTCCCCCCCGCCCTTTTCACCTCTAAATCCCCAGCAAGCAATCTTCTGCCCGCTTTTCAGCAGATGAGCTGAGGTGGCCATTCCAGGCGGAGTTGATGTGCTCCTTGCCCTTCGGTCTCCTCCTCGATTTCCTTCTCTATTGGCTTCCCCGCTTCCTCCATCAAGCAGTCCTCTGCGCTATTTAGTGCAGACGAGCCTGCTCTTGAGTCGACTCAATAGCCCCCTCCCCCCCCGCTCCCATCCCCTACTTCCCTGCCCCTGCCTTTCCCCCCAACTCCCCATCTCCCCCCACGCCCTTGAAACCCCAGCAAGCAAGCCTCGGCCAGGTTCTCAGCAGACGAGCTGAGGAGGCTCTTTCAGGCGGAGTTCCTCCATGGGGGGAGCGCGGAGCCTGCAGGGGAGGGGGGGACGGGAAGGGGAGGGGCAGGAGGGAAGGGGGGTTAGAGAGGGGAGAGGAGGAGAGGAGGGGGAGGATGGGGCCCTTTTGAGTCCAGGGGAAAGGGGGGATGGGAGGAGTGAGGGGAGGAGTGGAGCTCAAGAGGCAGGACCGGAAGGGGAAGAGAAAGCGGGTGGGGAAGGGGGGGAGGAGGAGGGGGGGAGGCGGAAGGGGAAGAGGAAGGTTCCTGAGCTGTTTCCTGTGAGCACGGGGCGGTGGCTGAATGAGGCGGCAGGGCGGATGGTGCAGGGAGGGGCGGGAGGAAAGTGCGTGGAAGCTTACAGGTGAGATTGTATGGAGGCTTACCACCAGTGGGCGCTGGGGCGCGTCCCCTCCTTAAAACCAAAGTCTTGGTGAGGCTGCCCAGTGTGGTATCCTGCTCTCTCCGCTTCCCTGAGCTGGTTCCTGCTCTCTCTGGTGCCTGGGCCGCTTCCTGTTCCTGAGCTGTTTCCTGTGAGCACGGGGCGGTGGCCGAATGAGGCGGCAGGGCGGATGGTGCAGGGAGGCGCGGAAGGAAAGTGCGTTGAGGCTTACGCTCCCTTAAAAATGTGGTAGGCTGGAGGACGTTTTGAGTCCGGGGATGATTCATAGTGTGCTTCTCCCCTTTGCCAGCCCAACCCTTCTTCTCCCCCACCTCCCCTCCCTCCCACCCACGGTCCCACCCCCTTGGTGTCCCCTCCCCTCCCTCCCACCCCCTAGGTGTCCCCTCCCCTCCCTCCCACCCCCCGACCGACCCCCCACCTGGATGCGGCCCCTCTAGGTCCGTGAGAGCAGAGGCAGCGTTGAGGGACGAACTCAGGCTGGAGGATGTGCCGAGTCCTGGGCAGTGGGCATGAGGCACTGCTCCCAATTGCCCACCCCTCACCCCTCCCATCTCCCTTCCCCCGTCCCCATCAATCTACCACATGCGGCCCCTAATGGTCCGTGAAAGCAGAGGCGGTGAAGGCGTTGAGGGACGAACTCAGGCTGGAGGATGTGCCGAGTCCTGGGCACGAGGCACTTCTCCCGCTTGCCCATCCCTCCCCTCTCACTCCTCCCCTCTCCCTCCCCTCCCCCTCCCACCTCTCTCTCCGCACCCCCTCCCCCTCCCCCCTTCACATGCGGCCCCTATAGGTCCGTGAGAGCAGAGGTGGTGAGGGCGTTGAGGGACCAACTCATGCTGGAGGGTGTGCTGAGCCCAGGGGTGATTCACCAGGCAACTGTTTTCTCCCTTCGCTTCCCATGCCCCTACACCTTGCGCCCCATGCTGCCCCACGCTGCCCCCTGTAGGTCCGTGCGAGCAGAGGCGGTGAAGGCGTTGAATGGACGAGCTAAGTCTGGAGGGCTTGCTGAGCCTGGGGGTGATTCACGAGGCCTCTCCTGCCTCCCCCGCTCCCCCCCGTCAACCCCGAAACCCTGACACCCCACAGGTCCGTGAGAGCAGAGGCTGTGAAGGCGCTGATGGACGAACTCAAGCTGGAGGATGTTCTGAGTCCTGGGGTGATTCGCAATGCTCGTCCCGTCTCTCCCCTTCTCATTGATCCTTCTATCCTTGAACCTTCAACACAGGTCCGTGAGAGCAGAGGCTGTGAAGGCGCTGATGGACGAACTCAAGCTGGAGGACGTGCTGAGCCCAGGGGTGATTCACGAGGCCCCGTGGCGGGTGCTGGAGCAGGCGTCCAAGGAGTGGGTGCAGGCTGCGTATATCATTGTAAGTATGCCATGAGTATGTTAGAACAAACATGCATCACCCACCGGAGGGATGTGCTGAGCCCTGGGGCGATTCACTGGGCCCTGTGGCGGGTGCTGGAGCAGGCATCCAAGGAGTGGGTGCAGGCTGCATATATCATTGTAAGGCTGATGCTATGACTACGTTAGAGTGTAATGAGTCGATTTTTTAGTCGATTAAGAAATCGACTCATTACACACGGGTTAGAACACGCGTCACCCAATGTGAAAACATGTTGAGTGCTGGGGTTGGTTCATGAGGCCCCGTGGCGGGTGCTGGAGTGGATGCATGCAAGCAGCCTATATCATTGTAAGGCTGAGGCTATGCCAAAGCATGGATGGTGTAAAAGTGTGCTGAGCCCGGGAGGGTGATTCACGAGGCACCGTGGTGGGTGCTGGAGCAGCAGGCGTTCAAAGGAGTGGGTGCGAGCAGACTATATCATTGAAGACTGACGCTATGCTAAAGCATGGATGGTTAGCAACCGTGCAAGGACGTGCTGTGTCCGGGGGTTATTCTTGAGGCCTCAACGGGAGTGCTGGAGCAGGCCCGAGAAAAACGGGTGCGGGTCGCCTATGGCTGATGTGGGTGGGTGTACACATAATTTTATGGAGCATGGATCGCCCCGAGGGGGCATCAGACAGCCGAAAGAGGCTTGGGGATGGGGGCATGGATACACAGAGACAAGTAGTGTGCTGTGGGTGTGTATCTCTTCCTGTCTGAAACCCTCTTGTGCTGCAGGGCGCTCTGATCACCCCCTTGGACACTCAAAGGTGAATCATGCTCCGACGTATCCCCCTCGTGCAACCCTAACGTCTTACAGGGAGCACTCATCATCCCCATGGAGCACCAGACGGCCAACGAGGCGTGGAGGGGCATGGACACGCAGAGGCGAGCCGCACTGCGAGGAGTGCTGGAGGATGGTGGCGTCGGGCGACGGGTTTTGTTTCTAGCAGACGTGCTTAGGGCCATTGTGTCGCGGCGCATGGCGGAGCAGCTGTTCTCCCTCCTGGACGCTTATCAAGTGGTTCAAGAGATCATGCCAGAGGTATGTGGGAGTGTGAGGTGGGTCTGGGTGCCTGATTGGCTTGGCGAAACATGGGGTTGCTTTGGCTTGGCAAAACGGGGGATGGGGTGTTGGGTTTTGGGTTTTGGGGAAGGTGGAGAAGGAGCACACAAAGCTGCTTGTCTGTAAAACTACTAGATCTACTACGTACGCGACTAATTCGTACTATATAGGCTAACTTAGGGCGAAGGAGACGAGGTAGTAGGGGAGAGGTTAGTGAGAAGTCCTGAGGCCATTTTTGTAGCTGAAAATGACCTGCGCGGATGGAAATCTCGACCCTAAGGTTGAAATATGAAGTGCGCAAATGTTGTGACGCATGGGTGGGCCGCGCGTCAGTTCGCCAAGCGGGTCGGCCCAGCCCGGCCCGTCATCGAACTCCCTGCCTGACGACGGGCCGGGCCGGCCCCCGCGGTCCCAAACCCGGCCCGGACCGAGCGGGCCGACCAGGGTGGAAATGTGGCCCGGCCCGTAAAAAAACGGGCCAGGCTCGGGCCAAGCCGGGCCTACGGGCGTTTTACTAATGCCTAGGTGTCCATGGTGAGGCTGTCGGTTATCAGTAGAGTAGAGTAGAGTAGAGTAGAGTAGAGTAGAGTAGAGTAGAGGCAACATGTTTGCCTGCGAGTGAGCGAAGGCTGTGTGGGGGGGGGGGCATGCGAGCATCTGCTGTTGGGGTGAGCAGTGGCAGCGTGCTAGCAGCGGCTCAAGCTGCTGCTGGGAGACTCTCACATTCACACACTCCCCTCATATCATATACCTCCTTCTCGTGTGAGGGCCTGCCCCGCTGCTGCTGGCCTGCTGCTGGCAGTGTGCTACCAGCGGGTCAAGCTGTTGCTCAAGACTCTCACATCACTCACTACACTCACAAATCTCCCTTCCTCTGCTGCTGGCTTCCCCTCCAATGCCTTTCCGTGCGCCTATCTCTTCTCTTGCAATTTTTGAGAATTCTCAAGAATCGCCTATCTCTTCTCGTGCAATTTTTGAGAATTCTCAAGAATCGCCTATCTCTTCCCGTGCAATTTTTGAGAATTCTCAAGAATCGCCTATCTCTTCCCGTGCAATTTTTTAGAATTCTCAAGAGTCGCCTATCTCTTCCCGTGCAATTTTTGAGAATTCTCAAGAGTCGCCTATCTCTTCCCGTGCAATTTTTGAGAATTCTCAAGAGTCACCTATCTCTTCCCGTGCAATTTTTGAGAATTCTCAAGAATCGCCTATCTCTTCCCGTGCAATTTTTGAGAATTCTCAAGAATCGCCTATCTCTTCCCGTGCAATTTTTGAGAATTCTCAAGAGTCGCCTATCTCTTCCCGTGCAATTTTTGAGAATTCTCAAGAGTCGCCTATCTCTTCCCGTGCAATTTTTTAGAATTCTCAAGAGTCGCCTATCTCTTCCCGTGCAATTTTTGAGAATTCTCAAGAATCGCCCATCTCTTCCCGTGCACTCCCCAGCTCTCTGCTACCTTCCAGGACCTGGAAGTCAGCGAAGTGGGTGGGGGGGGTGTGAGTAGACATGATCAAAACGCGATTGCGATTTAAATCGCATCGCATGCAGGTGTGATGATAAAAAAAGCGATGCGATTTTAAATCGCATCGCGCGATTTATTTTTCAAATAAAATAAAATCGCACATCGCATTTTACCCGCGATGTATTAAAAAATCGCATGCGATGTTTAATTAAATCGCGCAATGCGATTTTAAATCGCATCGCGTTTTAAAACAGAATTAAAAAACACCCCAAAAAAACAGGAAAAAACCATGGCTGCGGGGAAATTGACTCACGGGCAGTCGTACGCTAGAGTGCAAATAACCAGTGTGGTTTCAAAGTGGGTTTCAGAGTGGGTTTCAGTGCAATATCGCGCGCGATTTTTTAAAAATCGCATATCGCACTTAAATCGCGTATTTTAAGCGCGATTAAAATGCGATTAAAATTAAATCGCGCGATATTAATTCATCGCATCGCGCGATGATTAAAAAAAAAAAAACATCGCCATCGCAAAAATGCGTTTAAATGCGATGCGATGCGATTTTTTTTGCCCATGTCTAGGTGTGAGGGCCTGCCTCTGCTGCTGGTGCGAGCAGTGAAACTGCTCTTGGAAGACCCTCTCTGCTCTGCTGGGCCACTGAGTAGCGTGCATCCACTGGCTGAAGCTTCTCTTGGAATTGGAAGGCTCTCCCATCAGAGGGCACTGGGTTCTCGCACACGATCCTCGCTTCCCCTCCACCCCCGCCCTCGCCCTCTGCTCCAGCTCTCTGCCACCTTCCAGGACCTGAAGGTCAGCAGTGTGTGGGGTGCATGCGAGGGCTTACCTCTCCTCCTGGGGCGAGCAGTGGCGGCGTGCTTCCAGCGGCTGAAGCTTCTCACACACTATCCTCATGTCACCCCCCCAACCTTCAGTCTCTTCCCACTCCCCCTCCTCCCCCCTCTTTACCGATCCCTCTGATTGTAACCAGCTCTCTGCCACCTTCCAGGACCTGAAGGTCAGCAGTGTGTGGGGTGCATGCGAGGGCTTACCTCTCCTCCTGGGGCGAGCGGTGGCGGCGTGCTTCCAGCGGCTGAAGCTGCTTCTGGAAGACTCTGCTGCGTCTAACCTTGCGGATGCCATGCGGAAGCCTGTTCCGGCAAAGAAACCGGCTCTTAGGTAAGCACCAGTGGGTAAGCACCAGTGGGCGAGGAGAGCAGCAGTGGGCGAGCATGAGCGGTAACAGCCGGCTTCTAGCGATTCAAGTGGCTAGTGACGGAGCTGCTGACTGAGGACCGTGCTGTCTCCACTCTCCTCCCTGCTTTCCCCCCAGTTTCCTCACTCGCAGCGCCACCGCCAACAGCAGCGCGTTGGCGGCCCCTGACGAGTCTGTCTATGAGATCTCAGGCTTAATACAATACCCACCCCTCTTCTCACTCCTGCACCCCCCCCACCCCCCCCCCCCCCCCCCCCCCCCCACCCCAAACACCTTGCAGTTTCCTCACTCGCAGCGCCACCGCCGCCAACAGCAGCACATCTGGGGCCCCTGACGAGTCTGTCTATGAGACCCGAGGCGACTGACAATACCCACCGCTCTGCCCTCTCTCTTCTCACTCCTGGCATCCTGCCCACCCCCCACCTTGCAGCTTCCTCACTCGCAGCGCCACCGCCAACAGCAGCACAGCTGTGGCCCCTGACGAGTCTGTCTATGAGATCGTGCCCCGAGGGGGGGCAGTTGACTCCATCACCAGCTATGTGGCCAACTACATCCGCAGCTACATGCAGAGGTGAGGGCGAGGGAGCAGCCACATGCAGAGGTGAGGGTGAGGGAGCAGCCGCATGCAGAGGTGAGGCTCGTATGAGTGGCTGATGACCCAGTTTCTAGTTCCCAGAGGAATCGCGGTGGTTTCTTTCCCTCGCCAGCCATGTGGCCAGCTACATCCGCTGCAGCCACATGCAGAGGTGCGGGGACTTCTCCCTTTTCTCTCCTTCCGTGAGACCCATCCAGAAGCAGACCCGTGATAGAAGATTTGCTTTGGGAAATATAGGCTTCCTGACTCCTCTCTTCTCAAAATACCTCTTTTCTTTCCTTCCCGATGAAGTGCACTCCCTGAATTCTCTCTTCTCTCTCCTTCCGTGAGACCCGTCCAGAAGCGGACCGGTGATAGATGAGGTGTCATTGAACTAGGCAAAGAAGGCACAGCTTCGTTGACTCCCTAGCTTCCCTTTTCTGCCTCCTCGAGGCACACCCAGACGAAGACCCCAACTCCCTTGCTTGCTGCAGACCTCATTCCATCCCGACCCCTGCTTGTTCCCTGCCCAAAGAAAGCATGCGTGAGGAGTCTATTTTTGAGGCGCCTCAAAAATAGACCTCATTCCATCCCGACCCCTGCTTGTTCCCTGCCCACAGCAATCAATGAAAACGCAGCTACGTTGACTCCTTGACCTCCCTCTTCTCCACCCTCGAGACGCTCCCAGATGAAGACCCCCCAACTCCCTCACAGCAGACGTCCCAGACTCAGAAGTCACCAACCTTCCCTCCCCCCTTGCACCCAACCCAACAGGCAAGGAAGGCACAGCTACGTTGACTCCCTCACCCCTCCCTCCCTCTTCGCCATTCTTGAGACCCATCCAGACGAAGACCCCAACTCCCTCACAGCAGACACTTGATTCAATCACATACACACGCCCCTCCCGCCCCATCCCCCCTCCTCCCATTCGCAGGCAAGGAGAACGCAGCTACGTTGACTCCTTGACCTCCCTCTTCGCCATTCTTGAGACCCATCCGGACGAGGACCCCAACTCCCTCACAGCAGATTTCGCCCTCCTCCCCCTCCCCTCCACCGCCTCCTCCCTCTCCCCTCTCTCCTCCAATCCAATCGCTGCTGCCGCAGCCGCTGCCACGTCAGCATCTGCCATGTCAGCAGGGGCGGGCAATGGGAGGGCGCCAGGTGTCGGGAGGAGCTTGGAGAGTGAGACAGCTCAGCTGGTGATGGCTTTGAGGAGGAACCTAGAGTCTAGATCACGGCTTTATCCAGAAGAGGAGCTACAGCAGCTCTTCCTGATGAATAACCTCAATTATCTGGTGAAATCCATGTAAGTGAGTGGGCTTTATGGGGGGGTAAAACTTATAGTGAGGCTTGGAGGGAGCTACAGCAGCTCTTCCTTAAAGCCCAGGTCCCAAATTAGTCAAGCATGCATCAAACTGGGCCCAGTTTGATGCTGACCGTGCTGGCGAACAAACCAAGAAAAAAAAAGAACCAACTGTTCCTTCGCCACAGTGAGAGGCAAAATCGAGGTTGGAATATCTACGGTGGAAATCAACTTTGCAAACTGGGCCCAGTTTGATTCGTGCAGTTTCCACCGTTAGATCGGGCTTGCCAAGCCTAACTCCAAACCCTGCTCTCGTCAGGTTTCCAATCAACGGCTGTAAGTGAGCTTACAATTTGGGACTTCATGTGTCCCTGTGTCCCGTGAGATCCTCGTGTGACCCAACTTGAGCTCACCCCAAATCAAACTGGGCCCATCTTGCATATGAACCCTGCGCTAAGTAACAGAATCACGTTTTTTCACACCCAATAAAACAATCGTTTTTTTTTTCCCCCAACCAGCCCAAATTCTGCCCCTGGAGTTGCGTGAACTAATTTGGGATCTGGGCTTTAAGAACAACCTCAAATATGTGGTGAAATCCAGGGCTTTAAGGAGCAGCCTAGCTTGGATTTTGCACTGCAAGTCTGTGTCTTGACTTGCTTTGACTTGTTTTCATCTGGTTTGACTTGCGCTGACTTGTTTTGATCTGGTTTGACTTGCTTTGACTTGTTTTGATCTGATTTGACTTGGCAGGAATGACTGGCACGGGTGGCACTCACAGGGCATTGAAAAGAACCTGTCGGCTGTGAGGAGGTACGGTTTACTTCGGAAGTGGTCATAGGAAGGTATGGGTGCGAGAAGGTATGGGTGCGAGAAGGTGTGGATGCGAGAAGGTATGGGTGCGAGAAGGTATGGGTGCGAGAAGGTATGGATGCGAGAAGGTATGGGTGCGAGTAGGTATGGGTGCGAGAAGGTATGGGTGCGAGAAGGTATGGATGCGAGAAGGTATGGGTGCGAGAAGGTATGGGTGCGAGTAGGTATGGGTGCGAGAAGGTATGGGTGCGAGAAGGTATGGTGCGAGAAGGTATGGGTGCGAGAAGGTATTGGTGCGAGTAGGTATGGAGTAGGTATGGGTGCGAGTAGGTATGGGTGCGAGTAGGTATGGGTGCTAGAAGGTATGGTGGCTTTCTCTGATTGCCCCCTCTTTTCTCCCTCGTTTCCCCCCAGGGAGGGCGGCAATGATCTCGTGGTGGCCATAGCTGATCTGCACGATGACAGAGTGATATAGAGTGGTTCTGAGTGATACAGCCCTCTTTATTTCCTTCCCCATCCCACCCCTCCATCTCAGGGAGGGCGCTAAGGACCTTATGGTGGCCATCGCTGATCTGCACGATGACAGAGTGGTGCAGCAGCATGCGGGGGCGTTCCAGTCACTCGCCCTACTCAAGGTATGATGTGCAGTGTGCAGTGTGCAGCGTGCAGCGTGCAGCGTGCAGGGTGCAGTGTGCAGTGTGCAGCGACGATGCGGTGCAGCCATCCCACAGAACTGCTGTGAATCGTCTTTTTCTCTCTCTTTTTCCTGACTCCCTACTCCATCCCCATCACAGGTGATGACAGCCCTCAGCACCAACGACGATGCGGTGCAGCCATCCCACAGAACTGCTGCGGACTATGTCAAGGCAGAGATGCAACGGTGAGATGACATGTAACAGCGAGATGACATTCGACAGTAAAATAACATGTATTTGTGAGAATACGACGACAAGTAACGGCAAGATCACTTGTTACGGTTTGATGCCATGTAGCAGTAAAAGAGGCAGTAGCACTGGCCTTTTCTGGCGATTGGCTGAGTATCCGACGAGATTAGCACTCCACTGTCAATTCTCCATCCTTAAACCCTTAATGCCGCATATAGCACAGTTGGCAGAGACAATGAGCTATCCTGGCAATGGGCTGACGGTGCCTCTTATTCCCCCCTTCTCAACCATCCACTATTCACCATCCCCCCTGCGTGCAGATTGAAGCGGTTCAACTCGGCATTTGAGGAGCTCCAGGAGAGGCAGAGGCACTGGGCCATTCCTGACGATGGGCTGAAGGTGCCTCAGGCTCCTCCCTTCCCCACCGTCTAGTCTTCATTCTTCCTCCTGTCTTCCCTGTGCAGTCTAAAACGGTTCAACTTGGCATTTGAGGAGCTCCAGGAGAGGCAGAGGCACTGGGCCATTCCTGACGATGGGCTGAGGAGGAAGATCCGGGCGAAATGGGCGACCACGATCAAGGAGCGATACAGGAAGATGCTGCTGCCGTACTGGTGAGAGTGTGAGAGATAATCAGTTTATTTCTGTGTGTGTTTATGATTATTGGTTTCTCTACCACCCCCCTTTCTCGTTCTTATCGTCTAATGTCTAATAACGTTTTGCAGGGATGACTTGACATCATGCAAGTTCTATGCCTTCACCCCAGAAAGAGTGGAGGAAATTATTCAGCACACTTTCTTTATGGACCCTTCGGACTGAAACTTGAAATGTTTATCAATGCCCTTGAAATTGGAGAATCGAATGCTTATCAATGCTTCGTCCGTCGTTATTGAACAGTCTGTAGCTGTTACTTACTACAATCGCGAATACCAGTGATGCAACATTCCCCATCAACATGCACACTATCATCCTCCCTCCTGCTCGGTATACGGGGTATCCACAACCGTCCGATTTTGATCGGAGGGCTCTCGTCTGCGGTTCCGCAGATCCCAGCGATTTCCCGCCATTTTCGAAGCGCACAGCTGTATCAAACGGTAACTGGTAGGAGCTAAAAATGGGTGTCTTCGGTTGAATGCAGCTCTTCCAGTTCATTCCTTTTCTCCACTTCCTCTCCAGTATTTCGTAGGACGGACTCTGCAAGACAGCGGAAAACAGGACATGGTTCTTTCGCGTGTGCTACTCGGCGATCTTTCAAGTGTTTCTACCAGATCTGATCTTCTTAACCTCTTCCACTCACGACCAACGGCTCTTTCGATTCTCACTTCCCGCACGTTCGAGTTCATATAAAATAAACTCTCCTTTTTTAGGGTTGCGGCGATTACTAGTGGGCAATAGACCCGGAGGTAAAGCGTGGCACGCCAGATGATAAGCACCACGGGATGGAACAGAGCACGGGGAAGTTTCTCCGTTGGTTCCGGGTGTCAGAGAATGTGTTGCCGGATAAGGTGACAGCTGGTGCGTATAACGGGGTCTTGACTGTAGCGGTGCAAGGCCCCGCCTGAGGCGGCTAAGAGGAAGCTGGAAGTGACTGCGGAGATAAAGCGCGCGCGGCTCGGATAATAATCGCGGACATCTAGTGCAGCGTGCCGCTGGGATGCTTGTGGTTGTCTTAAAAGGCGTGGCATTCATGAGGTTGACTGTACAGATTGTTCGCATGAAGGCGTAGTGAGACATACACGCAGAAGGCCAATAGCTATTCACGACATGAAACTCACGGCACGACATGAAACTCATGGCACGACATGAAACTCACGGCACGACATGAAACTCATGGCACGACATGAAACTCATGGCACGACATGAACTCACGGCACGACATGAAACTCATGGCACGACATGAAACTCATGGCACGACATGAAACTCACGGCATGACATCATGTCCCTTCCCCTGTGTCTCCCTCCCTTTATTCGTTGAAATCACTCGTCGAAGTCTCTCAGGGTCCAGATCCATAAGATCCGTCGCCTGAATGCAGCAGACTCGCCGTCACTCCTCCTCTGCGTCCTTGCCGATTCCCAGCCAGTCTTGAAACGCATTGTAGGGCCAGCTTCAAAACCCTTTTCTGCTCAGGTACACGTTTTCCTTCTCAGCATCCCCAGCCTCCCTAACGTCCCTCCAAGTCCTCCTAAGGTGTGATCGACAAACCAATGGGAATATCAATGGGGATTTCGATGGGGCGCTTGCAGCAGCGGGGGCCAGTCTTAGGCGAGTAGCAGCAGCGAGGGCGAACTGTGGGGAACCCCTGGCAGCATTGCTGCCCGCAGCAGAAGCTTCCGGTTTCCTCCCCACTGCTGTCAATCCCAGGGCAGCATTCCCCGCCCCTCATGCCAGGAATACTGCAGCACTGGGGCTTTAAGTTGTCGTTGCAGCATACGCTCCCGCCGCAGCAGGATGATTTTTCCGGGCAGCCGCACTGCCCGCCGCAGCATTTCACGCCGCCTGCGCAGCACTTGCCGTTGCAGCAGGTGCTTCCGGGCTCGCAGCACTTGCCGTTGCAACAGGTGGACCCGTATTTGCAGCAGGAGCCGCCGCAGCAGAAGCTGGTGCGCATGCTGCAGCAGGTGCCGGCAGTGGTTGGGTCGCTGGTGGGCGAAGGCAGGCAGCAGGTGAGACCCTGAGATTCTCCTCCCAAGCAGCACTTGCCGCCACAGCAGCGAGGGGAAATTCCCTGTGAAGTCCATTGCTGGTTAGGGAGAAGGAAGAGGGATCAGCCTGTAGTAGAAGGCAGCAGCTCCCATTGCAGGTAATCTAGTAAAGAAGCAGAATGTGGTGGGACATGCAAGTGTGCGTATTTTGAGAACTCACCAGGCAGCAGCTGCCGTTGCAGTGAATCTGGGGCCCATAGCACCCGAACCGGCCCTTCTCAGTATCTGCTGAGCTGGCCTCGAGAACCAGAGGGCACGGCTGACGTGGCGGGATGCATGGCCGGTTAACAGGGTCAATGGGATCTATGGGGTCAATGGGCTCCTGGCATCCGCCAACGCGCTTGCAGATGGGATCTGGGAACTTGGTGAATATCTGCCGCCTGGGCGCAGAGGATGCTTCAATAGAAGGGGTCTCGTTTGTGGCAGAATCACCTGCTGCTGCTGTAGAGATAGCTGCTAAAGGGTCATTGGAGGATGGTTTGGCAAGACTGTTGAGATTGGAGTGGGTGGGCGCAGAGAACGAGCTGGTGAGAGCAGAAGAAACGAGAAGGAAGACTGAGAGGATTCGCAGGAAAGAAGCCATTGCTGCAGAGTCGACGAGCAAAACGATGAATTGGTGGGTGAGAGGACCAATTTTTGACTCCATGAATTATGTGCTCTCCTTCTACTCCAATTTGTGCATCTCGTGTTCGTGTTCCCCAGGTCTGTTGGGGGCTGCAGTCACGCCGCAATTTTCAGTGCGTCTGAGGGGAGTTCAGCGTGGTTATGTGCGGTTCAATGGGTTTTGCTTTCAGGAGGAATTTCTGGAGTCGGGAACTTGGGGCATTGGGGGAGGCTCCTATTAGCTGAACAGAGGGAAGGCGACGCGAGGGGGTGTAACCTGGCCGACTATTGCAGGAGAGAGGTTGCGGGCCAGTCGCTGATTGCGCGTTTACACGTAGCGTGTCACGCTTTTCAGAACCAGATTTTACTCCGCGCAGCCTCGTCAAGCCAGCAAAAGAGATGGATAGTGCAAATACGTTGAAACATTGTGTAAGTCCTCTACATATTGTGTAGGTAAGTAGTATCAATTGTTGCGAAGTTGATGAACACGGCTCTTCTAGACGCCCGTCAGCTGGTCGTTCTCGCGAATCTAACCTTCGCCGACCAGAACCGCCGCAGAGTAACAGCAGCCTCGTTTTCGTTTGCTGCATGTAACCGCTTCTCGAATTTTGTGAAATCGCCCGAGCCTAAATTCCGCCGCCGGAGCTGTCAGCAGAACTGACACCTGTCAACCCGTCAACCAATCAGTCGCACGTCAGTCAGTTTCCCGTAAACTTCATCTCAACCGTCTGAGACGTTTACGGCATGGCTCCTCACTCAATCGGGGCCGTCCCGAAGAGATCACCTAGCAAAAAGAATTCGCCCCTTTCCACAAACCCTCCACACACAGACCAGGAAACCGAACTAAATCGTCTTGAAACTTAGCGTTTTGGCTGCATGACCAAAGTTATTTTTCCCCAGGCTTTTCAACACCACCACCAGTTGTCGTGCCTAGCTGCTTTGCAACCGTGCGATCCGAAATTTATAACCCTGTTCCCCTTCTAGTCATTTCCCACCTCCGTACGCTCTAGTGCTGCAAGCCTATCATCTAATCAGCATTCTCTGTTTCGAAAATCGGCGAGCTTCTAGTCGAGTTCCTTCCTCTGAAGCCTTGGGATTGATTACCTGGACATTCTTCTGCTCGTTCCGTTATGGGCGGCGCGTTGGCCAAGTCGAATGAGCGAGATGCCAATGGGAAGGTGGTTCTTATAACGGGGTGCTCCTCTGGAGGAATTGGTTATGCCATCGCCGAGTAAGGCTCACATACGCTTCTGCCTTCGCTATAATCCAGGCATTCGTCGTGCTCACATGCGGCGTGCTCACATGCGGCGTGCTCACACGCGGCGTGCTCACATGCGGCGTGCTCACATGCGGCGTGCTCACACGCGGCGTGCTCACATGCGGCGTGCTCACATGCGGCGTGCTCACATGCGACGTGCTCACATGCGGCGTGCTCACATGCGGCGTGCTCACATGCGGCGTGCTCACATGCGACGTGCTTACATGCGGCGTGCTCACATGCGGCGGGCATTTTGGGATCAAGCTTGGCTGGATGTGCATCGTGCGAGAGGAGTATATTTTTTAGGAGCCTAAAAAATAGACTCCTCACGCATGGTCTATTTTTGAGGCGCCTCAATAATAGACTCCTTTTTTGGGATCAAGCTTGGCTGGATGTGCATCGTGCGCTTGATTTTGTCACGTTAACACAAGCCATGTCGCTTTTTCTTTGTCATTTTCCTCACCTTGCTTCTTTGCAAAAGTCAAGCCACGTCATTCTCCACTGCCTTTGCGTACTCTCCACACCCTTGCCACGTCATCGCTTTAGGGAGTTTCATCGGCGCGGAGCCAACGTGTTCGCCACGTCACGCCGGGTCGACACGATGAAGGGCCTCAAGGAGAAAGGGATGCACACGCTGCCACTCGACGTCACATCTGAGCCGTCCATCCAGGTGATCCGACGGTCGTGATCTTGCCTGTGCGAGAGATCCACATCTGAACGGCCCACGACTTTTTCAAAACGATCGGTCGTTCTTGCTGCTATTGGGTGGATTGGCCACCCCATTTCACACTTATGCCCCCCACCACCCACCCACCTCCTCCCCCCCCCCCCTTTTCACCCACCCACCCACCCACTCTCCCCCCCAACCCCCCTTCGCTCCTCTCCTTCCCCCCCCCTCCCCCCCCCCCCCCCCCCCCCCCAAACCCCACGCTTCCAGGCGGCAGTGAAGGAGGTGACTAGTGCAACAGGGCGAGTTGACGTGCTTGTGAATAACGCGGGCTGTGGGCTACCGGGGCCGCTAGCAGAAGTACCCGTCGCGAAGATCAAGCAGGTGGGAGCATGCGCGTGGTTTTTTTTTTTTTTTTTTTTTTTTTTTTTTTTCGTATTATTCTTTCCGACTGCCATTTCATGTCGTATTTTTCTTTCCATTTCAAAAACCACGACCGCCCTGCCTCCCCCTTCTTCCTCTTCTTGTCCCGTTTTCCAATCTCTCCGCTTCTGCTTTTCCAATCTCTCTCCCCCCCCCCCTCAGGTCTACGACACAAATCTCTTTGGTGCGTGGTGTTTGGGCCCCTTAAAAACTACACCCATCCTCTCTCTCCCCCCTCCTCTCACCCATCCTCTCTCCCCCCCTAGGTCTACGACACGAATCTCTTTGGTGCGTTGGCGCTGTCACAGGCGGTGATTCCCATCATGCACAAGCAGAAGGGCGGGCGGATTATTAATGTTTCCAGTGTCGCTGGTTACACCTACAGGTAACAGCTGAGGCTATTAATTCATATTTTATATTTTCAGTGTTCCTGGCTACACTTACAGGTAACAATTCAGACTAGAGGTTAGGATTCAGTCGATGTAGCCCTTCATGCAGAAGCAGAAGGGTGGCCGGATTATCAACGTCTCTAGTGTTGCTGGCTACACCCACAGGTAAGTGATGAGGCTAGATGCCCTTTACAGGTACGAGATGAGGGTAACCTCAAACCTGGCTACGCATGTATCTCTGCTTTCACACCGTTTCCCTGTAAATGGCATGAAAGGTTACAGCATTAAAATTCATTTTCTGTTTATTTTGACCCCTTGTTGCATGACACACTAGGCCGTTTGTGGGGACCTATGGCAGCAGCAAGGCGGCTTTGAGCGCAGTTACCAACTGCATGCGCGTGGAAATGAAACCTCTGGGGATCGGCGTGGTGCTCGTAACACCTGGTTACATCCGAACAAACATTTTCAGGTGCTATTTCTACGCAACTCATAACTGTAGTCATTCCGGGTGGCTGCCCTAAACACGGTGGGTCACCCGTGCTGTCAATCGTCTGAATGCTATCCACCTTCCTTGATCTCATACAAAGTGCGTAACTGCATTTGCATGTCCATCATACCTCCCATCCACAGCACAAATGATTCCATCTTCATCTCCCACATACTTGCTCCCCTCAACCCCCCCCCTCTCCTCAACACCCCCCTCCCCTCCCCCCCCCCCCTCCCTCCTCTCACTAACGTCCGTCCTCCCTCCCATACCGTCTCCCCATCTGCTCACTTTCTTTGCTGCAGCAAGAATGTGACACACATTCCCGTGCTCCCACCATCGAGCCCGTTTAAAGCCATGGAGATTAATATCCGTGAATCTTACGCCAAACGGGCCCTGAACCAGTCATTTCCACCCGCGTCCGATCTGGCAAAACGTATTGCTGACGCAGCACTAAGCCCGAATCCACCAATCAGGATATTGTTCGGCACAAGCGCGCTTCCTGCTGTGATTGCAGGGTCTATGCCCCTGTGGCTTCAAGATTTTGTGTACTCCCGGCTGTTTGGGAGCGGGAAAAATCTGTAACCATGCCGAAGTATGTGTCAATTCTCTCATCATAATCACAAATTTAATGGGTTTAAGGGCGAATTATCAGAAAGAATAATTGAACTAGAATGTGTGAGTACAAGGGTATATAGACTAGGGTGTTGTACCCTCTAAGGCACAATCCAGTATAGTCTACAGTAACAACCTAAGTTACATTTGACACACCCCCTAGACTATATAGGGGCAGTGCCTAACAGGGAAAGAAGCAGCTCAGGGCGGCACTACTAGTCCAGCCTCTGAGACAAGGGTCTACAGACCAGTCAAAAGGAGTACAGACAAGACAAGGGCAAGACCAGGGCGGCACTACTAGTCCAGCCACTAGGAGAGGCCACAAGGCCAGTCAGGGTAAAATATATATACGAAGGACAATACAAGGTCAAGGCCCTAGCAAGTGAGAGGCTAAAGGAACAAGACCTAGCTATACACAGTGCCGCTGATGATCTTTAGGCGCAAGCGCCTTCGTAAAGATATCAGCTGTGTTGGCACCGGAGGCCAAGTGTACTACGCGCGCCTGGCGGCGCTGCTGGAGCTCACGCAAGAGGAAGTACCGCAGCTGGATGTGCTTCGCTCTGCCCTCGAGTCGAGGCTCCTGACACAGGAGGATCATGGCCTTGTTGTCAGCGTACAGGACCGCGGCAGAGCTAGGCCGCTCACCTAAGTCAGTGAGCAAGAAGGTCAGCCAGCGGAGCTCCTGTGCCGCCATGGCACCGGCGTAGATCTCGGCCTCACAGCTAGACTGGGCAACAGACGAGGAGCGGGTACCTCTCCACGAGACGGCACCTGTACCAAGGCTGAAGCAGTAGCCCTGAGAGGACCTGAGGGTCTCGGCGTTGTCTGCCCAAGAAGCGTCTGTGTGTCCAGTAAGGACCGCTGGCCTCCGTCCTCCCAGCACTAACCCCATGCCCGATGTACTTGCAAGATAACGCAAAACCCTCTTAGCGGCAGACCAGTGCTCAGGTCGGTGTCTGCCTGGAGCCACAAAACGAGCCAGGATGCTGAGAGGGTATGCGAGATCTGGGCGAGTGCAAGTCATCAGGTAAATAAGGCAACCCACCAGCTCTGCGTAAGGACCACTGGGCTCTGCTGACTCCTCAGGAACTGGAGCCGAGAGCCTGTGGTCTAGAGGCACAGGAGTGGGCTGTGCAGAGGAGAACTGAAGGCCGAACCTCTGAAGGACCTGGCGCACCAAGTGTGACTGAATCAAAGTGATGGTGCGCGCTGCTCTATCCCTGGAGATCTGCAAGCCAAGGTAGTGGCACACTTCTCCAAGGTCAGTGCAAGTGTGTCTCTTCAGCAGCTCTGCCTTCACGGAGGCCAGTGCGTCCCTGTCTGCTGTGGCAAAGACCAGGTCGTCTATGTAAACAAGGATGTAGAACGGGGTCTGGCAAGCACGAACGAAGAGCGAGGGGTCTGCAGAGGACGGAAAGAACTGCAGGTCAGCAAGCGTAGCACGCAGCGTGTCGTGCCACGCACAGGGAGCCTGCCGCAGGCCGTTGACGGGGCGCCGCAGAAGCCACTAGGTCCAAGGAGGGAAGGTACCAGTGAAGCCTTGAGGGCGGCGCATGTAGACCTGCTCGTGTAGACTGCCTTGAAGAAACGCAGTGGAGAAGTCGAGGGAGTGAAGCTTGTAGTCACGCTGAGCTGCTACGTGTAGCAGCACCCGAAGAGTAGTCATCTTCGGGGTCAGAGCGAAGGTCTGGAAGAAGTCCACCCCCTCATGCTGACTGAAACCTCTAGCCATGTAGCGCGCCTTGAACACAGGCGGCTCTCCAGGAGGGCGCTTCACCTTGAAGAGCCAGCGGCCATCGACTACGTTCACCCTAGGTGGGGGAACTGCGTCGACGTAGGTGCCGGTGGATCTCCAAGGTGCCATCTCCTGCTCTATGGCAGCTATCCACTGAGAGGCCCAGGGTCCCGAGACCGCCTCAGCGTAAGTGCGAGGAGTCGGGATGTCGAAAGCGTCGGGGACACCCTCAGGGACTAGAAGCATAGAGTAGAGATGGGGAGCAGCCTCGGACAGGAAAGCAAGCTCGTACTGGCGATCCTCCAGGACGTCACTGCGGAGGGCAGGAGCACCCCCGACAGACGGAGGACAGGCAGGGTCAGAGACCAGAGCGGTGGCGTAGTCAGGCGGTGGGTAGAGGCGAAGTCAGCGACTGCAGCGACAAGGGTGTCAAGGCTCGAAACCGGAACAGACGGGTCGGTAGCGAGAGAGGCAAGGACCCGAGGAACAAGAGGACGAGCGGCACGCATGTAGTCATACACAGGGGGGGGAGCAACGACTAGGGAGGACGGAGGGGGCGGCGGGAGAAGGGGAGGACGAGACGCGTGGGAACGAAGCAACATAGGGTGAGAGCGCAAGACAAGGGAGACAGGTCGAGCACGGGAGGGACGGCGAGACCAGACGTGAGACGGAGGAGCCGGGTCAGGGGACAGAGGAGGGGACACAAGAGGGGAACGAGGGGGGAAACGGGCCGGAGACGAGTCCGGAGGAGGGAACACAGGGCCGTAGACAGGAGGAGGAGGAGGCACAGGCACGGGGTCAGGGGACGGAAGGCCGAGCAGGCGAAGAGCGGACACCGGCGGGGACTGCTGCGGCGGCAGTGTGACACCGACACCGGGACCGCAAGCTGCCTGGCGGCTACCTCCACAACACTCCACGCCAGCACCCCCAGAAGGAACACCCCCAGAGCTCAGAACCCCTCGAGCACCGGTACCACCCCCAGGCCCGCCGGGACAAGCCACGACAGGAGTCCCAGGACTAGTACCCACCCCAACTCCAGCACCCCCAGAGGCAACGAACTGCTGCGGCGACGGCTGCGGCGGCGGCGACGGTGATGACGGCTGCGACAGCGGTGGCGACGGCGGCTGCGGAGGCGGCGGAGGAGGAGACACCTCAGAAGGGGCAGGCGGCGAGGACTGCGCCGCAGGACCACGTGAGTCAGCAGACTCCTCAACCGGGACAACCGACGTAAGTGGGGTGGCGTGGGACACACCAGAGGGGGCAGGACGGGGAGGGGGAGGAGGAGGGGCGGCGACGACCGGGGAAGGGGTGACCAGGAAGAGGGGGGGGGTAACCGGGGGACCTCGGTGGGGGAAGCGGCGGAAGAAGGAGACGGACTCGTCAAAGGTGACGTCACGGGAGTGAAAGAACCTGTGAGACGGCGGGTGGTAGAAGTGCAAGTTAGACGCGTCAAGGGGGAAGCCGAAGAAGAAACAGGGAAGGGCGCGGGTAGTGAGCTTGTCCGTGCCAGAGGCACGAACGTGAGCAAGGCAGCCCCAGAAGTAGAACGCAGACGTGTCACCAGATGACCCAGACAAGAGGAGGGTCGGCGAAACCTGAGGCTGCTTGAGGTGCGGCCACAGGTTAAGCTGGTGAGCGGCGTAGCGAACGGCGAACAGCCACAGAAAATGTGGTGCCCCGGCATGGATCATGGAGGTGCGAGCCACCTCTATTGTGAGAGTACGACCCCGTTACACCACTTGTCCCTTTTCTTATTTCCTTCCTCTTTCATTTCTCTTTTTGTCTCATCTCATTTGATTTCCTATTCTCCATTTTCCACTAACCTTTGGTTTATCCTCCTATTTATTATTATATCACCGACCAGGCTTGGGATGTACTGGTGCGCTATCTGGCGTAATCCTGCCATAATCCCTTAAAGCCAATAGCCTCGCGTGGCTATACGCAGGGTGATTCTATCTTCTAGAAGGGTCTATTCCCTTAGGAGAAGATAAACCCGCTTACGTGATGTACTTAGGAAGTATAAATGCGCCTTGTACTGATCGATTGAGCAAACATTTCCTCGACACATTCGATCCTGTGACACTTGGTAATCAGAGCTTTTCTCACTCGGCCGCGCTCAACAAAGCAGCAGCAGCGGGAAAACCTGCCTCGAAAAACCGCCGGGGGCGACCAATTCGACGCCGATTCTGGTAAGCACCAGCTCCGCGCTTTTTCGAATCAACCCCCCGCGTGTGTTTTGAACAGGATGGCAACCTTCGACAACGCCAAGGTTACCCAACAGCCCTTCGCGCGCATCGCAACCCTTCAGGAGGAGATGCGAGCGGATCGCGAAGCGTGGCGAAACGAGTTCGAGCGAGTAACTCGACTCGCCGGAGCGCAGCACGACTCGACAACGGCAACAACGCAGCAGTCGCAGCAGTTTCTCGAGGCTCCGAAACCGCGCCCACCTGAGCCGTTCGATCCGAGCGATCGAAACTCCGACGTCCGCAGATGGATCGCCGGCATGGAGATCTACTTCGCAGCCGTCGGATGGAGCTCGCCAGTCTGGGACGGTCAACGCGTACGACTCGCGGCGACACTGATGCGAGGGCCGGCACTCGAGTGGATTGGTGGTAACAGTACCTTCATCCACGGTGAAGCCATGTGGCAGCAGTTCCGCGCCGACCTGCTGAAACGATTCGAGCCGATAAATTCGAGTTTCCTTGCCCGGGAAAAAATTCATCGCCATCGACAGTTCGGGAGTGTAGCACAGTACACGCAGCAGA
Organism: Closterium sp. NIES-67; assembly: GCA_027943415.1. Classification (NCBI taxonomy): domain Eukaryota; kingdom Viridiplantae; phylum Streptophyta; class Zygnematophyceae; order Desmidiales; family Closteriaceae; genus Closterium; species Closterium sp. NIES-67. The sequence goes on from BQMB01000798.1 coordinate 258,674, forward strand.
TGGAGGAATTTTATAACCGAATTCCCGACTTGACCGAAGGGGAAAAAGTACAGTCGTACCTCGCCGGGCTGAAGACCGAAGTCAAACAACAAGTGGCAGCGTCAAACTACGCGAGCTACAGTGACGTCGTTTCGGCAGCGGAGCGTTTCAACATGGTCAACGCCGGGACACGACGGGCGCACATCGGCAGTATGCGACAGGGCGACCGCTCGGCTCACCCCACGTTCGCCGACCCGATAGAAGTCGACAAGTTCGAGGGGCGGCCACGTCCGAAAAACACCAACTATACGTGTGATTTTTGTGGGGTGCCGGGACATCGAATTTTCGACTGCAACAAAATGAAAACCGCACGCGCAGAGTATCGGGCACGCAACAGTGGTGGAAATCCTTTGGCCAATCAGAAGCAAAAAAACGGGACTCGCCAGTGATTGCGGATCTAGCTGGCGAAAAAGAAAAGATCCGGAAGCGGCCGCGGACTTCCGGAAAAATCAAATTCGACGAAGTTGATTCGACGCGAGAAGGAGGAAATGATGGGGGAAAATCTCCACCCCACGACCAGTCTTTGCCAGATAAAATCGCCGAGGAAAAATCTGACTCCGCGAAAAAGGACTCTGCCGAGACGGGGAAACTCCTTGAAGACCCAAGAAATTATAAGGATTCGTTCAAGTTATCTTACAAAGATGCTTTAATGAAAACTTGTAATTCTCGAGGGACTAGAGCCTTAGAGAAATTTCGGGAGGGACTCCAAAAGTAGCAGATAGATGTGGAGATTATACCGGTACCGGACAACTTGGGGAAAAAATTAAGGAGTGTGGAAAGAAGACGACCTTTCCACGGAGTTAACGTCCTCTCCCGACACCAGCCCACAACGACCACCCGTTCCCCAGGGAAGATGTCGGTGGAGCTGAAGCAGCTCAAGTGGAAGCTGGGGGTCGACAAGAAGCTGCAAAAACCCCAAAATCCTTCGTCTCCGGATGCATCCAGTTCTTCGGCATCAATGACGCGCACAGTCGTCAAGGAAACTCCGGGCCCAGGAGAAGAGCCGTTCTCCAAGCAGCCTCGGCCAGCTGCCAGCTCAGGAGTAGGTAGCAACACAAAGGTGTGTACGGAATATTGGGATGTACCCTATGACTCCGAGCAACGCCTGCCCCTCGTGCTCGAGGTCATCTGCAAAGGATGACGCCTCCAAGCACTCGTGGACAGCGGAGCAACACACACGGTCTGCAACAAGGCAGTAATCGACCGACTTCGGGAAGAGTACAAGCCTTCAGGGTTCTCTGCTACGATGGTGGACGGCAGCAAGTTACCAGTGTACGGCGAAGCAGTGCTACACCTACAAATCAGGCCACTGCGCTGGAGACCTGCACTCCCCATCACCAACATCAAAGGGCTTGACTTGATCTTCTGGCGAGACTTCCTGAAAAGATTCAACCCCGAGATCAATTGGGTGAACAACACCGCAATCATCTACAACAATGGACGGAGAGTACAGCTACCCAACTGGGACGATACAGGAGATATCCCAGTGGAGACACTCGCACGATTCGAGAAGGACGTGAAGCAAACCGACACCGGGTTCCTGGCGATAGCAACAGAGGTGGAGAACGATGGAGAAAAGACCTCGGAACCTCTGGGAAAGATCAAGGAATTATTGAAGGAGTTCCAAGACATTCTTCCTGACGATCTTCCGAACGAGCTACCGCCATACCGCACACATCAACACGAGATCGTGGAGGAACCGGGTTCGAAGCCGACCTTCTGAGCACCATACCGGCTCAGCCCTACGGAGCTGACCGACATGAAAAAACAGATCGAGTATCTCCTAGCCAAAGGACTCATCCGACCATCTACTTCGCCATACGGTGCCCCAGTACTCTTCACACCGAAACCGGACGGAAGCCTGCGCATGTGCATCGACTACCGAGCTCTTAACAAGCAGACAATCAAGAATAAATATCCGATACCGCGAATCGATGACCTGCTTGACCAGCTTCGGGGAGCTACGGTATTTTCCAAACTGGATCTGCGGTCCGGATACTGGCAGATACGGATGGCGGACAACTCTATCCACAAAACTGCTTTTCGAACTCGGTATGGATCGTACGAGTATTTGGTAATGCCGTTCGGACTCACCGACGCACCGGCAACGTTCCAAGCCGAAATAAACCACATTCTACGACCACTTTTGGACGAGTGCGTGGTGGTGTACCTGGACGACATCCTCATCTACTCGCGCGACAAGAAGCAGCACGTCAAACACCTGCGACGCGTCTTCGAAATTCTTCGACGAGAACGGTTCTACGTCAAACTGTCCAAGAGCGAATTCGCCCTTGAGAAGGTCCAGTTCCTAGGACACATAGTGAGCGCTCAAGGAGTTCACGTCGACCCCAAGAAAATCGAAGCCGTACGTACATGGAAGACACATGAGAACGTGAAGGAGTTGCAGCAATTCCTAGGCTTCGCTAATTACTACAACAGGTTCGTGCCACAGTATGCGAAACTCGCAGCACCACTCACGAATCTGCTGAAAAATAACACGCCCTACAAATGGGAGCCGAAGCACCAGGAAGCCGTGGAGCAGCTGAAGCAAGCACTCACGTCCGCACCGGTACTCATCTTGGCAGGTCGAGCATAGATCGGCGGACGGAACGAGGAGGAGAGGCAGCAACTCATGGCTCTGCTGCAGGCCCTGAAGCACATCGAAGAGCGGCAGGAGCAGCCCCAGCAGGCACAGCAGGGATAGCAGGGACAGCAGCGGCAGGCATGGCAAGCACAGGTGCAGCATGCGGAAGGCGAGGAGCACCATTGCTCCTCGCACTGGGCTGTAGCAGATGCCGAAGTGCTGCCAGAGCTCATGAAGAATGAACTTGCCCTCAACTATGCTCCGCACTACACCCCCAAAGGCGCTCTGCGTTCGGCTCACAGCGTGGGGGCCTGGGCTTGCATGGGGAAAAGAGGTGGCGAGGGGAGCGGCGGTGGTGGGTGCGTTAATGGTGGTGCAGAGAGGAGCGGCAGCCCTGAGTCTGCTGTGGGTATCCGCGGCATCAGCAGCAATGTGAGCTGTGGGATGAAGCCATGGGATGCAGATGGCATCAGCAGCAGCATCCTCAGCGCCGGTGGCACCAGTGTTGCCATAGAGAGCGGTGCGGGGAGGAAGAGGAAAAGCCCAGAGTGGAACTCTGGCTGTGCTACAGCTGCTCATGAGTGGCAGCACCGCAGACAGGTTCCCCATGGCTGCTACAGCCCCAGTGTGCTCGGCCCTACCGCTGCCCCACCTATTCAGTCAAATCCGGCCTCTCCCTTGTTTATGCGGTCTTATCCAGCCGCTGCCCCACCTATGCAGGAATGAATCCACTACTCAAGGGACTCTTCACACACGGGTACGCCATCGATCCCGAAATTCCCTTGGCAGAAAAACGATATCTGCTACAGTGGGACAGTGACATCGCGTAACGGAAAGGATAAAAAAAAATATGGGTACCCAATTACCCTCCTTTGCGCCAGTTACTACTCGAAGAATACCACGACGTCCTATACGCCGGACACTTCGGTAGCAACAAGATGCTGACCGGTATTGCAAAACACTACTCCTGGCCCCACTTGGCAGAGGATGTTCAGAAGTTTGTCACCTCGTGTGATACATGTCAGCGGATGAAGAGCAGCAAGCAGAAAAAGGCGGGACTACTGCAGCCTCTTCCTGTCCCAGAATTGCCATGGCAAGTGGTTAGCCTGGACTTCATCACCGGGTTACCACCTACCACCAGCGGTCATGACGCAATCCTTGTCGTCATCGACAAGTTCTCCAAAATGGGACACTTCATCCCGACACACACGACGGCACGCACCGAGGAGACAGCACACCTCTTCGTTCGTTACATCATCTCACAGCAAGGCATCCCAACCACACTCATCTCCGACCGAGACCCCAAGTTCACCAGCAAGTTCTGGAAGGAACTTATGTCTCTACTCGGGACCAAACTAGCCATGTCATCCGGTTACCATCCGCAGACAGACGGACAGACCGAGCGCCTCAACCAAATTGTTGAGCAACTCTTCCGAGCAGCCTGCAAGGACGAGATCTCCAAATGGGACCTGCACCTGCCCGTTCTAGAGTTTGCTTCCAACAACGCTACACATGCCGCTACGGGACAGATGCCGTTCTTCCTCTGCTACGGACGCCACCCACTCACACCACAGAAACCGACAACATCCGCTACAGTCCAACCTGCGCATGATTTCATCACAACCATGCTTCAGCTTTGGGATCAGACCCACAAGCGCCTCCTCGATATTCAGCAGCAACAAAAGCGCCAGGCCGATCGCCATCGCAACGACCACACCATCACGGTGGGAGACCAGGTGCTTCTTGACACCCGCAACCTGGACATCAGCCACCTCCCATCTAAACTACGACCTCGCTTCTGCGGGCCTTTCCTCATTGAAGCACAAGTCACTCCTGTTACCTTCCGCTTACGCCTGCCAGCTACCTGGAAGATTCACAACGCCTTCCATGTCCAACTTCTGAAGCCCTATCGGGATCCGAACGCGATCTTCGTCGGACGCCAACCACCGCCGCCGCCGCCCATCCTCGTCCAGAATGAATCCGAGTACAAGGTCGAGTCCGTGCTTGCACACCGCCGTTGTCGGAATGGCACCGTGGAGCTTCTCATCCGTTGGAAGGGTTATGATCCTTCTGAGGACAGCTGGGTACCTGAGTCCGACATGAGTAACGCCCGCCGTCCTCTGCATGACTACCTTTTCAAGCAGGGTGTTACTTCTACCACCCAGCTTTGAGGGGGGGAAGTTTGAGAGTACGACCTTGTTACACCACTTGTCCCTTTTCTTATTTCCTTCCTCTTTCATTTCTCTTTTTATCTCATCTCCTTTGATTTCCTGTTGTCCATTTTCCATTAACCTTTGGTTTATCCTCCTATTATAATTATATCACCGACCAGGCTTGGGATGTACTGGTGCGCTATCTGGCGTAATCCTGCCGTAATCCCTTGAAGCCTCGCGTGGCTATACGCAGGGTGATTCTATCTTCTAGAAGGGTCTATTCCCTTAGGATAAGATAAACTTGCTTACCTGATGTACTTAGGAAGTATAAAAGCGCCTTGTACTGATCGATTGAGCAAACCTTTCCTCGACACATTCGATCCTGTGACATCCATAACCAAACCGATGCGTTGCTCAGTGACCCCATTCTTCTGCGGGGAGTCCGGCAAGGTGAACGTCTGGGTGATGCCCTCCGTACGACAGAAACGACCAAGGACACCAGAGGCAAATTTGCCACTACGGTCGGAGTGGAGACTCAAGACAGGGAGACCGCGGTGGACACGCGCAGAGACAAGTCATGGGATAAGAACGGCAGGCACGTCGGCCTTCCGCTCCAGGGGGAACACAGTGGTGTAGCGCGTGTAGTCGTCGACAAGCACTAGGATGTAGCGCTCTCGACGCGGCCCATGGACGGGGGCGGGGCCCCAGACGTCCATGTGCAGAGTCTGTAGCGGTGCTACAGTAGGAGGAAACGAGGAGGAGTGAGGGGCACGGCGGAGTCGGCCTTCGATACAGGGCATGCAAGGTGGGGCTGGGGAGGAGGGAAACTCACAGAAGGACCCCGGGAGGCCTAGGACGAGACCGTGCTGTGACATGTGACGCAGACGCGGGAGCGCAGGGTGACCTAGGCGGTGGTGCCAGAGAAGAGTCGGGTGAGTGAGAGACCGACAGGAGCAGGCAGCAGCAACCGGGGGAGACGCAGTTACCCGAGGGGGGGTCCCAGCTGGGGGGGTCACCGTGTCCAGTGTGAAAAGACCGGACACCGGGTCCCGTGGGAACGTGGACAGGGGGGCACCAGTGGCGGCCTTGGTACAGACAGCGTACCGCTCGTGTCCAGGGAACGTAGTGGTGACGCCAAGGTCCTGAAGGCAGCCGACACCAACTAGGTTCCTGGAGAATGAGGGGATGTGCAGTCCTCTGAGCGAGCCCGAAGGAACCGTCGGGCAGGGGAGGGTGGTGGAACTGCGGGCGACTACAGGGCCAGAGGAGGGGTCAGCAAGAGAGACTGCGGCAGGGACAAGAAGAGGTGTCAGCGTCGTGGAGTCGCGGAAGAAGCACCGAAAAGCGCCAGAGTCGAGGGTGAAGGAGAGCGCGGCAGTGGCGGCCGGAGGCGAAGCAGCGACGGGAGCACCAAGGCTAAACAAAGCAGGTGTCACAGGATCGAATGTGTCGAGGAAAGGTTGCACTATCGATCAGTACAAGGCGCTTTTATACTTCCAGAGTACATCAAGTAACCAGGTTTTATCCTATCTAAAGGAATAGACCCTTCTAGAAAATAGAATCACCCTGCGTATAGCCACGCGAGGCTATTGGCTGTAAGAGATTACGACAGGATTACGCTAGATAGCGTGTCTAGAACATTCCATGCTTGGTCGGTGATATAATTAGAATAAGGGAAGAAACCAAAGGATAATGGAAAATGGGGAATATGAAACCAAATGAGATGCGGTAAAACGAGAAATGAAAAGGGAAGGAAATAAGAAAAGGCCAAGTGGTGTAACGGGTCGTACTCTCACACTTCCCCCCCTCAAAGCTGGGTGGTAGAAGTAACACCCTGCTTGACAAGGTAGTCATGCAGAGGACGACGGGCGTTACCCATGGCGGACGCAGGTACCCAGCTGTCCTCAGAAGGATCATAACCCTTCCAACGGATAAGAAGCTCCACGGTGCCATTCCGACGACGACGATGTGCAAGCACGGACTCGACCTCGTACTCGGGTTCGTTCTGGACGAGGACGGGCGGCGGCGGCGGCGGCTGACGTCCCACGAAGATCGTGTTAGGATCTCGATAGGGCTTCAAAAGTTGGACATGGAAGGCGTTGTGAATCTTCCAGGTAGCTGGCAGGCGTAAGCGGAAGGTAACAGGAGTGACCTGGGCTTCAACGAGGAAAGGCCCGCAGAAGCGAGGTCGAAGTTTAGATGGGAGATGGCTGATGTCCAGGTTGCGGGTGTCAAGGAGAACCTGGTCTCCCACGGAAATGGTGTGGTCGTTGCGATGGCGATCGGCCTGGCGCTTCTGTTGCTGTTGAATGTCAAGGAGGCGCTTATGGGTCCGATCCCAAAGCTGATGCATGGTTGTGATGAAGTCGTGTGCAGGTTGGACTGTTGCTGGTGTTGTCGGTTTCTGTGGTGTGAGTGGGTGACGTCCGTAGCAGAGGAAGAACGGCGTCTGTCCCGTAGCGGCGTGTGTAGCGTTGTTGTAGGCAAACTCCAGGACGGGTAGGTGCAAGTCCCATTTGGAGATGTCGTCCTTGCAGGCTGCTCGGAGGAGTTGCTCAACAATTTGGTTGAGGCGCTCGGTCTGTCCGTCTGTCTGCGGATGGTATGCGGATGACATGGCGAGTTTGGTGCCGAGCAGAGACATAAGTTCCTTCCAGAACTTGCTAGTGAACTTGGGGTCTCGGTCGGAGATGAGTGTAGTTGGGATGCCATGCTGTGAGATGATGTGACGAACGAAGAGTTGTGCTGTCTCCTCGGTGCGTGCCGTCGTGTGTGTCGGGATGAAGTGTCCCATTTTGGAGAACTTGTCAATGACGACAAGGATGGCGTCATGACCGCTGGAGGTAGGTGGTAACCCGGTGATGAAGTCTAGGCTAACCACTTGCCATGGTTGTTCTGGGACAGGAAGAGGCTGCAGTAGTCCCGCCTTTTTCTGCTTGCTGCTCTTCATCCGCTGACATGTATCACACGAGGTGACGAATTTCTGGACGTCGTCTGCCATATGGGGCCAGTAGTAGTGTTTGGCGATACCGGTGAGCGTCTTGTTGCTACCGAAGTGTCCGGCGTAGAGGACGTCGTGGTATTCTTCGAGTAGTAACTGGCGCAAAGGAGGGTAATTGGGTACCCAGATTTTTGTGGATCCCTTCCGGTACGCGATGTCACTGTCCCACTGTAGCAGATGTCGCTTTTCTGCCAAGGAAATTTCGGGGTCGATGGCGTACCCGTGGGTGAAGAGTCCCTTGAGTAGTGGATTCATCCCTTCGACCTGAATCGCGGCAACGTGTGCAGGCCGGCTGAGCGCGTCTGCTTTGTTCTTGTGGCCGGGCTTGTACACGATGTCGTAGTGGAAGTGTGTCTCGAGGAAGTCGATCCACCGGACCTGCCGCCTGGAAAGGTTGGGTTGTGTCTTCAAATATTTCAGGCTGCAGTGGTCGGTGTAGACGGTTGTTCTTCGTCCTTCGAGATAGCATCTCCACGCTTTGAAGGCGATGATGATAGCAAGAGCCTCTTTGTCGTGTATCGGGTAGTTGAGTTCTGCCCCGTGCAGTTTCTTGCTGAGGTAGGCAATGGGTTGCAGTCCATTCCCTTGGTCTTGCATCAAGACTGCTCCCACGGCCTGATCACTGGCGTCTGCTTCAATGACGTAGTCACGTTCGGGATCTGGCAAGATGAGCACTGGTGCGGATGTTAGTGCTTGTTTCAGCTGCTCCACGGCTTCCTGGTGCTTCGTCTCCCATTTGTAGGGCGTGTTCTTCTTCAACAGATTCGTAGTGGTGCTGCGATTTTCGCATATTGTGGCACGAACCTGTTGTAGTAATTAGCGAAGCCTAGGAACTGCTGCAGCTCCTTCACGTTCTCGGGTGTCTTCCACGTACGTACGGCTTCGATTTTCTTGGGGTCGACGTGAACTCCTTGAGCGCTCACCAAGTGTCCTAGAAATTGGACTTTCTCCAGGGCGAATTCGCTCTTGGACAGTTTGACGTAGAATCGTTCTCGTCGAAGAATTTCGAAGACGCGTCGCAGGTGTTCGACGTGCTGTTTCATGTCGCGCGAGTAGATGAGTATGTCGTCCAGGTACACCACCACGCATTCGTCCAGAAGTGGTCGTAGAATGTGGTTCATTTCGGCTTGGAACGTTGCCGGCGCGTTGGTGAGTCCGAACGGCATGACCAAATACTCGTACGATCCGTACCGAGTTCGAAAAGCAGTTTTGTGGATAGAGTTGTCCGCCATCCGTATCTGCCAGTATCCGGACCGCAGATCCAGTTTGGAAAATACCGTAGCTCCCCGAAGCTGGTCAAGCAGGTCATCGATTCGCGGTATCGGATATTTATTCTTGATGGTCTGCTTGTTAAGAGCTCGGTAGTCGATGCACATGCGCAGGCTTCCGTCCGGTTTCGGTGTGAAGAGTACTGGGGCACCGTACGGTGAAGTAGATGGGCGGATGAGTCCTTTGGCTAGAAGATACTCGATCTGTTTTTTCATGTCAGTCAGCTCCGTAGGGCTGAGCCGATATGGTGCTCGGAAGGTCGGCTTCGAACCCGGTTCCTCCACGATCTCGTGTTGATGCGTCCGGTATGGCGGTAGCTCGTTCGGTAGGTCGTCAGGAAGAATGTCTTGGAACTCCTTCAGCAATTCCTTGATTTTTCCTGGAGGTTCCGAGATCTTCTCCTTGCCGTCTTCCACCTCTGTCGCTATTGCCAGGAACCCGGTGTCGGTCCGCTTCACGTCCTTCTCGAATCGTGCGAGTGTCTCCACTGGGATATCTCCAGTGTCGTCCCAGTTGGGTAGCTGTACTCTCCGTCCATTGTTGTAGATGCTTGCGGTGCGGTTCACCCAGTTGATCTCGGGGTTGAATCTTTTCAGGAAGTCTCGCCCGAAGATCAAGTCAAGCCCTTTGATGTTGGTGATGGGGAGTGCAGGTCTCCAGCGCAGTGGTCCAATTTGTAGGTGTAGCACTGCTTCGCCGTGTACTGGTAACTTGCTGCCATCCACCATCGTTGCAGAGAATCCTGAAGGCTTGTACTCTTCCCGGAGTCGGTCGATCATTGCCTTGTCGCAGACGGTGTGTGACGCTCCGCTGTCCACGAGTGCTTGGAGGCGTTGTCCTTTGCAGATGACCTCGAGCACGAGAGGCGGGCGTTGCTCAGAGTACCCAAAGATAGTCTCATTAATGGGGTCATAGGGTACATCCCAATAATCCGTACACACCTTTTCGTTGCTATCTGCTCCTGAGCTAGCAGCTGGCCGAGGCTGCTTGGAGAACGGCTCTTCTCCAGGGCCCGGAGTTTCCTTGACGACTGTGCGCGTCACTGATGCCGAAGAACTGGATGCATCCGTAGAGGGAGTTCGGGGTTTGTGCAGCTTCTTGTAGACCCCCAGCTTCCTCTTGAGCTGCTTCAGCTCCACCGACGTCTTCCCTGGGGAGCGGGTAGTCGTTGTGGGCTGGTGTCCGGAGAGGACGTTGACTCCGTGGAAAGGTCGGCTTCTTTCCACACTCCTTAATTTGGTCCCCAAGTTGTCCGGTACCGGTATAATCTCCACAGCTGTCTGCTTCTTTTGGAGTCCCTCCCGAAATTTCTCCAAGGCTCTAGCTCCTCGAAAATCATAAGTTTTCATTAAAGCATCTTTATAGGATAGCTTTAACGAATTCTTATAATTTCTTGGGTCTTCAAGGAGTTTCCCCGTCTCGGCAGAGTCTTTTTTCGCGGAGTCTGGTTTTTCCTCGGCGAATTTCCCTGGCGAAGACTGGTCGTGGGGTGGAGATTTTCCCCCATCATTTCCTCCTGCTCGCGTCGAATCAGCTTCGTCGAAGTTGATTTTCTCGGAATCCCGCGGCCGTTTCCGGATCTTTTTATTTTCGCCAGCTAGATCCGCAATCACTGGCGACTCCCGTTTTTTGTCTTCTGATTGGCCGGAAGATTTCCGCCACTGCTGCGTGCCCGATACTCTGCGCGTGCTGCCTTCATTTTGTTGCAGTCGAAGATTCGGTGGCCCGGCACCCCGCAAAAATCACACGTGTAGTTGGTGTTTTTCGGACGTGGCCGCCCCTCGAATCTGTCGACTTCCATCGGGTCGGCGAACGTGGGGTGAGCCGAGCGGTCGCCCTGTCGCGTACTGCCGACGTGCGTCCGTCGTGTTCCGGCGTTGACCATGTCGAAGCGCTCCGCGGCCGAAACGACGTCACTGTAGCTCGCGTAGTTTGACGCTGCCACCTGTCGTTTGACTTCAGTCTTCAGCCCTGCGAGGTACGATTGCACTTTTTCCCCTTCGGTCAGGTCGGGAATTCTGTTATAAAATTCTTCCATCTGCTGCGTGTACTGTGCTACACTCCCGAACTGTCGATGGCGATGAATTTTTTCGCGGGCAAGAAAACTTGAATTTATCGGCTCGAATCGTTTCAGCAGGTCGGCGCGGAACTGCTGCCACGTGGCTTCACCGTGGATGAAGGTGCTGTTGCCGCCAATCCACTCGAGTGCCGGCCCTCGCATCAGTGTCGCCGCGAGTCGTACGCGTTGACCGTCCCAGACTGGCGAGCTCCATCCGACGGCTGCGAAGTAGATCTCCATCCCGGCGATCCATCTGCGGGCGTCGGTGTTTCGATCGCTCGGATCGAACGGCTCAGGTGGGCGCGGTTTCGGAGCCTCGAGAAACTGCTGCGACTGCTGCGTCGTCGCCGTTGTCGTCTCGTGCTGCGCTCCGGCGAGTCGAGTTACTCGCTCGAACTGGTTTCGCCACGCTTCGCGATCTGCTCGCATTTCCTCCTGAAGGGCTGCGATGCGCGCGAAGAGCTGCTGGGTAACCTCGGCGTTGTCGAAGGTTGCCATCCTGTTCAAAACACGCACGGAGGGGGTAATTCGAAAATCGCGGAGCTGGTGCTTACCAGAATCGGCGTCGAATTGGTCGCCCCCGGCGGTTTTGCGAGGCAGGATCCCCGCTTAGCTGAGCGCGGTCGAGTGAGAAAAGCTCTGATTACCAAGTGTCACAGGATCGAATGTGTCGAGGAAAGGTTGCACTATCGATCAGTACAAGGCGCTTTTATACTTCCAGAGTACATCAAGTAACCAGGTTTTATCCTATCTAAAGGAATAGACCCTTCTAGAAAATAGAATCACCCTGCGTATAGCCACGCGAGGCTATTGGCTGTAAGAGATTACGACAGGATTACGCTAGATAGCGTGTCTAGAACATTCCATGCTTGGTCGGTGATATAATTAGAATAAGGGAAGAAACCAAAGGATAATGGAAAATGGGGAATATGAAACCAAATGAGATGCGGTAAAACGAGAAATGAAAAGGGAAGGAAATAAGAAAAGGCCAAGTGGTGTAACGGGTCGTACTCTCACAGCAGGGGATCCTATGCCTGATGCAGCAGGGGAGTCTAAGCAAGGCACACCTACACTAGGCAATAAGGGGTAATAAGACGGAAGCACACTAGAGTCATCAGCATACATCACATGCAGAGCAGTAACAATCTCATCCATATCCAGATCAAAAATCTGAACCCTACGACGAAGCAAACTGTGCCAGTCTGGGAGCTCGGGCGACGGGCCAAAACGCTGACGAAACAGGTCGTCCAGGCGAGCCTCTATAGTGGACAGGGTGTCAACAAAGTCAGTGAGGGTGAGGTCTGCTGGGTGGACGCTAAGGAAGTGGTCACGGGCAGTGGCAAGACGGCCAGGAAGGCGGGTGGCTAGCAGGTAGAGAGTAGAGGTGAGGGGTGGCTGGTGGGCTAGAAGCTGTGTGGGAGTGCAGGCAGCACGCCATGTCTCGTCTATGGTGCGCAGGTGAGCGGCCAGGTCGGCGACAGTGGGGAACGACGCAAGGTCAGGAAAGAGCATGGGGAGGATCGGACGACCGACCGAGGCAGCAGGCGGGGTGGAATAGCGCTGGACAACAGCATCTAGGAAAGCCTGGGCAGTGGTGATAGACCTGAAGCGAGGTCGCTCGGACAGGGGGAGGGCATTGCTAATAGCCAGCTGTGCGACAGCGTCACGGGACAGCCAGACAGAGCGAGCAAGGGCAGCGGCCGTAGCGGACTCACGCTCAGCGGACGAGGGATCAGTAGACAGTGCAGCGGGGGGGTCAGGGCAGGGGAGAGTACCGTCAAGGTGGACAGACAGAGAGTGACCATCCTGCCGCTGACCAGTAAGGTGGCGACGGAGGTCAGCAAGCTACACATCAAACTCAATCGGCTGGCCCTCAGCGTCAAAGGGAAGCACCTCCACCATTAGTGACAATAGAGGGCAGTGGAGAGCAGTACAATGCGATGCAGTGCGGTGCTGTACGGTACAGTGCGATGCAGAGCGATGCAGTGCGGTTGAGTACCGTACCGGGGGGGGGGGGGAAGGTTCGCAGGGCGGTGCTGATCGGGAAGAATGGGCCAAACCCGAGGCGGCGACGGGCTGGCGACGACGCCAATGCAGGAGCCGGCCGGCGGACGACAGACGCGAGGGGCCAGCAAACGGCGACAAAGGGGGCCGGCGAGGAGCTGGCGCGACGGCGAGTAGGGCCGGCCACGACGGCGAGGAGACACGGCCGCGATGGCGGCCAGGGACAGCCGGGACGGCGGCTAGGGGCGGCCGCGACAGCAGGAGTGACGGCCGGCTAGGGGCGGACGCGACGACCAGTGGGTCGGCTAGGGACGAGCGCGACGGCCAGGGGGCCGGCTAGGGGGGAGTGCGACGGCCAAGGGGCCGGCTAGGGGCGAACGCGACGGCCAGGGGGCCGGCTTGGGACGGGCGCGATGGCCAGGGGGCCGGCTAGGGGCAGACGCGACGACCAGGGGGCCGGCTAGGGGCGGACGCGACGGCCAGGGGGCCCGCTAGGGACGAGCGCGATGACCAAGGGGCTGGCTACGGGCGGACGCGACGGCCAGGGGGCCGAGTAGGGATGGGCGCGACGGCCAGGGGGCCGGCTAGGGACGGACGCGATGGCCAGGGGGCCGGCTAGGGACGAGCGCGACGGCCAGGGGGCCAGCTAGGGACGAGCACGGCGGCCAGGGGGCCGGCTAGGGGCGGACGCGATGGCCAGGGGGCCGGCTAGGGGCGGACGCGACGGCCAGGGGGCCGGCTAGGGGCGGACGCGATGGCCAGGGGGCCGGCTAGGGACGAGCGCGACGGCTAGGGGGCCGGCTAGGGACGAGCGCGACGGCCAGGGGGCCGGCTAGGGACGAGCGGCGGCCAGAGGGCCGGCTAGGGACAAGCGCGGCGGCCAGGGAGCCGGCTAGGGACGGGGGCGACGGCCAGGGGGCCGGCTAGGGACGGGCGCAAAGGCCAGGGGGCCGGCTAGGGGCGGACGCGACGGCTAGGGGGCCGGCTAGGGATGGACACGACGGCTAGGGGGCCGGCTAGGGGCGGACGCGACGGCCAGGGCCCATGGCCCCAGCGTAGATCAGTGAGAAAGAACATCAGCTAGCCGAGCTCCGGAGTGGCCATGGCCCCAGCGTACATCTCTGCCTCACAATTCGACTGAGCTACAAACGATGACTTGGTGGACCTCCAAGAGACTGCCCCAACACCAAGACTAAAACAGTAGCTCTGAGACGACCTGAGCGTCTCCACGTCGTCAGCCCACGACGCGTCTGTGTGTCCAGTGAGCACCTCTGGCTCCCGTCCTCCTAGCACAAGCCCCAGTCCTGATTTACTCGCCAGATACTGCAGTACCCTCTTGGCAGCCGACCAGTGGACTGGTCGGTCCCTGCCTGTCGCAACAAAGCGAGCAAGGAGACTGAGAGGGTACGCTAGATCTGGTCGAGTGCAGGTCATCAGGTACATCAGGCACCCCACCAGCTCTGCGTATGGACCACTGGCCTCGACCGTCTCAGACGGAATAGGAGCAGAGAGCTTCTGATCCACAGGTAGAGGGGTGGGCTGTGCTGAGGAGAACTGGAGACTGAACCTCTACATGATCTGCTGTACCATATGGGACTGGGAGAGTGTGATCGTGCGAACAGCACGGTTACGAGAGATCTCCAAGCCCAAATAGCGCCTGTACAAGTGTGTCTCCTAAGTAACTCTGCCTTCACTGAGGCGAGTGCGACTCTGTTAGGAGTAGCAAAGATAAGATCGTCTACATACACTAGAATGTAGAACGGACTCTGACCAGTGCGAACAAAGAGTGAGGGGTCAGCAGAGGACGGAAAGAATCGCAACTTAGCAAGAGTGGTGCGAAGCATGTCGTGCCACTCACGGGGTGCCTGGCGAAGGGCATAGACAGGACGGCCCAGGCTCCACTAGGTCCCAGGTGGGAAGGACCCAGAGAAGCCTAATGGGCGCCAGAGGTAGAAGTGCTCGTGCAGACTACCCTGCAGGAACACTGTGGAGAAGTCGAGTGAGTGAAGCTCGTAGGCACGCTGCGCGGCTATGTGAAGAAGGACCCAAAGAGTGGTCATCTTCGGGGTCGGGGAGATGGTCTGGAAGAAGTCCAGACCCTCACGTTGACTGAAGCCTCTAGCCACATAACGCGCCTGTGAGAGTACGACCTCGTTACACCAATTTCCCCTTTCCATATTTCCTTTCTATTTCATTCCTCTTTTTATCTTGATTCATTTTGTTATTATCTCATTTTATTTGGTTTCCTATTATCTATTTTCCATAATCATTTGTTTTATCCTGTTATTATAATTATATCACCGACCAGGCTCGAAATGTACTTGCGCGCTATATCCAGCATAATCTTGTCGTAATCATTCAAGCCAATAGCCTTGCATGGCTATACGCATAGTGATTCTATTTCTATTCCCCTTGGATATGATAAACCTGTTTATCTTATGTACTCTGGAAGTAAAAACACCTTGTACTCATGGATAGTGCAATATTGAGCAAACCTCATTCGATCCTGTAACACTTAGTAATCAGAGCCAAAGGTTTCAGCTCAACGCTTAACCGCTGGGCCCCCAGGAGCACGCAAAGGATGGAGTTGAAAGTTCAATTCCTGTAACTACAATGCTCTTTCATTTTAAGTTTCAACTTACCTCGCGCAGCTGCACCCGGGGTCCCCTACGAAGGCGAGATGCCTCGCCAACCGTTTGATGGACTGCATCGACGGTGTCGATTTTTTTTCCGAGGCAAACGGCCTCGACCTCGCAAGCATGGCAGTTCTGGCAGAACACTCCCTGCGATATTCCAAGAAGTTCGCATTTCGCCACGACTCTTGGATTTGCGCCGACATGTGTGGAGCTGTGACCAACAACATCCGTCCGATGGAGATTCGACAGTTTAGATCGATCGATGCAAAACGGAATCCTTCTGAGCGAGTTCGGGTTTCAGCGTGAATGGGAACGGGACCTCGCAAGTCGTGAAATTCTTCGGAGCGTCCGATCGCTCGACAGCCGACATCAACGACCGAAAATTGCAGTAAAAAACGAGGCAACTCGGACACCGAAAGCTGCTGAGTGCGACTCAGGAATGTTTTCAAATCGCTTGGAGTTTGGACCGTCGGATGGACTTCTGCTTCAATGGACGAGATAGAGTGCGACGAAAGAAGAATGACGCGAAAAAACAAAAAAAATCTGCCACCTTTGACACTGTTGATATCAGCAAGACAACCAAATTCATATTCCTCCATTTGGTCACGAATGTGGCGTGCAGATTACCTGCAGAGTCAGAAATCTGCCAAAGAAGTGCCTTTTTGGTAATTCCTGCAAGCAGAACATTGACAGGAGAACGTGGATCGTCGGATCGGTCTGGAATCAACAGCGCAAATGCAGCAGAGATTACACGATGAAATAGCATCACAATGGAGACAACATTCGTGACTAGCAACTGCACAATCGACGCATCTTCTAACTAATGTCGATAACGGTCAACTTATTTTGACGAAATCATCTTCGTTAAAAATGGATCGAAATCAACACAGCGGATCTTCATCCAGGAAAAACAATGAAGTTGTGTGAAGACATGTTCTCCATCCACGAGACACTTCTTCACATAAATTGATCAACAAACTATGGGATTGCAGAGAAATAGCTGTTTTCTCTTGCAATGCTCCCAAGTTCAAGTTGCTGCGAAGGAGCAGATTTCGCACGCAACGATAACGCAGTGAACCCGTCTCGTCAAGGCCAGCGAGACACTAGTTCATAACAGGAGTTGATCGATTGGTTTTCATCAAGTATCTCAGCCATCCGAAGTGATTCATTGGAGCAGTCTCAACATCAACCTTACAAGGCGACACACCAATCATGCGTCGCGATTCCAGGTATTACTGACCTGCGTGGAAATTGTTCCGTGCAAGTCACGATGCTTGACAGATTGAGGAGTAATTAACCTCGAATCCGGCAAGTATTCGTTCACTAGCGACCCTACAGCACATGCATTGGAGGCGATTCTACCAGAAGCCGAAGCGTTATAAGCATCAGCGTAACTCCGACGATGCAGGAGAACGCCAAGCAACATGAGGTGTCAAAAAATGAGGGAGATGTGGACTACTAGAACACGATCACGCGCTCTACCGACTGTACATCGGAGGCACGGATGAGCATACAGTACTAGGAATTGCTACCCGTGGATACATTGAGGGGAGAAGCAAAATTCTCTTCATACCCTCAAATGAAACCATCACCGACAGCAATGGAGCAACACATGTGTACCAATGTGCACGTGTTCCTAGAATTTATGCCTGTTACACCCATCAGGGACACTCTACTAGGAAGAGGGAGTTGATGGATTCTCCTTCAACCACTAAGAGTTGAGAGAATTCTCTGCAGCAGCTGTCGCCGTCGCCATCGTCGCTACCATCGCCGCCGCCACAGCAGAAGACTCGATACAGCAGTCACAACCAAATCCTGATGGATAATTCTCTGCTCAATGGAGATAACGCTAAATTATATTCTAGTATGATCGTCAAGACCCGGCCATGCACAATACTATGATTTCCAGTTAGTGGGAAGGAGATACCACTATGCACTGGAATAGCTATGGCAATGCCATATACCCTCAAGAGCAGGAGATATTTGGTACTGTATCGGTATACAAGTCCTCATGGCCGATGGCATTCCTAAAAGTCATAAAACATGCGTCACAACTAATCCATCACCAACACAACCTCCACGGAAGTAGAGAGGCGTGGAATGGAGCCCCGTCGCCACTCCGGATAGTGGACTCCGCGTATCTCCAACATCACCCCTATTTGCCGTAAGGAGCAGACTTCAACACTGATGCTGAGTAGCTGAGACATCTTCGACATCAAAGCTACAACAAGGACAGTGAGACAACAAATGATGGCACTAAAAGACCTTTCCCAATATGTGCGCCTAGACATTGATGCCTACCGATGGCCTCCGCGCTAAACTGGAAGTGCATAAGGTCATACTGGATTGGCTGTCAGCAATACCCACTTGGAAATGGGAGAGGATTATTTGGGTATTCCTAGATGTCCTAACTCATTACCGTGGGATATCTACGCATCTAAGATTCCTTGCTTGAGCAACCACCAAGGGAAACTACTTTGGCACCGATTCTAGAAGTTACCAGCTCCGCGTTTATGGTACCAACCCCTCGCATGATTTTTGAACACAGGGGATACGCTGAGCAGCACTTCACATACGTTGTTGTACTCAAGGCAGTATGACTAGTAGACCGCGTGGTGGACAAGGTTACTACTAGTGATTGTGCTCTCCATCATGTAGCACTACGTTGCCGAGAGGGTACGACTCACGACAACACTAAGGCATGGACCAGCATTCGACAGAATCTGCATGTATTGGATACAACGCTGCTAAAGAAGCAATACTATGACACGACTGCAATACCACCAACACTTGATCATCTTCATACGTGGAAGAGTGAGTAACGACAGGGTATGCTACCAGAGACTAAGGTATAGTGTGCCAATTACAGCACAAAAGGGCAGCACATCTACTGTTTCGCCACAACGTCTTATGACACAACATCTCGACCACAATCAACGCCATCCGCGTACCACATATAGACTGACGGACATACTGTGTGGCTTAATCAGATTGTTGAACAACTTCTGCACAACGTTGCTGATATGGGAGTGCGTCTACATCAACTCCACCTCGATTCCAACATGACGATTACTGTTTTTCCTGCAGAAGCACTTGGCCGCTCATCACTACGGTTATCCACACCGTAATCTCGACATCAGCCATCTTCCATCCAAGCTTCAACCTTGTTTCTGCGGGTCTATCCTCGTTGAAACAGAGGTCACTTCAGACACCTTTTGCTTACCCCTACCAGCCACCTGGAAGATCCATAACGCCTTCCATATCCAGCTTCTCCAACCCTATTTGGATCGAGCATACTCTACACCAAACGCCAACCGCCGCCACCCGTCTGCGTCAACTTTGAATCCACGTACGAGGTTTAGTTTGTCCTTGCACACCGTCATCGTCAGCATGGCACCCTGGAGCTTCTTCTTTGCTGGAAGGGTTTTGATACTTTTGAGGTTGCGTCTGTGAATTCTATTTCTAGAAGGATCAGTTCCCTTCGGATATGATAAACCTGGTCACCTGATGTACTGTGGAAGTATAAAAGCACCTTGTACTCATGGATAGTGCAACATTGAGCAAACCTCATTCTATCCTGAGACAGCGCCTTGAACTTCAGCGGCTCTCCAGGTGCGCGCTTCACCCTGTAGATCCACATGTCATCGATTACGTTCGCCCCAAGCGGGGAAACTTCGTCGACGTACGTGCCTGTGGATCTGTAGGATGCCATCTCAGCCTCCATGGCCTATATCCACTGGGCTACCCAAGGCCCCGACACCGCCTCAGCGTAAGAGCGCGGAACAGGGATATCGAGAGTATCTCGGTCGCCCTCTGGGGATACAAGCATGGATCAGAGATGGGAAACAACGACAGCAAGGTAGGCCAACTCATACTACCTGTCCTCTAGCATGTCACTGCCAGGGGCAGGTGCACCCCCGACGGACGGAGGACGGGCAGTACCAGAGACCAGAGCGGCAGCGTAGTCAAGGCGGTGGCTAGCGGCGAAGTTGATGACAGCAGTGAAAAGCACACAAACAGTCTCAGGAGGAGCAGTAGGGTCAATGACAAGCGACACAAGCAAGCGCGAGAGGGTAGGACGAGCAGCAAGAGCAGCGTCAGAGCGAGGAGGGGGGAATAGCGGGAGCGACGAAGGGGGAGGCAACGGGAGGACTGTGACTAGAGGAGCACGCACACGAAGAACCATAGGATGGACACTAGGACGAGGAGAGACAGGACGAGCACCAGAGGGGCGACGGACCCAGTGGGGAAGATCTGGGGACAAGGGACGAGAGGGGACGAGGGACAAGTCTGAAGACGGAGGGGAGCGCAGGGGAAATCGAGCCGGAGAGGAGTTCGGAGGAGGGAACAACGGGTCGTAAACAAGGTCACGCACCAGAGGGGGAACGGGCGGGCGGACAGGGGAACGTGGAGCAAGACCAAGGAGACGAAGGGCAGACTGTGGCTGCTCCTGCTCTGGCGGTTGCGCCTGCTGCTGTTGCTGCTGCGGTTGTCGCTGCAGTTGCAATTGCTCTCTGCCCTCTCCAGAACCTCCAGCAGCACCGCAGCTGCCACCGGCACTCCCCGAAACAGCACCCCCTAGACTAGCACCCTCGGACGCACCACCCACAGAACCAGCACCCCCAGAGTCAGCACCCCCAGAAATTGCACCCCCAGAACCAACACCCCCAACACCAACACCTCCAACACCAGCAACCCACTACTCCCTGCTGCGGCAGCTAAGGCTGCTGTGGCAGCTGCTGCTACTGCTGAGGCAAGGGGGGAGGTGGCTGAGGTGAATCGGGTACCGAGGCTGGGGGAGGCACCACTGGGAGAGCAGGCACGCCCCCAGCAGCTGGGCCCCCAGAGTCAGCCGACTCCCCCACAAGCGCAATGGCTTGGACGACACCAGACTAGGCCGGGCGGGCCAGGAGGGGAGCTCCAGGCGGGGCAGGGACAAGGAAGAGACGAGGAGGCACAAGAGCGGGAAGCGCCGGTAGTAGTGGAGCGTCTTGTCAAAGGTAACGTTACGAGAGTGGTAAAAGCGGTGGTGTGACGGGTGGTAAAACAGCCAGTCAGAGGCATCAAGCGGAAACCCCACGAAGACACAAGAAAGGGTGCGCGCTGAGAGCTTGTCCGCACTAGTGTCGTGGACGTGAGCAAGGCTGCCCCAGACATGGAACGCAAACACGTCACCAGGAGACCCGGTTCAGAGGAGGGTCGGCAAAACCTGTGGCTGCTGGGAGCACGGCCACATGATAAGCTGGTGAGCAACGTAGCGCACAGCGAACGGCCATAGAAAATGGGGTGCACTGGCGTGGACTATGGAGGTTCGAGCCACCTCCATGATCAGGCTGATGCGTCACTCAGTGACCCCATTCTGGTGTGGGGAGTCTGGCAGTGTGTACGTCTGGCGGATGCCCTCCGCACAACAGAACCGTCCTAGAGTGCCATAGGCAAACTCGCCACCTCGGTTAGAGTGTAAGGGACCTACTGGAAGGCGTTGGTGGGTGCAAACAGTGAGAAGACATGGGAGGAGAACGGTAGGGACGTCCGCCTTCCGCTCCAACGGGAACACTGTGGTGAACCGCGAGAATTCGTCAACGATGACTAGGAAGTAGCGCTGCCGACTAAGACCATGGACCGGGGCAGGGCCCCAAACGTCCATGTGCAGTGTCTATAGCGGCGTTGTGGTAAGAGGAAACGAGGAGGAGTGAGGGGCGGCACGCTTCCAGCCCCCGACACAGGAGGTGCACAGTGGCGCTACCGACGGAGGTAGGGCGAGGAGCGACGCAGGGAGACCAGTGGCTAGACCATGCTAGGACATGTGCCTAAGACGCAGGAGTGCAGGGTGACCTAAGCGGTGGTGCCACAGAATGGTCGGGTAGGCTAGTGAGCAAGAGGAGCAGGACGCGGCGACCTCCGCAAATGCAGCAGCCGGCGGGGACTCAGTGTGTAGTGTGAAGAAACCTGACCCAGAGTCACGCTCAAAAGTGGCTAAGTGTCGACTGATGGTTGTGTCTGTGCAAGCGGCGTGTCTCTCATGGCCAAGGAAATTAGTGGTGATGCCTCGGTCCTAGAGGTGACCGACACCCACTAGGTTCCTCGCAAACAAGGGGATGTGCAGACCGGTGAGGGACAACTGGATAGGGGAGAGTGGTGGTGCTACGTGCGACAGCTGTGGCGGAGGAGTCTGCTAGTGCGACACGGACAGGCGCAGGAAGCAGGGTGAGAGCAGTTCTGTCTAAAAAAAAAAACACCAAGATGCGCCAAATTCTAGGACAAAGGAGAGGGCCAACGTGGCGGGGTCCATTGAAGTGTCTCTAACAGGTCCTACGCCTGATACAGCAGGGAATCCTAGACTACACACAGCAGTAGCTCCAAGGCTACAAACAGCAGGATAATAAGAACCAGCAATACTAGAAGCATCAGAATACTGAGAATACAAGGCATGATTGATCTGAATCATATCCAAATCAAATATAGGAACCCCGCGACGAAGCAAGACAGGTCAGGGGGGTAGATGTACCAGCGGACTGAGCTGACGACGGTAGAGGTCTTCTAGGTGGCGGAAGCAGCGAGCGGCGGTGTGGCTCGCGCGCCTGCACATCTGGCCCAGCTGTGGGCCTGTCAGCAGGTGGTACGTGCAGGTCACCGCGCCACCAAAACCACCAGCACCTTGACTTACTGAAGAGCCACGCGACCCCCAGGGCACCGACTGCCCTAGGCCCCAGCCCCCACGACCTCCACCACAACCACCACCTCTAGGGCCCGCCGGCCCCCACGACTGCTGCGGCTGCTGCTGCTGCTCCTGCTGCTGCTGCTGCGCAGTCCCCGACTCTGACTGACCGCCCTCTCGGTCCACACCCGCACCCTCTCCACCCACTGCTGCCGACCCCCCACGACCCTTGCTCCCCTTGCTCTTGCCTTTGCCACCAGAGGAGCGGCCGGGGGCAAAGGTAGCCGCTGCGGTCTCAGCTACAGAGGCGAAGACAGGGACTATCACTGGGGAGCGAGTGTTGCCCTCAAAGATAGGGACCGTCGGCGCGCCAGTGGAACCAGCGATGGCGCGGAGGCGGTCCTCTACCTCAGACAGGGAGGTGGAGAAGATGACAAGGGTGAGCTCAGAGGGGTGACGAGCGAGGAGCACGTCGCGGGCAAGGGGTAGGCGGTCAGGGAGGCGGGTGACAAGGAAGTAGATAGTGGCGAAGAGGGGCTCGGGCAGGGGACAGCAGGGAGCTCACCAGAGACGTGGGCGTCTAGGGAATCGTCGTCGACGTGCTGACTCGTGAGCTGTAGGAGAACTGCCTCCTGCCAGGTGGCGAAACCGACTACCTGCCCTCCCCATCCAGGCGCAGAATGAAGTCGCCGAGCGACGCCATGTTGGCAGCTGCGGTCGTGAAGACAGAGGCGGCGAAAGCAGGGACAGCAGGGGCAGCTGCTACACGGGTAGCCGGGACAGGGGCTGCAGTGGGAGCCAGTGGCAGCGGCGGCTGCTAGCTAGCAGCGAGGTGGTGACGACGTGGGCCAGCAGTGAGCTGGCTGGCGACGGCAGCTCTGCGAGCTGGCTAGCGGAGGCGGCTGCGTAGCTAAGGGCGAGCCGCGGCAGTGGTGGCAGCAGCGGCTGCAGTGGCAGTGGCTGCTGGCAGCAAGAGCAGGGACAGCGTTAGCTGCAGCGGCAGTGGCAGCTGAGGGAGGCAGCGCGGCAGCTGCAAGGGCAGCAGTGGCAGAGACGGCTGTAAAGGCAGCGGCGGCAGCAGCAGCGGCATGGGCAGCGACGGCAGTGGCAGCTGCAAGGGCAGCGGCGGCAGTGGTGGCTGCAAAGGGCAGCGGCGGCTGCAAGGGCAGCTGCGGCAGCAGCAGCTGCAAAGACAGCGGCGGCAGTGGCGCTGCAAGGGCAGCGGCGGCAGCGGTGGCTGGAAGGGCAGCAGCTGCAGTGGCAGTGGTGGTAGCGGCAGCGGCAGTGGCAGCGACGGCAGTGGTGGTTGCTGCAGTGGTAGGGAGTGCAGCAGTTGCGGCAGGGGCGGCTGCGGCAGTGGCAGCGGCGGCAGCGCAAGTGGCTGCAGCAGCTGCGACAATGGCAGCGGCGGCGGCGCAAGTGGCTGCAGCGGCAGTCGCTGCAGGAGCTGCGGCAGTGGCAGTAGCGGCAGAGCAAGCGGCAGCAGTGGCAGCGGCAGTAGCTCCAGTGGCATCGGTAGTGGGTGCAGTGGAGATGTAGTAGTGGCGGCTACAGCGGCAGTGGCAGCTGCAGTGGCAGCGGCTGACTGTGGCTGCAGCGGCAATGGCAGTCGCAGTGGCAAGCTGGCCAGCGACGAGCTGGCAGGCGCTGTGGATGACTAGCTGCTGGCGGCGAGCTGGCTAAGGCGGCTGGCTAGTGAGCTGGCTAACGAGCCGGCTAGCGAGCTGGCTAACTGGCTGGCTAGCTAGCTGGCGCGTTGGCTGGCGAGCTCGCTAGCATGCTGGCTGGCGTGCCGGCCTGCTGACTACCGCACGAACAAATCGAACGCTAGAGGGGGGGGGGGGGGGGGGGGGGGGGGGGTGGGTGGGAGGAAGGGGGGAGGGGGGCTCGAGGCTACGAAGCGCGAAATTGGAGGGCAGGGGGGTTCACGCAATGGAAAGAGTGTCACATGCACGAAAAAAGAAGCTACAAAAGACAGAAGCGCGAGAAACAGCAAGGAAAAAAAAAAAGGAAAAAAAAAAAACCTAACCTCACTCAATATCATAATAGAATAGCAGGAAAAATTGTGTGACTAAGGGAAAATGTCGAGGGATGCCAAACTAGGGCTGTTCTCACTAAGAATTAAACTAGCTAGGCTATAAACAAATATGACCTAGCTAATCTATATAAATATATTTGTTGACAATTACGCCAAGATATGAAACGAGGGCAGCCACCTCCGCGTCACACAGGGACGTCTGATTGGCTGCCCCTACAAACACATTCGGGACAGGGCCCAACGCGCACCAGGCAAACGCCGCGTGGCGAAAGCGCGCCGACGAGCGACGCGCAACGAAACAAAAATCACATATGGCACGCAGCGGGCACAAAAACGAATTCTGTTTGTGCTTCTGTTGGCTTCTGTTGGCTGCTCACTTCCACTGCCGCTGCTCCTGCCTTGGCCATTGCCACCACCACAGTCACTAGCTGCCGCTGTATGCGGCCTTCTCCTTCTACCGCCAACAGCGTGCCGCTCCAGTAGCTACTGCTGTCCCTGCTGTGGTCATCGTCGTCACCACCTGCCGCTATGGCGTCCCAGCCTGCCGCTGTCCTCCGCCTGGACGCTGAGGGTCGCACTGTGGGCTTCTCGGCCTGGCTCGTCGCTCTCCGTCGCCAGCTCACGTCCATCGGCCAGGACGGCCCGGCCCTTGTGGCCCACACTTTGGGTGCGTTAGCTGCCCCCCCAGAGCCCGCTGCTCTTGCTGCTGACGCGACGTCCGGGCAGCGGACTGAGTTCGAGACTGCCCTTGCCGCCTTCTCTGTCTGGCAGTCCCGCGACGCAGCTGCACAGCTGGTAGTTACCACGGCCCTACCTCTTGACGAGCAGACTCACTTTGAGATGCTCGAGACTGCTAAGGGTATCTGGGAAGCTACTCTACCCAGTCCTCAGCCACCCTAGGTCGTCTGGTCCTGCCGTTTCTGTTCCCCGACCTAGCCTTCTTCTCTACTGTCGAAGACCTTGTAGCGCACATGCAGTCCCTTGAGACTCGCTGGCGTGCGGCTTGCCCTGAGGAGCACCACAATACCCACTTCTTGCATACCTACATCACCCTGTACCTCCTTGCCGCCTGCGTCCCTGACCATCTCACCCCTGCACGAGACGCGCTCCTCGGTCTATCCCCCAACTCTCTCACTATCGCTGAGTTCTCCTCTGCCCTAACGACGGTTGAGTCGCCCCTGCGTGCCATCACTGACACCACCAGCACAGTGGCAGTCCCCGTTTTTCAGGGCTGCTTTGCCCCCCAGCTCCCCATCTCTGGAGCCTCTCCCTCGGTTGCGGCACCCACTACGACCACTGTGGCAGCCTCCTCGGGCCGGAGGGGCAAGGGGGGCAAGGGTAACAAGGGTTGTGAGGGGTCGGCAGCGGCGGGTGATGGGGGAGTGGGTGCGGGGGGAGAGGGTGGACAGTCGGATTCGGGGACTCAGCAGCAGCAGCAGCCACAGTAGCAATGGGGGGTGGCGGGCCCTGGAGTGGTGGTTGTGGTGGAGGCCGTGGAGGTTGGGCCCCGGGGCAGTCGGTACCCTAGGGGCCGAGGGGCTCTTCTGTAAGCCAGAGCGTTGGTGGTCCTAAAGGTGCGGTGACCTGCATGTACCAGGTGCTGACCGGCCCGCAGGTAGGCCAGGTCTGCAGGCGTGTGGGGCACACCGCTGCCCGCTGCTTCAGCCGCCTTGACGACCTCTATCGTCGCCACTTCGGCCCCCTGGTGCAGGTACCCCACTGGCCCTCCTTGCTTTGTCGTGGTGTTCCGATCTTTGGTATGGATATGGTTCAGATTGATCATGCCCTGTATTCTCAGTATGTTGATAACTCTAGTGCTGCTGGTTCTTATTATCCTACTGTTTGTAGCCTAGGAGTCACTGCTGTGTGTAGTCTCGGATCCCTTGATGCGTCAGGCATAGACTCTGCCGCTGCGTCAGGTGTAGGCTCTGTTAGAGATACCTCAGTGGGCCTCGCCACGTCGGCCCTCTCTTTGGTCCTAGACGCTAGCGTGCCCCGTTGCTTCTTTCGAGACAGTACTGCTCTGACCCAGCTTCCTGCACGAATCCGCATCGCACTAGCAGACTCCTCTGCCACAGCTAACGCACGCAACACCACTACACTCCCTTGTCCAGCTGTCCCTTCTGACTCCCTCACTGGTCTGCACATCCCTTCGTTTGCCAGGAACCTAGTGGGTGTCGGTCACCTCCAGAACCGAGGCGTCACCACTACGTTCCCCTGCCACGAGCGCCACGCAGCTTCCACATACCAGACACCGTTCGCCACCTGACCGCTTTTGAGCATGACCCAGGGTCCAGTTTCTTGACCCTGCACACTGAGTCACCGCCAGTTGTTGCGTCTGATGAGGTCGCCACATCATGTTCCTATCGCTCACTGGCCCACCCGACCCTTCTGTGGCACCACCGCTTAGGTCACTCTGCACTCCCGTGTCTTACGAACATGTCCAAGCATAGTCTAGTCAGTGGCCTCCCTGCATCGCCCCCCGCCTTGCCAGTGTCGGTAGCTCCACGTTGCACCTCCTGCGTCGAGGGATGGCAGCGTGCCGCCCCTCACTCCTCCTCGTTTCCTCCTACCTCAGCGCCGCTACAGACACTGCACATGGACATCTGGTGTGAGAGTACGACCCCATTACACTTCTTTCGCATGTCTAAATTTCTTCTCTATCTCATTCTTCTTTTTAGCTTGATTCATTTGCTCTTTATTTCATCTCATCTGGTTTCCTATTTCTCATTTTCTATTATCATTTGGTTTATCCTATTATTATCATTTTATCACCGACCAGGCTCGGGATGTACTGGTGCACGATATCTAGCGTAATCTTGTTGTAATCCCTTGAAGCCAATAGCCTCGCGTGGCTATACGCCGATTCTCGTAAGCACCAGTTTCGCGTTTTTTGAATTAGCCCCTCCGCACGTGTTTTGAATACGATGTGAAACTTCGACAATGTTGAGGTTACCCAGCAGCTCTTCACCCGCAACGCCACCCTACAGCAGGAGATGCGAGCCGACCGCGAAGCTTGGCGAAACGAATTCGAGCGAGTAACTCGACTCGCCAGTGCGCAGCACGAAACAACAACGGCGGCGACACAATAGTTGCAGAGCTCCTGTGCTCTGCACAAGGTCAGCCACAAGGTCAGCCAGCAGAGCTCCTGTGCCAGCCAGCAGCCTCGACACAAGGTCAGCCAGCAGAGCTCTTGTGCCGCCATGGCACCAGTGTAGATCTCAGCCCCACAGCTAGACTGGACAACAGATGATGAGCGTGTGGACCTCCACGAGATGGCACCTGCACCAAGGCTAAAGCAGTAGCCCCGAGACGACGTGAGCATCTCAGCGTTGTTTGCCCACGAAGGGTCTGTGTGCCCTGTAAGGACTACCGGCCTGCGTCCTCCTAACACTAGCCACATGCCCGATGTACTTGCTAGATAACGCAAAACCCTCTCAGCGGCCGACCAGTGCTGTGACTGGTATTTGCCTGTGGCCACAAAGCGAGCCAGAATGCTGAGAGGGTATGCGAGATCTGGACGGGTGTAACTCATCAGGTACATGAGGCAACCCACCAATTCTACGCTAGGCTCTATAGACTCCTCAGGAACTGGAGTAGAGAGCATGTGATCTACTAGCAAAGGTGTGGGCTCCGCTGAGGAGAACTGAAGACCGAACCTCAGAAGGACCTGACGCACCAAGTGTGACTGTGTGAGAGTGATGGTGCGCGCTGCTCTGTCCCTGGAGACCTGCAAGCCAAGGTAGCGGTGCAGCTCTCCAAGGTCAATGTAGGTGTGTCTCCTCAGCAGCTCAGCCTTCACGGAGGCCAGTGCGTCTCTGTCTATAGTAGTAAATACAACATCATCTACGTAGACAAGGATGTAGAACGGGGTCTGGCCAGCACGAACGAAGAGCGAAGGGTCTGCGGACGACGGGAAGAACTGCAAGTCAGCTAACGTAGCACGTAGCGTATTGTGCCACTCGTGCGGTGCCTGCCACAGGCCGTAAACCAGGCGCCGAAGGAGCCACTAGGTAACCAGGGCGAAGGTGCCAGTGAAGCCGTACGGGAAATCAAGTAGACCTGCTCGTGCAGACTGCCCTGAAGAAACGATGTCGAGAAGTCGAGAGAGTGCAGCTCGTAGTCACGCTGTGCTGTTACGTATAGCCGCGCCTGAAGAGAAGTCATCTTCAGAGTCGGGGCGAAGGTATGAAAGATGTCAACACCCTCGTGCTGACTGAAGCCTCTAGCTATGTAGCGCGCCTTGAACACTGGCGGCTCTCCAGGACGGCGCTTCATCTTGAAGAGCCAGTGGCCATCGACTACGTTCACCCCAGGTGGGGGAACTGCGTCGATGATAGGTGCCGGTGGATCTCCAAGATGTCATCTCCGCGTCCATGGCAGCTATCCATAGAGAGGCCCAGAATCCCGAGGTTGCCTCATCGTAGGTGCGAGGGGTCGGGATGTCAAAGGCGTCTAGGTCTCCCTCTGGGACTAGCAGCATGGAGCAGAGATGAGGCGCAGCCTCGGACAGTAAAGCAAGCTCATACTGCCTGTCCTCCAGGACGTCACTGCCAAGGGCAGGAGCACCCCCTACGGACGGAGGACGAGCAGGGTCAGAGACCAAAGCGGTGGCGTAGTCAAGGCAGCGGGTAGAGGCAAAGTCAACGATGGCAGTGACAGGCGCGTCAAGACTCGAGATAGGAACAGACGGGTCGGTCATGAGGGAAGCAAGAACACGAGGAAGAACAGGACTAGCGTCACGAAGGTAGTCAGACAGTGGAGGCGGAGTGACAGCAAGGGAGGACGGAGGAGGCAACAGGAGGAGGGGAGGACGAGACGCGTGGGAACAAAGCAACATACAATGACGAAACAATTGTCCGGATGTTTTACATTAATTAAGTTTTTTGGGATTTCCGACCATTATGCATAAACTTTTTATGTTTTATATTGGTACGCTTTGGGAGGGGCATATAGTGGATGTGTTCAAAGCATTGAAATCCATAATAGTACACTGGATCTAACTTCGTGCCGAAAGATATACAAAGAGTACATCCGGACAATTGTTTCCCAGGACAAAGAGCAAACTTCCGAACAACGTTTCTAGTACCTAGTCCACCGACCCTTGGCATTGATCACCACACGCACCCTCCTAGGCATGTTATCTACGAGGTTAGTGCAAACCTTTGTAGGGATCTTCTCGCACTCTTCTTGGACCCACCCTTTTGCATAAGGGGGTGAGCACTAGGAAAATCGCGAAGGATTTGAGCGTATGCAAGAGTATTGTGCACGATTTCTGATTGAATGTGATCTCTTAGACTAGCCACGCTGAGATTTGTCTTTTCATGGAAGACATGACCATAAGCCGATTGGTCTTGTCTTTTCATGTGTCGTCTTCGTCGTACCGTTGTAGGGTAAAATTATGAACAGAGGGGCAAAAACTAGCGCATCTGCCACAATTTTTTGGGTAACATAGCACGGTCGACTGTGCACCCTTTCACTGTTAGAATCGCGTTAAAATCCATGGGTCTCATCATGGTGCAGTAGTTGAAGAAGCCTCGACAAGTGGGGAAGAATATCTGGGTTGAGATCTGGTGGGAAGGAGGGTCACTCTACTGCTACATACTTATGCTCTCAAAGTCATTCCTAGGCTAGGTGGGACAAATGGCTTGGAATGGTCGCCAGTCCAACACGGCGGCGGGGGTCCCCATGCCAACTGCTGCTGCAGCAATGACTGTTGCTGCAGCTGTTGGTGATGCTGCTGAGTCTATTGCTGCTGCTGCTAAGGCTGCGTCTGCTGTGCTGCTCTGGGGAACCAGCCCCGGTCCCCTCGTCCGAACCACCATTCCCGCCCCCACCTCCTCCACCCTCCCCACCCCCACCCCCCTTCCCTCCACCACGCCCCCCCTTGGGGTGGCGGCCCTTACCCAGACACGACTGCGCTGAGGCCGCAGCGGCGGTCTCAACAATAGAACCAGAGACGTCAAATTAAAGAGCACTGGGAGGGAGAACAGCCCTTAAAGATAGGGACCGGCGCAGTACCGCTAGACTGAGTGATAGTGCGCTGGCGGGTCTCTATCGCAGATAGGGCGGTGACAAAGGCGGGGAGGGTGAGGTCACCCGGGTGCTATGGCTAGGTGGTCGGGGAGGCGTGTGGCAATGAGATGAAGGGTAGCGCAAAGCGGCGGTGGAAAGGCAGTGAGCTGAGCCTTAGTGCTAGCAGCGGGGTAGCTAGTCTCAAGCACGCGGAGGTGAGTGGCAAGGTCGGCGACAGTGGGGAAGGACGCAAGATCAGGGAAGAGCATGGGGAGGATCAGGCCGCCAGCAGAGGCAAAGGTGGGGGTGAAATAGCGCACAATGACTGCATCTAAGAAAGCGTAGGGCGTTGGCTACAGTTGTAAAGCGGGGACGCTCAGACAGAGGAAGCGCGTGGCTAATAGCAAGTTGCGCGACGGTGTCGCGTGAGTCCCAGACAGCATCAAGCACAGCAGCGGAAAAAGCCTCATGCTCAGCGGTGGTGGGGGCAGCAGGGAGGGCACCAGGCGCAGCAAGGCAGGGAAGCAGGCCATCGACATGAACAGCCAGGGAGTGACCGTCCTGGCGCTGACCTGTAAAGTGGCGGCGGAGGTCGATGAGCCACGCCTTGAAGTCTATCGCCCGACCCTCCGCGTCCAGGCGAAGTTGTGAGTCTGCCATCACCACGGCTGCAGCAGCTGACTCCCGCTGACTGGGAGAGGAGGAAAGGCGAAGGAAAGCAGTGGAGAGCGGTGGAGAGCAGTGGAGAGCGGTGGAGTGCGGTGGAGTGCGGTGGAGAGCGGTAGAGGGTGGTGGAGAATGGTGGAGTGCGGTGGAGAGAGGTGGAGAGCGGTGGAGATAGTCGGCAGATGTGCCGGCGCAGAACGGAGCCAAGGCCGGTAGGTCGGGGGCGGCAGAACGACGAGCGACACGGCGGCTCGGCGGAACTGCGGCGCGGCGGCTGGCCGGCGCGGGGCCCGTGCGGGCTGTGGCCGGCGAAGCAGGGGCAGGTGGCGCTGGGGGCCGGCGAGAGAGGGGCTGGCTAGCTGGGGACCGGCGGGGCGCACAGGGCTAGCGGGGCGCTAACGGGGCCAGCGGGGCAAACGGGGCCAGCGGGGCGCACGAGGCCAGTGGGGCACGACGGAGCTAGCTGGGCGCGAACGGGGCCAGCGGGGCGCATAGGGACGGTGGCGCGTACGGGGCCAGCGGGGCGCACGGGGCTAGTGGGGTGCGACTGGGCTAGCGGGGCACTCACGGGGCCAGCGAGGCGCGAACGGGGCCAGCGGGGCGAACGGGGCCAGCTGGGCGGACGGGGCCGGCGGGGCGCACGGGGCTAGCGGGGCTCGACGGGGCCAGCGGGGCGCTAACGGGGCCAGCGGGCCGGACGGGGCCGGCGGGGCGCACGGGGCTAGCGGGGCTAGCGGGGCTCGACGGGGCCAGCGGGGCTAACGGGGCCAGCGAGGCGTACGGGGCCGGCGAGGCGCACGGGGCTAGCGAGGCTCGACGGGGCTAGCGGGGCGCGTAACGGGGCTAGCGGGGCGTTAAGGGGCGAGCGGGGCGTATGGGGCCAGCGGGGCGTATGGGGCCAGCAGGGCGCTAACGGGGCCAGAGGGGCGCTAAGGGGCCAGCGGGGCGTACGGGGCCAGCGGGTCGCTAAGGGGCCAGCGTGGCACTAACGGGGCCAGCGGGGCGTTAACTGTGCGGCTAGGACTAGGCTTAAGGCGGAAGCGAGGGTGGGTGGGGGGGGGGGAGGGGGGGGGGGGGACCTAACCTAGCGTGGTACCATATCAGAATGAGAATGAAGGATTAGTAAGAGGCAAACATGGTGGTTTTGCCTAAGTGGTTGTACCCTCTAAAAACACGCACCTATCTAGCCTATATCACAGATACAAAATATGTTTGACACATTTCCCAGTCTGGTTCGGCGTGGCGAGGATTTTGCAAGTGTACTGTAAACTTGCATGTTCAAGTCTGGGCAGTCGAAGTGATATTTTTGTGTTGAAATGGGTGTACACGTAAGATCCATGCGAGGCATCCAGGTTTGCATGTGAACCTCACTTGCGATCGTTCTCTAGGATTGTTGATCTGCACGTAGTAAAACGGCAGGATCAGGAACATTCCTGATTCTGATCCTACTTCATAGGAATTCGCCCTAATATTCTACGTGTAGCTGTGAATATGACTTTTTCAATGTTGAATCTAGTCTCCATATTCTAGAAACCGTCCTCCTTGTTTCCAGCCTTGACGTTGTAACGGAGAGCACTTTAAACGAGTTTTCCTCAGGTGGGTCTTCGTACCCACGGTTAACGACCTCGACGACTTTCGAGCCGCATCTCCCAACTTTTCGGGTTCAGGTCACCCGGTAGCAGCGCGATCCACCCGAGTGATTGGCTCGGCGAGTGCCTTTGCTGTTTCGTTATGCTGCGCTGTAATCCTTCGCGAATCGCGCGGCACCTGCGTTTCGAGTGCAGGTTCATTCGTTCGCATCACAACCGCAGGCTCCATCCCTTTTCGTGAAAGAATTCGCTTGACATCAGAGGCCCGCACCAACTAGCTTGAGGCCGAAGCGGAATTTTCTGGTTGCGTGGAAGCTATCGACTGCTGGAACTCGCGACGCGACGCAACCCACATCGCGGGATAAATTTCTCATCGATCCCCCAAGCTCACCCACACAACCAACTTTCTAAAAAATCTCCAGATCAGTTACGTATTGACTTCTGCTGAAGCAACACCAAACGCTCTGATCTCAACTCTCGTCCAGAAAAACAGCAGCTCCTGCGTTGATCGCTCGGACCAAAAAAGCATCGTTGACCGTGACAGGCGCAAATATGCACGCTTCGAGATGCCTGCTAGTGCTGCTTTTCTGGCTCTTCGCCAGCTCGTCGTTTGTTTTCTGCAGCACGCCTAACAGCTTGATGGTGAGTTGCATGATACCAGCGTACGGCGCTCACCAAGTAAAAAAGTCCGACTTAGGATGCCTAGTAACTGTATGAAGTGAGAATATTATGGGGCCCGAACCCACGGTCCCCCCCCACCCCAACCCCCCCATTTGTTGTATTCACCTTGTACTCAAATCCGTTTCCCCCCCCTAAAATGCCAGGATGACGACAGCCCCAGCGAGACACTTGAACGAAACCAGCTCGACATCGCCAAGGCGTTACGCAATCAGCCCGTCCGGCGCTTAGTCGGCAGCCACCTTAAACACGGAATCACTACGAAGGAACTCGAATCCGACAGCTTCAGTGCATCACCCTCGAAATATCACGGGGAGAGCTCGCGAAACGCAGTGACTGAGTCAGCGGCTGTAGCGGCTGTAGCGGAGACAACCGTCGAGAGATTCTACGAGGCCGGTTTCGGCTCCTGCGGGATCCCCGACATTGCAAGCGACGACGAGTGCGTGGCTGATCTCGCGGCTTTCCCTGAGCTGGCTGCGCGCAGCGGCTCCTCCCGCGTGCGCCGCCTGGCGTGCCTTGCGCACTCGTATCTGCGCCCCTGGATGGGGATTCCCGGCGTGAAGAAGGGAATGGGCGCGCGGGGAATGATCAGCCCGAGGATCTTACACCGCATGGGCCGGATGGCGAACGTGAGTACAAAAGAAGCTGATTTCGCGGTTTTCTTCCGCTCTGTCTCTTCCCATTGCCTTTCCTCTCTTCACATTTCGGCTCTCTACCATAGCCTTGTTTTTTATTCCCCGCGCTCAAGTCTTCTTTTTAGCGTGGATCGGATCGGATAGCTTCGTTTGCCTCGTAACGTTTCCCATGCCCTCTTGCCGCGACTGGCCCCGTTTGAACATCGTTCTCACGCAACCGCTGCCACGCCTCCCCTCCTCCACCACGAAACGCTACTACGCAGGTGCTCTCGTGCTCCGGTCACGTGCGCATAGTCAACGGGAAGATCTTCTTCCGCTTCGGCGGATTCGAGTTCCACTGGTACCGCATGCGCCGCTTCGTCTTCTCGATTCTCATGATCAAGGACGCGATCGAAACGTACAATCTGCACTCGCTCAACGCCGAGTTCTACCTCAGCACCTGCGACTTGCACATCAGCAAAGCCGCGTCGATCGCGGATCGTCGCGCCGGCCTCCCGATTTTTAGCCCGCACGGCGCGCCCGGGAGCATTGATATACTCTACCCCGACCCGGTGGATCTGAGCGCGAGTTATTTCAGGAGCGGGGATGATGCTGTGCCTTGGGAGCTGAAGCAGAGCCGCGCCGTGTTTCGCGGCGGGATGACCAACTTCCGCGTCAGCTACGACCGGCAGTGGCGAGCCAGTCCGCGCTTCCGCGTGCACCGGATGTCTGACGTGAGACCCGACCTGCTCGACGCGAAGGTCGTCACGAGCGGATTAAAATCGACTGTGGACGCGGAATTTCAAGACAGTCTGCGTGACGATGGGATTGAAATGGGCAATCGTCTCGGCCCGTCGGAGCTGCAGGGCTACAAGTACGAGCTGGATGTTGATGGCGGAACTGGCAGCGGGCGTGTGTGCGGAATTCTGTCGAGTAACCAAATGCTGATCAAGCAGGGGAGCGAGTACACGCAGTTTTTTGACCCGTTGCTGTGCCCGAATCGGCATTTCGTCTCGACGCACCGCTATTTTTCCAATTTATTTGAGCGGATCCAGTGGGCGCGCGATCACGATAACGAAGCCCAGCGAATTGTGAAGCAGGCCAATCGGCTTGCGAGCGAGGTGTGCAGCTGGGAGGGCCGTCGCCTCTACTGGGCGATTCTCCTGGCAAAATATTCCGCCAGCGCTTTGGAAGATCCCGCTAATGTTACCCGACCAGTCACGTTTCAGTGCAAGGCTCGTCCAACCCAGAACGACGTGGAGAACAATTCCATTCGCTCCAAACCAAAGCCAGCAGTTTGGCCTCCGAAGTGTAACTCACCTGACGACGACACAAATCAGCCAGCATGTACGCATTTCTGCGCGGGAAATATTCTTGAGACCAAGTGGAAATGGCTCACAGCTGACCTTTTGGATGACATCGAGGTCTTCAAACCCCGAAACAGCAGAATCCAATTCCGAGAGGTATGACATTCGTAACGTTTCTAATACGTTTTTTTCTCAGGGACTGCTTTTCTGTAACTGCTGACATGTATCATACTCCGTACAGGCTAGATATGCTGTGTGATATTTGTGTATGTAGTATAGAGAAATGCACTTGTCCACAGCTTGCATATTGTTGTCATAATTCATGCAATTGGTCTTCCTTGAGGGGGAGTCAGGGATGGGCAGAACAGACGGGGTGAAGGGAAGCAGGAAAGGCGGAGAGAAAAGACATGGCGAGAACAAAGGGAAGGAAAGTAGCAGGATAGGAAGGAGGGAAAGAAAGTGAGGAAATGGGAGGAGGAGAAGCGGCCTGAATTGAGCAGATGGAAGAAAGTGTCTTCAGGAGAGGGATACAGAGGGGGACAGCGAGAGAAAAGGAGGGCTCTGGTGGGGGGGGGGGGGGGAGGGGAGGAGGTTGGAAGATAGATGAAAAACAAGGGAGGGGGCCTTGGGAGCGGTGGTGGGGGAGGGTAGACGAACTAGAGGGGTGGATGGGAGGTACTGTTCAAGAACATCTGGGGAGCAGGGATGCTTGGGGAGCACGCAGCAGGGATCGAAAGCAGGGGAGCAAGAACAGCAACTAAAGGGTGTTTGCGTCAGGGAAGAAACCTTTTTCCATTATGAGAATTGGTTGACAACACCATTATAGATTCTGTCCTTTTCCATACAGCCGTGTGGATACCCAATCCTGTAGCCATGAGGGCAGGGAACCGAACAGCACTCCTGCATATGCATGTCGCCCAAACACGACTCGAATCGGTGGCCGGTTCGCAAATGCTGCGTCAGCAATTCGCTCAGCCAGGTCCGAAGCAGGTGGATTGCCCGTATCCGCAGCGCGATACTCGTATGACTGGCACATGCGCAACTCAAGGTGCTTGTACAAGCTGTCGTCTGGAATCGACGGCATGTCTGCGACGGTTTTGCTGAAGATGTTGGTCCGGATGTAACCAGGTGTTACGAGCACCACGCGAATCCCGAACGGTTTCATTTCCACTCGCATGCAGTTTGTAACCGCGTTGAGAGCTGCCTTGCTTCCTGAGTAGGCTGACGTAAAGGGGCTGCAGGGAACGAAACAACCAATGCAAGTACGCATGAAGAGAAGATGATGAGAATGCAGACACCCCAGATCGTTTTGCTGCACGAATAAGCACCAGGTATTGTGAAATGAGCGATGTGCAAGCATGTGAATCAAAGAGGGTAGTGAACAGGATAGTGAGTGAGAGCTGATAAGGTCACCCACCGAAACAATGGAGCAACGCGTTTTGAGTTGAGCGGGAGGCGAGTGAAGGGAGGGCGCAGTGAGCTGTAATTGTACCAAAGAGGAGCTACTTCGGAACGGAAGTAATTGCAACGTACCGGTGGGTGTAGCTGCTGACACTTGACATGTTAATGATGGTCCCGCTACCGTGTTCAGCCATGTGGGGAAACACTGCCTGCGACAGCGCTACAGCGCCAAAGACATTTGTTTCGTAAACCAGTCGCAGTCTATCGAGGGGAATTTCAGCAACTGGAGACGGCGCGCCGAATCCCGCGTTGTTCACCAGCACATCAATACAGTCACACTCCGACGTCACTCTAGAGATTGCTTCCTGCCAACAGGAGGCGCCACGCGTGAGAGAAACGGGAGGCGAAAGGGGGAGTTGGATTCGACCATGGCTGAGGGGAAGAAGAGACTGCGGAAGTGGGGGAGAACGGTGGTGTGAAGGGATCGGGGAGAATGTAGGAACGAGATTTGAGAACAGTGTGCGGCACACGTATCATACAATGGTCCTGGACAGTGTGTAGGAACGAGATTTTTTCGAATGTTACCCCGTGATTTCGTTTTTATTCCAGTGTGGACCTATGTGGACCCCGGGTCAGGGAAACGGGCCAAAGCGTTCCTTCGAAGTCAAGATACGGACCGTTTCGTTCAATCCAACTAAAAGTCGTCTTTTTAAAAAACTCGCACCTGGATGGATCTGATGCACGTGACGTCGAGCGGCAGCAGTCGCACGCCAAGCTCTGCCAGCCCGTCCATCGCCTCCAGTCGCCGAGCCGTCGCATACACTGTCGCCCCGCGACGCGCGAACTCTCTGTTATGAGATTCGCAAAAACGTTCAATGCCTGTTTCCAGCATTCGGAATCGGGAAATTCAGGAACCACGATATTGGGAACGTCAAGATGGAGGTGTGTGTGTGCGTGCGCGTACGCGTGTGCGTGTGCGTATGCGTGTGCGTGTGCGTGTGCGTGTGCATGTGCGTGGGCGTGCGTATGAGCGTGCGTGTGAGGGAGTACTTACTCCGCAAGAGCATATCCGATGCCGCCAACGGAGCACCCCGTTATAAGCACAACCTTGCCTCGCCCTTGCTTGCGCTTGTCCCGCCGCTTCGCAGATCCGGAATTCCCAGAAGGGAGGCGCTGCACGAGATTAGGGCTTATGAGGCAACGCTCATGAAATCTAATGGCATTCTCGAAGCGCATCATCGTGGCGGGAAACTTCTCAGGAGGTTAAGCGCCCGTTTTGAGTCTACAATGTCGCACTTCAGTAAATAGCCGGTAGACAGGGAACAGATTTTCAAGTGAACAACCGTTATTAGGTCCAAACTACAGACAGGTTCAAGTGGCCGTGTCGTGAGGCGCAGGAGGTACCTAAAAAGCCACGAAGTATGTACGGATAAATACGCCCCAGAGTCTTCGCCAGGCATCAGAAGCCTATGCCTAGCAACGTTAGAGACCCATATGCGCTGTAAAAATGACCTCCCTACTCAGGTATGACCGAGCTGGGTCCAACCTGGAACTCCTAATCAAGTAGGGAGCAACGAGGTTAGAGGAAGCATATGAATGAACCGCAATCAACGGCAAGGTGATTTGACGTGAGGGGCTGCTTGGAGGCGTTTCGCGATTCGGGATGTCTCCCAAATTGAAACCGAGGCGCGAATCGAAATTGACGGAAAGATGCATCAACAGGTGGAGGTTTGGTGATTCCATTCGACATCTGGGAAGAGTTTCTGGCAAGCAAAAGTTTCGGCTCTCGAAAACAGTTGGGTGTTTGGGAATTGTGTGGGGTGATAATTCCTAGCCGAACGACATTTTCACCCATACAGAATGAAATACCCCAAACCACGAGGAGGGGCGAACTCGGGGTCTCGTGTCACCCCGCGGATAACATCCGATTTTGCCTGTAAGCTAGGTTCGGCCGAAATGACACGATGCAGGAATCGTCCTCATCGCCAACTTCCGAATCCTCGTGGAGCTGCTCAGCGCTCCGATGAATCGAACTTGGAACGACGGGTTGCCTTAAACTCAACTCCCTGGACCCGCATCCGAAGCTCTCGGAGGAGCTTCGAGCTGTCCCTAGCCTAGGAGGTTGCCGGTTCTCCTTGGTGTAAAGTTTACCTCTGCCCGAGGTGACGACGGCCCACCACAAGCCTCAAGTGAACCTGGGGACTCTCGACGTGAGACGGATGTCCCGTGTGCGACTTGCAGCGAGGTGTGCGATTCGCTGAAAACAAACCCGTCAGAAGCTAGGCTCGGTGGCACTTCAGGGCGGGCTTTCTGTGCGCGGCTGCATCTGGCTGAGATTTTAGGCCGTCGAAGAATCCCACGTAGAGCACTCCGAATTATGCAAGACGCAATACAAACGCTCTACATACGAATATCTTTGCAACTTATGCCATAAACCTTTCAAGAAACTACGAAAATCGTTTGTACATGTGCATAATTCCCCTCCAGTACATCAGTTTCACATTCTTGGCTTCCATCACTGGAACATACCTCGTCAGCACGACAACATGCCTTTTGCTTAATTTTAGAGAAATCTGTCCTAAACGGGGCAACCAACCACATCGCACCCCGGCTTAGGAGCAACCAAAATGAAGTAAACTAATTAGTGCCGCCCGTGCCGAGCCCCAGAAGCATGTTGTTACCACCAGGCAAGTAGACGACGTTACGACTCCGAGAAAGTGTAGCAGCAATCTCCCTCGCCGCCTCAATGCGCCTGAGCTCTATCATCGCCCCTCCCACGTTCGCCGTTGCATCCGAGATCTGAAGGTTCAATAAGGGGCAGCATAAGATTTGGAAACAGTTGAAAGGGTCTTTTGAAACGATCTCCCTCGCCGCTTCAATGCGCCTGAGCTCTATCAACGTCCCTCCAACATTAGCCGGCGCATCCAAAACCTGGAGGCCCAGGGACTTTTCTCTGCAGGCAGATGCAAGGAATTCAAGGTGCGCTCCAACCCGTGGGCAAGAGAAACCGGAAAAAAACATGTGGATCCAATAGAAAATGTAACATAACGAACAACAGAAACACCTCGGTGCAGAACGCACCAACTTGGCAGCCTCTGGCTCTCCCTCTGCCTGCGTGATCGCTGCCAGCCTCTCCTGCTCCGCCTCTTGAGTTGACGCAGGCACATTAAGCCACGGGCAACAAAACAACCCACACAACCTCACAGCGAGCCACACCCAGCAACGCACCAGCTTGGCGGCCTCTGACTCGCCCTCTGCCCGTGTAACCGCTGCCAGCCTCTCCTGCTCCGCCTTCATCACCACAAACTTGGAGCGCTCAGCCTCCTGCTGGGCTGTTGAGAGAAACATGGGAAGATGAGAAGATGGGAAGATGGGAAGATGGGAAGATGGGAAGATGGGAAGATGGGAAGATGGGAAGATGGGAAGGTGAGAAGGTGAGAAGGTGAGAAGGTGAGAAGGTGAGAAGGTGAGAAGGTGAGAAGGTGAGAAGATGGGAAGGTGACAAGGTGCACGGTGCGAGGCAAGATGGCTGCCAGCTTCTCCTGCTCTGCCTTCATCACACCACACACTTGAACCGCTCAGCCTCCTGCTGGGCTGGTGATCGTATCAACGAAAATAGGAAGGGAGGCGGAGGGCGTTAAGACAAGTGGCCTGCGAAATAGAGTCTGCCTTGCCTTTCCTTTCCTTTCCTTTCCGCCCAACTTGCTTTGAGCCGACTCAGAAGCAAATGGCCCGCCAAATATAGACTGCCTTTCCTTTCCTTTCCGCCCAACTTGGGCTGCCCGGCCTCCTGCTGGGCTGTTGATGCTCACACGGGCAGATGAAAAGGTGAGAACCATTTTTCGAATTTCTCAAAAATAGCGATGAAAAGGTGGGAATAATGGCGGAAGGTGTGAAAGGTGACACGCCTGACGATCAAACCAATGTATTTTGAGTCGACTCAAAATTTACTGCACAAACCAATTTACTGCACGAACACACTTCATTGATACAAAACATCATCACAAATAAGCAGCAAAATACCACACTAATCATTCGCGGCGAAGAACCACATTATAATAAGCAACTAGGTAGAGAAAAGAACAACAAATAATCAACTTGTTTCTGCTCAACCGACTTAACATGATGCACTCAAGTGCAGTACGCACCGCACTGCACACACCAAAATCTGAAAACCAGAAACCCAACTCACCAACTTGCTTCTGCTCGACGGCCTTTGAGAACTCAGCACCATAGGACAGATGGGTCTGGGGTGGGGTAGGTTGGGTGGAGCACAGCGGGTAGGCATGGGGGTCAGAAGTGGTAGTCGAAACTCAGAACTCAGCACCGTAGGACAGATGGGTCTGGTGTGAGGTGGGGTGGGGTGCAGCGGGGTCGAGATTGGTAGTTAAACACAGAACTCAGCACCATAGGACAGATGGGTCTGGTGTGGGGTGGGGTGGGTATGGGACGGGACGGGGTCAAGAGGATGGGTGAGGAATGGTTGTGATTGGATGGTTGAACCTGCATGAGAACTCATGGAATGCACGGGACTCGTGGAATGCATGCAACTCAATGCATTCCATCCAGGTTCAATTAGAATGGAAGCAGGTTGTGATTGGAATGGTTGGCATGGGAACTCGACATGAGCAAAACAGGGTAAAATGCTCAAGTCTAATGACTTTTGAGTCGACGCAAATCTAATGGGAACTCAGCGCCATAGGGCAGATGGGTATGGGTGGGGTGTGTAACTGTGTGGGTATGGGTGGGGTGTGTAACTGTGTGGGTTTGGGTGGGGGGGTGGGTATGCAATGCAATGGAGTTGAAAAGGATCGTATGGGATCAACAGTGTCAGTAGAATGCATGCGAGGCCATCAAGTTTTTGAGGCGCCTCAAAAGAAGCCATCAATCTTGACATACGGATTTAATGGAGCAAGGCACTGTACATGGGTCTACCACCATCACTACTATCTCACCAGTGCCACGTCATCTCACCAGTGCCACGTCATCCAGAACGATGTTGAAGTCCTTGGCTCGCTGAGTCAGCGCCTCCCGCACAAGCTTCGACACCTGTCATGGTTTGAAGGCAAGGAGCAGATAGAGGGCGTGAAGTGAAAGGTGAGTGGGTGAATGAGGGTGTTAGCTCCCTCCCTCCCTCACCAGCTGCGACGCGCTGGGTGATTGATATGCAAAAAAGCGGAGGGGTCTACTTCTTAGGCGCCTCAAACGAATGGTGGAAAACGCGGGGGTGAAGGGACGGGGTGGGTGAAGGGACGGATAATATGGAAAATAAAAAACTGCCCGAGCAATCAGCATATGGACAATATCCCGTATGCCAGTCAGGGAATCAACTTAACAGTCGCTTAACAGTCGCTTAACAGTTGCTTATATAAACACACGCCTTCATACGCTTTTCAGACTGTGCTGTTAACCAGCTGTCCGTAACAAGCTATACTGTATACAAGAATCCAGAAAAACTGTCCTCTGTACAAGCTACCCTCAATATAAGATGCACTGTACTCACATATGGACGCTCCGTGAGTAGCTGATCCGCATTGAATTGAGCCTGCAGAAACGGAAAACAAGAAAGAAAGGAAGAACATAAGAATGGAAAGAAAGAAAGAAAGAAAGAAAAAACAGAAGAAATGGAAAGACGAGCGGGAAGCATCCTCTCCAAAAAACCGTGCCCCGAGCCTAGGTCAGAGAAGTACATACTCGCTATAAGAAGCTCACCACAACCGCCTTAAGCACTTCATTGCTCATGCAAGGCAGAACCCTCTTATTGAAATCCGGAGGTGACTTTTGAGTCGACTCAAAAGTCACCTATGAGATCCGTGCCAAGTTTCTCGAAGATGGATGGCGGGCAGGCAGGTGGGTGGATAGCCCACTACTTAACCTAAAGCTAGAGAGAGGACTTCTGAGTCGACTCAAAACTCTTCTTGGAGATGGATGGTGAGCAGGTGGGTGGTTTCTAGCCCACTGCTTAACCTAAAGCTAGAGAGAGGCAGAGCAGAACATACTCGTTACAAGCAGCTCACCACAACAGCTTTGAGCACTTCATTGCTGATAGACGGAAGCTCCCACTCGTTGTAGTCCATTCCCAGGGTCTTGAATGCGGTGGGCAGGTGGGTGGTCTCTGACCTATAAAGCTAGTGTACTCGTTACAAGCATTCTCAACTCACCACAACAGCTTTAAGAACTTCGTTGCCAATAGACGGAAGCACCCTCTCGTCGTAGTCCGTGCCAAGAGTCTTGAATATGGTGGGCAGGTGGGTGGTCTCTGGCTTCGACAGCACTCGCAGCGTCAGATTCACCATCTGGAGGTCTGGAGGGGGGAGGAAGGTGGAAGGAAGTGGGCATGGGAGAACGGAGAGGATAGGGGAAGGGCGAGAGGAGACGGGAAAGAGGCTCTTGAATATGGTGGCCAGGTGGGTGGTCTCTGGCTTCGACAGCACTCGCAGCATCAGATTCACCATTTGTTTTCGAGAATTCTCAAAAACAAAACACAATGTGGTGGGCAGGCGGGCAGCGTCAGATTCATCATTTGGAGATCTGGAGAGATACGGGGGGGGGGGGGAGTAGAGGGGTAGGGGTAGGGAGGAGGCTCTAAGGACGACGGGAGTCTTGAATATGGTGGGCCGGTGGTGGGAGGTCTCGGGCTGGGACAGCACTCGCAGCATCAGATTCGCCACTTGGAGATCTGACGGGGGGAGGAAGGGCGGTGGGAATGCGAGAAGGGGAGGACAGGGTAAGGGAGAGACGGGATGGGCAAGATTTTGCAGGGTGATTTTTGAAAACTCTCAAAAACACCCTGGGAATGCGAGAAGGGGGAGGAGAGGGTAAGGGAGAGAGGGGATGGTCAAGAGGCTCTAAAAGGTGGTGGGCCGGAGGGTGGTTTCTGGCTTTGACAGCACTTGCAGCGTCAAGCGCACAATCTGGACACCTGGTGAGCCAAAAGGGAGGGGAGAAGCGACGGGGAGGGGGGGCGCCGTGCGAAGAAAGGGGGTGGCAAAGGGAGCATACCTTGCTTGACCTTTTGTTCCTGTAACGGAGTATGCCTCATCTTACCTTATGCACCTTATAGCGAGTGTACCTTATCACACCTTTTGTGACTGTAACAAAGGTGATGGAATAAGGGCGAGTGCACACATCGAGGATATACGGCTTTTGCAGCCACGGGATGAGCAAGTGCGTGCCCTCGCCCCCTGCATCTCCCCACTTACTCTTGATCCTACAACGCGTATACCTCATCTCACCTTTTGTTCCTGTAACGGAAGTGATTGAGCGGGGGCGAGTGCGCACGTCGAAGATGTAGGGCTTCTGCAGCCAGGGGATGAGGAAGTGCGTGCCCTCGCCCTGCGTTTCCTCCAACACTCCGCGGAACCGATCGAACAGCACCGCGCGATGCCCGCCGTCCACTGCAGAGTGGGGGGAGAGGGGGGAAAGGGGAGGGGGGAAAGGGGGAGGCGGGAAAGGGGGAGGGGGGAAAGGGAGAACACGAGGGAAAGCGCACGGTTGGGGAAGGGAGGGGGGGGAAGAAGAGCACAGGACAGGTGTTGCAGCCGCGGGATGAGGAAGTGAGTGCCCTCGCCCTGCGCCTCCTCCAATCCAACGCCCCGCGGAACCTGTTAAAGATCACCCCGCGGGATGCCCGCCGTCGACTAGGGAGAGATGAAAGGTTGCGGAAATAAGAAAGGCACACGGTTGGGGAAGGGCGGACTAGAGGGAAGAGGGCAGGTGTTGCCCTCGCCCTGCACCTCTCTCCGAGGCGCCTCAAAAGACGATTTTCTTAGGCGCCTCAAAAAACAATTTTCTGAGGCGCCTCAAAAATCGGTTGGGAAGGGCGGACTAGAGGGGAGAGGACAGGTGTTGCCCTCGCCCGCGGAACCTGTCAAAGATCACCGCGCGATGCCCGCCGTCGACTGGGGGGAGACCCGGTGGGGGGGGGGGGCGGGGTCCGGGGGAGAGGGGATGAGGAGGTGCGTGCCCTCGCCTTGCGCCTCCTTCCAGCCCTCCGCGGAACAAGCGCATTGGGTAGAGAATCGGGTACGCGGTAAGTGCTAGTGGATCGGGTAGGGTAACGTATGCTTTTCTTGACAAGTGCTGGAGGCGTTA
Source organism: Closterium sp. NIES-67 (assembly GCA_027943415.1). NCBI lineage: Eukaryota > Viridiplantae > Streptophyta > Zygnematophyceae > Desmidiales > Closteriaceae > Closterium > Closterium sp. NIES-67. The sequence continues at coordinate 303,479 of BQMB01000798.1, forward strand.
CTGGGGCAACTGCCGTTAATGAAACGCAGAGATACCGCCTCGAGAGAGCGATGGCCATGCAAACGGCCAGCCGACAAATAATAGCAGGCGAGGATGGCGAGATGGCGGGATCCTGGCGAAATTCGCCTTGATCCTGGCGAGATTTTGACGCGGGCTAGCACGTACCCGTATAGAGTGACGCGTTAAGCAGGCTGCCACCCACGCCAAGCGTGATCGCGAGCCTGGCGACGTTCGTCAGCACAGATGTCGCAGATGAGCTCATGGTGGCGAAAACCAGGTTACCCGCTTCGCGTCAGATGTGCTCACAGCACAAGAGAACGGTGGAATCGCGAATCCAATCCAAAGATCGCGAATCCAATCCGGATCTGAAAAGATCGCGAACCCTAAAATCTACCGCTAGAGGGATCGATAACCCTAAAGCCGGCGTCAGATCCGCCGCAAAGGACGCGAATAGGAACCGAACGGAATGGCGGAGTGGACGTGAACGAAATCGGGCGAAGACGGATCAAACGGACGAGGCGAAAGAATCGGCGATATCGGATATCGAACGGTCCCTAAACGCGGTCCTTCAAGATACGGGCGGACAGAACGCCAACTGTAGGGAAAGGAAGGCTCTAGACTAGATTCTAGAAGAACGATGGGAATGATTGAAGCGAGCGAGGTAGCGTGAGGTGGTGGTCTTCGTACGGAACAAGCCAGAGGGCTCACGAGTCACGACGTGTGGTTACCAAACAACTCGCGAATTGGATTCACCCTCTGTGGACGTTCGCGCTACAGTGAGGCCACCTGTGTTTAACAATCGGTACAGAAATACTTGTACAACTGGATTACATTCTGCCATTGAAACAACATGTGCAAAGCGAACCACATATGCTATATTCAACCAACTGTAGTATTTCTTGTAACAACTTCGTGTCCTCGAACCACCTAGAATTTCATTAAAAAAAAACGCCTCAAGTCCTCTAATTTGTATGGTGGGTTGGGCATAGAAGCCATTTTTCTCAAGCCTTGGTGGCCTGCGGAGTGGAGGTTGGAACAGCAGTATCTGGAGCCCGAGCAGCCGTGCTCTTGAGGTCCAACAACCCATCTTCCTTGAGCTTGGGGTCGAACCGTAGCACCTCCTTGCAGTTTCGGGCCTTGAATGCGGCCTCCAGCTCCCTCTCCACTCGCCTTGCCACCTCCTTGAGCGCCTTTGCCTTGGGGGGGCCAGGGGCGGCATACTCCACCGACTTCCTCTCCTCCTCTGCACAGAGCCAGGTAAAGGACAGGCACAAAGCACAATGAACACCAGTTGAGCTTGGCGTCGAACCGCAACACCTCCCTGCAGTTCCGGGGCTTGAATACGGCCTCAAGCTCCCTCTCCACTCGTCTCGCTCGCCACCTCCTTGAGCGCCTTCACCTTGGGGGGCCCAGGGGTGGCATACTCCACTGACTTTCTTTCCCCCTCTGCGGAAGGGGATAGGGAAACAAAGAAACGAGCTGGCTATATTTCCAGCTGGATTTCGTTCTCCTCCTTTTTTTTTCCCTCAGTTCTCTTTATTGAACCAGCCTCCTTTCGTGCCCTAAAAACGGAGCACTGCAAAAGAAAAGAAGGTACAGACCCAGTAAAAATCCCTGAAACCACTAGGACCATCTCACCGGTCATCAGGGGCTTGCAGTCAAGGGGGTTCTCCCAGCGGTTCTGCTCCGGCCCCTCGTCATTCCCCGGGGGAGAGACCCCGTTCTCGGCGATCCACTGGTCCTTGATGGCCTCGAGCACGGCCTTGGAGGGGCGCGTGATGTGCGTCACCTTCATCCACGCACACGCGCTCGGCACGCGCGCAAAGTGCAGCCGCATGCTCTGGTACACCTGTGCATAGGAAGGAGCGGGGAGGGTGGAGGGAGGCGGACGGGAGAGGAAGGGAGGGAGGGCGAGACAGCTGTTTGCTGCAGCTAGGAAGGAGAAGATGGAGAGCAGGAACGAGGGCTTTCTGAGAACCACAGGTCCTTAGGGGCCCTTGATGGCCTCCAGCACGGCCTTGGAGGGGAACGGGAAGGGAAACGCGCACAGAACCTGGGCAAAGCGCAGCCGCATGCTCTGGTGGGAGGGAGGGGAACGGGAGGTGTGGGGGGAGGGGTGGAGACGGGGGTAGGGGAGCATCACAGCAGTCTGGTGTTAACTTGGAGGCCCATGACACAGGAGGGCCCACATACAGTTTAAGCACACATCCTGAAACCGTCAGTTTAAGCACACATCCTGAAACCGTCAGTTTAAGCACACATCCTGAAACCGTCAGTTTAAGCACACATCCTGAAACCGTCAGTTTAAGTCCCGCCCACCTGGCATGGGAGTATCCCACGCGGTTTTCTCGTTCCACATAGACAAGATAACACATCTGTGCTCCGCACATGCTCACCTGGCGAGACACGCCAATGTACTGTAGCACTTTGTCGTCGTCATAAATGGCGTACACAGACGCCTTGGCTCCTGCTTGTGTGCAATCCGTTAAAAGCCCTTCCTCTGTAAGGTACGGCACCCAGTCTAGGTCCACAAGACGCGGGTGGGCTCCTGCTGCTGCTCCTGTTCCTGCCGCCGCTGCTGCTGGTCCTGCTGCGGCTCCCCCACTCACTTCGCTCTTCCTCTGGACCATCTGCTTGCGCCGATACTCCTCCTGCGCCTGCGGAAACAGACAGTGGGGAGGGGAGGGGGGAAGGAACGGCAGAAACCTTCAGCGTCGCTCTTCCCATTTCAAAAGCCTCCCAGAGACCTTCCCGTTTCAACCACTTCGCCCTTCCTCTTCCTCTGGGCCGTCTGCCTGCGCTGATACTCGTCCTGCAGCTGCGCTTATGAATATGGGGTTGGGTCGGATTGTTGCGGGGAAATGGAACCTCTTCGAGCCCCACCAGCTACCTCGCTACTCCTTTGTGCCATCTGCATACACCAATACTCCTCTTGCACCTGCGTTGGGGGTGGGTTGGATTGGTGTGGAGAAAAGGAACTCGCTACCACCAGCTACCTCGCTACTCCTTTGTGCAATTCGCCAGTGACAAGATTCACTTTCAAGAGAAGGGAACTAGGGGAAAGGAGGGGCTTACTGACGGTGAACGAGGGTTATGGATAAGAACGAGATACCAGCCCTTGACAAGCCGAGAGTAGTTATGAATCCCTCGTCCTCTTGTACTTCGTATAGTAACTACCGTTTTGACTCTTTGTACTTCGTATAGTATCTATATTTTTGACGCATTAATAAAAACCAAGTCTTGCACTGGAGGTGTCTGTCTCTTCACTCTAATTTTGACACCCAATCAACTCTCACCCTGACAGTGGCCTGTCTGTTCATCTCACTCTCCTCTCGTTAGATGACTCCCTATATTCTTACCCTGGCAGTAGCCTGTCTGGTCTGTTCCGCATGAGCCTCGGCCGCTGCGAGCTTCTGCTTCCACTTGGGCTCCGACGACTGACCCGCATCGCCGTCACCTGCAGTACGATTCGATATAGGGGGGAGATCACAAGTTGATAAACCGAAGAGCTCAATATCGAGCGACCCAGCTCTGGCTTCCACTCGGGCTCCGACGATTGACCCGCATCGCCGTCGCCTGCATTCGTTAAACATGAGAAGGGAACAGGGTTACCATCCATTCCAAATAAAGGATACGATAAAACGACGTGTAATGTGTCGGACAGGATAGGCTTCGACCGCGTTCGATATTCAATACCTGCAGCAGTCTATTTTTGAGGCGCCTAAAAAATACGACCGCGTTCGGTGTTCAGTACCAGCAGCAGCGCAGGCGCAGGTTAACCACTTGTGCTTACGCAGTCGCGTTTTGAGACGTCTCAAAACAAGGGTACCATCAGGCGGCGGTTTTCATCCATTTATGTTCAGTACCTGCAGCAGCGCAGGCGCAGGCTAACTACCTGCGCGTGTAGTCGCGTTTTGAGACGTCTCAAAACTAGACTATCAAGAGGCGGTTTTCATACATGGATGTTTAGTACCTGCAGCAGCGCAGGTGCAGGTTAACCGCCTGTAAGTAGTCGTCGTCGCATTGGGTCGCAGAGACGCGCCGGACGACTGCCTTGCGACCAGCCGCTGCAAGGAGGTGCTGCACGCATGGAGAAGATGCAACAAGGAGGGAAGATAGAAAAGAATATGGAAAGTCACGGAGGAGTCATGAACGACGACGAAGCATGAACGGCACTGTTTAATCAATGGTACGCTGGACAGATACATGCATATTGCTACTTGATCCCCGACAGTGCGAGACACTTGTCGCCATTGAAAGGCGAGTGTCGGAGACGAAAACAAGAGGATTCGCCGCGCATTACAGAAAATGACTGAGGGCACACGGCTGAATGCTGAGAGGATTTCACTCACGCGACTGCAGAGGAACCAGCAAGAGCCTCCATTTCGTTCTCGGAGACGTAGATAGTTTGAAGAAATGGCGGGGAAGAGGAGGAATCCTTGATCAGGAGACTCGGGACGGGAACCAACTAGCTCAGCTTCAAGCCAGATTCTAGGACGGGTGTAAGGAAACTGTGAAATGAGCTTGACTTGTGCCAAACCAGAGCTAATGAGCATCTGACTTGTGCCGAGAAAACCTCGAGATTTGTTTCTCTCTACTTCAAACGCCACGATTGACCACAAGGAAACGTTTTGCAAGCCTTTTCACCGTGTCAGACCTGTTCGAAACGTTTTGCAGTGAGGTGAGCCTGGGAATTGCTCTGCTCGGCTGGAGATCAGATTTTCTGATGTGCCAGTCAGCAGCTGCCAACACCGATGTGGTGCTTCGCCACGTCGGCTCTGACGCTTTTTTATGGGGCAGTGGAAGCATCTACTTGCTTTCTATTGGTTCACATGTGATCGGAGGAATCAGCCTTGATAACATCAACATTGTTTATTCGTATTATCTATAAGCATAGGCTTAACGCAGAACAGTAATGCAGACTAACGAAACATACCCGATTACACATGAAAAGAAAGCGAAAGGGGAGTTCTAGGTTTTGAATCTGGTTTTGACTTCGACCGAATTCTGCCTCCAACGGTATTTTTTATCGTCCTTGTCATTGCTTCATCAGTCCGCTAGAATTCAGTCCGTCGCGTAAATTAGGCGTCGTTTATCTCATCGCGACAGCCTCCCCGTTCTTCTTAGACTGAAATATCTACTGTCAATCACCTTCGTGTCGCAGACAGTCGCGTGCGATGGGCACAGTAACGGACGACAGACCTGGCGACGGTCCCGCAGCCCGCGATGCCTCCGCCACCCCGGCCACCGCCATCGCTGCGGCTTCCGGAAAGCGCAAAGAGCGGGAGGAAGGCCCGGGGGACGGCGTGGACGCGGGGCAGCAGAGGGAGAACCGCGAAACCGGGGGAACGGCGGAAGCAGCGGTCGGGCGGAGTGCGGGGGAAGCGGCGGAAGGGCGGAGTGTTGGGGGAGCAGAAACGGGCGGAAGGGGAGTGGAAGCGGGGGCGGGAGCGGGAGCGGAAGCGGCGGATCTGGGTCCAGTGGTGGGACCGGCGATGCCTAAGGCGAAGAAGAAGAAAAAGCCGCTGGAGTTCGAACGAGTGTACCTGGACGCGCTGCCGAGCGCTGAGATGTGAGTCGAATGATTGAATGACGCGGCATTCCCAATGCGCAGGACAAGATGTAGATTGTTATGAATTAGAAGAAGGACAAGAAGCCACTGGAGTTTGAACGAGTGTACCGGGACACGCTGCCCAGCTGAAATGTGAGTTAATTGTCGATGGGAGTAGAATAAAATTGGAGTTAAACGACCAGTTGCACCGTGACTGGAAGACACGTGCCTTAGCTGCTCTCACCTCTCTCCACCACTTTTCGCCGCTTTCCATCTCTTTCCACCCCGCCATCACCCACCAGTTACGAGAAGATCTGCATGCACGTGATTGCGTGACACATGTGGCCGACTCAGACTAACCTTTCGTACCACGTTCCACCTCGTTTCACTGCTTTCCACCCCTCCACCCCGCATCAGGTATGAAAAGAGCTACATGCACCGAGACTGGGTGACACACGTGGCCGTCTCAGATGCTGATTTCATCATCACAGGCAGCAGGGACGGTGCGTTATAAGCATATGGTTCGTTATAAGCAGGCTGGTGCGTTGTAATGGTTAGAAACATGCTTGATGGCAGGGCGACTTTTGAGTCGACTCAAAAGCCACCTTGGTTAGAAACACGCTTGATGGCAGGGCCAGAAATATCGACAAGCGCAACTTGGGTTGACGGGGGAAGGAGAGGTTGCGATGTTTCCGTAACCTTTTTTTTTTTTTTTGTGGTTGCATGCATGCATGATCAACCAGGAATTTCTACCACCTTGACCTTTTAATTTTTGTTTTTCACACGTATTGATCCCCTTCGTTGTCCCTCCACAACCCCAACCCCATCCAGGCCGCCTCAAGTTTTGGACGAAGTAGGCAGTGGGGGTGGAGCTTGGTTTATAGCTCTTTCCACCGCTCCTTTTCCTCTCATCCCCACCTCCCCTCCTCCCCTCCTCCCCTCCTCCCCTCCTCCCCTCCTCCCCTCCTCCCCTCCTCCCCTCCTCCTGTCCCCTCCCATTACCCTGAACAGGCCACCTCAAGTTCTGGAAGAAGAAGGCAGTGGGGGTGGAATTCGCAAAGCACTTCAGAGCACACCTGGGGCCGGTGGAGGGGCTTGCAGTGAGTGGGGGGGGTGCTTTATGGGTGTGATATGATAGTATGGGGGTTGTTGCTGGAGTGATTGTATCGAGCGATTGGAAGGAGAAGGCAGTGGGGGTGAAATTCGCAAAGCACTTCAGAGAGCACCTGGGGCTGCTTGAGGGGCTCGCAGTGAGTGAAGGGGGTTGCTGTTTGGGTGTGATATGATAGTACAGGGGTTGTTGCTGGAGTGATTGCATAGGGGGATTGGAAGAAGAAGACAGTGGGGGTGGAATTTGCGAAGCACTTCAGAGAGAGCACACCTGGGGCCGGTTGAAGGGGCTTGCAGTGAGTGGTGGGGGGCAGTATTGCTGGGCTTGCATGCAGTAAGTGAGCATATAGAGAAATTGCTGTTCAATATTCGATGTAGCCATCGTTGATATGATCAGCATGGTCAATCTGCTCTTCGCCCCCTCCACCCCATTCCCCCTCCTCCTTTTCCCCCTACTCCCTTCCCCCTCCCCGTTTCCCCCCCTACTCCGTCCCTCTCCCCTCTTCCTTTTCCCCCTACTCCCTTCCCCCTACCCATTTCCCCCTACTCCGTCCCTCTCCCCTCTTCCTTTTCCCCCTACTCCCTTCCCCCTACCCTTTTTCTCCCTACTCCCCTCCCCTCTATTCCTTTTCCCCCTACGCCTCTCTCCCCTCTTCCTTTTCCCCTACTCCCTCCCCCTCTTCGTCCTTTCCCCCCTGCTCCACTGTTGTCGTGCCTCTTGCATCTGGTGAGTGCGGACGGCACTCTCTGCTGCACCATCTCCTTTCAAGACAAGGCAGCCAAGATATTCGATATAGCCACCTTCGATATGATCAGCATGCTCAAGCTGCCCTTCGCCCCCTCCCTCTGTCTTCCCCCTTCCCCCCACCTTCTAGGTCAGTGCGGACGGCACTCTCTGCTGCACCATAAGCTCCCAAGACAAGGCAGCCAAGATATTCGATATAGCCACCTTCGATATGATCAGCATGCTTAAGCTGCCCTTCGCTCCCTCCGCCGTCTGCTGGCTCTTCAAGCCCGATAACGCTAAAGCGAAGCTCTCTATAGCGGATAAGGACTCCCCGGATATTCATATATTTGACGCGAGGGGTGGGACGAACGAGGCGGTGGGGAGAGTGAAGGTGCACGGGGCGCCGGTGGTTGCCATGCAGTACAATACCGCGGCTGATGCTGTTGTGTCTACTGATTCGAGTGGGCTCATTGAGTACTGGAGCGCAGAGACTTACACATTCCCTTCCTCTCGGTAAGCCTTCACCCCTGCACCTGTGCGTGTTTCACATGTGTTTAATGCGGCTGGCGGGACGAACGAGGCGGTGGGGAGAGTGAAGGTGCATGGGGCTCCGGTGGTTGCCATGCAGTACAATGTTGCTGCGGATGTGGTGGTTTCCATCGACCCGTCTGGGCTCATGGAGTACTGGAGCGCAGAGACTTGCACATTTCCTGCTTCAATGTTAGGCATCAGCAAAATGCCCGGCGGCCCGGCCCGGCCCGGGTCCGGCCCGTATTTTGCCGGGCTCCGGCCACCAATCCGTGAAAACCGGCCCGACCTTAGCTGGCCCGGCCCGCTCCCGGCCCCCCTTGGCCTGCCCCCGGCCTGGATTTTGCCCCAGGCCCAGCCCGGCCCGCCCCCGGGCCAAAGCCGGCCCGCCCCCTAAAGCTGGGCAGGGCCCGGAATTTCGCAAGGTCGGCCCGACCTCGGCCCGAGGTCCGGCGGCCCCAGAAACGGGTCGGGCCAATGCTCGTGCCTATTCAAGGTACGTTGTAGGAGGTGGCAGGTGCGTGGTGTGAAGGTGAATGGATGGAGCGCCGGTGGTTGCCTGCCATGCTGTACGATACTGTGGCTGCTGCCATGCCATGCCATGCCAGTATGTGAAAAACAGGCTTATTCAGCCGGGATGGTTGCGGAAGGACCACATACTGCTGCCGCCCTCGCCCTGCTGTCAGCCCGGGCAAATGGAGCATTTGCTGACACGGACACAGTCATCATCCCTCTACGCCCTAGCAAAGGCTATCAACCCTGCTCTCTCTGCTCGTTCCTCTCTTTTCAACCAACCATCCCTCTCCCTCTCCTCTCATTCCCAACCCACCTCCTTCCAGCGTTCGCTAAGTACAAGACGGATGCAGACCTCTACGCCCTAGCAAAGGCTACCAACCCTGCTCTCTCTGCTCGTTCCTCTCTTTTCAACCAACCATCCCTCTCCCTCTCCTCTCATTCCCAACCCACCTCCTTCCAGCGTTCGCTTCAAGTACAAGACGGATGCAGACCTCTACGCCCTAGCAAAGGCTACCAACCCTGCTCTCTCTGCTCGTTCCTCTCTTTTCAACCAGCCATCCCTCTCGCTCTCCTCTCATTCCGAACCCACCTCCTTCCAGCGTTCGCTTCAAGTACAAGATTGACACGGACCTGTATGCTCTGGCAAAGGTTAAAACCACGGCGCCATCACTGGAAGTAGGTTGCCTCACTGGAAGTAGGTTGCCTCACTGGAAGTAGGTTGCATCACTGGAAGTAGGTTGCCTTCCAAGTTCCAACCAGTGCAGCATCTATCCCCTGTTCGATATCCCCTGTTCCAACCTACTTCCATCACTGGAAGTAGGTTGCATTTCAAGTTTCATCACTGATACTCCTCTCCTCCTCATCCCCTGTTCGATATCTCCTGTCACGGTTTCCACATTCCTCGTTTCGCGTCAGTGGAGGTTTTCTTTCCCTTTTTCTTTTCTGATCTAAAAAAAGAACAACCACATTCCTTGTTTCACTCCAGATTCTGCCCGATTGCATCAGTTTGTTAATCAGATCTCATTTGATGGTTACAACTTACAACTCCCACCTGTGTCACAACCCTCCTTCCTCCTCCCTTCCCCTCCTGCCCTCCTTCCCGTCCTCAGATCCCCAGATGGTTCCCAGTTCACCACAGTATCTCCCGGCAGCCGCATTCGGGTCTTCTGGTTCGGCACTGGCGAGCTGAGAATTGCCTTTTCCCCCTCTCCCACCCCACCCTCTCTTTCTGCCTCCTCCCCGTTCTCCCCTTATCAGATATCCCCAGATGGTTCCCAGTTCGCCACAGTATCACCGGACCGGCGCATTCGGGTCTTCTGGTTCGCCACGGGCAAGCTCAGGCGGACCTATGACGAATCTTTGGAGGTACATGAGCTCTTTTTTTTTTTTCTCCCTTTTAAAGCGAGAGGTCAAAATAGTGAAGGAGGGTCCAACTTGAAAAGGCCTAGACATCCGTTTTTGCGACTAAGGGACAAAACTGCAACGGGGCAGAGGGTACACTGTCGAGAAATGCAAGCAGGGGAAACCGGGCGAGAAGATGCAGTTACCTGATTGGTTGGCGGGGAAAGCATGACGAGCGGTGGGGAAAATGGCTCGGGCAAAATCGCAAGCAGCACGCGACCTGTCGCCCAGCCCCCACCCCACTGCCTGTAAGCTGCACCAAGTGGGCCCAACTTGAATTTCAAGTTGGACCCGGGTTCACTACTCCAGCAAAACTGAGGCTGGGCCCCGATTGGTTGAAATGCTAACCACGCAAATCTATGGTCGTAGATTTTGTCGCCAGTGCGAAATGTCGCAAGCGCAATTCGATTCGTGGCCTACGGCTTGGTAAAAAACGGGGGCTGCTGCCCGCCCCTCCAAAAACATATTCACTGTTGGGTCGTTTCTAGTTGGGCCCAACTAGAAGGGGGGGTCACTATTATAGTCTCTCGCTTTAAGAAGACAAGTTGATGCTAGTGTGGGCGGATGGTTCGCAACACGCATGCTCAGGCGGGCTTATGACGAATCGGTGACATGATCATGCTTCTATATGTATATGACGTGTATACTGTTTCAGTTAAGTTGGTCTCTGCAGGCAGCACAGGAGCTTCAAAGGGGGGTGACGTGCCTCTGTATCGGCTAGACGCGATCGATTTCGGGAGGAGATCAGCGGTGGAGAGGGATATGGAGCGGTGGAGAGGGAGAAGGACAACAACGAGGTGCCGACGTGGGGTGGTTGCTATCTCCTTGACGAACAAGCCTCTATTTACTCCCACTCAAACTGTTTTTCAAACCACACAGGTAGCACCGTAGCACTTTTGAGGCGCCTCAAAAGTACTCCCACTCCAACTGTTTTTCAAACCACACAGGTAGCACCGCAGCACGGGAGCTCCGAAGGGGAAAGGTCAAACCACGCAACTTTATCGGCTAGGCGCGATCGATTTCGGGAGGAGATTAGCGGTGGAGAGGGAGATGGAGAAGGATGATGATGTGCCGATGCCTAATGCTGTCTTTGACTTGATAATCCGGGCTTCGCGCACTCCCACCCATCCACACAGGCAGCACAAGAGCTCCAAAGAGGAGACGTGCCGCTCTATCGTCTCGACGCGATTGACTTTGGGAGGCGACTGGCGGTGGAGAGAGAAATGGAGCGGGAGAGGGAGAAGGATGATGATGTGCCAACGCCCAATGCCGTCTTTGACGAGACAGGCAACTTCATCATTTACCCAACACTTTTGGGGATAAAGGTGAGCGGTTGTCATGCCATCCAAATGCAAAAGCACATCAGTGCAATGGAGCGCGAGAGGGAGCGGGAGAGGGAACGGGAGAGGGAGCGGGAGAGGGAGTGGGAGCGGGAGAGGGAGCGGGAGAAGGAGAAATGTTGCCCTCCGTCCACCCTTCAGCCATTTGACTGAGACGTCTCAAACCACGTCTCTTATCATACAGATACGCCATGCCCCATCTCCTCCTACCCCCCCTCCTCTGCTCCTTTTTCCTCATTGCCATTGGGACAAGAGAGCAAGGCCACCTAATGTCACGGTTTTACACGAGAAAAAGGCAGCTAGGGTCCTAACAGGTCACAACAAGTTCAACTCTTTCTCCCCCTCCCCCCCCCCTCCCCTCCCTCCGCCCCTCCCCCCCTCCCCTCCCTCCGCCCCTTCCCCATCGCTCCCCTTCCCTGTCCCCCTCTGTATAGGTCGTGAACCTACATGAGAACAAGGTGTTTTGAGAATTCTAAAAAATAGAGAATATCCTGCAAACTAGAGAATTCTAAAGAATACCCTCCCCCCCTTCCCCATCGCTCCCCTTCCCTGCCCCCCTCTGTGTACAGGTTGTGAACCTACATGAGAACAAGGTGTCTTGAGAATTCTAAAAAATACCCTGCAAACTAGAGAATTCTAAAAAATGCCCTGCCCCCTTCCCCATCGCTCCTCTTCCCTGCCCCCCTCTCTGTGCAGGTTGTGAACCTACATGAGAACAAGGTGTATTCAGAATTCTAAAAAATACCCTACAAAACTAGAGAATTCTTAAAAATACCCTGCCCCCTTCCCCATCGCTCCTCTTCCCTGCCCCCCTCTCTGTGCAGGTTGTGAACCTACATGAGAACAAGGTGTATTCAGAATTCTAAAAAATACCCTACAAAACTAGAGAATTCTTAAAAATACCCTGCCCCCTTCCCCATCGCTCCTCTTCCCTGCCCCCCTCTCTGTGCAGGTTGTGAACCTACATGAGAACAAGGTGTATTCAGAATTCTAAAAAATACCCTACAAAACTAGAGAATTCTTAAAAATACCCTGCCCCCTTCCCCATCGCTCCTCTTCCCTGCCCCCCTCTCTGTGCAGGTTGTGAACCTACATGAGAACAAGGTGTATTCAGAATTCTAAAAAATACCCTACAAAACTAGAGAATTCTTAAAAATACCCTGCCCCCTTCCCCATCGCTCCTCTTCCCTGCCCCCCTCTCTGTGCAGGTTGTGAACCTACATGAGAACAAGGTGTATTCAGAATTCTAAAAAATACCCTACAAAACTAGAGAATTCTTAAAAATACCCTGCCCCCTTCCCCATCGCTCCTCTTCCCTGCCCCCCTCTCTGTGCAGGTTGTGAACCTACATGAGAACAAGGTGTATTCAGAAGTCTAAAAAATACCCTACAAAACTAGAGAATTCTTAAAAATACCCTGCCCCCTTCCCCATCGCTCCTCTTCCCTGCCCCCCTCTCTGTGCAGGTTGTGAACCTACATGAGAACAAGGTGTATTCAGAATTCTAAAAAATACCCTACAAAACTAGAGAATTCTTAAAAATACCCTGCCCCCTTCCCCATCGCTCCTCTTCCCTGCCCCCCTCTCTGTGCAGGTTGTGAACCTACATGAGAACAAGGTGTATTCAGAATTCTAAAAAATACCCTACAAAACTAGAGAATTCTTAAAAATACCCTGCCCCCTTCCCCATCGCTCCTCTTCCCTGCCCTCCTCTCTGTGCAGGTTGTGAACCTGCATGAGAACAAGGTGGCTCGCATCTTGGGGAAAGTGGAGAGCAACGAGCGGTTTTTGCGCCTGGCGCTGTACCAGGGAGGCAAGGCGGCGAGGCGGATAAGGAAGATAGCGTCCATCGCCAACTCGCAGGACGCTAAAGGCGGGCCGTCGGTGGATCCCACCGTTGTTGCATGCGCCTTCAAGAAACACCGCTTCTACCTCTTCAGGTCGGACTCCAGGTGGTTCAGGTGCTGCCACAGGCGCTGCCTCAGGTGCTTCAGGTGCCTCAGGTGCCTCAGGTGCTTCAGGTGCTTCAGGTGCTTTAGGTGTTCAGATCCTTCAGGTGCTCGCCCTGAACTCGTCAGTTTACATCCTCCCTTTCACCCTGCAGTCTACCATTTCGCAGTCAGTGCGAGCCAGAGAGGGCAGGAGCGTGTTCAACCAGAAGCCGCCGCCACCGCCTGTAGAGATGCTGACCCGGACCCCTTCCATCCCCTCCGCCCCTCTCCACCCCTCTGCACTCCCATCCACCCCCACCTGCAGCCAGCGCGAGCCAGAGGAGGGCGAGGAGCCGTCTCAAGGAAGGGACGTGTTCAACGAGAAGCCACCGCCCGAAGAGATGCTCGCTCTTGCTGATGTTGCGAGAACCAGTGCCTCGGCCTTACCTGACAGTGTGGTGAGCACTTGGGCCGTGTGGTGGGTGTGGTGCTAGTGGTGAGTGGCGGTTTGGTGTCTTATTATTTCGAAGTGTGAGTTGGAAGGGCTGTTTAGGTCGACACGAGCAGCCAAGTCGAGTCTTGACTCGACTCTCCGACTCGACTCGATTCACCCATCTCTCACCCATCTCTCCCGCCACTCATCGTCTCAGATGTTCCGGAAATAAAGAGTGCCCTGGAGTGGTCGAAGCCTTCACTGCGCGCTGCAGCAATGGGTGCTACTAAGACAGGCTGCCGCCCCACCGTCATCCCGTCACCCGCCTTATCCGCCCCTCTCACTCCCCCAGGTCATTCACACCAAGGGCGCCATCCAATTTTTGAGGCGCCTCAAAAATATTTGAGGCGCCTCAAAAAGCCATCCAATTTTTGAGGCGCCTCAAAAAGCCATCCAATTTTTGAGGCGCCTCAAAAAGCCATCCAATTTTTGAGGCGCCTCAAAAAGCCATCCAAGTTTTGAGGCGCCTCAAAATTCCTCACTCCCCCTGGTCATTCACACACACCACCTCACCCATCTCTCCCACCGTGGGCACCATCCATCTCAAGCTCCTCCCACTAAAGTGCCCTCGGTCAGTTGAAAACTTCATAACGCACTGCGGCAACGGGCACTGCGACGGGCCCATCTTCCACCTCCCCATCTTCCCTCTTCCCTGCTATTTCTCCCCCTCCTCCGCAGGTCGTGCACACAACCATGGGCGACATCCACCTGAAGCACTGAAGAATGCCCCCGACCCGAACTGTTGAGAATTTCACCGCGCATTGCGGCACCTGGTACCATGACGGCCTGCTGTTCCACCGCGTGATCAAGGGCTTCATGGTGCAGAGGGGTACAAGAGAGAGGGGCTCATCTTTCTCCTCCTTTCTCCACCTTTCCGCCTCCTTTTTTTTTCTGCTCTCTCCCCCAGATCATGCACACCTTCACCTCAAGCTGTACACAAAGGAGTGCCCCAGAACGGTTGAAAACTTCTCCACGCGCTGTGGCAACGGGTACTACGACGGGCTGTTGTTCCACCGCGTGATCAAGGGCTTGATGGTGCAGACGGGGTGCCAAATAGGGGGCTCATTTGCCACCTCCCTTTTGCACCTTTCCCCCTCGTTTTCCCGACTCTCCCCCCCGCAGGTCGTGCACACCACTATGGGCGACATCCATCTGAAATTGTATACGGAAGAATGCCCCCGCACTGTCGAGAATTTCACCACGCACTGCGGCAACGGGTACTACGACGGGCTGCTGTTCCACCGCGTGATCAAGGGCTTCATGGTGCAGACGGGGTGCCCGTTGGGCGACGGCACGGGCGGCCAGAGCATCTGGGGGGGAGAGTTCGAGGACGAGTTCCACAAGAGGTGGGTGGAGGAGTGTGTGTTTGTGTGAGAGCGTAGGGGGAAACTGAGGGAGCAACACTCAGAGGGCAATTGAGGCGGTGGGAAGGGGTGGAGAGAATTGGGGGAGGAGGGGGAAGGGCAGGAGTTTACACCAAATGACGCCTGAATGCTTCTGGGGCAACGATTTTGAGGAGTTGGAGGGTGGTCTTCTTAAGAAGCGGGCTGGATATGTGTGTGTTATGTGTGGGAGACGGGGGAAGGGGGATGAGGGGGGGAGAAGAGACGGGGCTGGTGTCTGTGTCTCTGCGTCTCCTTCCCTCCCCCCATTCTCCCCTGCAGTCTGCGCCACGATCGCCCGTTCACTCTATCGATGGCCAACGCTGGCCCCAACACCAGCTGCACCGGCTTTTCATCGCCACTGCTTCCTCTCCATAGCTCCATCTCATCCCCTTTCTTTTCACCCCCCCTGGCCCCCTGTTCTCCCCTGCAGTCTGCGCCACGATCGCCCGTTCACTCTATCGATGGCCAACGCTGGCCCCAACACCAGCTGCAACCGGCTTTCCATCGCCACTGCTTCCTCTCCATAGCTCCATCTCATCCCCTTTCTTTTCACCCCCCCTGGCCCCCCGTTCTCCCCTGCAGTCTGCGCCACGATCGTCCGTTCACACTATCAATGGCCAATGCCGGCCCCAACACCAATGGCAGCCAGTTTTTCATCACCACTGTTGCAACGCCTTGGCTGGACAACAAGCACACTGTGTTCGGACGCGTGGTTAAGGGGATGGATGTTGTACAGGTGAGGAGGGGGTTAGGGGGGGGGGGGGGGGGCAGGAGGTTGGCCCTGTGTATGCATGGGTTTGTTCGTCACCACTGTTGTTGAGGCGTCTATTTTGTAGGCGCCTCAAAATTAGGGGGGGGGGGGCAGGAGGCTGGCATGGCACTGTGTATGCATGGGGTTTGTTCATCACCTCAGTTGCAACGCCTTGGCTGGACAACAAGCACACTGTGTTCAAACGAGTGGTGAAGGGCGTGGATGTTGTACAGGTGAGGGGGAAGGGGGGTTTGGGTGAGCCAAAGGGATTGCACCTTGTATGTATGGGTTTTCTAATCTCCCCTGTTGCCACGCCCTGCCTCGACAACAAGCATTGTGTGTTCGGGCATGTGGTTGAGGGGAATTTGTTTCTAGACTCTCTGCTGGTTATTCGATGCACAGGGTAGATGGTGCATGGCTCACGGTGCATGGCTCATGGCGCATGGCCCATGGTGCATGTTCTAGGGTCTTTCTTGATGTAACGGTCTTTGAGACAATGCCATGCATGGCGACTGGTGCACCATGAACCATGCACCATGATAACTATGATTATTGTAGTCATTTCCGTTCTCTCCTCTTCTCTCCCATCCCCTCTTCCCCCTTCTCCCCCCTCCTCCCCTTTTCTCCCCCCTCCTCCCCCCTTCTCGCCCTCTTCCCTCTCCCCTCTCTCCCCCGCAGCTCATTGAGAAGGCCAAAGTGGACCGTAACGACAAGCCGTACGAAGATATTAAGATTCTTAACGTTACCGTGCCTAAGTAGGGCCTTTCCTGCGTGCTGATTGATGAATTTTGCTCTGGTTTACTTACGCTGGACCGCAAGCTCTTTAACTGGAAGTTATAGCTTTGTAACGAAGAATTGAATTGTCCTCTCCTCGCTGAAAGCAACGCCATCTTCTACAGTGGCATGAGAAAAGGTGTGGTGTTTGCCCATGTTGAATGAAACACACACGGAAAGCAGGTGCAAAGAGCAGAGCAGTTTCCTCTCCAGTTTCCTTACCGTTTTCCTTCCCAGTTTCCTTTCCAGAGTACACTACACAGCAGGGCTTATCTTTGTTTTTTCACCACTCTGATTTTCGCGAGTGACTCCTGACCTAACTCTGATTTTCAGAGTGCCCTGGAGGTTGAACTCTGACTTGTCAGGGTTTTTTCACACTTTTCACATAAATACTCTGATTTCTAAGATTTATGCCCTCAGGTTATTTCGCACCATTCTTCCTTTCCTCGGAAGGGGTCCACATTAGCATTAGGGCGTGTTTCTGGCCGCTGGTCAAGCTTCTATTACAGTCCAACTTCCAGAGCGTTTGAGAGCTTTGCGTGCCTTTAGAGTGGTTCAGAGCCCTGCGCGCTCCACTTGACTGGTATAGAACCTCGAACAGCAGCCAGAAACGCACACTTTTTTTTCTAGGTGTGTTCCCTATACGCAATCCCTACAATTCCGTGCGCAAAACCTGTGCTGCTGAATGCTGAAATGTGCAAATACATATTGATGACCGAAATCTGCCAAGTACAGTCGAAAATCGTGTTGAGTACGAGGTGGAAGTACCACATCTCAGGGTTCACTGGCATTTTTTTGGTCTGGGATCCGTCGAATCAGGTTCTCCCAAACAAGTCATTGCAGGCTCTGCTTTGCTCCGAACTACAGAAACAGAAACAGAAACTGCCAAACCTTGCTGAGCTGTCAGGTTTGGCTGATGTCGCTGGGATTCATGTGGGAGCAAAGTTCGCAGAATAACAGTAACACGCCAGTGATTGGCTGGCACATGTGCTGTACCAATCACCTTCGCTGTGTGGCGACAGCTACGGTGTTTACAAATCAGCTGTCGTGCTTCTCTCTTCTCTCCCATTCACTGCACCTATCCTTCCTCATTGCTTCTCTTTCTTTCTTGGTGTCCCTTCCGCCTTTGGTAGGTTATTACTGGAGCTGTAGGACCGAGCTCCCCTTGTTACAAGCCGCACGCCGCCTGCTCGGATCTACTTAAGATCGAATTCCCACACTGCTAGACTCCAGTAGGATTAGAGCAAGTTACAGTATAGAAGGAAAACATACAAGCGAAAAGCAAATGTCCTACTGTGTCACCTCCTATTTACACGTCCACCTCTCTCCCTTTTCCTCACCCTCTTCCTCGTTATCCCCTCGGGAACTGAGATTGCCCTTAGCCCTGGTTCTCGTCAGATTAGCCCCTCGCTGACGCACTCCACCCTCTTCCTGCACGCGCCTCGACACGCTAACATTCCAATTCCTCCTCCCTCGATTCACCCATTCCCAACTTACTACAGTATTCTACTGTACCACCCTTTTTGTTCAGCATATACTTTCTTGTATATCCAATCCTCCAATTCTTCTCTCACTTCCACTCACCACTTCCCTTGCTGCTGTGTTAACCACGGGAAAGCTTCTGTCTTTCCGCAGGTAACGCGACAGCGCGACAGCTGTCGTGCTTCTCTCTTCTCTCCCATCCACTGCACCTATCCTTCCTCATTGCTTCTCTTTCTTTCTTGGTGTCCCTTCCGCCTTTGGTAGGTTATTACTGGAGCTGTAGGACCGAGCTCCCCTGCCCCCTCCCTGGTCGAATCGGACTTCTTGTTCGCTTCGGCTCTGGGACTCTGCTGCTTGGTCCGCCTCTCTCCGGCTGCTGCGACGTTTGTTACATGCTCTCTCCTCGTTTCCCCTTTCCCGTTCTCCAATACTAACACTCCTGATGAGCGTATCTCTTTGACGTGCCACCTCTCACTTCCTACTGGTAGCTCCAGTGTATCTTTCCGTGCCTTTTTCAGGTACACCTCTCTTCCCACGGTCACGTTGCTGGATGTCCCTCCTGTCCCTTGTTCTCGGCATTGCTGATATCTGCGTGCATCTCTCAGCTGCGCGGTATGCAGATTTTCCAGCGCTGCTGGCATCAGCTCCTTCAAGTACTCCCCTCTCCGCATCACGGCTGCCGCCCATGCTTCCGCCGACTCTTCGTTCATTGGCTCGGTAAGTAGCTTAGGCACATCCACAGGCAGCACTGGCTCTCTGCCGTACAGCAAGTGGTATGGGGACATGTCCTTCAGCGCTGACTGCTTTGCGAACCGATAGCCCGCCAGTACCCATGGCAGCTCGATGTCCCACTCTCTCTTCCTCCGTTCTCCGTACACCCGCAGTCCCTTTTTGATCGTCTGTATCATCCGCTCGGTCAACCCGTCAGACTGAGGGTGGTACCGCGACGTCACTCTGTGAGCGATGCCTGCTTCTCTCAAGAGTTCAGCAAAGCTGCCTTGGAACTCCGTGCCTTGATCTGTCAGCACTTCCCCGCAGGCGCCATATCTGGTGAGTACTTGATCCAGAAATGCCTCCCTTATCAACCCGCTGTTCTTGCTGGCGATGGCTCTTGCCTCCACCCACTTGGTCGTGTGCTCTATCATCACCACTATGTACATCTTCCCTCGTCTGGATAATGGTAGTTCACCGGCCAGGTCCAAGGACCACCTGAATCCCAAGCCCCGTATGGGCAGAGACTGCAGTTCTTCCCTTCCCTTCTCCAGTGCTGCCTTGTTCCGCTGACATGCCTCGCACCCCTGCACCCACTTCGCTACGTCTCTTCTCATCCCTGCCCACCAGTAAGTGGTTTGTAATAGCTGTCTAGTCCTGGCTCCCCCGTAATGCCCCAGCTTCTCATGCACTTGCTGTACGATACGCTCTCTCTCTTCCGGCTTCAGCACCATCTTCCATCCCTCTGTCGTCCGCAGCTGCATCTGACTCTGAAACCACCGGTAGTGTCCTCCTCTACACCTCGCTCTCGCCGTCACTGCTGCCGCATCCTCTGTCAGCCCTTGCACCCAGTGCAATGTCTCCTTGTCTTGCCAGATGTCCTCTGCTCTTTGCTCCTTCGCCTCTTGTGCCAGATCTTTCTCTCCCTGCTGCATTGCGGCTGCCGCCCATTGCTGTTCCTCTTCGGGTGGAGGGTTCCTGGACAGACCATCAGCATGTTGCAGCGTCTTGCCCGTGCGGTGCTTGATGACAAAATCGTATTCTTGCAATCTCATTGCCCATCGTGCATTCCGCCCCGTCAGCGTCTGGTTAGTCATCAGCCATAAGAGCGGCTGGTGGTCTGTTACTAATGTGAATTTGCGCCCTTGCAAGTAGGCCCTGAAGTGGGTTACTCCCCACACTGCTGCCAATCCTTCACCCTCGTATGAACTGTAGTTAGCTTCCGTTGCTGTACAGCTTCGACTGGCGTACGCCACTACTCGTTCTTCTCCTCCCAGCTCTTGACACAGTACGGCTCCCATGCCCATGCTGCTCCAATCCGTGTAGATTGTGAATGGCGCGTCTTTCTTTGGCAGCTGCAGAACTGTCCCTGCCTTGATGGCCTCTAACAGGTCTCTTCTTGCCTGCTCCTCTTCTGGTCCCCACTTCCATGCCTGCCCCTCCCTCAGCAGTTGATTCAGCTTATATGCTCTCTTGCTGAAGTTCGGGATGAAGCGCCGGTAGTAGTTCAAGAACCCCAGGAGTGCTCTCAGGGCTCCCTTGTCTTTTGGTGCCCCCAGCTTGTCCGGCACCGCTACCTTGGCCTCTTGGATCCCCATTTTCCCGCCTTGCACCTCAAATCCCAGGTAGGCCACCGTCTTTCTGGCTATTTTGCACTTCTCTGGATGGCAGGTCAGCCCTGCGGCTGCTATAGCATCCAGTGTTGCCTTCAGGTGTTCAGCATGCTCTTCTTCGCTTCTGCTGAAAATCACCACGTCATCTATGTAGCACGCTACTGCTGGCACTGTCTTCAGCACTTGATCCATGACTCTCTGAAACACGGCTGATGCGTTCCTCAGCCCAAACGGCATCACGTTCCATTCATATAGGCCATCAGCTCCATGGAAGGCCGTCTTGCCTTTGTCTCCTTCTTTTATCGCTATCTAGTTGAATCCCTGCCGCATATCTAAAGTCGAGAATATGACCGCGCCTTCTAGCTTGTCAAAGGTCTCCTCTGCAGTTGGCATGCTATATCGGTCGGCTCTCGTTACTCGATTGAGTTCTCGGTAGTCGCCGCACATTCTTCTCGCCAGCACCTCTCAGTGAGATCTGTCCTTGCTGCTACCACTGTCGCTGCTGCGTAGGCTGAGTTAGAAGGGCGTATCAGCCCCGCATCCAGTAGTTCTTTGCTTTTGCTTCGGCAGATCTCTTCATCTCCCGGGCTCATCCGTCGTCTCCGCTGGTAGATGGGCACTTCGGTCTCCAGCGGTAGCTCTAGCTCTTGCAGCGTACACTTCCCCAGGTCTTGCAAGGTGTAGGCAAAGGTCTTGCGATGACTTTCTAGGACTTGCTGTATTGCTGTTGCTACCTTGACGTCAAGTTCCGGGCTCAGCTCCCACGTTTTCTCTCTCTCCTTCTTTGGCTCCTCCCCCTTCTTCTTGTCCATCGCTTCGCCCTGCTTTTCTTCTTGCGTCAGGTAAGCCCGGCTTAGTTTGATCGGCTTACTTCCCCCTTCTACTGGCCGTCGGCTCGGCTCTCGTTCGTGTCGCGGCTGCATCATTTCCTTCAGCAGCCATTGTAAGGCGTGTTGATCCATTGCTCTTCCCAAGGCGGCCCTGCGCTCTTGCTCCCTCACTCCTCGTGCTGCAGTTGCCCCCGGTAGGTATCCCATAGCTAACTCTCGCTCGATCGCTGTCGGCTCCTCCCACTGCCCTTTCTCCCTGTCGTAGACCATCCCTGGACCTGGCTAGCCGTCTTCCAACACGAACCCCCGTGCTCCCTCGTAGGCCACTAGGGTGGGCCAGGCCCTTCTCGGCTCGCCCAACTTGTTGCATTGCAGCTGCTTCGGGTGATCTCTTTTTTCTACAGGGGTTGCTGTCCTTCCTGGCTCCAGGATGTCATCTACTAGGAGTCGGGTGTCTCTCCTCAGGTCTGCTAATTCTTGCTTCAACTTCTCTGGATCCACTCCATTTTGCCAATATCTCCTTACCCGATGAGCCCTGGCCCCGTTCAGTGCCGCATCCCAACTTACGCCTGCCCCCAGTTCCGCTACCACCTTCTCTTGCGTTGCCCTTATTGGTTCTCGCGGGTACCCCTCCATGTCGACGTGCTCCACCACATAGCAGCATCTCGATCCCCCTTCCTGGATCCACTTCAGGACTTGCAGGAGCTCATCCAGTAGCGCCGTGCGAGCATCTCCCATTCCTCGCCCTTTTTTGGCTCTCGAGGTACCTTGGCACTCCCAGCCCGCCACTACCAGGTCCACTTGACCCCATCCCCATACGGTTGCTTCGTTCAGTTGTCTCACGTCCCACGCTCCTTCCTTTTTGGCCTCCTCAATCACGGCCTTACTTATCTGTCCCAGATA
The DNA here is from genome assembly GCA_027943415.1 of Closterium sp. NIES-67. Taxonomy (NCBI): domain Eukaryota; kingdom Viridiplantae; phylum Streptophyta; class Zygnematophyceae; order Desmidiales; family Closteriaceae; genus Closterium; species Closterium sp. NIES-67. The sequence continues at coordinate 325,523 of BQMB01000798.1, forward strand.
TCTCATCAGCAACTGGTCTGCATGATGCCAGGCCATGCGCCTGGCCTTAGGGTCTATCTCCACGAGTATCCACTTTTGCACGACCAATCCGGCTTCTAGCGCCGCTGCCAACCCTGCTCGTATTCCTCCAAAGAGCTCCACTATAGTGATCGGCTTCTCCCCCAGCGTGGCTCCCTTCGGCTGCCTGAGTGATTCCATCCTGTCCCTTTCTGCCGCTTTCTTGCCCCCTGCCATTTTCTCCTCCTTTGCCCTTTGTACTGACTCCGTGGCTCTCAGGGCCTTCTTTGGCTCCATCTTCACAAACCACACCGGCAACTCTCCCTGTTCTCCGCCTTCTCTCCAATATTCGGTCCTGAAGCTCAGCTTCTCTCCCCATGCATCAATTTGCGCCCCTATCTTGTAAATCAGCTCCATCCCCACCATCAGGTCGGACAGCCCGCACTGTACTCGAATCCGTGTCTCCCCTCTCTGTCCTGGCAGCAGCGCCACGTCCACTGGCTCCTTCGTACTTGGCATCCACTTCGGTGGCCCACCCTCCGCCGTCATGATGAGCATTCCTTTGCTCACCGTTTCCAGCTTCCCTTGCTTTTGCAAACACTCCGCTAGCTTCCTCCCCATCAGTACACTCTGCGCTCCTGTATCGATGATGGCATTCTCCACCTTCACTCCTTGTACGGCTATGGAGCCTGCTTCCGCCAGTAAGGCGGTCGTGTGGCACACCAGCCTGTCCTCCGGATGCCGCTTGGCCCGCTCCCTTACTTCTTCTTCTTCTTTTCCCATCTTCCTGCTGCGTGTCTCGGCCTTTTGCTCCTTCCTCCCATCCACCCCACCACTGCGCAGTCCCAGATCTTCCCTTTCTCGGGGTAGTGTTGCCACCATCGCATACTCAGACTCCTGATCTTCTTCCTCTTCTTCATCCTCGTCCTCCCACGCCATCATCGCTTTCTCCGGATCTTTGCTGATTTCCGCTTTTCCCAGTTGCGCTCTCAGCTTCTTCACCTCCTGCTCCAGCTCTTGTTCTCTCGACGATTTCCCTCTTTGTCCTCCTCTCCGGTAGCACTGAGTGCTCAGATGTCCCCTTTTTCCACACTCGCTGCAGGTGGGAGCTCTGGGGCAGTTCCTCCTGAAGTGTCCCATCTGCCCGCAGTGGTCACACGTGATGCCCATCACGCAGTCCTTGCGCAGATGGCCCACCTCTCCACACTTGTGACAGCGCCGATCATCTCTCGGCCTCTCCCTCCTCTCCTCTTCCGGTCGACGTACTTCTGCTGCTGACCACACCGGTCTTCTCTTCTCTGGGGGCCTACGAGCTCCCCTCATCATGTCCACATAGCGCCTCCCCTCCTCCGCTTCTTTGGCGATCTGATATACCTGCCTCAACGTGGCCTTGGCCCTAATGGGATACAGCGCGCTCCTCATCTCGTTAACCAAATCTTCTTCTAGACCTCCTAAGAAGTTCGTGACCATAAGACGGTCCTCTAGGCAGTTTAGATCTTCAGATAGCCCTACTAAACGGTTATAATATGCCAGCAGTGATTCGCCTTTCCCTCTACGAAACTCACTAAATTCAGCAACACGATCGGCCGTGTCGCCTGGAAACTTTTCTTTCAGAATCTCGTAGAACCGATCTACTATCTTACGGGGCGGAAGTTCCCCCTGCTCATACTCTTGCAGCAGCCTTGCCCTCTACTCGATAGTGCGTCTGAGCCTCTCCTCGGAGCGTCTTTCCTAGACCTCTGAAAAATTCTACTGGATCTAGCCCCTCTCGATCCCAGCAATAGCGTACATCATCGATCAGCATGATGTAGTTCTTCAACAATGGTTCTTCCCCCGGCACGCCTGAAAATCGCTCGGGCACTTCTATCTTCGGTACACTCGCGACTGTCGACCGTCCGGTTTCCCACGAACTTGTCCTTCCTCCTTCCCTTACTGAGTAGCCTCCAGCCGCTCGATCCTCTAGGGATCTAGCCTCGCGCTCTTTGGGCTGCTCTTTCTGGCGTCTCTCTTCCTCCTTTTCCATCTCTGCTCTCTCCTGTGATCTCTCTATGCGCCCTGGCGTTCCTCCGCGTGAACTCATCCCCGAGCCTCCACGACTCCGCGGATCTGGCGATCTGACGTCCTCTCCACCTTTTTCGCTCGCAGCCACTGAAGCCTCCACTTCACGTCTCTCAGGCTCATGGGGCCCTGCGGGATACACCGGACGCAGAGGAGGCTGCACCTCCTCCTGCACGCTCCTCGATGGGTATCTGACTCCCGAACTGAGGCGATGTCCCTCGGGACTCGTCTCTCGACTCATCACCCACCCTCTTCTGCCCGCAGCTAGTCTTCGTCACACCGCTAGTGAATCACTATCCTCAGCGGTCACTCGGCCGCCTTTTCGCTTGTATGTTACAAGCCGCACGCCGCCTGCTCGGATCTACTTAAGATCGAATTCCCACATTGCTAGATTCCAGTAGGATTAGAGCAAGTTGCAGTATAGAAGGAAAACATACAAGCGAAAAGCAAATGTCCTACTGCGTCACCTCCTATTTACACGTCCACCTCTCTCCCTTTTCCTCACCCTCTTCCTCGTTATCCCCTCGGGAACTGAGATTGCCCTTAGCCCTGGTTCTCGTCAGATTAGCCCCTCGCTGACGCACTCCGCCCTCTTCCTGCACGCGCCTCGACACTCTAACATTCCAATTCCTCCTCCCTCGATTCACCCATTCCCAACTTACTACAGTATTCTACTGTGCCACCCGTTTTGTTCAGCATATACTTTCTTGTATATCCAATCCTCCAATTCTTCTCTCACTTCCACTCACCACTTCCCTTGCTGCTGTGTTAACCGCGGGAAGGCTTCTGTCTTTCCGCGGGTAACGCGACACAGCACAGTGCCAAGTTACACGCATGAAAACTAGTGTGACTGACGGAAAGGGCCAGTCAAACAGCACTGATGATAGCTGGGTTAAGTTGAGTTGGGTGTGGGAGAGAAAGAATATGCTTGGGTTGGGGGGCAGGGTCCGTGCTAGGAAAAAAACCTGTCTGATTGCTCAGACGGGCCCTCCGGGCCCGTCTGAACCATCATACTTCTAGGTTTGTGGATTTCTGACGCATCAGATTACGCAGAGATATTTTTCTGATTAATCAGATATTGTATCATAGAACTTCTGATCTTCACAAAACAGAGCAACAGAAATGTTTTCTATTTCAAATTACAAGACTGCATTTCATCTAGTAATTGTAGCCCTTTGGCTGCCAGTACTCACCAATAGTCCGCACGGTACTCAACATTAGTCCACCTGGCGCAATATTAATCGGTCGTACACCTACACTCTACAATATGGGATCACGCACACTAGCTGTGCTGCTACTAACCACTAATCAGAGTCAGATTGGAGTACTGCAGAAGCTCTAACATCCTGCGGCGCATCACTGTCATCATCGCTGACAACCTTGTTCGTGTTTTTTCTTCTTCGCATTTGCCGCTGCTGCTGCTGCTGCCTCTGTTGCTACTGCTGCTGCCTCTGTTGCTGCTGCCTCTGCTGCTACTCCTGCTGCCTCTGCTGCTGCTGCCTCTGATGTTGCTGCCGCCGCTGCCACATCCTTCTTCCTACGTTTGGCAGGGGGGGTAGGCAAAGTTCTCTCGGCTGGGCGGCGCTTCTTCTTCCCCCACCACTGCTCGATAACTTCATCGCCCTGCACATCGTACTCCAACAGCGAGATGCACATAAGGTCCGCCAGCCATTCATCGCACAGGTTCCCCCGTAGCCAAGACTTGATCACGTTCTGGCAGCTGAACCCACGCTCGCATTCAACGGTGCTGAGCAGCAGCACCGCCACCACCACCCACAGCTGCACCAGCTTCGGGAAGGTTGTTGCCCAGTCATCTGTCCGCAGCATGTTCTTCAGGCAGTTGTGGTACGACTTCTCCTTGTACGAGGAGTGCATCATCCTCGTGAATGGCAAGAGCTCTCGCTCTGCCTTCTTCCAGCTAACTCCTGCATGTCATGGAGCGGACGGATAGCGGAATCATACATTAGAGGGGGTATTTTTAGCGGTTGATGTCGTCATATCATGAATGCACCACGAGTAAACAACAAAGATCAACAAGGGCAATGACATCACGAATTGAACAACGTTCGCGACGCGCACACAATAATTCACCTGGCAGCATGCACTTTGCTGCATTGAACAGCGTTTGCAATGAGGCGAGCCACTCGGCGCAGAGTCCTTTGCGTTTGGTGGCACCCTCTGGATACGCGTGGGGAAAGAACAGCTTCGCGCCACTCAGCGATGCGAGGCTGGCCATCCAACTCTTGAGGTTGGCGATCAAGTCCTGCGCAAAGAGGGTGGCAAGGGCAATGCAAGATTCCAAATCACCCAGGCTCTCCTGGTCTGGCAGTGGGTCCTCGTGAAGGTCGAAGCTGTGATTCTTTAAGTTTCCTTGCCCGTCCATGCCTTCGATAGTCACACAATGCTTAGACAACAGACCATGGTGATCCCGGAATTTCTGCAACAAGTCACTGTCTTCTCTGAAGTTGACGCCGTAGTCAACATACCGCTGCTGGAGCTTCTCGCATGTTGTCTGAATCATCGGCAGCACTCGTGTGATATCAATATGCAAGATTAAAGACAACGGGGTTAGAGTGTATTGCATAATAGGTGCAGGCATTAATGTAGTTGTGCTTCTGGAATCTTTTGTTGAGGGCGTTGAGCTCGGTCAGCACATCAGCTAAGAGGAAGAAGTGAAATTTGAGGCTACGCACTACCTCGTACATCTTACGATCAAACTCATGCAGAAGCAAGATTGCTGCAGGGAAAACAGCAACAAGGCGTAAAATCGCCTCACCGCGGGATAACCAACGGATATCCTTTATACCATGCATCTCGAGTTGAGTGGCGTGCAACTCGTTCTGCAGCTCTAGAAACCTTCCATGCACCACGATGCTTCGACCAAGGATGTCCGCCAGTGAGCGGACCACTTTATCTACTATCCCCAAGTCAGGGAAGTTGGCAGCAGCGTCCTTGGCCGCCAAGGCCTCGCTGCGCAAATAGGCCACGGAAACGTATAAGTCCCGAGTGGTCAAAGAGGCATGTACATGAAAGACCGAATGTCAATAGGATGGAAGCTAAGCACTAAAAGCTATAGTAAGACTTACCGGTGGGCAATGCAGTGGCATGACACGAGGTGAGGCACGCGGAGTCGCAGCTGCACGACAAGTCCGCTGCTTGCTCCAGTCATGATGCTCGCACCGTCGGTGCTGATGCTAGAGATTCTTGCCATGTCGATGCCGGTGGTCTCCAGATGCGTCAGAAGGGTTGAAAGTAATGAAGATGCATCGCACTTCTCCACGGTAAGATGCGCGTAGAACTCAGTGACGACTCGAGCATTCTTCACGAATGTCAGGTAGACCACCATGTGGTTGCCGCGGTGCCGATCTGTACTCTCGTCGAATTGTATCTCGATGAAGGGCGAGTCTTGAATGTGCTGCATCTGCCTTGCACGGAGATAGGTGACCAGTGCCTCGGTCATTTCCCTGAAACCATAGCTGAAACACACAAGGCAAAGACAAGAACGGATAAAGTAAGGACCGTGCTAGTTCATGCTACCAGATGTACTTAGATGCAAACTTACACGAAACATGACATTATGTTAGGAAACTGCACTAGGCTTACTCGGATTGGTAAGTGCCGACTTGTTTCTCTGGGAAGTCAGGGGTCTTCAGGCGAAACAGGAGGCTTAGAAGAGATACAAATATGGCAATAGGTGCTTCCTCTTTGCAAATATAAAGAACGACGAGCATGAGAGCTTTCAAATGACGAGCCTCAACGTCACCGTCCTCATAGTCGATGATGCTGCGCTGTGCGGTCCTGATGTGCTCTGCAAGCACCTTCTTCTCGATTGCATCTTGATGCTTCTTGCTCAGCGAGTGCTTTTGCATCGTCTGCTTTTGGATGTCCACACCTCCCTGCCCGTTCCGGCCATACTTGGTATCGGGTGGACCGTGCGCCATGCAGACGCACCTCATGCAAGGACGGCCATCCTTCTGCTGGTCGATTATAACCCATGGGAAACCGCGCACACGCCCCTCCCGTAGCTGGCCCCCCGCCCGTTCTGTCGCCGGCCCGTGCCTGTCCTGTCGCCGGCCCTGCGCCCGTCTTGTAGCCGGCCCCGCGCCCGTCCCTAGCCGGCTCCGCGCCCGTCCCCTAGCCGGCCCCGTGCCCGTCCCTAGCCGGCCCCATGCCCGTCTCGTAGCCGGCCCCGCGCCCGTCCCTAGCCGGCCTTGCGCCCGTCTCGTAGCCGGCCTCGCGCACGTCCCTAGCCGGCCTCGCGCACGTCCCTAGCCGGCCCCGCGCTCGTCCCGTAGCCGGCCCCGCGCCCGTCCAGTACCTGGGCCGCGCCCGTCCCGTCACCCGCCCGCGCCGGCATGTTCTCCCCGCCCGGCCCCGGCCCCCAGCTGCTCGTCTCATGCAGCCGCACTGTACCGCACTGCATCGTGTTGCACCGTACTGTACCGCAATGCAGCGCATTGCACCGCACTGCACCGCACTGCTCGCCCTGCACCGCACTGCACCGCCCTACACCGCAGCTGCCTCGCTCCTGGTGGCGGACTCTGTGCTGCGGTTTGACGCGGAGGGTCAGCCGATCGAGTTTGACACGTGGCTCGTCGACCTCCGCCGTCACCTCATATGGTCAACGGCAAGACGGCTATTCCTTGGCTCTCCACCTTGATGGTACGCTCCCCTGTCCTAACCCCCCCGCTCCGCTGCCCGCTGACCCCACGTCTGCTGATCGAGAGTCCGTTGCAGCTGCTGCCCTTGCCCTTTCGATCTGGTTGTCGCGTGAAGCTGTTGCACAGTTTGCCATCAGTCATGCGCTTCCCTTGTCTAAGCATCCCCGCTTTAGTTCGATCAGGACTGCACAGGAGTTTCTCGATGCTGTCATTGCTCGCTATTCCACCCCATCCTCTGCCTCCATAGGCCGCCTGATCTTGCCCCTGCTTTTCCTTGATCTCGCGCCTTTCCCCACTGTCGCTGGCCTAGCCGCCCACTTGCGCTCGCTAGACTCGACCTGGCGCTCGGCCTGCACTAAGGCCCAGCTCTCTGTGTTTCAGCCCCCCCTCCACCATGCCCTCTACCTTCTTGCCACCCGCCTCCCTGACCGCCTTGCTATTACACGCGATCACATTCTTAGTCTCCACCCCGCAGAGCTCACCCTCACTGACTTTGTTGCCACCCTGTATGCCATAGAGACTCGCCAACGCTCTATCGCACAGTCTAGCGGTACAGTGCCGGTCTCTATCTTTCAGGGCTGTGCGCCCGCTCAGTGCACTTTCTCTGACGGCTCTGTTGCAGTGGCTGAGACGGCCGCTGCAGCACAGGCCCGTCCTGGAAAGTGCCGCCGTCCCAAGGCTGGGCGCGGCAATGGTGGTGGTGGGGGTGGTTGGGTTGGAGGAGGTGGTGGAGCCGGGTCGCCCGCTGGGGGCGCTAACGAGGGCACTGGGCCTAGCACCACCGAGCAGCAGTCCCAGCAACATCAGCACGTCCCCTCGCTTGACCAGCAGCCACTACAGCAGCAGCAGCAGCAACAGCCGTCGCAGTAGTAGCAGCAGCGGCGGGTTGGTTGTCTCCCGCCCGGGTGGCCCGGCGCTGGTGGTGGTGGCGGTCGCGGCGGTCGTGCGCACGGCGTGACGGCGGGTGGTGGTGCGGGCGACGGACGCTGCCAGTACCAGCTCCAGACCGGTCCTCGCCGTGGCCTCGTGTGCGGTAAGATCGGTCACACCACCACTCGCTGTTTCAGTCGCCTTGACGACCTATTTCGTCTTCGCTTCGGCCCGTCGCTCGACCTCCACGACTGGCTCAGCTTACTCCGTAGGGGTGTTCAGGTCTTTGATATGGACATGGATGAGATTAGCTCTGCGCTTTATGTTCTATGTGTCGATGACTCTAGTGTGATTGGTTCAGCTTACCCCGTGTTGCCTTGTTTAGACTCCCCTGCTGCGTCAGGCATAGGATCCCCTGCTTTGTTTAGTCTAGGCTCCTCCGTCGCTTCCTCGACCTCTCCCGCCTCTGCTGCGCTCTTCTTCACCCTGGACTCCGGAGCTTCTCAGTGCTTCTTCTGCCACTCCACTACCCTCGTGCCGCTTGCTGCTCCCGCCGTAGTTTCCCTGGCTGACCCTTCCTTAGGCCCTGTCGCCGCTCGTAGCTCCATTACCCTTCCCTGTCCGGCGGCTCCTTCGGGCTCCCTTACAGGCCTGCACATCCCCTCATTCACTAGGAACCTAGTTGGTGTCGGCTGCCTCCAGGACCTTGGCGTCACCACTACGTTCCCTGGTCACGAGCGGTACGTTGTCTGTACCGAGGCCGCCACTGGTGCTCCCCTCACCACGCTCCCCCGGGACCCAGTGTCCGGCCTGTTCACGCTGGACACCGCGCCCCCCCCGGTTGGGGCGTCTCCCCAGGTGCCCTTGTCTCCTCAGGTAGCTGCGGCTTGCTTGTATTGGTCGCTTACTCACCCGACACTCCTGTGGCACCACCGTCTAGGTCACCCTGCCCTCCCTCGCCTTCGTCACATGTCTCAGCACGGTCTTGTTTTAGGTCTTCCTGGGTCGTTCTCCGAGCTCCCCTCCTCACTCGCGCCGCTGTGCACCCCCTACGTCGAGGGCCGGCTCCGCCATGCCCCTCACTCCTCCTCGTTCCCCACCACCACCGCACCCTTGCAGACCTTGCACATGGACGTTTGGGGCCATGCCCCCGTCCATGGGCCGCGTCGTGAGCGTTACTTCCTCGTCCTTGCTGACGACTACACTCGTTACACCACCGTGTTTCCCTTGGAGCGGAGGGCCGACGTGCCTGGCATTCTTATCCCATGGCTTGTCTCCGCGTATGTGCACCAAGGTCTCCCGGTCTTGCGTCTTCACTCCGACCGTGGTGGCGAGTTTGCTTCTGGCTGCCTTGGTCGCTTCTGTCGTGCGGAGGGCATCACCAAGACGTTCACCTTGCCGGAATCCTCGCAGCAGAATCGGGTCGCTGAGTGACGCATCAGTTTGGTAATGGAGGTGGCTTGTACCTCCATGATCCATGCCGGTGCACCCCATTTTCTGTGGTCGTTCGCCGTTCGCTATGCCGCTCACCAGCTTAACCAGTGGCCGCACCCTCAGCGGCCGCAGGTTTCGCCGACCCTCCTCTGGACCGAGTCTCCAGGTGACGCGTCTGCGTTCCACGTCCGGGGCTGCCTTGCTCACGTTCGTGCCTCTGGCACGGACAAGCTCATTGCCCGCACACTCCCCTGTGTCTTCCTAGGTTTCCCCCTCGACTCGTCTGACTGGCACTTCTACCACCCCCCATCCCACCGTTTTTTTCACTCTCGCGATGTCACCTTTGACAAGCCCGTCTCCTACCAATGCTTTCCCTACGGTGGTCCCCCAGATACCCCCCCCTGTTTCTGGTCCCCCCTCCCGCGGTCGCCCCTGCCCCCCCTCCTCCCCGCCCTGCCCCGTCTGGTGTGTCTCACGTGACCCCCCTCCCGTCGGTTGTCCCAGTTGAGGAGTCTGCTGACTCTGGTGGTCCTACGTTATAGCCGCAGCCATCGTCGCAGCCGCAGCCGCCGTTGCAGCCGCAACCGTCATCGTCGCCACTGCAGCCGCGGCCACCGATGTCGCCGTCGCCGCAGCAGTTCGTGCCTTCTGGGGGTGGTGGCGTTGAGGAGGGTGCTAGTCCTGGGGCTCCTGTCGTGGCTTGTCCCGGCGGACATGGGGGTGGTGCCCGTGCTGAGCGAGCTTCTGGTTCTGGGGGTGTTGGAGTGGAGTGTTCTGGAGGTAGCCGTTGCGCTGCTGGCGGTCCAGGTGTCGGCGTCGTGCAGCTGCCACAACAGCCGTCGCCGCCGGTGTCCGCCGTCCGCCTGCTCAGCCTTCCCTCCCCTGACCGTGTGTCTGTCCATCTCCTCCCGTCTCCTCCTCTTCCTATTTTCGGCCCTCTGTTCCCTCCCCCGGACTCGTCTCCAGCTCGCCTTCCCCCTCGTTCCCCTTGTGTTACTCCTCTTCTGTCTCCTGACCCGACGCCTCCGTCTCACGTCTGGTCCCGCCGTCCCTCTCCGGCTCGTCCTGTCTCTCCTGTTCCCCGTTCTCACCCTATGTTGCTTCGTTCCCACGTGCCTCGTCCTCCCCTCCTCCCGTCCCCTCCCCCATCTTCCCTTGTTGTCGCGCCTCCCCCTCTGTCTGACTAGCTTCGTGCCGCTTGTCCTCTTGTTCCTCGGGTCCTTGCCTCCCTCATTACCGACCCGTCTGTTCCTGTTTCGTGTCCTGACGCTCTTGTCGCCGCCGTCGTTGACTTCGCCTCTACCCGCTGCCTTGACTACGCCACCGCTCTGGTCTCGGACCCTGCCTGCCCTCCGTCCGTCGAGGGTGCTCCTGCCCTCGGGAGTGACGTATTCGAGGACCGGCAGTACGAGCTTGCTTTCCTGTCTCAGGTTGCTCCCCATCTCTGCTCCATGCTGCTAGTCCCTAAGGGTGATCCAGACGCCTTTGACATCCCGACCCCTCGCACCTACGCTGAGGCGACCTCGGGACCCTGGGCCTCGCAGTGGATAGCTGCCATGGAGGAGGAGATGGCATCTTGTAGATCCACCGGCACCTACGTCGATGCAGTTCCCCCACCTGGGGTGAACGTAGTCGATGGCTGGTGGCTCTTCAAGGTGAAGCGCCCCCCTGGAGAGCCTGCGTTCAAGGCGCGCTACGTGGCTAGAGGCTTCAGTCAGCGTGAGGGGGTGGACTTCTTTCACACCTTCGCCCCGACCCCGAAGATGACTACTCTTCGGGAGCTGCTACACGTAGCAGTACGGCGTGACTACGAGTTACACTCCCTCGACTTCTCTACTGTGTTCCTTCAAGGCAGCCTACACGCGCAGGTCTACCTGCACCTCCCTCAGGGCTTCACTGGTACCTTCCCTCCTGGGACTCAGTGGCTCCTGCGACGCCCAGTCTACAGCCTGCGGCGGACACCCCGTGAGTGGCATGACACGCTGCGTGCTACCCTAGCTGACCTGCAGTTCTTCCCGTCATCGGCAGACCCCTCGCTCTTCGTTCGTGCTGGCCAGACCCCGTTCTACATCCTTATTTACGTCGACGACCTGGTCTTTGCTATTGCAGACAGGGACGCACTGGCCTCCGTGAAGGAAGAGCTGCTGAAGAGACACACCTGCACTGACCTAGGAGAACTGCACCACTACCATAGCCTGCAGATCTCAAGGGACAGAGCAGCGCGCACCATCACACTCTCACATTCATACTTGGTGCGCCAGGTCCTTCAGCGGTTCGGCCTTCAGTTCTCCTCTGCACAGCCCACACCTGTGCCGGTGGACCACAGGCTCTCAGCTCCTGTTCTTGAGGAGTCAGCAGAGCCTAGTGGTCTGTACACGGAGCTGGTGGGTTGCCTCATGTACCTGATGACTTGCACTCGCCCAGATCCCGAATACCCTCTCAGCATCCTGGCTCGCTTTGTGGCCACAGGCAGAGACCGACCACAACAATGGTCTACCGCTAAGAGGGTTTTGCGTTATCTTGCAAGTACATTGGGCATGGGGCTAGTGCTGGGAGGTCGCAGGCCAGTGGTCCTTACCGGGCACACACACGCTTCTTGGGCAGACGACGCTGAGACCCTCAATTTCTCTCAGGGCTACTGCTTAAGCCTTGGTTCAGGTTCTGTTTCGTGGAGAGCTACTCGCTCCTCGTCTGTTGCCCAGTCCAGCTGCGAGGCTGAGATCTACGCCGGTGCTATGGTGGCACAGGAGCTCCGCTGGCTGACCTACTTGCTCACTGACTTAGGTGAGCGGCCTAGCTCTGCCCTGGTCCTGTACGCTGACAATAGGGCCATGATCCTCTTTTGTCAGGAGCCTCGACTTGAGGGCAGAGCAAAGCACATCCAGCTGCAGTACTTCCTCCTGCGCGAGCTACAGCAGCGTCGCCAGGCCCGCGTAGTACACTTGGCCTCCGGTGCCAACACAGCTGATATCTTTACGAAGGCGCTTGCGCCTAAAGATCATCAGCGGGACTGTGTACAGCTTGGTCTTGTTCCTGTAGCCTCTCATTTGCTAGGGCCTTGATTGTGTACAGACCCTTATACATATATTTCCCAGACTTGCCTTGTGGCCTCACCCAGTGGCTGGACTAGTAGTGCTGCCCTGGGCTTGCTCTTGTTTTGTCTGTACCGTGATCACCCGGATATAGGCGCAGCCATTTATTAAGCCCAGTAGGCTTATAGAGTGCAAACGCGCTTATATCCGTTATTTCATTATAAGCGCACCCTTTTTCTAGAAAATCTATTCCCTATAAGCGCATTAAATTACTATTAAAGAAATGTGAATTGCAAAACTTCCATATCGAAAACACTGTGCCAAATCTCCCCCAGTACTCTCGCACCCCTCCCAAGCACCTCGCCAGTTAGATTCCCAATCACCCTTGCCTATGATTGGTCCATACCCTGCTTTCCCAGCATAGGTGTGCTGGCGAAACTTTCGCCAGATATTATGTGCGATATTTCCGCGCGTCCCCTTTTGAAGACGGTTTTATTGGAAGCCAAATTATCCCAGCTACATTTTGGTGTGTTCAAAACAATTTTCCATATAGTCCTTCGTATTAGCGCATGGGCTTATATTTTTTATTCGATTACAAGCGCATGCTGCTTTTTGAACCTTATCCCTATAAGCACATATGCGCCTATATCCGGGGGATTACGGTTCTCCTTTTGACTGGTCTTTAGACCCTTGCCTCAGAGGCTGGACTAGTTGTGCCGCCCTGAGCTGCTTGTTCTCCTGCCAGGCACTGCCCCTGTATCGTCTAGGGGGTGTGTCAAACATATCTTATTATGTTCGTATAGACAATATAGGTTTGTCTTAGAACTGAAGAATTGGTTGAATAGAATGAGAGTACAAGGGTATATACCTAAGAGTGTTGTACCCTCTAAGAGGTGACCCTATACAGTCTATACAAACATGAGCTATAGATATGTTTGACACACCCCCTAGACTGCATAGGGGCAGGTCCTGAACAAACAGCTCAGGGCGGCACTACTAGTCCAGCCACTGAGACAAGGGTCTAAAGACCAGTCAAAAGGAGTACAGACGAGGAAAGAAAAAGATCAGGGCGGCACTACTAGTCCAGCCACTGAGAGGGGACACAAGCCCAGTTTGAGTACATATAACTATAGAACAGTACAAAGTCAAGGTCCTAACAAGTGAGAGGCTACAGGAACTAGACCGAGCTGTACACAGTGCCGCTGATGATCTTTAGGCGCAAGCGCCTTTGTAAAGATATCAGCCGTGTTGGCACCGGAGGCCAAGTGTACTACGCGAGCTTGGCGGCGCTGCTGTAGCTCGCGTAGGAGGAAGTACCGCAGCTGGATATGCTTCGCTCTGCCCTCGAGTCGAGGCTCCTGACAAAAGAGGATCATGGCCCTGTTGTCAGCGTACAGGACCGGGGCAGAGCTAGGCCGCTCACCTAAGTCAGTGAGCAAGAAGGTCAGCCAGCGGAGCTCCTGTGCCGCCATGGCACCAGCATAGATCTCGGCCTCACAGCTGGACTGGGCAACAGACGAGGAGCGGGTAGCTCTCCACGAGACGGCACCTGAACCAAGGCTAAAGCAGTAGCCCTGGGAAGACCTGAGAGTCTCGGCGTCGTCTGTCCAAGAAGCGTCTGTGTGTCCAGTAAGGACCACTGGCCTGCGTCCTCCTAGCACTAACCCCATGCCCGATGTACTTGCAAGATAACGCAAAACCCTCTTAGCGGCAGACCAGTGCTGCGGTCGGTGTCTGCCTATGGCCACAAAGCGAGCAAGGATGCTGAGAGGGTATGCGAGATCTGGGCGAGTGCAAGTCATCAGGTAAGGACCACTGGGCTCTACTGACTCCTCAGAAACTGGAGCTGAGAGTCTGTGGTCCAGGGGAAGAGGGGTGGGCTGTGCAGAGGAGAACTGAAGGCCGAACCTCTGAAGGACCTGGCGCACCAAGTGTGACTGAGTCAAGGTGATGGTGCGCGCGGCTCTGTCCCTGGAGATCTGCAAGCCAAGGTAACTGCGCAGTTCTCCAAGGTCAATGCAGGTGTGTCTCTTCAGAAGCTCTGCCTTCACGGAGGCCAGTGCGTCCCTGTCTGCTGTGGCAAAGACCAGGTCGTCTACTTAGACAAGGATGTAGAACGGAGTCTGGCCAGCACGAACGAAGAGTGAGGGGTCTGCAGAGGACGGAAAGAACTGCAGGTCGGCAAGGGTTGCACGCAGCGTGTCGTGCCACTCACGGGGAGCCTGCCGCAGGCCGTAGACGGGACGCCGCAGGAGCCACTGGGTCCCAGGAGGGAAGGTGCCAGTAAAGCCCTGAGGGCGATGCAGGTAGACCTGCTCGTGTAGGCTGCCCTGAAGAAAGGCAGTGGAGAAGTCGAGGGAGTGAAGCTCGTAGTCACGCTGAGCTGCTAGGTGCAGCAGAACCCGAAGAGTAGTCATCTTTGGGGTCGGAGCGAAGGTCTGGAAGAAGTCCACCCCCCTCACGCTGATTGAAGCCTCTAGCCACGTAGCGCGCCTTGAACACAGGCGGCTCTCCAAGAGGGCGCTTCACCTTGAAGAGCCAGCGGCCATCGACTACGTTCACCCCAGGTGGGGGAACTGTGTCGACGAAGGTACCGGTGGATCTCCAAGATGCCATCTCCTGCTCCATGGCAGCTATCCACTGAGAGGCCCAGGGTCCCGAGACCGCCTCAGCGTAAGTGCGAGGGGTCGGAATGTCGAAAGCGTCTGGGTCGCCCTCGGGGACTAGTTGCATGGAACAGAGATGGGGAGCAGCCTCGGACAGGAAAGCAAGCTCAAACTGGCGGTCCTCCAGGACGTCACTGCCGAGGGCAGGAGCACCCCCGACAGACGGAGGACAGGCAGGGTCGGAGACCAGAGCGGTGGCGTAGTCAAGGGCCTCAAGACTCGACACCGGAACAGACGGGTCGGTAACGAGAGAGGCAAGGACCCGAGGAACAAGAGGGCGAGCAGCTCGAAAGTAGTCAGACAGGGGAGGAGGCGCAACGGCAAGAGAAGATGGAGGAGGCGACGGTAGGAGGGGAGGACAAGACGCGTGGGAATGGAGCAACATAGGGTGAGAGCGCGCGACAGGGGAGACAGGACGAGCACGGGAGGGACGGCGAGACCAGACGTGAGACGGAGGCGTCGGGTCAGGAGACAGAGGAGGGGACACAGGAGGGGAACGAGGGGGGAGACGAGCCGGGGACGAGTCCGGCGGAGGGAACACAGGGCCGTAGACAGGAAGAGGAGGGGACGGCGGGAGAGGAACAGACGCAGAGGCAGGGGACGGAAGGTCGAGCAGGCGAAGGGCGGACACCGGCGGGGACTGCTGCTGCGGCGACACAACACCAACACCAGGGCCGCAAGCTGCTCCTCAGCTACCTCCGGACCACTCCACGCCGGCACCCCCAGGAGGGGCACCCCCAGAACGCAAAACCCCGCCAGCACCGGGACCCCCCCCAGGCCCGCCGGGACAAGCCACGACAGGAGCCCCGGGACTAGAACCCACCTCAACGCCAGCACCCCCAGAGTCCACGAACTGCTGCGGCGACGACAACGGCGGCGGCGGCTGCAACGACAGTTGTGACGGCGGCTGCGGCGGAGACGACGGCTGCAGCAGCGGCGGCGACGGCAGCTGTAGAGGCGGTGGAGGAGGAGACAACGGGGGAGGAAGAGACGGCGCCACCTCCATGACCAAGCCGATGCGTCGCTAAGCGACCCCATTCTGCTGCGGGGAGTCCGGCAAGGTGAACGTTTGGGTGATGCCCTCCGCACGACATAAGCGACCAAGGACACCTGAGGCAAACTCGCCACCACGGTCGGAGTGAAGACGCAAGACAGGGAGACCACGGCGGACACGCGCAGCAACAAGCCAGGGGATGAGGGCGTCGACACGTCGGCCTTCCGCTCCAGGGGAAAGACTGTGGTGTAGCGCGTGAAGTCGTCGACAAGCATGAGGAAGTAGCGCTCGCGACGCGGCCCATGGACGGGGGCGGGGCCCCAGACGTCCATGTGCAGGGTCTGCAGCGGCGCGGCGGTAGGGGGAAACGAGAAGGAGTGAGGGGCACGGCGAAGCCGGCCCTCGACGCAAGGTGTGCACGGTGGGGCGGGGGAGGAGGGAAACTCGGGGAACGAACCGGGGAGACCAAGGACGAGACCGTGCTGGGACATGTGACCTAGGCGGTGGTGCCACAAGAGAGTTGGGTGGGTGAGGGACCGACAAGAGCAAGCAGCAGCAACCTGGGTAGACACAGCCACCTGGGGGGACGCCCCAGCCGGCGGGGTCACGGTGTCCAGTGTGAACAGGCCGGACACCGGGTCCCGAGGGAACGTGGTAAGGGGGGCACCAGTGGCGGCCTCGGTACAGACAGCATACCGCTCGTGACCAGGGAACGTAGTGGTGACGCCAAGGTCCTGGAGGCAGCCGACACCAACTAGGTTCCTGGAGAACGAGGGTATATGCAGACCTGTGAGAGAGCCCGAAGGAACCGCCGGACAGGGAAGGGTGGTGGAACTGCGGGCGACTACCGGACCGCCAGAGGGGTCAGCAAGAGAAACTGCAGCAAGAACAGGAAGCGGCGTCAGCGTCGTGGAGTCGCGGAAGAAACACCGGGAAGCGCCAGAGTCCAAGGTGAAGGAAAGCGCAGCAGTGGCGTCTGGCGGCGGAGAAATGGCGGAAGCACCGAGGCTAAACAAAGCAGGAGATCCTACGCCTGACGCAACAGGGGAGTCTTAGCTAGGCACTCCTACACTAGGCAACAAGGGGTAATAAGAGGGAAGCACAATAGCGTCATCAGCATACATCACATGCAGGGCGGCTACAATGGCATCCATGTCCAAGTCAAAAATCTGAACCCTACGACTAAGCAAACTGTGCCAGTCCGGGAGGTCGGGCGACGGGCCGAAGCGCTGACGGAACAGGTCGTCCAGGCGACGAAAACAGCGAGGAGTGGAATGACCGATCTTACCGCAAACGAAGCCGCGGTGAGGACCGGTCTGGATCTGGTACTGACAGCGCACGCCTCCGGAACCACCACTCGGCACACCACCACGCGCACGGCCACCACCAGCTCCAGGCCACCCGGGCGGGAGGGCACTCGCTTGCCTCAACTGCTGCGACTGCTGCGGCTGCTGCGGCTGCGGCGGCGGCTGCGGCTGGTGCGACGGCTGCTGCTGCTGCTGCGACGGCGGAGGCGGCTGCTCAGCTGGAGCGGGCGGGGTCCCCTCGTCCGCTGGAGCACCAGACGGCCCGCCTCCACCACCACCTCCACCGGCACCCCCGCCTCCCTCGCCGCGCCCAGCCTTGGGGCGGTGTCCCTTTCCCGGACGGCACTGCGCTGCGGCAGCGGTCTCAGCCACAGCGGCAGAACCATCAGAGAAGGTGCACTGAGAAGGGGCACAACCCTGAAAGATAGGGACCGGCACAGTAGCGCTCGCCTGGGGATAGAGCGGTGGCGGGTCTCAATCACAGTCAGGGTGTCTTCAAAGTCTGTGAGGGTGAGTTCACCAGGGTGAATGCTAAGGAACTGGTCGCGAGCGGCGGCAAGGCGGTCAGGGAGGCGGGTGGCAAGCAGGTAGAGGGTAGAGGACATGGGCGGCTGGTGGGCTCTAAGCTGTGCGTCAGTGCAGGCAGTGCGCCAGGTCTCGTCTATAGTGCGCAGGTGGGCAGCTAGGTCCGCGACAGTGGGGAAAGACGCAAGGTCAGGAAAGAGCATCGGGAGGATCAGGCGACCCACGGATGCAGCAGGCGGGGTGGAATAGCGCTTGATGATAGCATCTAAGAAGGCCTGAGCGGTAGAGATAGACCTAAAGCGGGGATGCTCAGACAGGGGTAGGGCATTGCTAATGGCAAGCTGCGCGACAGCGTCTCGGGAAAGCCAGACAGAGCGAGCAAGGGCAGCAGCGGCAGTAGACTCGCGCTCAGCAGATGTGGGGTCAGCAGGCAGCACAGCAGGAGGGTCTGGGCAGGGAAGCGTACCGTCAAGGTGTGCCGAAAGCGAGTGACCATCCTGCCGCTGGCCAGTGAGGTGGCGGCGGAGGTCAGCAAGCCACGCCTCGAACTCAAGAGGCTGGCCTTCAGCGTCGAAGCGAAGCCCCGCCGCCATCAGGAACAGTGCAGTGCAGGGCAGTGCTAGGCGGTGCATGCGATACAGGGCGGTGCAGTGCAGTGCAGTGCGATGCAGTGCGGTGCAGTGCGGTACAGTGCGGTGTAGTGCGGTGCAGTACAGTACAGTGCGGTGCTGTGCGGTGCGGTGCGGTGCAGTGCGGTACAGTGCGGTGAAAGGTGGTGGAGAACCGTACCAGGGAGAGAGCAGATCGGACGGTCGTAGGGCCGGCGAGGAAGGGCCGGAAGTCGACGCGGGGCCGGCCGGGACGAGCGCGGGCGCCGGCGGGGACGGGCGCGGGACCGGCAGGGACGGGCGCGGGGCCGGCTGGAACGGGCGCGAGGCCGGCTGGGACGGGCACGGGGCCGGCTGGGACAGGCGCGGGGCCGGCTGGGACGGGTGCAGGGGCGGCCTGGACGGGGCACGGGTCCGGCGGAGACAGGTGCTGGGGCGGCCGGGACGGGGCACGGGGCCGGCTGAGACGATCGCGGGGCCGGCTGGGACGGGCGCGGGGCCGGCTGGGACGGTCGCGGGGCCGGCTGGAACAGGTGCAGGGACGGCTGGGAGGGGCACGGGGCCGGCTGGGACGGTCGCGGGGCCGGCTGGGATGGGCACGGGGCCGGCTGGGACGGTCGCGAGGCCGGCTGGGACGGTCGCGGGGCCGGCTGGGACGGTCGCGGGGCCAGCTGGGACGGTCGCAGGGCCGGCTGGGACGGTCGCGAGGCTGGCTGGGACGGTCGCGGGGCCGGCTGGGACGGTTGCGGGGCCGGCTGGGACGGTCTAGGAGAGGCGCGACGGGCTAGGAGGCGCGACGGGCTAGGAAGCGCGACGGACTAGGAGGCGCGACGGGCTAGGAGGCGCGACGGGCTAGGAGGCGCGACGGGCTAGGAGAGGCGCGACGGGCTAGGAGGCGCGCGACGGGGCCAGGAGGCACAAACGGGGGGCCCAGGGGGGGGCGTGACGGGTGCTAGGGGGGCGCGACGGGCCCAGGGAGGGCGCGACGGGGCCCAGGGGGCGCGACGGGGCCCGGGGGGGGGGGGGGGGCGCGACTGGTCCTAGGTGACGCGACGGGGCCTAGGGGGCGCGACGGACGGGGGTAGATCCTAGGGCGGAAGCGTGGGCGGGCGGGGGGACCTACCTACTGCTGATACCATCTTAGAACTGAAGAATTGGTTGAATAGAATGAGAGTACAAGGGTATATACCTAAGAGTGTTGTACCCTGTAAGAGGTGACCCTATACAGTCTATACAAACATGAGTTATAGATATGTTCGACAGTTTGTGCCTTAGAGGGTACAGCACACTAGGCTATATACCCCTGTACTCTCTCTTTCTAGTTCATTCTTGCATTCTAACACGTGTGACTGGTTGCCGAGGACTTCGCCAAAATCATAAAGGTTGCGAGGGGTATGGGAGGGGTGTGACTTGCAGCTGGAGGACTTCACCAATACAGGGAGTACAGGAAAAAATAAGGGAGCATACCCCCTATTGAAAATTCCTCAGGGTGGTACATAGACCAACTCTGATAAATCAGAGAAAACATGTACTTTCAAAAAATTACCCAGGACCATCAGAGTGGTTTTCAAAAACGACTCTGATTTTCAGAGAAACAGAGTGATTTACTCTGATAAAATAAGGCCTGCTACACAGACACTGGTGATTTTTTAGTCGACTTTTGAGTGATTCATGAGTCGACAAAAAAATCAGCTGAAGGTATACTGACTATGGTACGTGCATGACATTATCGGTTAGGTTAGAATCTTGCTTGCAACTACCATATGCCATGCTTTACCACGAGAAAGAGTTCTATGTTCATCCAGCATACATGTGTGTATGCTGTGTTCATCCAGCACCTTGTGAAGCTCACAAGTGAAGCAGTAAAACAGTACCCACTTGGCCCAACCCTCTCCACCCATCACCAACACCCGACGAATAGCACGCCACCAATCTCCACTAGGATCATTTCTCCTCGCTGCCCCACTCCATGGGCCACCAGTACGGGCGGCTGGGCAAAACTTTCAGAGCTGCCCCACTCTCCCCCTTCACTGCAAGCTGTGACCCGGGGTTGAGCCCATGTGCCAACCGCAGCAGAGCCAATCCAACCACCTCACTAGGAGTATCAGCAGAACCAGCATTACCACCCGCAGCCGAACCAGACCCATCAGAACCGTACTGCACCGCATTCACACGACCAACTGCCTTCCCAGAGCTCATCTCAACTATCTCAGCTCCTTCTGGCACTGTAACCCTCCCATCACTCTTCCCACCAGCCTCCTCACTAGCTTTGCCACCCCCTTCTGCGGCTCCCTGCCCTCCCCCTTCTCCTTCTTTCAAGAAACGGACTGGCATGAGTCGTTTGCGCACCACGCCCCGGTGGTGAGTGCGGGCGGTGAGCTCCTGGCCCACATAGCAGCCCTTGGTGAAGCTGACGGCGTGCAGGGCTGCCAGGTTGCATTCTAGTGGAAGGGCCTCACCTGGTGCAAGGGGGTGTTGGCACGGAGGGGGGCACGGAGGGGGGCATGGAGGGGGGCATGGAGGTCAAGTGGTGCGTCCGTGCAGTGAGCTCCTGGCCCACATAGCACCCCTTGGTGAAGCTGACGGCATGCACGGCTGCCAGGTTGCACTCTAACAGCAGGGCCTCACCTGGAGCAAGGGGGAAGGGGGCATAGACAGGGGCATGGAGGGGCAGAGGTGGGCATGGAGGGGAAGAGGTGGGCATGGAGGGGCAGAGGTGGGCATGGAGGGGCAGAGGTGGGCATGGAGGGGCAGAGGTGGGCATGGAGGGGCTTGTGCTGTCAGCTCCTGACCACGTAGGAGCAGAAAGCAAGGGGGGGTTGGAGGGGGGTGGGGGAAGTGTGTAAGCTCCTGGCCCACATAGCAGCCCTTGGTGAAGTTGATGGCTTGCAGGGCTGCCAGGTTGCACTCCAGGGGAAGGGCCTCGCCTGGTGCAAAGGGGAGGGGGCATGGAGGTCAAGTGGTGAGTGAGCTCCTGGCCAAGAAGTATCCTTGAGGCGCCTCAAAAATAGACTCCTGGCCAAGAAGTATCCTTGAGGCGCCTAAAAATAGACTCCTGGCCAAGAAGTATTCTTGAGGCGCCTAAAAAATAGACTCCTGGCCAAGAAGTGTCCCTTGGTGAACCTGATGGAAAACAGGGCTGCCAAATTGCATCTTAGTCTAGCGATAAATTACATCGCCTCTTGTGAGGCGCCTCAAGGGAGCAGTAAGTGCCACCCGCCCTCACTGCTATGGAAATCCACTTCAATCAATGTGATGCACCTCTGCGCACCTCTCTGCACCACGCTGCTTACCCCTGGCACCCTCTGCATCACTCTGCGTACCTCTTGGCATCTCTGCACATCCCTCCGCCACTCCCATCATGTATCGGAATCGCCGGTAGCTCTCTTCCCCCACCTCTATTTGTGAGTCAACCAGTGGGGCTGTTGTGGGGAGTAGGAAGAAGGGGAGGGAGGGGGCGGGGGGAGCACACACAAGGCGTTTGATATGTGAGAACCTACATTGTTGTGTATCGCAATCGCCCGGATCTTTCTCTCCCCACCTCTATTAGTGAGTCTACCCGAGGCCTTCATGGCTCTACGCCGCATGGCAGGTAAGGCACAGCGCAGTGGGACTGGTGCGGGTACTGTGGGATTGAGAGATGCAGCGGACGTGTGCTCGTTGGGCTGCATTCTGTACAGGACGGTGTTTGGTCGCACCTGTTCCCCTTAGACGAGCTTTTCGACGAGCACACGCTTCTACCTGTTCCCCAGATCGGTGATGAAGCAGCGGAAGCCCGTGTAACCAAACCCCATCCAGCACAGCATGCAGCCCAGCAACCACACGTCTGCTGCCTCTCCCATCCGCAAAGCACCCGCGCCAGGCTTATTGGGCTGTGCTTTGTGCTGCCGTGCAGCGCAGGCTTGTAAGTGCTGCCATGTAAGTCACCCGCGCCAGACTTACTGGGCTGTGCTTTGTGCTGCCGTGCAGCGCAGACTTACTGGGCTGTGCTTTGTGCTGCCGTGCAGCGCAGACTTACTGGGCTGTGCTTTGTGCTGCTGTGCAGCGCAGACTTCCTGGGCTGTGCTTTGTGCTGCCGTGCAGCGCAGACTTACTGGGCTGTGCTTTGTGCTGCCGTGCAGCGCAGACTTACTGGGCTGTGCTTTGTGCTGCCGTGCAGCGCAGACTTACTGGGCTGTGCTTTGTGCTGCCGTGCAGCACAGACTTACTGGGCTGTGCTTTGTGCTGCCGTGCAGCGCAGACTTACTGGGCTGTGCTTTGTGCTGCCGTGCAGCGCAGACTTACTGGGCTGTGCTTTGTGCTACCGTGCAGCGCAGACTTACTGGGCTGTGCTTTGTGTGCTCTTCTATTTCCCCCACACCCCCGACCTCCCAACCGAACTGGTTACTCATGGATTACCCTGGCAGGAAAGGAGCCTTCGAGCCCCAATCCTGGCAGCCCTGGATGCCTGTGCCACCGCCATCCTTGTTTTGAGGCTTGAGGCACCTCAAAAAAGGCAGCCCTGGATGCCTGTGCCACCACCATCCTTCCCTCGTTACTTCTGCTGTCAGCTCTCCCACGATCCATCCGCCCGTCGCCCCCACCCCAACCCAACTCCACCCCCTCCCCCCTGCCGCCTTGTTGGTTGATTACGAATTTTGTTTTCTCACAACTGGTAGCTCTCCCAACTGGTCCACCCGCCCCCGTCCCACCCCACGCCCTCCCAATCCCCCAGTTGGTTAGAGACCCCTCAACTCCAACCCAGGCAGCCTGGGGTCTCTGTGCCACCGCCACCCTTCCCTGATAGCCACTGCTGCCAACTCTCCCAACTGGTCCACCCGGCCCCCCACCCCACGCCCTCCCCACCCATCCCTGCTGGTCACTCACGTATTTCACTGGCAGGGAAAAGCCCCCTCAAGCCCAATCCTGGCTGCCTCGGGTCCCGGTGCCACCGCCACCCCTCCATGGTAGCCTCTGCTGTCAGCTCTCCCACTTGATCCACCCGCCCGCCCCACCCCACGCCTTCTCCTGCTGCCGCCTCGTCGGGTAACGCCGGGTCTGAGGAGAGGCGCGAGTGGAAGTGGGCCCACACTGCCATGTCAGACGACACGTCAGCAAACGACACGTTCGCACGGAGCTTGTGCCTGGGGGGGGGAGGGGGAAGAGGGGAAGGGTGGAGAGGTGAAAGGGGAAGGGGATTTGAGGAGGGAGGAGGGCAAATAACCAAGTGAACATTTTGGAAGAAATCACACTCCTGCAAAATGAGGGAAAAGGGCTCACTTCTTCAGATGCGCCAGCAGGTCGTCCAGGTTCGCTGCATCTACATCCGCCAGCAGCTCAGGTGCGTCTGGGTGCCCCGTATCTGGACCGCCTCCAGAGGAATCCAGGCGACTAGATACAGCGTCCTGCAATGAAGGGGCAGGTTGGGGTAAAGGATGGGAAGAGCTGGTAACCATCTTGTTGGATCTTGACGGGCGCCAGAGGAATCCAGAGAGGACTGGATCCTGCATCGTGAAGGGGGGGAAAGGAGAGCGTTAGGAGTGAGGGATGAGGGAAGGCGGTAAGGGAAGGATGAGGGAAGGCGGTAAGGGAAGGATGAGGGAAGGCGGTAAGGGAAGGATGAGGGAAGCCGGTTAGCATTTTGAATTTGGAGTAGCGCCAGCCGGATCCAGGTGACTGGATGCAGGTGACTGGATGCAGGTGACTGGATGCAGGTGACTGGATGCAGGTGACTGGATGCAGGTGACTGGATGCAGGTGACTGGATCGCAGGTGACTGGATCGCAGGTGACTGGATGCAGGTGACTGGATGCAGGTGACTGGATGCAGGTGACTGGATGCAGGTGACTGGGATGCAGGTGACTGGATGCAGGTGACTGGATGCAGGTGACTGGATGCAGGTGACTGGATGCAGGTGACTGGATGCAGGTGACTGGATGCAGGTGACTGGATGCAGGTGACTGGATGCAGGTGACTGGATGCAGGTGACTGGATGCAGGTGACTGGATGCAGGTGACTGGATGCAGGTGACTGGATGCAGGTGACTGGATGCAGGTGACTGGATGCAGGTGACTGGATGCAGGTGACTGGATCCAGGTGACTGGATGCAGGTGACTGGATGCAGGTGACTGGATGCAGGTGACTGGATGCAGGTGACTGGATGCAGGTGACTGGATGCAGGTGACTGGATGCAGGTGACTGGATGCAGGTGACTGGATGCAGGTGACTGGATGCAGGTGACTGGATGCAGGTGACTGGATGCAGGTGACTGGATGCAGGTGACTGGATGCAGGTGACTGGATGCAGGTGACTGGATGCAGGTGACTGGATGCAGGTGACTGGAATGCAGGTGACTGGATGCAGGTGACTGGATGCAGGTGACTGGATGCAGGTGACTGGATGCAGGTGACTGGATCCAGGTGACTGGATGCAGGTGACTGGATGCAGGTGACTGGATGCAGGTGACTGGATGCAGGTGACTGGATGCAGGTGACTGGATGCAGGTGACTGGATGCAGGTGACTGGATGCAGGTGACTGGATGCAGGTGACTGGATGCAGGTGACTGGATGCAGGTGACTGGATGCAGGTGACTGGATGCAGGTGACTGGATGCAGGTGACTGGATGCAGGTGACTGGATGCAGGTGACTGGATGCAGGTGACTGGATGCAGGTGACTGGATGCAGGTGACTGGATGCAGGTGACTGGATGCAGGTGACTGGATGCAGGTGACTGGATGCAGGTGACTGGATGCAGGTGACTGGATGCAGGTGACTGGATGCAGGTGACTGGATGCAGGTGACTGGATGCAGGTGACTGGATGCAGGTGACTGGATGCAGGTGACTGGATGCAGGTGACTGGATGCAGGTGACTGGATGCAGGTGACTGGATGCAGGTGACTGGATGCAGGTGACTGGATGCAGGTGACTGGATGCAGGTGACTGGATGCAGGTGACTGGATGCAGGTGACTGGATGCAGGTGACTGGATGCAGGTGACTGGATGCAGGTGACTGGATGCAGGTGACTGGATGCAGGTGACTGGATGCAGGTGACTGGATGCAGGTGACTGGATGCAGGTGACTGGACGCAGGTGACTGGATGCAGGTGACTGGATGCAGGTGACTGGATGCAGGTGACTGGATGCAGGTGACTGGATGCAGGTGACTGGATGCAGGTGGACTGGATGCAGGTGACTGGATGCAGGTGACTGGGATGCAGGTGACTGGATGCAGGTGACTGGATGCAGGTGACTGGATGCAGGTGACTGGATGCAGGTGACTGGATGCAGGTGACGGTGGGATGCAGGTGACTGGATGCAGGTGACTGGATGCAGGTGACTGGATGCAGGTGACTGGATGCAGGTGACTGGATGCAGGGACGGATGCAGGTGACTGGATGCAGGTGACTGGATGCAGGTGACTGGATGCAGGTGACTGGATGCAGGTGACTGGATGCAGGTGACTGGGATGCAGGTGACTGGATGCAGGTGACTGGATGCAGGTGACTGGATGCAGGTGACTGGATGCAGGTGACTGGATGCAGGGACTGGAGCAGGGACTGGGATGCAGGTGACTGGATGCAGGTGACTGGATGCAGGTGACTGGATGCAGGTGACTGGATGCAGGTGACTGGATGCAGGTGACTGGATGCAGGTGACTGGATGCAGGTGACTGGATGCAGGTGACTGGATGCAGGTGACTGGATGCAGGTGACTGGATGCAGGTGACTGGATGCAGGTGACTGGATGCAGGTGACTGGATGCAGGTGACTGGATGCAGGTGACTGGATGCAGGTGCTGGATGCAGGTGACTGGATGCAGGTGACTGGATGCAGGTGACTGGATGCAGGTGACTGGATGCAGGTGACTGGATGCAGGTGACTGGATGCAGGTGACTGGATGCAGGTGACTGGATGCAGGTGACTGGATGCAGGTGACTGGATGCAGGTGACTGGATGCAGGTGACTGGATGCAGGTGACTGGATGCAGGGACTGGATGCAGGTGACTGGATGCAGGTGACTGGATGCAGGTGACTGGATGCAGGTGACTGGATGCAGGTGACTGGATGCAGGTGACTGGATGCAGGTGACTGGATCCAGGTGACTGGATGCAGGTGACTGGATGCAGGTGACTGGATGCAGGTGACTGGATGCAGGTGACTGGATGCAGGTGACTGGATCCAGGTGACTGGATGCAGGAGACTGGATGCAGGTGACTGGATGCAGGTGACTGGATGCAGGTGACTGGATGCAGGTGACTGGATGCAGGTGACTGGATGCAGGTGACTGGATGCAGGTGACTGGATGCAGGTGACTGGATGCAGGTGACTGGATGCAGGTGACTGGATGCAGGTGACTGGATGCAGGTGACTGGATGCAGGTGACTGGATGCAGGTGACTGGACGCAGGTGACTGGATCCAGGTGACTGGATGCAGGTGACTGGACGCAGGTGACTGGACGCAGGTGACTGGATGCAGGTGACTGGATGCAGGTGACTGGATGCAGGTGACTGGATGCAGGTGACTGGATGCAGGTGACTGGATGCATGTGACTGGATCCAGGTGACTGGATGCAGGTGACTGGATGCAGGTGACTGGATGCAGGTGACTGGATGCAGGTGACTGGATGCAGGTGACTGGATGCAGGTGACTGGATCCAGGTGACTGGATGGAGGTGACTGGATGCAGGTGACTGGATGCAGGTGACTGGATGCAGGTGACTGGATGCAGGTGACTGGATGCAGGTGACTGGATGCAGGTGACTGGATGCTGCAACCTGAATGGGGAAAAGGAGGGAGTGAGAGTGAGAGGGAGAGGGAGGGGGAGGAGGAGTGGGTTCGAGGGAGGGGAGAGGGAGAAGAGGAGTGGGTGGGAGTGAGAGTGAGAGGGGGAGGGAGAGGGAGTCCGGGAGTGAGAGACTTGCGTTGAAAAGCGGTCGGTACAAGAACAGGCATTTTAATAATCGGCCTTGAGGGAAGGGCGGACGCACTAACGAGGACAAAGTGTAGCACCTTGTGAGTTGGCCGGTACAGAAACAGGTAATATAGAAACGTCCCTTGAGGGGAAAGCAGAGCGGAGTAGACAGGCGGGTGCACGCTGGCGGGCTGATTTGGCGTGGGGAGGGGAGAAGCCAGAGGGGGATTCTGCTGGAGGAGGCTGGCGAATTGGGCCCATGAAGAGAGGAGAAGGTGCCTTACCTGGTGTGGCGGCCGGTACAGGAACAGATCAAAGAGGAATCGTCCTTGCGGGGAGAGAAGAGCGGAGTAGACGGGCGGGCGCACGCTGGCGGGCTGATTTGGCGTGGGGAGGGGAGAAGCCAGAGGGGGATTCTGCTGGAGGAAGCTGGTGACGTCATTCGTCAGCAGGCCCTGAAGGAAGTTGATGGCATCGCGACCGTCGAATCGGATTACGCCTCGGCTGCGGAGCCGCGCAGCCATGGGGTTGCTCCGCGACGCCTCACGCTCCTCTGCCTTCGGATCCGCGCCTCCGGCGCTTCCCGCGCCGAACGTTTCCCCCGCCGCTGACACGGCGGTGTCATGATCGCGCCTCGATGACGCGGCGCCGACGGCTGCGAATCGCGACAGGAGCAGCGGATACATATTCCACGGGCTGACGCTTGAAGAATTTTGACTCACAACAGTGCGCCTCGCTATGCGGGGCAGCGATGCCGTGAGCGCCTTCATGACGTGTGGCTTCAGGAAACGGATTGTACGCTGATGCCTTAATCCCTTTGGCTTAAAGGTTCAACAAGAGCTGATGAAAGGCCGACGCTAATCGAAGAGTCCACTAGATGCCCAAGTTATTACCGGTACGAGGGTAATGCGAGCCTGCTTAGGACGGAGCGCCTAACGAATTGGAATTGGAACCTCGCTAACATAGCGCGGATGGTGACGGAATTCGAAAATCGCATAACGAGGACAGCCAAACAAACTGGAAGGCGGCCAATGGCTGCTGAACTCGCCACGTGGCAAGCATGCACTGGGACTTGGAGGTGAATTCGACCATTGTAATGACAGCCCCGCTTGCAATTACTACTAGCAATGTCAAAGGATGTTTAAGTGCCATCCTCATGTCACAAGGTTCCATGATGGAGAAATGTGTCTATCAAAGGCTCGCATCACTTACAGAACCAACATTACACAACTCTCCATTTTATACATCATTTACATCTGGATCATAACGCATCTATTCCCACCACCAAATGCCTCGCCAGCTGGGCTTTGGCACAAAGGTCCTGCCTTGGAGTTCCAAGTTGATCCATCTCGAAGAACAAGCGTACTACCAAAAGTCTTCCCCAGCATACGCATGACATTCTCCATGCCCCTCAACTCCAGGCATCCTTCCACATTCACATCAACCATCACTTCAGCCAAACCCTGCAGAGTCTTCCACAATAAAAGCTCCCAATTGACATACTGCAACCCACCATATCCCCGCAACGTCACCTCCCGTATCGCAAGCGGGCTGCTGCAGCCGTCACCACTCCCACCAGCAACCCACACATTCCCCACACTTCCACTATCTTTTCCGACACTTTCCAGTCTCATGCAGTTGGTGAGACGCAGGGACCTGAGTGCCGGCAGACAGAGGGCTTCAGGGGGGAGGGAGTCCACAGCATGGCAGGAATGCATGTGAAGGGATGTGAGGGCGAGGTTGACGGTAAGCGGCAGGGCTTTAAATGGCGGCAGTGGGTGAAGGAAAGGGCAGTCAGGTGAGTGAGAGAGGGGAGGAAAGAGGGAGGGAGAGCGGGGTCGGGGCACTGATCCAGGTGAAGTGAGAGGAGGCGGGAATAAGCGGAAGAGAATGAGGAAGAGAGTGCGGGGAAACAGAATGTGGGAGAAGGGTGCATGGAAATGAGGGAGTCTATGAGTGTCTCCGCTTGAATAATGCGGAATCCTGAAATGCTCTGTTTGGTCGGAAGCACCACTCTGCTGCAAGACTGCTCCTTTAGGAAACCAAACTTGGTGCTTGAAGCTTGAATGCCACCAGGCGCATCAGCTGCAGCAGCAATAGGAGCATGGTAACCACCAGCGTGGCTCCAAATGTTACATCTGGTCGCATGGTTGGCTGAAAGGCTCAGTGACGTCAGCTCCTGGCGGAAGAGCGGAGCAAGCGCTGGAACCAAACCGTCACAACAAACGCAGAGTTTCACAGATTTGAGTTCAGCCCACTGAGACGGGTCTGTGGCACAGCAAGTAAGTGGTCTTGGCCGGCCAGAGGCAAGTTTGAGGAGAGTTTCACAAGAGCTTGTGGGGTGTCTGTGTTTGTGCATGTGTGTGTGCGTGCGTGTCTGTCTGTGTCTGTGTCTGTGTCTGAGAGAGCGGGAGAGAATGAGAGGAGAAAGAGAGGGATGAATCTAATGGGTACCACGACACCCATTGCAGACTGCAAAATGATCACTGTTCACACTACCAACAGCCTGGGCTCCATATATCTCCTCTCCACCCCATTCCCTCTGCTCCGCCCTCCCTTACCCTGCAGTTTGCGTCTCGATCGAAGGTTCACTCTATCTTTGAGGCGCCTCAAAACTCGATCGAAGGTTCACTCTAGCCATGGCCAAGAAGCTCCCAACCTGGCTCTGTCTGTCTCTTCCCCCCCTCATCTCCTCCCCTTCCCCCTCCCTTTAGTTTGCAGGGTATTTTTTAGAATTCTCAAAAATATCCTCCCCTTCCCCCTCCCTCCCCCGGCAGTCTGCGTCACGATCGCCCGTTCACACTCTCCATGGCAAATGCCGGGCCCAACACCAACGGCAGCCAGTTTTTCATCACCACTGTTGCAACGCCTTGGCTGGACAACAAGCACACTGTGTTTGGGCGCGTCGTGAAGGGCATGGACGTTATGCAGGTGAGCAGGGGGTTGGGGGGGGGTTTTTGAGTCGACTCAAAAATCACCAAGGGCATGGTCGATGCACAGGTGAGGAGGGGGTTGGGGGGGGGGAGGGAAGGGCAGGGGGGTTGGCACGGTGTATGCATGGGTTTGTTCGTCACCGCAGTTGCCACGCCGTGGCTCGACAACAAGCATGCTGTGTTTAGGCATGTGGTTAAGGCTGAATGGATGTTGTACAGGTGAGTGAGAGTGGTTGGTTTGGGTGGGTGTGTCCACAAGATGTACGAGTGATCATCAAACCATCTTACTATGGCCACGCGTTGCCACGTGTGTCCACTATTGCCACGCGTTGCCTCCACAACGAGTAAGGGGAAGTCGTTTTGGGCACGCATTGCCTCCACAACACTATACTGTGTTTGGGCATGCCGTTAAGGGGAATTCGTTTCTACATTTTGTGCCAGTAATTTGATGTACACAGTAGATGGTGCATGGTTTATGGTGTTTCTTGTAACAGTGTTTTAGACAAGGCCATGCATGGTGACTGCTGCACCATGAACCAGCATCAAATACTAATTATTATTGTAATCATTTCCTTTCTCTCACGTTTTCTCCCCGTCCCCACTTTCCCCCTTCTCCCCCCTTCTCCCCCCTTCTCCCCCCTCCTCCCCCTTCTCCCCCCTCCTCCCCCCTTCTCCCCCCTCCTCCCCCCTTCTCCCCCTTCCACCTCCCCTCTCTCCCCTCTGCCATCGCCTTAGCTCATTGAAAAGGTGAAAGTGGACCCTAACGACAAGCCTTCTTTTGAGGCACCTAAAAGATGGTATCTCAGATGCATGTGCCCTTCCTTTCTGCCCTTTCTCCTCCCCCTTCTCCCCTCTCCCCTGCAGCTCATCGAGAAGGCCAAAGTGGACCGTAACGACAAGCCGTACGAAGATATTAAGATTCTTAACGTTACCGTGCCGAAGTAGGGCCTTCCCTGTGCGCTGATAGAAGAATTTTTCTCTGGTTTACTTCGCTGAAATGCAACTTATACTGTACTTCACTGGAAGCAATAGCTTTGTAACAAAGAATTGTATTTTCCTCCCCAACAATTGTGTTACTACCTTATCTTCTAGAGTGGCATGAGAAAGGTGCGGTGTGCGATGGAACATACACAAAACGAGAGTGCAATGAGCAGAGAAGTTTCCTTTCCAGTCCCCTTTCCAGAAGGTACTCAGGCTGGCATGTGCATAACATAAAATGGTTAGGATAGGTGCTTGCATGCAACTACAATATGCCATGCTTTTCCACAAGAAATCTTTCTGTTTTCAGCCATCCTACAAGTGCATATGGTACACCTAGTGTAGCTTACAAGTGCAGCAGTAAGACAGTAGCCACTTTCGCCAACCCTCCACCAATCACCAACACCCGACCAATGGCACCCCACCAATCTCCACTCGAAATCATTTCTCCTTGCTGCCCCACTCCACGGGCCACCAGTACGGGCGGCTGCGCAAAACTTTTAGAACTGCCCCACTCTCGGCCTTCACTGCTAGCTGTGACCCCGGGTTGAGCCCATGTGCCAACCGCAGCAGCGCTAGTCCAACCACCTCACCAGGAGCATCAGCAGAACCAGCATCACCACCGGCAGCCGGACCAGACCCATCAGAACCATACTGCACCGCATTCACACGACCAACAACCTTCCTAGAACTCGTCTCAACAATCTCCGCGCCTGGAAACACTGCTGCCTCCCCACCACCATTCCCTCCCCCCTCCCCGCCACCATTCCCTCCCCACTCTCCCCCGCCCTCTGCACCCTGCACCTCCCCGCCACCATTCCCTCCCCACTCTCCCCCGCCCTCTGCGCCCTGCACCTCCCCACCCCCATCCCCACCTCCTTCCCCCTTTGACTCAAGCGGTACGAATCGGACTGGCATGAGTCGTTTGCACACCACCCCCCTGTGGTAAGTCCGTGCGGTCAACTCCTGGCCCACATAACACCCCTTGGTGAAGCTGATGGCATGCAGGGCTGCCAGGTTGCACTCCAGGGGAAGAGCCTCGCCTGGTGGTGGGGAAGCGGGAGGCAGAAACAGCAGAGGCATGAGTTGCTTGCGCACCACGCCCTATAGCAGTCACGTGTTGTGTCCTAACTGTTAGCTCCTGGCCCACATTGCACCCCTTGGTGAAGCAGATGACGTGCAGGGCTGCCAGGTTGCATTCTAGTCACGTGAAAAAACCTCACCTCTTGCGAGGCGCCTCAAGGGTGCAGCGTTAGATTTCTGGAAATTCTGAAAAAACTCAGTCTAGTGGAGAAGCTCATCTCTTGTGAGGTGCCTCAGGGGTGCACAAGTGCCACCTCCCCTCACAGCAATCGTTACCCACTTGCTGCAGGTGTTTTCTTAGGATTCTAAAAATACTAGAGCCACCTCCCCCAGCACGGCAATGGATACCCACTTCAATCAATGTGATACACCTCTGCGCACCTCTCTGCACCGCTTTGCACACCTCTGCAATCCTCTCTACATCTTTCTGCATACCTCTTGGCATCTCTGCACATCCCTCCGCCACTCCCATGGTGTATCAAAATCGCCTGTAGCTCTCTTCCCCCACCTCTAATTGTGAGTCAACCAATGGGGCTGTTGGGGACGGGGAGGCAAGGGGGGGAGGGCGCGGGGGGAGCACACACAAGGCATTCGAGATATGAGAACCAGATCGTTCTTTCTCACATCGCAATCACCTTTGGCTTCTCTCCCCACCACCTCTTTCTTAAGTCAACCAGAGGCCTACATGGCTCCGGAGGTCTGCGCCGCACGGCAGGTAAGGCACAGCGCAGTGGGCTTGGTGCGGGTGCTGGGGAGGTGAGAGAGGCAGCGGACGTGTGGTCCTTGGGCTGCATTCTATACAGTATGGCGTCTGGCTGCATATGCTTGTACCACTTCCTCAGATAGGTGATAAAGCGGTGAAAGCCCATGTGACCCAACAACATTCCATATTGTATGCAGCCCAGCGACCACACGCCAGCTGCCCTTTAACACCCCCAAAGCACCCGCGCCAGGCTTGCGGTGCTGTGCCTTGCGCTGCCGCGCGGCGCAGACCTCCAAAGCCATGTGGACCGCCAAATCAGCCTGAAGTCAGTTAGCTGCTGAGTCTAACAGATACAGAGAGCCTGGTAGCCTCAGCAGTCAGCTCGCCCAGTGCGTCCACCCGCCCATCCCACCCCACTGGGGTGTTCACAGATATCATTTGCAGGAAAGAGACCTCTCAGGCCCAATCCTGGCAGCCTCGGATACCTGTGCCACCGCCATCCTTCCCTGGTTGCCTCAGCAGTCAGCTCTCCCAGCTGGTCCACCCGCCCCCCTCATCCTCACCCCACCCCACCCCTCCCCACCCCTCCCCACCCCTTCTCTTTCGCCCCCACCCCCCCCCCCCGCTTCGCTTGTTGCCTCAGAAGCCAGCTCTCCCAACTGGTCCGCCCGCCTGCCCCACCCCACGCCTTCTCCTGCTGCCGCCTCGTCGGGTAGGGCCGGGTCTGAGGATAGGCGCGAGTGGAAGTGGGCCCACACTGCCACGTCAGATGACACGTCAGCGAACGACACGTTAGCACGCAGCTTATGCCTGAAACAGGGGGAAAGGGGAAGAGAGGGAAAAGACGGAGAGATGAAAGGGGAAGCAGAATATAAGCGGGGGGAACAACCAAGTGTGTTCGCTAAGGAAGAAATCGGCTGGAAAAAAAAAAACATTCACACAATCGGCGGAAATTTTTTCTCAGGAAAAAAAAGAGCTCACTTCTTCAGGTGCGCCAGCAAGTCGTCCAGGTTTGCTGCATCCACATCCGCCAGCAGCTCTGGCGCATCTGGGTTCCCCGTATCTGGACCGGCTCCAGAGGAATCCAGGCGACTAGAGACAGCGTCCTGCAACAGAGGGCGGGTAGGGGGCCAAGGATGGAAAGAATTTGTAACCATCTTGGATGTGGACTGGCGCTAAGAGGGGGCAACGGGGTGCGTTAGAAGCGAAGGGTGAGGAAAGGTGGTAACCATCTTGAATTTGTAACCATCTTGAGTTTGGACCAGCGCTAGAGGAATCCAGGCGACT
Source organism: Closterium sp. NIES-67 (assembly GCA_027943415.1). Classification (NCBI taxonomy): domain Eukaryota; kingdom Viridiplantae; phylum Streptophyta; class Zygnematophyceae; order Desmidiales; family Closteriaceae; genus Closterium; species Closterium sp. NIES-67. The sequence goes on from BQMB01000798.1 coordinate 359,549, forward strand.
GGATACTGCATCCTGCAACGGAGGGGGGAAAGCGTGAGTGAGAGGGGGAGGGAGAGGGAGAGGGACAAGAGGGGCGAGAGTGAGGGGAGAGGGAGATGGGGGGAGATGGGAGTGAGAGGGGGAGGGGGAAGGGAGGTGAGAGTGAGGGGAGAGGGAGATGAGGAATGAGGCGCCGTCGGTACAAGAACAGGTCATATAGGAATTTGCCTTGAGGGGAGAGCAGAGCGGAGTAGATGGGCGGATGCAATAACAAGGACAAAGTGTAGCACCTTGTGGGGTGACCGGTACAGAAACACGTCGTATAGAAACGTCCCCTGAGGCGAGAGAAGGGCGGTGTAGACAGGGGGGATGCACGCTGGCAGGCTGATTCAGCGTGGGGATGGGGGACGCCACCAGGGGAGGCTGATTGCCTTACCTTATGGGGCGGTTGATTGCCTTACCTTATGGGGAGGCTGATTGCCTTACCTGATGGGGCGGTCGGTACAGGAACAGGTCGTAAAGAAACCTCCCTTGAGGAGAGAGTAGAGCGGAATAAACGGGCGGGTGCACGCTGGCGGGCTGATTCGGCGTGGGTAGGGGGGATGCCACCGGGGGAGGCTGCTGGAGGAAGCTGGTGACGTCATTCGTCAGCAGGCCCTGAAGGAAGTTGATGGCATCGCGACCGTCGAATCGGATCACGCCTCGGCTGTGGAGCCGCGCAGCCATGGGGTTGCTCCGCGACGCCTCGCGCCCCTCTGCGTTTGGATCCGCGCCTCCGGCGCTTCCCGCGCCGAACGTTTCCCCCGCCGCTGTCGCGGCGTAAGGCGTTGCTGCAGTGTCATGATCGCGGCTCAATGATGCGAAGCTCCTCAAGATTGACGCGGCGCCGACGGCAGCGAATCGTGACAGGAGCAGCGGATACATATCCCACGGGCTAATCTCCGTGACGCTCGAAGAAAATTGACTCACTATAGTGCGCCTCGTTATGCGGGGCAGCGATGCCGTGAGCGCCTTCATGACGTGTGGCTTTAGGCAACGGATGGTAAGCGGTTGGAATGCTTAGACGAATGTCGTCACGTACACGCCTGGAGGTCGAACTGGCGACGATGAAAGGCCGACGCTAATCGAAGAGTCCACTAAATGCCCAAATTATTATGAAGGTAATCCGAGCTTACTTAGGACGGAACGCCTAACGGATTGGGAATTGGAACCTCGCTAATGTAGCGCGGATGGTGACGGAATTCGAGAATCGCATAACGAGAGCAGCCAAACAAATCGGATGGGGAAATTATCAAAAAGGGTCCTCGCCCCACCAGAGGCGTGAGCAAAATAGATCCGGCAGCTTTCTGCCCCGAGACCTTGTCTCCGAACCTGTGATACATTGTCAACTTATACATATTATCTATGTAGAAGTTATAGGCTAGACTGAGGTATGCTTCTAGTGAGTACAACCAACTAGTATTTGTTCTAGGATTCCACTTCTAGTCATTATTCGTTCTCACTTTGACATGGTATCACGCGTAGGTTAGCATCCCCCACCTACCACTTCCGCCCGTACCCTAGCTAGGCCCCGTCGCGCCTCCTAGCCCCGTCGCGCCTCCTAGCCACGTCGCGCCCCTCCTGGGCCCCGTCGCGCCTCCTAGCCCCATCGCGCCCCTCCTGGGCCCCGTCGCGCCTCCTAGCCCCGTCGCGCCCCTCCTGGGCCCCGTCGCGCCACCCTAGCCCCGTCGCGCCCTGCCTGGCCTCGTCGCGCCCGCTCGGCCCCGTCACGCCCGCCTGGCCCTGTCGCGCCCTGCCTGGCCCCGTCGCGCCTTGCCTGGCCCCGTCGCGCCCTTCCTAGCCTCGTCGCGCCCGCTCGGCCCCGCCGCGCCCTGCCTGGCTCCGTCGCGCCAGCCTGGCCCTGTCGCGCCCTGCCTAGCCCCGTCGCGCCGTGCCTGGCCCCGTCGCGCCTGCCTGGCCCCGCCGCGCCTCCCTGGCCCTGCCGCGCCTGCCTGGCCCCGCCGCGCCTGCCTGGCCCCGCTGCACCTGCCTGGCCCTGTCGCGCTTGCCCGGCCCCGTCGCGCCCTGCCTGGCCCCGTCGCGCCTGCCTGGCCCCGCCGCACCTGCCTGGCCCCGCCGCGCCTGCGTGGCCCTGCAGCGCCTCCCTGGCCCTGCCGCGCCTGCCTGGCCCCGCCGCGCCTACCTGGCCCCGCCGCGCCTGCCTGGCCCCGCCGCGCCTCCCTGGCCCCGCCGCGCCTGCCTGGCCCCGCCGCGCCTGCCTGGCCCCGCCGCGCCTGCCTGGCCCTGCCGCGCCTGCCTGGCCCCGCCGCACCTGCCTGGCCCCTTCGCCCCGGCTCGTCCTGCCGTGCCGCCTCGGGCTCCGTCTCCTCTACTCGCCCGTGTTGAGGCGCTTCGCGGCCGCCGTGCTAGAGGGGGCTGTCGCTGTATTCCTGCGTCGCTGTGTTCCTGTGGAGCTGTGTCGCTGACCCTGCACGATGGCGGACTTCGTGCTCCGACTGGACGCCGAGGGCCATGCGGTTGACTTCGCCGCCTGGCTCTCCGATCTCCGCCGCCACCTTACAGGTCAGCGCCAGGATGGCCACTCTTTGGTTGTCCATGTCAACGGCTTGCTCCCCCGCCCCCCCGCACCTGCTCCCCTCCCTTCAGATCCCTCCTCTGATGACCGTGAGACCTTCTCTACTGCTGCGCTTGCCCGTGCGGTCTGGGACTCCCGCGATGCAGTCGCTTAGGTTGCCATTAGCCACGCCCTCCCTGTCTCTGAGCGCTCGCGTTTTGCTACTATTGAGACGGCCAAAACTTACTTAGACGCTGTTATTGCCCGCTATTCCACACCCGCGTCTGCTTCTGCTGGTCGCATGCTCTTCCCTATGCTTTTCCTAGACCTTGTAGCTTTCCCTACCGTCGCAGACTTTGTCACTCACCTGCGTGCCCTAGAGACCCGCTATCGCACTGCCAGCACTGCTGCCCAGCTCACTGCGCTCCCCCCCCCCTTTCTGCATGACGCTCTATTTTATCGCCATGCGCCTGCCAGACCGCCTCGCTAGTGCTCGCGATCACTTTCTTAGCCAGCACCCGGGTGACCTCACTCTCACTGCCTTTGTCGACACCCTCATCATGATCGAGACTCGCCAGCGCACTATCGCTCAGTCGAGCGGTGCGCCGGCAGTTTCTATCTTTCACGGTTGTGCCCCCTCCCAGTGTGCGTTCACTGACGTTTCGGCTGCGGTCGCCTCGGCGGCCCCTCTCACCGAGACGGCTGGTGCGGTCCACCCGCAGCAGCGCTCGCGCCGCGGTGGCCGTGGTCGCCAGGGAGGTAGGGGTGGTGGCGCAAGTGGTGGTGGTGGCGGTAATGGTGGTGACGGTAGTCCGCCTACGGGGACTACCACTGGTGGGCAGGAGCAGCAGCCCCAGCCGCAGCAGAAGCAGCCCCAGCCGCAGCCGCCGCCCCAGCAGCAGTCACTGTCCCAGCAGCAGTCGCCGCAGCAGTGGGCCCGTCTCCCGCCTGGTTGGCCCGGCACCTCCGGAGGTAGTGGCCGTGGTGGCGGCCCGCACAGCTTGGCGTCTACCGGCGGCTCCGGTGCTGTCACCTGCCAGTACCAGCTTCAGACCGGGCCTCTTCGCGGCACTCTGTGCCGCCGCCCGCACCCGACCGCCTGCTGTTTCCGCCGCCTCGACGATCTCTTTCGTCGTCGCTTTGGCCCGGCCCCGGACCTCCCCGACTGGCACAGCCTGCTCCGCCAGGGCGTGCGGATCTTTGAGTTAGACATGGATCAGATAGGTGCTGCTTTGCATGCTTTGTATTCTGACGCTTCTAGTATTGCTGGATCTTATTATCCTGTGTTCTCTAGTTTAGGTCTTGCACCGTTGTGTAGCCTAGCCTCCCCTGCTGCGTCAGGCGTAGGACTGCCTAGGTTGCCTAGTCTAGTCGCTGCACCGGCTCCGTCCCCGGCCTCCGCCACTGCGTCGCTGTCCTTCACTCTCGACTCCGGTGCTTCTGCCTGCTTCTTCCGCGATCGTTCCACGCTCACGCCGCTTGCTGCACCTGCTGTTGTCTCTCTCGCTGACCCCTCTGCGGGTCCTGTCATCGCGCGCAGTTCTACGTCCCTTCCCTGTCTGGCAGTTCCCTCGGGCTCCCTTACTGGCCTCCACGTTCCCTCGTTCTCGAGGAACCTGGTTGGTGTCGGCTGTCTCCAGGACCTCAGCGTCACCACCACGTTCCCCGGGCACGAGCGGTTCGCTGTCTGTTCTGAGGCTGTCTCAGGTTCCCCCCTTGCGACGTTCCCTCGGGACCCGGTGTCCGGTCTGTTTACCCTAGACATCGCTTCCCCCCCGGTTGGTGCGTCCTCCCAGGTCGCTGCAGCTTGCTCGTGTCGGTCCCTCACTCACCCCTCCCTTCTCTGGCACTACCGCTTAGGTCACCCTGCTCTCCCGCGTCTGCGTCACATGTCCCAGCACGGTCTTGTCTTAGGTCTCCCCGCGTCGCTCCCTGCCCTTCCTCCCTCGACTGCGCCACCGTGCACGCCTTGCGTCGAGGGTCGGCTCCGCCGTGCTCCTCACTCCTCCTCGCTGCGCCCTGCTACTGCCCCCCTTCAGACCCTGCACCTGAACGTTTGGCGCCCTGCCCCCGTCCCCGGACCGCGCGGTGAGCGCTACTTCCTTGTGCTCGTCGACGATTACACGCGCTACACCACGGTGTTTCCCCTGGAGCAGAAGGCCGACGTGCCCGACGTTCTTCTCCCGTGGGTTGTGGCTGCGCGTCTCCACCGCGGTCTCCCCGTGTTGTGTCTCCACTCCGACCGTGGCGGCGAGTTCGCCTCTGGTCGGCTTGGACAGTTCTGTCGTGCGGAGGGCATCACCCAGTCGTACACGTTGCCGGACTCGCCACAGCAGAATGGGGTTGCTGAGCGCCGCATCGGCTTGGTCATGGAGGTCGCCCGTACCTCCATGATCCATGCCGATGCCCCCCATTTTCTGTGGCCGTTCGCTGTTCGCTACGCTGCTCACCAGCTTAACCTGTGGCCACGCTCCCAGCGGCCGCAGGTTTCGCCGACCCTCCTTTGGACCGGGTCCCCCGGTGACGCGTCTGCGTTCCACGTCTGGGGCTGCCTTGCTCACGTTCGTGCCTCTGGCACGGACAAGCTCACTGCCCGCACTGTCCCCTGTGTCTTCCTCGGTTTCCCCCTGGACTCGTCTGATAGGCTTTTCTACCACCCGCCGTCTCACCGCTTCCTCCACTCTCGTGACGTCACCTTTGACGAGTCCGTCTCCTTCTACCGCCGCTTCCCTCACCGAGGTCTCCCAGTTGCCCCCCCCCTGTTCCTTGCTCCCTCTCCCCCGGTAGCCCCTGCCCCTCTCCCGCCTCGTCCTGCCCCGTCTGGTGTCTCTCACGTCACTCCCCTCCCGTCGGTTGTCCCGGTTGAGGAGTCTGCTGACTCTGGTGGTACCCCCAGTCCGTCCTTGCCGCGTCCCCCTTCCCCGGTGCCTCCGCCCCCACTGTCGCAGTCGCCGACCCCGTTGCCGCCGCCGTCGCCGTCGCTGCCGCAGCCGTCGCCGCTGTCGCCGCCGTCGCAGCCGTCGCCGCTGTCGCCGCCGTCGCAGCCGTCGCCGCTGTCGCCGCCGCCACTGCCGCCGCCGCTCTTGGCCCCTGGGGGTGCTTGTGTGGAGGCGGGTGTTCGTCCTGCGGCTTCTGGGGGTGCCGCTGGTGTTGGAGGGGGTTCTCGCTCTGGGGGTGTTGGTTCAGGGGGGGCTGCTGTTGAGTGTTCTGCCGACGGTCGTTCTGCCTCTGCTGGTCCGAGAGTTCCGGCCCAGCCGTCATCGCTGCCGCAGCAGCCGTCGCCGCCGGTCTCCGCTCTCCGCCTGCTCGGCCTTCCCTCCCCGGACCGCGCGCCGGTGTCTCCCCCACCGCCTGCTGACCTTCCTATCTACGGTCCTGTGTTCCCGCCGCCAGACTCGTCTCCGGCCCGTCTTCCTCCTCGTTCCCCTCCTGTGTCTCCTCCGCTGTCCCCTGACCCTACACCTCCGTCTCACGTTTGGGCTCGCAGTCCCTCCCGTGCTCGTCCCGTCTCTCTTGTCCTGCCCACCCACCCTATGTTGCTCCGTTCCTGCTCGTCTCGTCCTCCCCTCCTCCCGTCCTCTCCTCCCTCGTCCCTTGTTGTTGCACCTCCTCCGTTCTCTGACTACCTCCGTGCTGCTCGTCCCCTTGTCCCTTGGGACCTTGCCTCTCTTGTTACCGACCCTGCTGTTCCTGTCTCGCGCCTTGACGCGCTTGTCGCTGCTGTCGCTGACTTCGCCTCTACCCGCCGCCTTGACTACGCTACCACTCTGGTCTCTGACCCTGCCCGTCCTCCGTCCGTCGGGGGTGCTCCCGCCCTTCAGGAAATCTGAAAAAGCCTCCGGCGGAGGTGGTGCTGCAGTGGATCGCGGCCGCCTGGGAGGCAGTCCCTACCGACCTCATCTGCAAGGCTTTCAAGACCTGCGGCATCTCCAACGACCTCGATGGCCTCGAAGACGACCTCATACTCGCCCACATGCGCAACAAGGCAGAGCTGGAGGTCATGGACGATGTGCACGCGGAGGTTGAGACGACCGGGGAGAAGACGAACCCCCTCTTCGAAGCCGAGTTCGTAGAGCCGACCGCCGACGAGCTCTCCGAGGACGAGGAGTGTGACATCACTGTCAACGTCGACCTGCCGCAGCATGCACCGACACCTGGCGTCGATGTGGCGGAATCGTCTGCGATGGCGGAGGCTCGACTTAACGCTGCAGCAGCTGCAGCATCAACATCGACAACACCAGCAGTAGCTGCAACTGCACCTGAAGCGGCTGACACTACAGAGAGCAGCGATGTGGACTCCGCAGAGATGGCGCCAGCGGCGGAGGTACTTGCTGGACTGGCCGCCTCCCGATGGACTGAAGAGTACGATTGGGACGATATTGCATCCGACGATGATGATGTAGAGGCTTGGCACGCTGGAGATGAGGATGACGAGGAGTATTAGGTAGTGAATGATGTCTCTAATTTCTAACTGAAAGCCCTAGGACATGATCTAGGCCTTGCGCTACTTACTGGATGCTATTCTTGTAGGCAACAATGAGTAGGAATTCAAGCGTGTTGTAACGTTGCTGTAGTGATAGGATGCATATGGTTGAATATACAATTGTTTTAGTGTACTCCAAGTAATAAAAATAGGGGGGGGCGTTATGTAAAATTCGTCGCCTGAAAGGGGGTACTCTAAAAAATGCACCATATCATAAGCTCCCCCCCGTATTAACCACCCATGGAGTGACTATTCCGGCGGGTGTTATATCCGGGGGATTACGGTACATCGCCTTCGTCGTACAACACGTAAATATTTCTGGTTCGCGATACAGCTCAGGTTTGTGGTGCGCATCGTATGGTGACCCTGTGAGGTAGGACATTTATACAAACAGTGTTTTAGGGCATTAAAAAAAAAACTAAAACCCGTAGGGCCCTCACATGCGACTCAGGGTGGCATCAACCCTAAAATTGCAAAAGAGTTGGGTGTTTAGGGTTGATGCCATCTCGAACGGAATTCGGTCCCAAGTGGGTTTCATGTTGTTGCCTTCTCGTTGATAAACGTTTACTAGTAAGTACTAAGAATAAAACAGAGTGTATTACAGGCTCGGAGGTGGACGGACCTTTTTTGCTCACACCCCTGGCAGAGCGAGGACCCTTGCTGATCATTTCCCAATCGGAAGGCTGCCAATGGCTGCTGAACTCGCCACGTGGCAAGCATGCACTGAGACTGGGAGGTGAATTCGACCATTGTTATGACAGCCCCGCTTGTAATTACTACTAGCAACGTCAAAGGAGAGTGCCATTTTCACGTCACAGAAATCAAAGGTTCGTATCACTTGCAGAACCAACATGACACAACCCTCCATTTCATACATCATTTACATCTGGATCATAACGCATCTATTCCCACCACCAAATGCCTCGCCGGCTGGGCTTTGGCACGAAGGTCTTACCTTGGAGTTCCAAGTTGATCCATCTCTAAGAAAAAGCGTACTACCAAAAGTCTTCCCCAGCATACGCATGACATTCTCCATGCCCCTCAACTCCAGGCATCCTTCCACATTCACATCAACCATCACTTCCGCCAAACCCTGCAGAGTCTTCCACAATAAAAGCTCCCAATTGACATACCGCAACCCACCACATCCCCGCAACGTCACCTCCTGTATTGCAAGCGGGCTGCTGCAGCCGTCACCACTCCCACCAGCAACCCCCACATTCCCCACACTTCCACTATCTTTTCCGACACTTTCCAGTCTCCTGCAGTTGGTGAGACGCAGGGACCTGAGTGCCGGCAGACAGAGGGCTTCAGGGGGGAGGGAGTCCACAGCATGGCAGGAGTGCATGTGAAGGGATGTGAGGGCGGAGAGGAGGTTGATGGTAGGCGGCAGGGCTTTCAAATGGCGGCAGTGGGAGAAGGAAAGGGCAGTCAGGCGAGTGAGAGAGGGGAGGAAAGAGGGAGGGAGAGCGGGGTCGGGGCACTGATCCAGGTGAAGTGAGAGGAGACGGGAATAAGCGGAAGAGAATGAGGAAGAGAGTGCAGTGAAAGAGAATGTGGGAGAAGGATGCATGGAAATGAGGGAGTCTATTTCTGTCTCCGCTTGAATGATGCGGAATCCTGAAATGCTCTGTTTGGTCGGAAGCACCACTCTGCTGCAAGACTGCTCCTTAAGAAAACCAAACTTGCTGCTTGAAGCTTGAATTCCACCAGACGCATCAGCTGCAGCAGCAATAGGAGTAGGGTAACCACCAGCGTGGCTCCGAATGTTACATCTGGTCGCATGGTTGGCTGAAAGGCTCAGTGACGTCAGCTCCTGTCTGAAGAGCGGAGCAAGCGCTGGAACCAAACCGTCACAACAAACGCCGAGTCTCACAGATTTGAGTCCAGCCCACAGAGACGGTGGGTTATGTTGGGGAAGAGAGGGTGACATTGAATGGAGAGCAGTAGTACTAGGCTGGTTTGGATTGTCAGAACGTTTACTTGAATGATGGGTGGAGATGCCAGGAAGGACGATGTGGTGAGACGACAACAATTGAAGCTGGATGAGGGAGGGAGGGAGGAAGCGTTGCAAGCTTGGCGAAGAATCTGTAGGAGAGTCAACCGTGAGATGATCAATCATCCTGGCCGAATCTGACTGGCCGTATTTCCGGTTGGGGGGGTCATAAATCCGTCCAAGGACCAAGCAGCGGTCAGTTGTGATCTCCAAAACCTCCAGAGCAGGCAGCAGCGTGATAGAGGACGGAATCAAGAGCGCGGACTCGCTCCACGCCACGTCATCGTGATGATGACGAGGATGGCTCGAAGCGCTGCAAGTGGTTGTCAGTACGTTCGAGATCTTCCGCTTGGCGCTGACGTGGCCGAGATGAAACGACAGCCGTTTCAGCTGGGGGCACCCGGCGAACAGCGAATTCAGCCCGGACCTGGTAATCTCGTCGTCGCCTTCGCCATAGCACATGCAGGAGAGGTCCAGGATTTCGAGAACAGCGCAGGAGGAGGCTAGGGTTTTCAGAAACGCGTCGCCGAATGCTTGCTGGATGCTGGTGACCGTGAGTGACGTCAGCTGGGGGAACACGCGAACGGCCTTAAGAAAGCTCCCGTACGTGAGCCCATCGCCCTTGTACTCGTCACTGCACTCCCCGTCATTATCACTTTCGTCGGGAATGCAGGCAGGACCGAAAATGCCTCCGCTGGTACAATCCACATTAATGCGTAGAACAGTCCGCGCGACGGCGTCAGCCCACGATTTGCTCACCGTCGAGCACCTGACGAGATCGCGTACTCTCGAGATCCGTTCGAGAGCGAGCTCTAGTGCGAGCTCATTCCCGGCATCTGGAGGGACGTCCGACATGCTCAACAGCACTTCTCTCCGCGACACGGAACTTCTTCCGAAAGCTTATCTTCCAGAAACAGTAGATAGAGCAACCAGCCAACATCCAAGAAAGTAGAGACTACTGAGGATATGGTATTATAGCCAGCGCTATCGCTTCCGCAGATGAGCTCGAGTTTCTGTCGTCTTTCCGTCAAACCGGAAAGAACGACGAAGAAACCCCGCGCCGCTATGCGGAACGACGGAACGCCCGGCACCGCCATGCTCTCGAGGTCACAGTGTAAGAGGCTCACAGCCTCGAAGAGATAAATGATGACTCATCGGATTTCAGTCTTGCAGTTTTGGGGTGCAGCAGGAAGCCTTCAGAATAGGTGCAGCAACAGGTTTGGTTATAACGAGGATCTCTTTAGATGAGTGCGAGGAGAATTCCCATTCCCGATGTGTGTTGCTGATTTCTGACAGATTCAGGGGTGACATCATGCTGCAAGGGTCTAGCGCAATCGGAGGCCGTCGATTCGGTAAGCATGCACGGCAGCGATGAAGCAAACTACCTTCGAGAATTCGAATGCTTGGCTCGGCCACGCGAACCTCCCGAGATTCGCGCGCGGTGCGATGTGCGAGGGAGCGAGGGTTCTCTGACTGCAACCAGAGCACACTAGCAAAGTCGACTTTATATAGCGTATGCCACGTTAGCTGCTTAGCACATCAAGAGCCCTTACAATTTCGCAGTTTCACAAAGCACAGCAATTAGTGGTCAAATAGCTCCTAGATTTTCAACCCACTCCTCACAAGAGAACAAGTTCTTCGAGATGGAGACGCCACACATTAATATCTTGTACGCTTACATGGCAGTATGGAAAACATGGTCACTTGACCAAGCATCTAATAACGCCGAGAGAAGTCTCATCATTCTTCTTATCTTGGCTTTTGGACGGCCGTGCTGCAGTAGAATTCCAGGTACCTCCATCAGGCAGAGTGACTGTAGCACTCGTCTTCTCCAGCATGTGCATACCATGCTCAATGCCCCTCAAGCGGCACCCCTTCAGATTCACCTGAAGCATCACCTCCGACGAGTGCAGCAGAGTTCTCCACAGCAGTAGTCTCCAGTTGACATAGCGCAGATCACCACAACCAGAAAAAACACCCTCTTGTAGTGATAGTGGACTGCAGCAACCTTCGCTGCTGCCACCAGCAAGCCCTGCACTCTCCAGTCGCCTGCAGTTGGTTAGGCGCAGAGACCTGAGCGCAGGCAGACAAAGGGCTTCAGGGGGAACAGAGACTATTGCACTGCACCAATCCATGTGAAGGGATGCGAGGGTTTGCAAAGCGAAGCAGCTGGAAAATGAAAGTGCGGTCAGTCTGGTGAGCGAGGAAACGAGCGAGGGAGGAAGGGTGGTGTTTTTGCACTTCTCAAGGTGTAGAGAAAGTAGTCTAGAGTACGCTGGTGTAGGCATTGCAGGGAAGAAGAAAGTGAGAGAAGGGTCCATGAAAATAGGCCAGAAGTACTGCTGTGTCTCAGGCTGCACGTGGGCAATGTGAAACTCTGCAACGGTCAGCTGAGCAGGAAAAACCAGCTCATCAAACAACTGCTCATCGCCACTGCTGCTGGAAGAAATGCTCTGGCCAGACGCATCAGCTGCTGCACCACCATGTGAGGCATGACCACGAGTATGTGGACACTGCTGAATTCCACCATGGGACGTGAGGCGTAATGACGTCAGCTCCAGGTCGAAAAGGGATGCCAGCGCTGGGACCATGACGTCACAGCATACCCTGAGGCTCACAGACAGGCCGGAAGACATGGAGCTTGCTTGAGGAAAGGAGTTGCTGGTGGCATGAGAATTTATAGCAGACTGCTCCTGATTGTTGGAACGGCGGGAAGAGATGGGAAGGATGATGTGATCAGATGAGGACAAACGAAGGTCGATGAGGGAGGGAGGCAGGGAAGACCGCCAATCCGGCAGCGGAGGAGGAAGATTGGATATGGCCGGGTCAGTCTCTCCTGGTTCTTCAACAGCTTCAAACTGATGTCCGAGCACCAAGCAACGGTCCGTTTTTATCTCCAAAACCTCCAATTTCGATAGCAGCGTGATGGATGGCGGAATCCGGAGAGCTGAACCGCTGCACTGTACACGCCCCGACAAGGATAATATCCAGGTGGGGTTATTGCCGTCCGTACAGAACATTGCAGGAGGTTCAGCGACAGGCGTTCCAGGCGGGGACACCCAGTGGAAAGCGACTGGAGAGCGGAACTGGAAATATTGTTCTGACCGTTATCGTAGCGAGGACAGGACAGGTCCAGGGCTAGCAGAAACGGACAAGACGATCCCAGGGCTTCCAGAAAGGTGTCACCATGAGTCACGAAGAAGCTGTCAACGGTGAGTGACGTCAGCTGCCTGAAAACTCGGAAGGCCTGGAGAAGGTTTGCGTATGGCAGCGTCTCGCGCTCGTCGCGGCGATTCTCATCAGAGGCGGCAGGAATGCTGAAGCGGATAACTTGGTGATCAACCCGCATGCAAAGAATTCCACTGACAACGGCTTCGGCCCATCCTTTGCTAACAGCTGAACACCTGACAAGATCGCTGACTCTCGATACTCGTTCCAGGGCGAGCTTCACCGTAAGCTCACTCCCGGCATCTGCGGGGGGAAGCTCACTCCCAACGAGATCTGAAGGAATGTCCACCATGCGACACGACACTGCTTCGCCTTCTCAAGAGGGTTCTCGTGGACCTCCGAGTTCTTCTCGCGAAACACAGAGTGCTCCCGCGCTGACTGACTGGTCTGGTAGTCCGTCTCAAGCTAACCAATGCCGGAACGCAGATAGTGGGGAAATAATCCATCTTATGGCGGAATCTTTCGCGAATGAACTACTCAGGCAAAGGTCGTCTGAAAACACTCCGGCGTCAAGAGCCCCCTGGAGGACAGCTTTCTACCACAACACTCAGCACAGTGCTTCCATGACTTCTGTGGCATGAAAAGCAGTTGAAGGCCCTCGCAAGCTCTACCAGCCCCGTGAATTACGTTGGTACTCCAACGATTCGCAGAGACGCTCAGACTGCCTGCGACTCGTCACTCGAGTCGTAGTAAGACTAGAAAGGCCGCTGCTAACACCTTCCTCATCCTCCCGCGCCGCCACGTACGCGCTAGCTCGGCATTCAAGAAAATTATCCGCCCTCGAAGCGCCTTTCACATACCTTTCTTCCGGCATGAAGTCACCGTGCTGTAAACTAGCCATCATGCCAAAAAGATCGAGCGGAGCGTCGCTTCGCTGCTGCATCAGCTTGTACTACGGTATAACTGTGCTGTGAAGAGTCCAGCTGGAGATAACTCCTCAAATTCCCTCTGCTGATTTGGCACTACTGTACAGCCAAATATGTTTCATGCTGTTCCGTAAGCAATCTAGAGCAGTTGGTTAGGGTTTTGAGGGAACGAACTTCTGACAAAAGGCAAGCGAGCCTCTGACAAAAGTACCCGTTAGGGGTGTATGTGTATCCAACAAATAAGGTGCTAACAAAAGCTCCCTACTTATGATATCTACTCAACGTATATACTAGCCTGTATGCCTAATCGCGCTACGAGGGCCACTGAGTGGGCGGGACGCAAGCATGAAGTCCAAATTCTGCAATGGAATATTCCAAAGGACGTAAGAGGCAGTCAACTCAAAACACAAGACCAAACAGAAAAAATGTGTAGGTACTCACAAGGTTTCATGTCGACCGCTGATGTCACACACTGGCACAATTCTCGTCACCCCCACTGTTGCTCACACTGCCATGGCCCTTGCCTTCATCTTGAAGATCAGGACGCCCCTTCGCAGCATTGCCACTCCCAGAACAACCAATACCATCCGCAATGGCTCCAGCACTCTTAGTTCTGCTTGCACCGGTGCTGGTGGTGGTTGCGCTACTGCGGATGCTGCTGCTGGTAACCAGAGCATCATCAACCATGCTGTAGGTGAAGGCCAGTGCACCCTCGCTCTCAGCCTTCCTAGAAGCAGCAGCTGCAGCACCAACAGCAGCAGTGGAGGGAGAGCAAGGAGAAGCAATCGAGCCGATGGAGTTAGCAGAGCAGACGGAGACAGACGACGCCGGCCGCTTGCCTTTGCCTGCAGCAGGGGGCGAAGGCTGCCTGCTGGGGGAACCACCAGACTTAGACCGCACAGGTGGGCCGGCAGACGAGCGGCCAAAGGCAGATCTCTGGGGTTGTGTGGCTGACTTCGTGCCACCAGGAGATTTTTGAGACGCCTCAGCGGCTTTCCAAGGTGACGTGGCCGTTCTTCCAGCAGCAGGGGGCGCTGCTGCCGGCCTTCCTAGTGCGCTTCTACTCAGTGGTGCAGGCTCTCGAGGTGATTGTGATGCCAGCTGTCTCCCTGCAGAAGCAGAGGCAGAGTGGGCCTCAGAGGAGGAAGGCAGGGGGTTTTTGCCGTTGCTGCTGCTGTTGCTCTCACTCTTGATGCTGCTGCAACGGGTGGTGGCAATGTTGGTGCTGCTGCGGGTATTGTTGATGCTTCTGCTAATGCTGCTGACAATGGTTCCCTCCTTGGGCAAGGGCAGGGACATGCTCTTATCGAGTGTGACTGTAAGCGACCTTGCCACTCCAGAGGCCTTCCTCCTGGCGTTCAGCTGTCCCAGGGGGGAGTTGGGGCGGGGCCCAGCAGGCGGGGAGGGAACACGGGGGGGACTCCCTTTTCGTACCGGACTCCCCCCTCCTAGCATGCTCCCTTGAGCCCTCTCCACTCCTGACCTCCCTTCCCCTGCGTTCTCCTTCCCACGCCTCCCTCTCTCCTCTCCAGTCTCCATGCCCACTCTCCCCACAATCCCACCCGCCATTCCTCCTGCTGCTGCTCCTGATGCTGCTGCTGCGGCGGCCACAGCCCCTCCTCTACCTCCTCGCCCGGAAGAGCTTGGCTTCGGGCCTGCAGGGGGGGAAGGCGTTCTGGGTAAATTACCCTTGGGCTTTCCTCCCCCCTCCACCTCACCCACTCCGCCTCCTGCCACTCTTCCCCCGTTCCCCCTTAGAACCATCGCCCCCTCGTCCTTCCCTGAACCTCCCTCCACACCCCTGATCCCAACCTTCCCCTCTCCCTCTCCTCCACACACCACTATCTCTTCCTCCCTCATTACCACACTCTCCCCTACGACACTCCCCTCTCCCACCACACTCCCTTCCTTCTCCCACTCCTCCGCACCTGTCCTAGCCTGCCCCCCCCCATCCTCCTCATCCCCATCACTCCCACACACCTCCAGCCCCCCCACCTCATACCCCCTCCTCCCCATGCCCCCCCACACCCTACCCGGGGACCTATGGGGGGAAAGCGCTTGGAGAAGGGCGGAGGAGGGGGAGGGGGAGCACGGGCGGGAAGGGGGGGCAGGGGCGGAGTTGGGAGTGGGGGTGTGGTTGCAAGGGGGGGAAATTGTGGCGGAAGGGGAAGGGGTGGGAGAGGGTTGAGAGGGGTTGGGAGGGGTGCGAGGCTTCCTGTAGGAGCCTGGTAGGTGGCAGACCTTCCCTGGCTGGCCAGAACTGGGCTTGGTGGTTCCTCCATCACTGCTATCTGCCTCCCCAGTCGTCCACTGATCCACGCCAGTTACAGGGTTACCACCTCTGCCGCCGCTGCTGCTGCGCACATGACTCCCAGCACCAGTGTCCTTAACTCCTTTTGCTTCCTCCCTACCACTCGTTTCAACTGTAGGGCTACTGTTACCACTCTTGCTAGCAGCAGCACCAATCCTACCACTAGCAGCACCAGAGCCACCACCCACAGCACTACTGGCGCTGCTACTCCTTCCCAGCAGCACCAGAGGCTTCCTAGACAGCGCTGCCTTTGCTGCTACCCGCGCTGCTGCCCCTCCTGCCGCCCCCCCTGCAGCCTTACTCCGGCTGACGGGAGGGGGTGAGCTGTTTCGAGGGGTGACAGGGGGACAGGGAACTAGCAGCTTCGGAACACCGCTGCTGCTGCTGCTGCTGCTGCTGCTGCTGCTGCTGCTGCTGCTGCTGCTGCTGCTGCTGCTGCTGCTGCTGTTGCTGCTGCTGCTGCTGCTGCTGCTGCTGCTGCTGTTGCTGGTACAGCAGCCACGGCTATCATCACTTCGGCTCTTCCTGTCCCTTCCTTCTGCCTCCTTTACCCCTTGCTCGCTCTCCTCCTTAGCTCCAGGCACCCAGCATATGCGCTGTGCTAGGCCCGAGGGAGCAGGTGCCACCCGCCCAGTTCCCACCCTCCCAGGAGAGCCTGACCTCACGCTACCTGCACTTGTCTGGTTACCAGGTTTCGCCTGGTTACCACCTCCCAACTGGCTACTACCTGCCGTTGACTTATCACCAGCGCTTGAACCTCCTGCATCCTGCTCGTTCCTTGAGTTCCCTTCACCAGTTCCCCCCACCTCAGTTCCACCCTCCTCTGCTGCTTTGTCTTTGAATCTCACTCTCTTCTTCTCTGCACTGCTTGACCCATGCTGGCCCCCACTGTTGTCGGGCGAAGGGGCAGCAGCAGGGGTAGGGGGAGGGGCAGAGGCAGGAGCGAGGCTGGATAGAAGATGGGATGGAGGCGGATTGGGCAGGGGAAGCGGATTGGGCAGGGGAAGCGGATTGGGCAGGGGAACGGATTGGGCAGGGGAAGCGGATTGGGCAGGGGAAGCGGATTGGGCAGGGGAAGCGGATTGGGCAGGGGAAGCGGATTGGGCAGGGGAAGCGGATTGGGCAGGGGAAGCGGATTGGGCAGGGGAAGCGGATTGGGCAGGGGAAGCGGATTGGGCAGGAGGAGGGGCAGGAGCAGGCGGAGGAGCGGGGGAGAGGGGAGGGGCAGGGGCAGGGGCAGGGGCAGGCGGAGGAGCGGGGGAGGCGGAAGGGGCAGCGGCAGGGGCGAGGCTGGGTACAGGAGTAGGGGAAGGGGCAGAGGAAGGGGGAGAGATGGGGTATGCGGGCCAAAGAGACGGGGGAAGCGTCTTGCTGCCGCTCATGCCAGCGCACGGAGACTGCTCAGATAGAACCTGCCCAGATGAAACAGGCCCTGAGGGTAGCACCTGCCCCAGATGCACCTGGTCAGATACAACCTGCTCAGAAGGAACCTGCGCAGGTAGAGCCTGCCCCAGCTGCCCCTGCTGCTCGGATTCTGCTGCAGCTGCTGCAAGGAATGGATTGGTGGGGATGCCACTGGCGCAGGTGTCAGGTAACAGAACAGGGTAACCAGCAGCTTTGACTCCCACTTCGCCAAAATAACCAGCACCGTTTGCAGCATTGCGATCATTGCTTGGCATTGCTTCAAACAGATTCCCGCTGCATATAAACGGGTTAGTGATTGTAAAGGGGACGGACAGTCCCTCTACAGTGCTCCCGCCAGCAAACGGATTCGTACCAGCTGTGGCAGCCTGGTTACCCGGCTGACTTGTTTCCATTCCACCACGTGTCAGGTCCCCTTCTGAGTCCTCCTGGATCTGCGCCCGAGCTTGCTTGTTGCTAGCGGCAGCGCGGGGGGAGGCGCGCAGAGGGAGGAAGCTGACGCTGGAGCTGACACCCAGGCCCTTCTGCTGCTCCTCTGCTGCCGTCTGCTTCAGCGCTGCCAGCAGCACGGATGCTACTGCTGCTGCTTCTGCTGCTGCTGCTGCTACTGGTGTCGTCCCTGCTCCTGCTGCTCCTGCTGCTGCTGCTGCTGCTGCTGCTGCTGCTGCTGCTGTTGGCGGCTGCGTAAATACTGTTCTTGCTGCTGGTGCGGTTGCTGCTCCTGCTGCTTCTTCTTCTGTTGCTGCTGTTGCTGAAGTCACATCTACCGCTGTTTCAACTGGCATGCTGGTTGCCTCTTCTTCTCCCTCCTCCTCCTCCACTACCTCATCCTCTTCCGTCCCTACACCACCCACTCCTCTCACTCTCCTTCTCACCACTTGCCCCACACTCCCCTCTTCCTGATTCCCCCCCACACTCCCCCCTCCATTTCCCCCTTCACCCATAGAATCGCTCCCCGTAGCTCCCCCTACCCGATTCCGCCCCCCGTTTCCGGCGATTCCCCCGCTAGCGCCTTTTGCCCGCGCTGCTGCAGCTGCTGCGCGCGCGCCTGCGGCGGACGCGCGCGAGGGGAGGCCGGGGGCGGGGCTGTGCGCGGCGGAGGAGGCGCGGGAGGGGGAGGATGCGCGGGAGGGGGAGCTCCGCAGGTGCACCCATTGCGCAAACGACACACACGAATCCTCTTGTACCGCGGATGGGGGCGGGGAAGGGCTCGCAGACGGGAGGGAGGGGGGAGAGTTGGCGGGTGACGGTCGACAGGCGCTCGCTACTTGCTCCTTTCGCTGCTTACCTCTAATACCTCCCCCACCTTCGTTACTATCACCTTCGGTATTGTCTGCCCCGGAGACTACTAGTCCGATCAGCCGCTGCTGCTGCTGCCACTGCCGCTGCCACTCCTGCTGCTGCCTCTCCCTCACTGCCTCCTCCGAGTCCTCCCTCTCCCCCTCCTCCTCCCCCTCTTCCTCCTCCTCCGCCTCCTCTCCCTCCACCTCCTCGTCGTTCCCCACTCTCTTTCCCCTCCCCTCCGCGTTCGGGTCTGTTGACACGTCGAACTGAAAACCTTCTGGGCCCATTTCCTCCACTTCGCCCCTCTCCCCTTCATCCCCCTCGCCCTCCCCTTCCCCCTCTCCCTCGCGCTCTCCTCCTTCCGTCTCCCCATCCTCCTTTCCGTCCTCACCCTCAGAGGAACAGTCTTCATGACTGCCATCCTCCACCTCTCCTTCAGGCTCCTCTTCTGCCTCCTCCCCCTCCCCCTCCTCCCCCTCCTCCTCCTCCTCCTCCTCCTCCCCCTCCTCCTCCTCCTCCCCTCCTCCTCCTCTTCCCCATCCGCCTGCTCCCCCTCCTCCTCCTCCCCACCTCCCATCATCTCTCCCACTTCAGCACCGCTCTCCTCCACACTCTCCTCGTCTATTCCTTCCACGTCATCCTCGTCCACGTCATCCCCGTGCGTCTCGTTCTCCCGCAGCCACGTGTCCACAGCTGCTCTGGCCGCAAGATTCGACGCTGAAACAGCGGCACCACCACCATTACCGCCACTATTCTCACCACTATCACCACCGCTATTACCACCACTATTACCACCACCTTCGGTCGTCTTCACGCCGCAATCATGCTCCCTAACCTCCTCACCCCGCTCCACAGGCTCACCCCGCTCCTTATACTGCTCGCTGGTCGTCAGCTCTGCGCCGAACCCACTCCCCCTGTGCTCCGCGCAACCGTTTTCCGCCTTCCCCTTCCGCCGCTTTCCACCATTCCCCTTCCCCGCGCCTAGTTTTGCCTTTCCCCACGACAGCCACCTGAGCAGTCCCCGACCGCCACCAGGACCGCCGCCCTGCTTCGACTCCCTATCGACCTTACCACGATCACCGTCGCCGCCTCCTGTCACGGCTGTAGCACTCACAGCCGTCCCTGCTACAGCCGTCCCTACTACAGCTGTTTCTACGCCTGCCGCTACAACTACAACCGCTTCGGCGCCTTGTCTTGTGTTCGAATTGCACTCGCCGCCGCCTGGGTCTGACACTGTTCTGGCCAGGGACTTCTTGGTACTCGCTTGCACGTGGGCATGCGGATGACGCGGTCTGGGCGCTCCATCATGCGACATGCATCCGGGCACGAGCGGCTTTGCCGCTGCTGCTTCAGGTGATTCTTCAGGTGTTTCTTCAGGTGCTGATGAGATGGGCTGCTCCCTAATCGCGTGATATTCCGCGATTGCGGCCGCCGCAGCCGCAGCAAGCGGGGAGGACGCAAGGGAGCGGGACCCATCCACGTGTTTCCCACGTGTGCCCACGTGGCTTGCAGAATCAGCGTCTGAAGCCGCTGCCGCGCGTGCAGTGCTCGTACCCGCACTGGAGAAAGCACCGGTGCTGCTGGTGGAAACGGAGGGATGGCTGAAGGCAGGGACGGTGCTGCAGGGGTACGGGGGAACATCACTGTTGTCAAAAGCAGCGCTGGGATCATATGTGTCGCGCCCAGTAGTGACAGACGTAGCTACCGAAGCAGAGCAGGTTCGGTGCCACCTCACGCCAAGGCCGCGCCGCAGCGGGAGCATTGGCAGTTCAGGCGACCCGAGCCACGACCGGAGCCTTGGCGAGCCCAAGCCTCGGCGGTGAGGTTCGGCATGCGCTGCAGCAGGAGGAGCAGCACCAGCAGCACCAGCACCAGCAGCAGGCGCAGGCACAGGAGCAGCAGAAGCAGCAGTGCCGTTGCGATCCATCTGCTCCGCCGCACGACTCTCGCCACCACCAGCACCAGCACCAGCACCAGCACCAGCACCATCGTGCCTTCTATTCCACCTTGGAGACACCATTCCGCGAACCCTGCTCAACCCCCGCGACCAAGGAGACGATCGTCCCTGTGGGACCTCCCACTTAGACTCCAGCCCGTTCCTCTCGCCACCGATCCCGCCATAGTCACCCCCTGCAACAGTGAATTTCACGTCACCGCCGCCGCCGCCGCCGCCGCTGGTGTTGCGGCTGCGGAAACGCAAGGGAGAGGCGTTGGCATGGCCTCTGGAGAAGAACCTAAAGCCGAGGCCTGGCGAGAGGCGCGAAGCGGCGCTGGAACCCGAGGGGGTGCCGGGGGTAGCACGGGACGGCTTTTGAGGCCCCTCGGCGAGTGGGGCGGGTAGGCGGAAGGAGTCGGAGGAGGCGGAACGCACGAGTCGTGGGCGCGCTGGATTCGCCGCTGAGTTTGCATTCGCAGGTGCTGCGGCATTCTCCGCTGGATTCTCCGCTGGATACGCATTCGCTGCGGAATTCGCCGCTGGATTCGCAGGTGCGGAGGCAGCGGGATTTGCGGTGCCCGCGAGATTCGCGGGGTCCGCGCGTTCATGGGGCTTGTCTGCCGGGCCGCTGATAATCTGAGGGGCGGGGAGAGATGGTGTCACGTGACTGCTGATGAGCGCGTGCGAGGGCTCCTGAAAAGGCACCTGACAAGGCACCTGATGATTTTCCGGGGGAGCCACTTGAGAAGCTTCGCAGGATGCTGCGTTCGCGTCGCCAGGAAAATCGTCACGGGAAGCCGTCATTGGCTGCGGGCTTTCCGGCGGCGGATGCGGCGGCTGAAGACCGGCCGGAGCGGGATCTGGGGGTAACGTCGAGGACGCGGTCCGGTTCAGAGGGAGAGCTTTAAGTTGCGAGGGATCTCCGGGACTTGTAGGAACTAATGTGTCGAGAGGGGGAGGAGGTGCTAAAGGGGGAAGCGGAGGCATAGGGGAGGAGGAAGGGGAAGGGGAGAGGGAAGGAGATGGGGAGATGCTGAAGGCAAGCGACGGCGAGTCTTCGTATAGGATCAGCGGGGTCAGATTTGCCGGCCTGTGCGGCTGTGGCGTCGCCGGGATCTCGGCGATGCCGTCACCGTCGCCTGCGACGACTCGTGCGACTTCTGCGACGGTTTCCTCCACGTCGCCGACACACGTACCCGTTACACTACCACCCGTCGGCTGCAGAGACTGCATCTGCTGGTTCGCTCTTTCTGCGTCGACCTTGGAGTCTAAGGCGGACTGATCCACGTTGCGTCTGGTACAAGGATCAACCCCGACTTTGATCCTTACTCCGGTAATCCCTAGAGTTTCCTGCAGGGTTTCCTGCCGAGGCTGAGCGTACGCTGATCCGTTCAGCTCCAGGAGCACCCCTCCTTCCTCTCTCGCTCCACCGCTTCCTTCTCCAACGCGAAAGTTTTCAGTCCGATTCGGTCCGTTCTCCCCGTAGCCGTCCCCGCCGTCGCTCACGCAGTTTCTTCGATTCTCGTTCGTCTCCTTCGTTCTTCCGCCGTTTCCATACTTGGAAGCAGAACTCCGGCTGAATGGATCATCCATAGCCGCTGATGCCGCTGATGCCGCTGATGCCGCTGATACGGCTGACGCGTTTCTGTTCCACTCACGGTTTTCTCCGCCGTTGCTGTTCTCCTTCTCCGATCCGCTCTTCATTTCCTCCCGTGCGTTTCGACCAGCGGTGAGGATCCCCTTCCTAGGGCTTGCTACACCTCCGCGTGAGTCTTTCAGAGGACTGAAAGAGGAAAGAAAGGTCGTGGTTTCACTACTGGCGATTTCCCTGACTGGAAGGTGGAGTTCGGCATTGCTGCTGATCGCTTAGGCTAGCAGAAAGCCTCAGCAAGGATGACGCTGGGAATGCCATATTCGCAAGTTACGAACAGAACAACGTCATGATATTCGACCTGGGTAAAGCTCTTCGCTACGATGCACAAACCTGGAAACTATGGCGTCTGTCTTGTCTGAAATGCTTTCAGTTCCTTGGAAACTACTCCCCTGCTCCTGTAGCTGATATGAGAACAAATGACGAGATTTCTCTGCTCTAAGACTTCCCTCGAAACCAGAATGCTTCAGACAGGGACCGAGCCGCGCTGGTTGTGGGAGTTCCCCTTGTCATGGCGGGGAACCACCCTTGGGGTTGTCATCGCTGGCTTGGCGAACAAAGCCAGCTTGCTCCCCAGTTTGGACCTGGCTCGGATCTGGTTAGGGAGGTTTGGTCTGAGGGACACGGCGGCTTGGAACAAGCCAGAAGTTTGGTTTTCCAAAATTCCTGGCTGAAGCACACAGCGTGGTTGGGTTTGGCTTGGTTTGATAGTCTCGCCAGCGAGGGGGAAACGGCCACAGCTGGAACCGCGTGTCAGACGGCGGTGACTTTGAGGACCTCCCGCCCATTTTCGAAACTGCCTGATCAGAGACGGTGTGTCGGCGGGAGCACCCACAAGAACACTCAAGTGCACGTGTTGGATACAAAACCTCTTCATCTATTGTCTCCTACACCCCATTACCAAGGTTTTGAATAGCTTATGCTTCCAATAGAAGTGTTTGATCCACCATGTCTTCCCACTACCAATACTAATAATATGGGATGTGAGAAACCGTTTATAATTTTAATTTATCGTGGTTAAAAGGAAATTGGAAGTTTAGAAACAATATCTAAATTTCAGGCATTCTACATGTTGCAAGCCGAGTATTTAGCTTTGTGTTTGTTTTTTGTCTAAATGGTATGTGTAGTTGCAGATTGTAGTGGGGGTTGAGGCATACTCGTTATGCAGGCAAACAGATTCGCAGGAGCTTCTTCGAAGGCAAACGTTAGCTTCTGCGAACTCTGCGACCTGTGCGATCTGCGCGAATTTCATGTTTCTGCGACCTTCACGTGTTAATGATGCAATCCGACGTATGAATCGCACGTGAGTGACTGTGTACGACGTATGCGACCAATCACGTTGATCGTGAGCCACGCGGTTGATTATTGCATCAAGGGTTCTGCCAGTCAGCCAAGCAGTTGACGACGACACGCTTCCAGGTTCGCAGTTCCAGCTTTTCGAATGAATCGTAGCTGGCTCATGAACAGTAAACTTTACCATTCAGGGAGGTTCCTTCCACTCAGCTGTTCTCCTCTCCTCTCGCCTGAATGCTCGGCTCTGCTGCTGCTGCTGCTGCTGCTGGTGCTGCCCCACCTAGTCTCCACAGGTCCACACCACAACTCACGCCCTCTTCACACACCCCTACTTCCGCCACACTATAAGACCAGTCAGTCTATACCACTCAGTATCCCCATAGCTGTCTTACCGTGTGTAACGCTGAAGTCGATCTACCATTCTCGCTCCTCATTCTCCCTTCACTTCATTTCTCTCATTAATTTTTATCGCACAGCCTAAACTCAGAAACCAGGATGGCGGTCATTTTCCAGTCCATGTCTCCGTCGTTGACCAGCATGCAGCCAATCACCCAGCCATGCCTCCCGCGGAAAAACGCTGGCTCAGATGACCTTAGCTCGTTCGAGCAACGGCTTCACTCGTGCCACCGGCTTGCAACAAGAACTAGTACTGACACCACACTCTTAGAAAACGCAGCCGGATTCTCAGTCGTCGAGTCAACTGGTTTTGGGTGTAGTAGTCCTGCGGAAAGCGCAGCTGTACAAAGAGCCTTAGCTGACGTCAGCGCGGGATTAGTGGCTGGTCAGGTTCCTGAGCTAACCCCTGATGGTTCTGGCGGTACTTATATGCTTCGCGATGCGATCGGCGAGTCACGCATTGCGGTTTTTAAGCCCATGGATGAGGAGCCACTAGCTTGGAACTGCCCTCGCGGGATGTCGCCGAGCGAAACGGGCGAAGGATTGAAGCGTGGAACTCGCGTTGGCGAAGGCGCGTTTCGCGAAGTTGCGGCATACATTCTGGACCACCCTCTTCGCGAAGGCGATGCAGAGGGTTTCGCAGGAGTGCCGCGAACCGCATTGGTTACCTGCGATTCGAAATTCTTCCCCACTTCATTGGGATCTCCGGTTTCGATCTTGGGCGGCCTGGCTACTGCTGAGTTCAATTCACGAAAGGTTGGATCGCTGCAGCAATTCGTCCCCGCTATAAGCAACTGCGAGGATATGGGCCCGTCTCGGTTCGCTGCTTCGGAGGTTCACAAAATTGCGACCCTAGATATGCGGCTGGCGAACACGGATAGAAACGGAGCCAACATTCTGGTGAAAAGCAACGGCTCGGATTTGAAGCTGGTTCCGATCGACCACGGATACTGTCTTCCGGAATCGCTGGAAGAATGTACATTCGAGTGGCTCTACTGGCCTCAAGCGAAGCAGCCGCTAAGCGAGGAAGCTCGGGATTACGTCGCGAAACTCGACGCCGAAGCTGACCTGGCGCTTTTAGAAGCGGCTGGGTGGGCCGTCAACGAAGCATGCGCACGCGTCATTCGCGCATCTACGCGTCTGCTGAAAAAAGGGGTGGCTGCGGGTCGAACCGTTTTCGAGATTGGCTCCATGATGGTTCGCGATGATCCCGACGTCCCGTCCTCGTTAGAAGACATGCTGGCAAGTGCGGAAGAGAAGGCGCTAAGCGGAGCAGCAGAGGGGGGTGTGATTACCTGTCTGGGCGAAATTCTTGACCTCTACTTGAAGTCTACAGAAGGCCAATCAGAGTGAAAGGGTGGCTACAGCCACAACGCTTTGCTGCCCACACCGTCTCTATACAGGAGCAGGCCGTAAAGATGGCCATGCCTTGCTTTTAGTCCCAATGGGCTATGTCCATACTACTCATCCATGGTTTGATACTGACCAGCCGAAGGGGACCAGCTTAAGGCTCCACTCCAGACTCCTTACTGTTGAAGTATACTTACTAGCTTCTACTGGTAGGCTGCCATAACCTATTGCTGGCAACTGTTATTGCTGGGTTGCTGAGTTTCAGTTGTTTGGGATAAGCAGCTCCCCTGTACCTCAATGTGGCAACCATAATATGACAGTTTTTGTTATACAAACAACAGATAAGGACAGATTCCTACCAAGTTGGATCCAGCGAAGTTGGATCCAGCGAAGTTGGATCCAGCACGCGTGGTACAGTGCAGTGCATTTGTAGAAAATGTGCAATCAGTGAGTTCCGTTCGGCAGTGCGCGAAAGTGGATCCCACTTTGTAGGAATCCGCCCTAAGAGTGAATATATACAACGCGTCAAGGGCTCATGGAGGCCCACTGTATTGCAGCTAGCCAACACTTTCTTTACCCATCTGCTGGCAGGGGCACATCCTGCTAGCCTGCACACGCCATGCCAGCCTCACGGCTGCATTGCCTCCACACGTACCAAGTAGACAAAAGTCAACTCAAGTCATGTAGCATTATCCGCTGGCAGAGGCACGTCTTGCCAGCCAGCACACGCCACAACGACCTCGCAGCTGCACTGCCTCCACAGCGACCAATCACAGCTGTACACATGTCCAGGGTCAAACACCCCCTCCCTCTCCTGCTCCTTGCCCTCTGCCCCACTAGGAAACGTATCCCCTTCAGAGCGCAGGCTTCCTGCGGCAGGGGCTGGCCTGTCAGGCGCCTGGAGGGAGGAATGGGGGGAGAATACGGCAAGTTTGAAACGAGAACATGTTGGAGACAACTGTATCACCCTTGTCACACTAAAACACGAATCCCCTTCGGACCTCACGCTGCCTGATGCAGGGGCGGGCCTGTCAGGTGCCTGGAGGGAGGATAGGGGCGAGAGATGACACACGTCTCAGTCAACTCTATAACCTCTGCCCCATTCAGAGACGAGGCTCCTTCAGACTGCAGGCTACCTGATGCGGGGGCTGGTCGGTCAGGTGCCAGGAGAGATGACATGGGGTTTGAAAATATGTCGTGTTGAAAAAAAATCATGTTTTGAGTAAAGTCTATCACCTAAGCCCCATTTGGAAACAAATTCCCTTTGGGGCGAAAACGAGGGCGTGCTTGAAAAGAGGGCGACCTAGAGTCAACTCTACAACCTGCTGATCCCGATTGAGAAACGAGTCCCCTTCAGATCGCAGGCTCCCAGAGGCAGGAGTTGGCCGGTCATGTGCCTGGAGAGAGAATATGGCGGGGGAAGAAGGCATGTTGAGAAGTGCACTCCATAGGCTGGCTTCATCAGCTGCTGCTCCCCATTGAGAAATGAGTGCCCTTCACAGCGCAAGAACACAGATGCAGGGGCTACTCTGTCAGGTGCCTGGAGGGAGGACGAGGGGGTTAAGGAAGGGATGTTGAGAAGCATACATCTCTTGAGTGAACTTCATTAACCTGCCGTGCTCGCCTCAAACTCGACCCCACGGCCAGATGCAGCGGCTGGCCTGCCGGGTGCCTGGAGAGTTAAGAAGGGAATAAAAGCATCCAGTTCAAAACACTCCATCTTTTGCATTATTCCCCATAAAGACAACTCACCTGCTCGTAGTAGTACTCGAATGTCTTCTTCTTCTTTCCTGCTTCGTATATACAATGCTGTGATAGGACCTGTAATAGATGTCATGCAGGGGTAGACCACAAATTGACATCAGCAGCGCACATATGTTGAAAACCGTGGGGGGCCCTAGAGAGGGAGAAAGGGGAGGGGAGGCAGAGTGATTTTGGGTGCTGCCAAATTGACACACTCGAACTCCCACTTTCAGATACCTCCTTGCTCATTGTTCCTTCCTCGCCCTTCTTGACACCAACACCAACAGCAACAGCAACAGCAACAGCAACAGCAACACCAATCCTCACCTGTGCCTCGACACTTGCGCACACAGCATAGACCCCCCAATAGCGAGTGAAATTCTGCACTCCGGGTCAGAATAGAGAACGGACGGGGAAGGAGAGAGGGATTGATTGAGGAGGAAGGTGCCGCTTGGACAAGAGGGTGAAATCCTGTGAATCCAAATGTAATCCTGTAAATTCACGTGCAGTGCAATCCACACACAGACCCACAAGCAACCCCCAATGCTCACATTGTAGAGATGCACTTTGCCGAACCTAACCCGCGGTTGCCTCTGCCTCGTGCCATCGAAGAAGCAGTGGTGGACTGTAGCTCGGATGTTCCGATCCTCCGTGTGCTTCGGATCCGCTCCTATCAGCATCGTCTTGTCATGCTTGAAGAAGTGACATCTGGAGGGGGAGGCGCGAAGGGGGAAGAGTGCAGGAAGAGAGGAGGGGGGAGCATGTGGAAGTCAACAGGAGTCAACAGGAGTCAACGTGAGTCAATGAAGTCAACACACTGGATGGAAATCAATTTTGGGCAGCCTGGGCTTTTATCTCTCACGCACCTCGCTATAGTCACAAACGTTGATCCTCTCTTGATTTCAATCAGCCCGTCATCAAAATAAGAGAAACGGCATATGTTCTCCCCTGTAGCGTCCCCTGTCACTCTCACTCACTTCAGTCAAAGCTGCAAAACTTAAAGCTATGTCCTCTATACAGTCACGTCTGTTGTCCCACTTGTGATATCAATAAGCCCATCGTCAAAAGCCGGCAGCGTGCATCGATCCACCACCCACACACAGGCACAATGTAGCTTCTTCTCTCACACTGGATACAGCTGTAACAGGAGAACCTACACCCCTCACCTCGATACAGTCACCTCCGTTAATCCTTGTGTGGTGTCAATAAGCCCATCATCAAAATCCGAGAGGGTGCATCTAGCCACCAACACATGGGCACACTGTAGCTTCGATTGTCAGGCTGAGGTCAGCCGTAACAACAGAGCCTACACCCCTCACCTCGATATAGTCACATCCGTTGACCCTCTCGTGATATCAATAAGCCCATCATCAAAATCCGACAGCGTGCATCGGTCCACCCACACATGAGCCACCTGGGGTTTCATTTGGATGGCATCTGCATCGTGGCCCCGGCCACCTTCCAGGAGAAAACAACAGAGGATCACGTGCTGCGAGCCCCGCAGCTGAAGACCTGCACCCTGTAGAACCACCTGCAGGAGGAAGGCAGGACACGACAAGGCCGGACAGGATTGGACACGGAAAGTTTGGGTGGGAGAGAGGGAGGGGGGAGGGGGGGGGATGGAGAAGGTGGTGACATTTGAGAATTCTAAAAGATCATCTCGGACAGGATCGGACAAGGGAAGTTTGGGTGAGTGGGGTTTGGGGGGGGGGGTTGAGGGAGAAGGGGGAGGGAATGGAGTTGGTGGTGTGTGGGCAAGATTGCAAGACGATCAGGTTTCAACACCGCCGCTGCCTGGAAGAAAGAAAGAAGAGAAAGACACAACTTCTGGCCCCCTGACCAAGAAAGGAAGCTCACGTTTTGCCCTCCGCCACGAGTGGTGGTGACGGAGGGATCTCGGATGGGCGAGGCGACTTTTGAGTCGACTCAAAAGTCATCTCCGCCATGAGTGGTGGTGACGGAGGGATCTCGGATGGGCGAGGCGACTTTTGAGTCGACTCAAAAGTCATCTCCGCCACGAGTGGTGGTGACGGAGGGATCTCGGATGGGCGAGGCGACTTTTGAGTCGACTCAAAAGTCATCTCCGCCACGAGTGGTGGTGACGGAGGGATCTCGGATGGGCGAGGCGAGGGGCAATGAGATGCTGGGGGGGGTGGGGGGAGGAAAAAGGGGGGAAGAGGAGGAAGCTAGTTCTCATCCTCTAGTATCTCACCCACTAGTATCTCACCCACTAGTATCTCACCCACTAGTATCTCACCCACTAGTGTCTCACCCACTAGTGTCTCACCCACTAGTATCTCACCCACGAGTATCTCACCCACTAGTATCTCACCCACTAGTGTCTCACCCACTAGTGTCTCACCCACTAGTGTCTCACCCTCTGTCCTCGGCCGTCAACGGTGGTGAAGGACGGCACTCGGATGGGTGATGCGAGGCAGACAGTGCCCGAGACAGCAAAGACGATCCACCTGGCCGCCTTGTGCTTGCAGGCGTCCCGTAGAGTTCCAGGGCCACAGTCTGGGAGGGACGGGGAGGAACAACCCAAGCAGGGCGGGCACTCGGATGGGCGAGGCGAGGAAGATAGAGCCCGAGATTGCAACGACTACCCACCTGGCAGCCTTGTGCTTGCAGGCGACCCAGGGCCAAAGTCTGGGAGGGACGGGGAGGAATATAAGCCAGCAGGGTGGGACTCGGATAGGGGAACAGAGGCGAATAGCGCCAGAGACAGCACCGACGACCCACGTGGCTGCCTTGTGCTTGCAGGCGTCCCTTAGAGTCCGAGAGCCGCTGTCTGGGAGGGAAGTGCAAGCGAAGCAAGCAACGATGCGAGAAGGATAAGGCCAATGGTGCCGGAAACAGCAGCAACAATCCATCTTGCTGCCTGGTGCTTGCACGTGTCCCTCAGCGAGTTAGGGCCACCGTCTGGTAGGGAAGGGCAAGATAAGCAAGTAAGGACGGGGGGAGGAAAAGGGGAGCTGGTGCCAGCGACAGCAAAGACGACCCGTCTTGCTGCCTGGTGCTTGCACGTGTCCCTCAAGGGCCACTGTCGGTAGGAAAGATCAGGAAAGAGGAGGGGGGGGAGGGGGAAGAGTGGCCAATTTAACGTGTTTGTCAAGTCGTTGCGAAACTCGCCTGCTGGCTCTTCTCCAACTTGCCACAACCACCGTCGGCGGAATTGCGTTGTGTGAATCCTCTACGCTCTGAAACAAGCTTTAGATCAAGAAGGAAATTTAGCATTTGTCCTTATCCATTACCTAGCCTGCTTTCCCTAACGATACTAAGGGGCTCGACGAAGGGCAATTTTGAGACCAACAGCCGCGTAGGATCCCATCTTAGATAAGTGCGAACCTAGAGCTGTCTACCTTCGCACTGCGTTTCATGAGAGCCGCTGCGTACAGGATGAGGTAGAAAGCGGAAACTTATTTTAGAGTCGACTCAAAAGCGCACACCTAGAGCCGCCTACCTTAGCACGCAGAGTGGCGGCGTGAAATCGGACAGTTTCAGACGGTTTCTGACGGCTCGGATGGGGTAAAATTCGCCATCCTTTCCCCCAGTTGACTGCGATGCGATTTTTCGCCAGCTACCATTACTGATTTGGAGCCCACTAAGCGAGACTTTCGCCACCGTCCTTAGATTCCACCGTCCTTAGATTCCACCTGCTAAAGGGGTAACGGTGACAATTTCGCCATCCCTCCTTCTACCGACTGCGCTCCGAACTAAGACTTTCGCCAGCGTACTCAAATGTTACCTGCTAACGAGGTAACGGTGTAGACTTCGCCATCCCTCCCTCCGATCGACTGCGATCCAAACCCTTCCGCAGCTCCCGCCAGCGATCGCAGAGTCGCATCGGCGCTAGCGTACGGCTGTCGCTCCACTCCCCGTGCGATCCGGGCGGACTCGGAGGAGGTCGTTACGCCGGAAGCCATAGGGTATGAATTATAACTCAGAGTATAGCGCAGAATGCTATAGGGGGACTTGATTACAGAATGACGATAGAAATGAGGCCTAGGCAATATATAGGGCGATTGACCAGGGTTGAACGTCGAGGGTTGGACCAGTCAAGGGCTCGTCAGTCCCGAGGGTGACGGGGTCAAAATGGGTTCGGGGCGAGTCGGGATCAGGTTGGGGCCGAAAAGGTCGTGGGGGCCTGGTTTGGCGCGTGACTTGAGGGCCGAGCCTGCGGAACCGAGAGGTTCGCGAATACTCGCTGTGGCGAGCCCCAGTAAGGAATCGTAATTCCTTACAACAGCGCGTACAGACACTGAAACACTTGTACCTAAACCAGCATGTGACCCAGAAAATTTCGGCCAAGTCCCCAAACGTTAGAGACACCCCCCACACACCCCACAACCCATAGAAGATTTTGGCGAAGTCCCCGAATTCTAGAGACATCCCCCTCACACCCCACAACACATCGAAAATCTCGGCTAAGCGGGGTTATCAGGCACATTCTCCCTAACACCCCGACCCGAAACAACCCATACTTTTGGCTAAGTCATAAACAGATGTATAACAGATATGAGGGTGAGCTGGGCACGTAGACAAGCCTTCCCTGAGGGGAGGGGGGAAGCGAAATGGAGGGGAAGGGGAGAGATCGAAACGGACGGAAGGGGGGAAGCGAAACAGAGGAAGACGTGGGGGATCGAAAATGGAGGGGGAGGGGGGGATTGAAACTGGGGAGCAGGCCTGACGTTTCAAAAAACCCCCCCCCTGAGCTGTCGAATAAAAGAAATATGGAACCCTGAAAATCCCAGGGTTCACCGAGCGCGTTCAGGGTTGCCTTCAACACGAGGGGGGAATAAAAAATGGGGGGAAAAAGGGGAGGGAATCAAACCGAGGGGAGGGGGAGAGCGAAACGGAGGGGAAGGGGGAGGATGGAAACATAGGGGAAGAGAGGAAGCGAAACGGGGAGGGAAAAAGTGGGGGTTGGGGGGTGGGGGAAGTTCGAAATACAGTCGAGGAATGGGAGAAGCGAAACGGAGGGGAAGGGGGGATCGAAACGGAGGGGAAGGGGGATCGAAACGGAGGGGAAGGGGGGATCGAAACGGAGGGGAAGGGGGGATCGAAACGGAGGGGAAGGGGGGATCGAAACGGAGGGGAAGGGGGGATCGAAACGGAGGGGAGGGGGAGTCGAAACCAAGGAAGAAAGGGGGAGGGAATCAAAACCAAGATGTGAGGGGCGAAACGGAGGGGAGATGGGGGAATCGAAATGGAGGGGAGGGGGGAAACGAAACGGAGGAGGAGTGGGGGAGCGAAAATGGAGGGGAGGGAGGAATCGAAGTGGATTGGAGGGGGGAAGCTGGGTAATAGGGCGGTCGGAGAAAATTCGCGCCCTAGCAGCGCCCCGGCTGGGAGATCTTGGACGTTGATCAATGTGACCATCTAACGGTTTAAGTATGTCGAAACGATCGCAATCGATCTTGACTGTTACATTTTCATAGACTTAGCTAATTTTTGTGGGTTGTTGTTAGTGTGTAGGGGGGATGTCTGTACGACACATGACTTAGCCGATTTTTGTGGGTTGCTTGGTGTGTGAGGGAATGTTTGAGGACTTCACCAATTTTTGTAGGTTGTTGCGTGTGGGGGGGAATGTCTCTGGAGATTGGGGACTTCGCCTAAATTTCCGCATTGTGAGCTACATGGATGTCGCACTCAGGGTTTGTACGCGTTACTCCCTGAAAACTCAGTGTTGGGATAACGCAAACCCTGAAATTCTCAGTGTTCACAGACATACAACCCTGAAGAGGTTAGGGTTCAAAAAAGCCCAACCCTGAAAATTAAGGGTTGGCAAAAAAAATACCCTGTGAAATCAGGGAATCAGGGTAAAATACCCTGATAACGACAGGCCTGCTGGGGAGAGGGGGCAAGCTGGGCGAATAGAGCGGTGGGAGAAAATTCACGCCTTTGCAGCGCCCCAGTTGGGAGATCTTAGACGTCAATCATTAGCGACAATCAAATGGTGGAAACATCTCGAAACGATCACAATCGATCGAGGCCGTTGAATTTCAATAGACTTTCAGTTGGCCGAACGGGCAGTTGACGAGAATTTCCCTAAAAGGGACGACTACTAGAAAATAGTTGTTTCGTCTCTCCATGTCTAGGGTCAAGAATCATTCTCGTACCAAGGCATCGTCGTCAGTACCCTCCAAAGATCCGCAAATTTCGGTCTCTGCTTTTTTAAATATTGGTTTACTCGCTGGACCCTTGAGGGGGTTGGCTCAGAGTGCCTTTTTTAAAACGTCAGCCCTGGCTGGTATCAGAGCTACGTTCCTGCCAGGGCCCAAAATTGGTTTTAGGCCACTCTTAGGAATCAGAGTACAAAAAAATTTCACCCTGACGTCTAGAGTAAAAGTTTTCTGAAGTCTGATTTGGCAGGGTAAAAAAAATTGAACTCTTAGCTGAAAGTGTAGATTTTTTGCCACCCTGTCTAACTCTTGGCATTCTTAGCAAGTTCAATTTTGAGTTCGAAGTGGAATGCGGTACAATACGGTGCTTCACGAAAGAATGGCACGCGAAATGCAGGTGAAACGTGAAACAAGCACGCAGCGAATTTGCGCGTGCGTGGGTTGGGGAAGGGGGGGGGGGGGGGGGGGAAAGCGTAATGGGTATGGGGGAATCGAATTTGCAGGGGCGGGAGCATAGCGGGAAGAAAATCAGCAACATGTGATTGGGTGCGGGAGGGACATCGAATTTGCAGGGGCGGGAACAGGGCGGGGAAAATTTTACATGCTCGTGATTGGGTGTGGTCACCACACTGTGGTGGCCATGTGTCTGATTGTTGTGTCGAGGACTTCGCAAAAAAAAAGGGTTACGTGGGGTGTGGGGAGAGTGTCTCTTGTTGGGGACTTCGCCATTTGAGATATGTTGCGGGGGGTGTTGGAGGGATGTCTTTGGGGACTTAGCCGAAATTTCAGTGTTCCAATTGTGTGGGCGGTTTGTCTCTGGGCGCGAGGGACTTAGCCGAAAAATCTTACTTGCAGGGTGGGTGGGAGGGATGTCTCTGTTTGTGGGGGACCTAGCCGGAATTTGAGTTTCTGTATCAGGGTAGTTTCAAGGACATCCTGAAGACTCAGAGTGCCAGGTCCCGCAACTCTGTTTTCGTCAGGGTTAAAATTTCGCTACACTTTTTGGATCAGCCTAAAAATATTTGTGAGTCTGATTTTTAGGACCAAGTCGAAAAACACCCGGAAAAATCAGGGCAATCAGGGCATTTCACCCGGCTAATTTGCGGCCTGGTTCCTGCCCATTAGGTTTTCGATAGGGGAGCAGACCCTATCAGGGAAGCGGGCGGAAGGATGCTGATGGCGAGCGCATGTCGCACAGATTAATGACGGGGGCGTTGCCGATGCCGTCTGATCCTGTCCGATGGACGGCTGGGATT
This sequence comes from Closterium sp. NIES-67, assembly GCA_027943415.1. NCBI lineage: Eukaryota > Viridiplantae > Streptophyta > Zygnematophyceae > Desmidiales > Closteriaceae > Closterium > Closterium sp. NIES-67. Next base: position 393,422 of record BQMB01000798.1, read on the forward strand.
AGCCGGTCCTCCCCTTCCCCGGGCGTAGACGAAATTATTTCCCGTCGAAGAGTGGGCGACGTTTTCGCCGTGTTTTTCGGGTATGTTCGTTAGAGCTTTTGTAAATTTTGGGTGTTCAGGCGGAGTCTTCGGATTGGCTTCCGAAAAAAGCGAAGACTTCGTCATGAGAACACAAGTGCAGGGAGTCCTCAGGCGGTCGGAAGCTGGTCGTCAGGAGCGTGCGGGGTGGCGAAAATGGCGGGATGTATGGCGATGTACCGTAATCCCCCGGATGTAACACCCCGTGTATAGTACAAAATTCATGCAAAATCAGGGGGGGTGGGTGCTCTATTTCGCGTTTAGGCTATAGCACCCTGGTGTTATATTTGAGGACGGAATTTTTTAGATGTGCATTGGAATCAGTGTTTCATGGCAATTTCAGCCATCCAAGTTCCAGCTGAAAAGGCGTACGTTTTCTCGAGGTCCGGAATACCCCCAAATCACCCACTTGCTCCCAAATATCAGGGGTGTGTCAGGTTGGAGAAGCGAGATTCGGGTGTTGGCGGTTCTCGCAATAGGCTAGGCGAAAATCGCGAGGCTTGTCAACCAGTCAGAACAAGTCTCTCGCACAAATGAAACGAAATTTGTCGGCCCACTGCGCAGTTCCAGGCAATTTTTTGTTTCACCCCATCATTTTCAGTACTGAAGCACCCCGCCACGCGCCTCGGTAAAGTTGAACTTTTACGTAATGGTCGTGCTCACCATGAAATCGCACGAAAAAACAGTATTTGTTCCAAGAGTTGCAAGGCTTAGAAGGGCTAAAATGGTAAGGGGGGTGCTCTACTGGAACCCTCAAAACGAGGATATATAATTGCGGATTCTTCAATAGAACACCCTCCCCGGATATAACACCAGTGGGTGCTTAATTTCGGCGGGTGTTTTATCCGGAGGATTACGGTACGTCTGGTGTGCGATGAAGCTGCATGGTGAACTGTAGCTGTATCGCGGATCCCGGCGTTTCCGACAGGCTAGTTGCAGGCGATGGACGGGACTTCAAGACTATTTCGACGATGGGCGAATCCGACAATTTCAGAACGACACGATCGCACGAGGACGTGTGGGTGTTGAGTTGTGTGGGAGCAGCTGGGATTAACGACCTCAGCGCTATTCACCACAACAACCATCTGGAGGTGATGACGATGTGCTAGAGTGAGTGTACTCAACGAGGGCGACTTCCCGCACGGGGAGGCATTTTTCGTGGACCAGCGATTCATACCCCCACGATCAACGAAAACGGAGGCCACCACCCCTGGGTGTGTATTAAGTGTTTTTCCACTTGTTGCCGAATGCGTTAACTGCCAGGAGTCAAAGCAGTGGAAGAAGAACGACGGGAGTACTGGAGCAGATGGGTTAGCGGTGTTCGGGCTGCTGCTCGCTCAGCTACGTCGCTCGGAAATCACCATCCCAACCAGGTAGCAGTGTCGACTTATTAATCGACGACTTCTGGCCGAATAAGGGGGGTGAACCTTTGAACTACACTATGGTGATGGAGTGTCCCCGAAATTTTCGGAGTTACTGTTGCAGTGGAGCTGAGGGTTTTTACCTGGTGCAGCAGAAGGAGGTTCCGACTTTTGCGGGTGTAGTTTGACGAGTTTCCGATGGAGGAGGGAGCTGTCCAGCGGTCAGTAGGTGATCTCGTTAAAGCTCCTCTGACTAGAAGCATGCGCACTCTTACAGTGACGCAAAGTATTGCCCGAAGAATTACCTTCAAAATATTCTCGTACTGTTTTGGTGCCTTTTTTGTATAGTTACGACTCATATTTCGGCCTTGGTTGTAAATTAGTACTGTAGTATATGTAACGGATATGGGTTTCAGTTTTGTAGGGGTCGATTTTTAACCGGGGACGAGATTTGGTTCGCGTGGGTGCAACCGGACAGTTCATGCCAAGCGGCGTACTAGATCTATATCCTAACCTCCCCTTTTCTACTTACTTGCCCTCGCGAATTTTGAGTAGTCAGGAGATAGGCTAGGACCGTTGCTACGATTAGGCCGTCATGAAACCGTTAGATGAGGCGCGTCGCGCACGGATCATTACCCTGTTGCGGAGGGGGTATATCACTCGTCAAATCGCTAAACAGCTGGGCGTGGGGACTGTACGGTCCATGATTATGGCCTCAAGTCAATTGCGAAGTCTAGCCGCGATGGCGTGCGTCCTACGATGCCCTCAGCGGTCGCCCTCGCTTAGTGACAGAGAAAGTTTGCCGTGGCATAGTTCGGTCGATTACCAGCTGGGATGCAAAAACCTCCGGTCACGCGGCGAAGATTGCTGAGATGCAGCACGGCATCACGCTGCATCCTAGGATGGTGCGTGACGCTTTGAATGGCAGCAGACTTGTCGCAATCCAGCAGCCCAAGAAGCCGCGACTCTCTTGAAAAAACATAAGCGATAGGCTAGAATGGGCCCGTGCCCACGCCGACTGGACGGTTGACGATTGGAAGCGAGACGTCTTGATGATTTGGGGCTGCATGTCGTATGATGGAGCGGGTTTAATGTGCAAAATAGATGGTAGGATGGACGGACCTCTCTATCTGAGTGTACTGCAATACGAGCTCAATAATACGATAGAGTTTTACCAGATTTCACCCTCGGAAGCTAACTTCCAGCACGACAACGACACGAAGCACAAGTCGCGTATCGTGCAGAAGTGGCTTCGAGAGCAGGAGTTTGGGGTCATGGAGTGGCCATCATCCTCACCCGACCTCAACCCAATAGAGCACCTATGGGCTCATCTCAAGTGGGAGCTGGCCAAGCACGAGAGGCCTCCCACTGGTATGCTGGACCTTTGGGTGTCCAGGAGGAATGGGATAAGATCTCGACGGATGTGTGCACCCACCTGGAAGAAAGCATGCCCAGGAGGGTGAGGGTGGTGATTAAGCAAAAGGGCGGTGGACTAGGTACTAGTTTGGAATTGTTGAAAGTTGCTGCTTGTGCCTGGCACAAATTGTCCAGATGTACCATGATTGTTAATTTCGACTATTTGCTATAAACATCAGTATATTCGGGAGATGTAAGGCATGGGCCTATAGCCTTACCCCGACCTACATACACTGGGCACACCAAAATATTAAGGCTTAATATGCATGACCCCTTAATATTCCAAAATTCATTAAGTCACAAACATGCAGACAATACTTTCCGTCACTGTATCTCTGCGGTTTCTTCTAGTTAGTTAAGCAGCAGTAAAGCGGTCTTGGGTAACCTGCAGCAGCCGCAAGATGGGTGAACGTCTACATGGCCAGCTGGCAGGGGTACCGGAGAACTTATAGAGTTCGGTAACAGCTGGTTAGAGATCGATGGTGGATGATGCGCGTTGACCCCGATCGACGGCCAAAACATCATGCCGTGGCGGTTGACTCCGGTATTCCCTAATATAAAGGGTGCCGTTCATGCGTACAGCTGGTGGAGAAACCATGGGGACGCTGCTAAAAGACGCTGCGAAGCCTAGTGTTTTACGGGTAGCTGTGAAGCAGAGTTGCGGTATTTGTTAAGTACCATGAGGTTCTGACATTTTGCTGGAGTGGATCATGGACTTACAGCTGGAGTTGTGCCCGCTACCTTCAGGGGTACGAGCAACATCGGCCGAGATTATCGGAATGTTTTGGTGCACGGAGGAGGAGAAGCACAACAACAATTTTGACTCTTCCCGATTATTTCGACGTGTACGGACTAAGAAGCTGATGCAGCTGGCGGCATTTGACCCCGGGTTCTGTTCGAGGATATTCACTGGAGTGGTTCGGTACAGGTTAAAGGCCATCGCCATCATCGTCTTCCTCTCGTCACTACCCGCTACCGCCTCCATCGTCAATTCGCGTGCTTTGCCTGACAGTGTGAACATGACCCCGACTCGCTAGCCGAATTGAAAACAACATTATCGGATTTAGAAGAAATGAAATTTGGCAGCAGTACTGTTGGAGATGTGTTGGGGCCAGCTCGCAAGTAGTGTTTGACTTCTGAAGATTTTTTGAGTTCGTATGAACGTCTTCTGGTGCAGTAATTGCGGAATTTCAAGAATTTCGAAGCGGTTTACCCTGAAGACAATTTACTTGGAGCGGATTTTGGAGTCATCCTGATTTGCGTTTTTAGTGGCTGGGATTTATTTCAACGACACTTTCAAAGCAGAGATGGGGCTTTCAGTAGCAGTGTGGGATTATTTCGACTACCCTGGAGCACTGGGTTTCCTAGAGTTTTACCAGGGAATTTGGGAGCTGTTTCTTCTTGGAGGTGGGAGAAGTGCAGCTGTGCTGCAATTTTTCCTCTGATCCTTTCGGCATGTTCCTCATCCATATTCGAGCATCATTCGTCACCGTTACGTTTTCACACCTAATTTCGTCACTTCGTTGATGGAGTTTGCTGACTTTCGTGGGACACGGACGCGTTCTCTTGCATGTGACTCGAACGACCTCGCGTTCGATGAACGGGTTCTTCATATAATCGACCATCACGTCATTTGGCAGTCATCATAATCATACTACCATGCGCCATTACCAATCGGCCACTTGACAGTTTCATTGTTCATTGTCTTCCGTTGGAGTATTTACCCTTTCCCGTGTGGTCAGCAGAAAAATTCGACCATCTTCGACAACTGAGATTAAAAGCGATAATTTCGACGCTTTCTGACCATCGATTTCAGTTCGACCTCAAGACCTCGTCAGGCCGGCGTAATCATTACGCTCGTCATAGGGCTGAAGACTTATAGTCACATCGAGGATTCCTTTCAATGACTGTTCAGCCTCGATAAAGGGAGTGCCTTTCTTTTAGAAGGTGGGGCTCGCCGCAGCGAATACACGTGAACCTCTCAGGTCTGCGGGCTCGGCCCTTGGTTCTCGCGCAAAACCAGCCCTCGTCGACCTTTTCGCCCCAACCTGATCCCGAGTCGCTCCGAACCCATGTTGACTTCGTCAACCTCGGGACTATCGAGTCCTTGACTGGTCCAACCCTCGACATTCAACCTGGTCAGCTCGCCCTATATATTGCCTAGGCCTTATTTCTATCGTCACATTGTAATCACATTTCACTATAGTATTCTGCGCTATACTCTGAGTTATAATTCATAACAATGATTGTGGCTATGCTGTTCTGTTATGAATTATAATACAGAGTATAGCACACAATACTATAGAGGAAAGTGATTACAATGTGACGATAGATTTGAGGCCTAGGGCTTATATAGTAAATAGGGCGATTGACCAGGTTGAATGTCAAGGGTTGGACCAGTCAAGGGCTCGGTAGTCCCTGTTGGTGCAACCCTATGGCTTGCACTCGGCTTGTCGTCCTTGTTTGTGTGTGTGCATGCATGGCATGGAATGAATTGTGAGTCTATGTCATTGCTATCTAGTGCTTGTGTGTGTGTTTGAATGGTGTATCACAATGTGGTTTGTGTCAGTCAAGACAGTAGCGAGTTTTTACAACTCGCATGTCAAGTCGTCGTTTGCGTGTCGCATGCGTTTTTTCTATTTTGTCGAGTGTGAAGTGTCCATCGCATCGCAGGTGTGTGCAGCAAGCCCCCATCAACTCAAGAAGAATTTCTTGCAGAACCAAGACCAAGAGCTCAAGATTTGAAGCCCAAGGGACACGGATAAATATTAAATAGTGAAAATAGTAACGCTACTTCGTGTAGTGTTACATTTCACTTGGTATAGCCCCTTGGAGGGTTTGTTTCGAGACTCTTCGTGGTTGGGGACTCTGTGGTGGTGTACCACCAACCTGGACCTCGGCTCTTGGGGTATGTAGAGGCTGGGAACCATCTCCCTCTCGAATTCTTCTTGCTAAGTTTGTACTTCTAAGACTATAGTGGCTGCTATACCTCCTGCCAGTCAAACCGCCATAGCGTCGTCAAATCTTCATGGAATTTCATGATTCAATTTGCTGCTGATAGACGACAGCAACACGCTTCAGAACCAGCTTAAAGATCACCGTTTAAGTCAGCGAGCAGATCGTTATCAATATTGAAGCCGTCTGACGGAAATCCGACTGTGCTCTCTATCTCTCATAATAGGCACATCTAAGCCTATTGTGATTATAACAAGTGGTATCAGAGCCCCTTGGAGCCGTCTCGACCATGCCTAGACCTGAGGAAGGTGGTAGAGGTACTGGAGGCAGAGACGATGCCCAAGCACAAGGTCAACACCAAGACCCACCCATTGCTCCAGTGCAACCTAGCCTTGGACCCTCTAGGGATGAGCCTAGAGTGTTTGGCCTTGACAAGTTCAACGGTGACAACTTTGCTGAGTGGTCCTTCAAGATGGAGAACATCTTTGACCACTATGATCTGCTGGAGGTGATGGAAGGAACGGAGAAGCGCCCCGAGAACGACCCGGAAAAGAGCCCGTGGGTGCGGAAGAGCGCACAAGGCTACCTTCTACTTGGGCAAGCGTTGGTGAGCAGCCAAATCCGTCACATCAAGCCTTTTCAGCGTGAACCAGCAAAGGGACCAAAGGCATGGGCTGCTCTCAAGGGTATACACACTCCTGCAACAGCAGCGGTGACTGTGGTTTTGGAGCGGCAAATGGCGGCACTTCGAATTGACGAAGGCGAACCGGTGGAGGAAGGAGTGCAGAAATTCTTCGACTTGTTGACACGGCTCGAAGGAGCTGATCTGAACTACAGTGACCTTCAAAAGAAGACCAAGCTGCTGGACTTACTTCCGGACTCATGGTCCTCGCTCATCATCAACCTTAATCGAGATTTGCCCCGTCTCTCACTCGAAGATGTGAAGCGGGAAATCTTACAAGAAGATTTCTGCCGTCGCGAATTGGCGGGTCCCGATGGTGCCGGAGTTGCAAGGATGGGCCGTGGGCACGGCCGTGGAAGGGGCAGAGGGCGAGGAGGAAGATTTGGCAGCAGTAACTTTAATGGAGGCCGTGGTAATGGAGGATATGGCAGCAACAACAACAACAATGGCTACGGGCGTGGGCGCGGTCGATTTGATGGCGAATGCCAATTTTGTCACAAGACCGGCCACATGTGGAGAGATTGCTTCAGATTGCCTGATGGATGGACCCCTTCTCAAGGCCAAGAGGGCAAAGGAGCAAGGGGAGGAAGAGGCAGAGGTCGTGGAGGCCGTGGTGGTCGTGGAAGCGAAGCGGCAAACATGAAAGGTGGAGACTACGACAAGGACTCGGGTGAAGATCGATACCCGGGCCAATTCTTCTTTGTCTCCACGCAAGCGGCAGCTGCAACAGGAGGTGTGGAAGGCTTTGAGGAGCCAGCTACTGTGGGAAAGGTCACCCTTCACTCTCTGGACTTTTGGGTGATCGATAGCGGCGCCACCTATAGCATGACACCTCGTGCGGCCTTGCTCACCGAACTCGAACCGTCGCCGGTCAAGCATGCTACATCGGCTTTGGGGCAGCGAGCAGAGGTGAAAGGCATGGGCAAGGCCATGTTCAAGGGTGCTGATGGGAAGATGGTGGGCCTCAAGAACGTGCTTTTGGTGCCCAACCTAGTAGCCAACCTGATTTTCGTTCGGCGTTTGCAAAAGGCCGGCATGGACACATCTTCCAAGGGTTCCAAAACATATACCGCGAGGCTTGGTGAGCGGAAGCTTTGGGACCTTCATGAGGACAGGGGCATCTACAATGAGATGTGGCAAATCCCAGTGGTCCCCATGCCTAAGGAGAGGCAAGTGGCAGCAAGCGTCAGCACCAAGAGTGAAGCGGTTGGTGGCGGTGATCACGGAAAGCAAAGTGACACCAAGAGTGACTCAAAGGAGTGCAACCTTGGAGAGACCAGCAATGCGTGTGAACCCAAGGAGAGTGGTGCAGCAGCCAAAGGTGGTGGAAATGAGGAGGAGAAGCCTAAGATCAGCAAAGCAGCAGCGACGAAGGAGAAAGGAGAGAGCTTGTGGGGCACGATTGCGAGTGCCGCTTTCTCCAACCCGACTTCCGCTACGGGAGAGTGTGATTGGCTGACCTTGCATCGGCGAATGGGGCATGTGGCATTGCCCATTTTGCAGCAGATAGTTAAGCAAGAGATGGTCAGTGAAATATCCAGGAAGAACCGAAATAGCTACTATGCTTCTCCTCCTCCATGCACCCAAAATATTCCGAGAATATCGGTCGATCTCGCTCGTACCCCTGAAGATAGCGGGCACAACCCCAGCTGTAAAACCTTGGACTGCCTCTGCTTTTTTGCACCAGCAAAAATCTCGAAACCACACGGTACTTATCAAATACCGCAGCCCCACTTCACAGCTTTAGCAGCGCCCCCACGGTTTCTCCACCAGCTGTACGCATGAAGTGAACCCTTTATATTACGAGACACCAGAGTCCACCACCTCGGCATGATGTTTTGGTCGTCGATCATGGTCAACGCGCATCATACGCCGTTTATCTCCGCCCAGTTGTTACCCAACTCCAGAAATTCTCCGATAACCTTGTCTAGCTGGCCGTGCAGACGTTCACCCATCATGCGGCTGCTGCAGGTTACCCCAAATCTGCTTCGCTGCTGCTTATCTAACTAAGAGAATCCGTAGAAATAGGTGTGAGAGTACGACCCCGTTACACCACTTGGCCTTTCCATATTTCCTTCCTATTTCATTTCTCTTTTTTCTCATCTCATTTGGTTTCCTCTTCTCCCTTTTCCATTAACCTTTGGTTTACCCTGCTATTATAATTATATCAACGACCAGGCTTGGGATGTACTGGTGCGCTATATCTAGCGTAATCTTGCCGTAATCCCTTAAAGCCAATAGCCTCGCGTGGCTATACGCAGTGTGGTTCTATATTCTAGAAGGGTCTATTCCCTAAGGATAAGATAAACCTGGTTACCTGCTGTACTTTGGAAGTATAAAAGCGCCTTGTACTGATCAATAGAGCAATCTTTCCTGGAGTCATTCGATCCTGTGACACTTGGTTATCAGAGCTTTTCTCACTCGGCCGCGCTCAACAAAGCAGCTGCAGCGGGAAAACCTGCCTCGAAAAACCGCCGGGGGCGACCAATTCGACGCCGATTCTGGTAAGCACCAGCTCCGCGTTTTTTCGAATCACCCCCCCCGCGCGTGTTTTGAACAGGATGGCAACCTTCGACAACGCCGAGGTTACCCAACAGCTCTTCGCGCGCATCGCAGCCCTTCAGGAGGAGATGCGAGCGGATCGCGAAGCGTGGCGAAACGAGTTCGAGCGAGTAACTCGACTCGCCGGAGCGCAACACGACTCGACAATGGCGACGACGCAGCAGTCGCAGCAGTTTCTCGAGGCTCCGAAACCGCGCCCATTTGAGCCGTTCGATCCGAGCGATCGAAACTCCGATGCCCGCAAATGGATCGTCGGGATGGAGATCTACTTCGCAGCCGTCGGATGGAGCTCACCAGCCTGGGACAGTCAACGTGTACGACTCGCGGCGACACTGATGCGAGGGCCGGCACTCGAGTGGATTGGCGGCAACAGCACTTTTATCCACGGTGAAGCCACGTGGCAGCAGTTCTGCGCCAACCTGCTGAAACGCTTCGAGCCGATAAATTCCTGTTTCCTTGCCCGGGAAAAAAATCATCGACACCGACAGTTCGGGAGTGTAGCGCAGTACACGCAGCAGATGGAGGAATTTTATAACCGAATTCCCGACCTGACCGAAGGGGAAAAAGTACAGTCGTACCTCGCCGGGCTGAAGACCGAAGTCAAACGACAAGTGGCAGCGTTAAACTACGCGAGCTACAGTGACGTCGTTTCGGCAGCGGAGCGCTTCGACATGGTCAACGCCGGGACACAACGGACGCACGTCGGCAGTACGCGACAGGGCGACCGCTCGGCTCACCCCACGTTCGCCGACCCGATGGAAGTCGACAGATTCGAGGGGCGGCCACGTCCGAAAAACACCAACTACACGTGTGATTTTTGCCGGGTGCCGGGTCATCGAATCTTCGACTACAACAAAATGAAAGCCGCACGCGCAGAGTATCGGGCACGCAACAGTGGCGGAAATCCTTCGGCCAATCAGAAGACAAAAAACGGGAGTTGCCAGTGATAGCGGATCTAGCTGGCGAAAATAAAAAGATCCGGAATCGGCCGCGGGATTCCGGGAAAATCAACTTCGACGAAGCTGATTCGACGCAAGAAGGAGGAAATGATGGGGGAAAATCTCCACCCCACGACCAGTCTTCGCCAGGGAAAATCGCCGAGAAAAAATACGACTCCGCGAAAAAAGACTCTGCTGAGACGGGGAAACTCCTTGAAGACCCATGAAATTATAAGGATTCGTTAAAGCTATCCTATTAAGATGCCTTAATGAAAACTTATGATTCTCGAGGGGCTAGAGCCTTGGAGAAAATTTGGGAAGGACTCCAAAAGAAGCAGACAGCTGTGGAGATTATACCGGTACCGGACAACTTGGGGAAAAAATTATGGAGTGTGGAAAGAAGCCGACCTTTCCACGAAGTCAACGTCCTCTCCCGACACCAGCCCACAACGACTACCCGTTCCCCAGAGAAGACGTCGGTGGAGCTGAAGCAGCTCAAGAGGAAGCTGGGGGTATACAAAAAGCTGCAAAAAACCCCGAACTCCTCCTCCGGATGCATCTAGTTCAGCAACTTTGGCATCAACGACGCGCACAGTCGTCAAGGAAACTCCGGGCCCAGGAGAAGAGCCGTTCTCCAAGCAGCCTCGGCTAGCTGCCAGCCCAGGAGTAGATAGCAACGAAAAGGTGTGTACGGAATATTGGGATGTACCCTATGACCCAATCAATGAAACTATCTTTGGGTACTCCGATCAACGCCTGCCCCTCGTGCTCGAGGTCATCTGCAAAGGACGACGCCTCCAAGCACTCGTGGACAGCGGAGCATCACACACCGTATGCGATAAGGCAGTAATCGACCGACTTCGGGAAGAGTACAAGCCTTCAGGATTCTCTGCAACGATGGTGGACGGCAGCAAGTTACCAGTACACGGCGAAGCAGTGCTACACCTACAAATTGGACCACTGCGCTGGAGACCTGCACTCCCCATCACCAACATCAAAGGGCTTGAATTGATCTTCGGGCGAGACTTCCTAAAAAGATTCAACCCCGAGATCAACTGGGTGAATCACACCGCAAGTACAGTGACGGAAAAAACTGTCCGGATGTTTGACACTAATTAGGGTTTTTAGGCTTTCCGACCACGGTACATAAAGTCTTAATGTTTAATTGTGGTACGCTTTTGGAGGGGCACATAGTGGATGTGTTCACATCACTTAAGTCCATAGTAGTACACTGGATCTAACTTTGTGCCAAAAGTTATACAAGGGGGTCATCCGGACAGTTTTTTCCCGGGACAAAGCGTTAACTTCCGAACAGGTTTCTAGTACCTAGTACACCGACCCTTGGCCTTGATCACCACCCGCACCCTCCTAGGCATGTTATCTACGAGATAAGTGCAAACCGTTGCAGAGATCTTCTCGCACTCTTCCTGGACCCTCCTTTTTGCATAAGGGGGTGAGCACTAGGAAAATTTGAAGGATTTGAGCGTCTGCAAGAGTTTTGTGCACGATTTCTGTTTGAATGTTATCTATGAGACTAGCCACACTAAGGTATAACCAAAGATGCCATTAGCCGATTGGTTCCATCTTATCATGGGTCGTCTTCGTCGTACCGCTGTAGGGTAAAACCACGAACATAGCGGCAAAAAATGGTGTATATGCCGTGAAACTGAGGGTAACGTAGCACGGTTGATTATTCATTCTTGCACAATTAGAATCACGCTAGGATCTGCATGTCTCATCACGGTGCAGCAGTCGAAGAAGATGCGACTGTTCGGGAAGAATATCCGGGTTGAGGTCAGGTGAAGAAAAGGGCCACTCCAGTGCTACAAACTGATGTTCTCCAATGCTATTCCAAGCCTATGCGGTACAAATGGCTTGGAGAGCATTGGGGAGCATGAGTACGTTGCACTGGAGTGACCCTTTTCTTCACCAGACCTCAACCCGGATATTCTTCCCGAACAGTTGCAACTTCTTCGGCTGCTGCACCGTGATGAGACATGCAGATCCTAGCGTGATTCTAATAGTGCAAGGATGAATAATCAACCGTGCTATGTTACCCTCAGTTTCACGGCATATACACCATTTTTTGCCGCTCTATTCATGGTTTTACCCTACAGCGGTACGACGAAGACGACCCATGATAAAATGGAACCAATCAGCTAATGGCATCTTTGGTCATACCTCAGTGTGGCTAGTCTCGTACATAACATTCAAACAGATATCGTGCACAAAAAGCTTGCAGGCGCTCAAATCCTTCGCATTTTTCCAAGTGCTCACCCCCTTATGCAAAAGGGTGGGTCGAAGAAGAGAGCGAGAAGATATCAATAAAGTTTTGCTCTAGCCGCGTAAATAACATGCCTAGGAGGCTGCGGGTGGTGATTAAGGCCAAGGGTCGGTGTACTAGGTACTAGAAACCCTGTTCGGAAGTTTGCTCTTTGTCCCGGGAAAAAACTGTCCGGATGACCCCCTTGTATAACTTTTGGCACAAAGTTAGATCCAGTGTACTACTATGGATTTTAGCGCTTTGAACACATCCACTATGTGCCCCTCCCAAAGCGTACCACAATTAAACATTAAGACTTTATGTACCGTGGTCAGAAAGCCTAAAAACCCTAATTAGTGCCGAACATCCGGACAGTTTTTTCCGTCACTGTATCTACAACAATGGACGGAGAGTACAGCTACCCAACTGGGACCATACAGGAGATATTCCAGTGGAGGCACTCGCACGCTTCGAGAAGGACGTGAAGCGAAGCGACACCGGGTTCCTAGCGATAGCAACAGAGGTGGAAATCGACAGGGAGAAAACCTCGGAACCTCCTGGAAAAATCAAGGAATTGTTGACGGAGTTTCAAGACATTCTCCCTGACGATCTTCCGAACGAGCTACCGCCATACCGCACACATCAACACGAGATCGTGGAGGAACCGGATTCTAAGCCGACCTTCCGAGCACCATATCGGCTAAGTCCTACGGAGCTGACCGACATGAAAAAACAGATCGAGTATCTCCTAGCCAAAGGACTCATCCGACCATCTACTTCAGCGTACGGTGCCCCAGTGCTCTTCACATCGAAACTGGACGGAAGCCTGCGCATGTGCATCGACTACCGAGCTCTTAACAAGCAGACCATCAAGAATAAATATCCGATACCACGAATCGATGACCTGCTTGACCAGCTTCGGGGAGCTACGGTATTTTCCAAATTGGATCTGCGGTCTGGATACTGGCAGATACGGATGGCGGACAACTCCATCCACAAAACTGCTTTCCGAACTCGGTATGGATCGTACGAGTATTTGGTAATGCCATTCAGACTCACCAACGCACCGGTAATATTCCAAGCCGAAATGAACCACATTCTACGACCACTTTTGGACGAGTGCGTGGTGGTGTACCTGGACGACATCCTCATCTACTCGCGCGACATGAAGCAGCACGTCGAACACCTGCGATGTGTCTACGAAATTCTTCAACGAGAACGATTCTACGTCAAACTGTCCAAGAGCGAATTCGCCCTTATGAAGGTCGAGTTCCTAGGACACATGGTGAGCGCTCAAGGAGTTCACGTCGACCCCAAGAAAATCGAAGCTGTACGTACGTGGAGACACCCGAGAACGTGAAGGAGTTGCAGCAGTTCCTAGGCTTCACTAATTTCTACAACAGGTTCGTGCCACAGTATGCGAAACTTGCAGCACCACTCACAGATCTGCTGAAAAAGAACACGCCCTACAAATGGGAACCGAAGCACCAGGAAGCCGTGGAGCAGCTGAAGCAAGCACTTACGTCCGCACCAGTACTCATCTTGCCAGATCCCAAACGCGACTACGTCACCGAAGCTGACGCCAGTGACCAGGCAGTGGGAGCAGTCTTGATGCAAGATCAAGGAAATGGACTGCAACCAATCGTCTACCTCAGCAAGAAACTACACGGGGCAGAACCAAACTACCCGATACACGACAAAGAGGCCCTTGCCATCGTCATCGCCTTCAAAGCATGGAGATGTTATCTCAAAGGACGAAGAACAACCGTCTACATCGACCACTGCAGCCTGAAATATTTGAAGACACAACCCAACCTTTCCAGGCGGCAAGTCCGGTGGATCGACTTCCTCGAGACACACTTCCACTACGACATCGTGTAGAAGCCCGGCCACAAAAACAAAGCAGACACCCTCAGCCGGCCTGCACACGTTGCCGCTATCCAGATCGAAGGGATGAATCCACTACTCAAGGGACTCTTCACACACGGGTACGCCATCGACCCCGAAATTCCCTTGGCAGAAAAGCGACATCTGCTACAGTGGGACAGTGACATCGCGTACCGGAAAGGATCAACAAAAATCTGGGTACCCAATTACTCTCCTTTGCGCCAGTTACTACTCGAAGAATACCACGACGTCCTCTATGCCGGACACTTCGGTAGCAACAAGACGCTGACCGGTGTTGCAAAACACTACTACTAGCCCCACTTGGCAGAGGATGTTCAGAAATTTGTCACCTCGTGTGATACATGTCAGAGGATGAAGAGCAGCAAACAGAGGAAAGCGGGACTGCTACAGCCTCTTCCTGTCCCAGAACAGCCATGGCAAGTGGTTAGCCTGGACTTCATCACCGGGTTACCATCTACCACCAGCGGTCATGATGCAATCCTTGTCGTCATCGACAAGTTCTCCAAAATGGGACACTTCATCCCGACACACATGACAGCACGCACCGGGGAGACAGCACAACTATTCGTTCGATACATCATCTCACAGCATGGCATTCCAACCACACTTATCTCCGACCGAGACCCCAAGTTCACCAGCAATTTTTGGAAGGAACTCATGTCTCCGCTCGGGACCAAACTCGCCATGTCATCCGCTTACCATCCATAGACAGACGGACAGACCGAGCGCCTCAACCAGATTGTTGAGCAACTCCTCTGAGCAGCCTGCAAGGACGAGATCTCCAAATGGGACTTGCACCTGCCCGTTCTCGAGTTTGCTTACAACAACGCTACACATGCCGCTACTGGACAGACGCCGTTCTTCCTCTGCTACGGATGCCACCCACTCACACCACAGAAACCGACAACATCCGTTACAGTCCAACCTGCACATGATCTCATCACAACCATGCATCAGCTTTGGGATCAGACCCACAAGCGCCTCTTCGACATTCAGCAGCAAAAAAAGCGCCAGGCCGATCGCCATCGCAACGACCACACCATCACGGTGGGAGACCAGGTGCTTCTTGACACCCGCAACCTGGACATCAGCCACCTCCCATCTAAACTTCGACCTCGCTTCTGCGGGCCTTTTCTCGTTGACGCACAGGTCACTCCTGTTACCTTCCGCTTACGCTTGCCAGCTTCCTGGAAGATTCACAACGCCTTCCATGTCCAACTTCTGAAGCCCTATCGGGATCCAAACACGATCTTCGTCAGACGCCAACCGCCGCCGCAGCCTGTTTTTTCAGACAAAATTTAAACATATGTCTTAACGTTCAGACGAAATAAATCAGGTGGTTTTAAAAATCATATGAACCTAAAAAATCGAGTCTGATTTTCAGACCATCAGACTGATTTCGTCTGCTACAGTGGCATCAACAATTGTCCACATGTTTAGCATATTTTCACATTTTGACGAGCTGTACGCTATAAACATTAAGCCTTAATTCATGGTGGCCATACACGTAGAGAGGAGCAGTTAGAGCACTCACTCAAATCTCCTAAAACCAGAGTAGTATATTTCATGGTCCTTCAAGACGACAACATTTAATAACAGCACATCCGGACAATTTGTACCGAGGACAGGCAGCAAACTAGTTACTAGCAAAACTAGTACCTAGTCAACCGACACTTGGCCTTGATCACCACCTACACCCTCCTAGGCATGTTATCTACGAGGTTAGTGCAAACCTTTACAGGGATCTTCTCGCACTCTTCCTGGACCCACGCTTTTGCATAAGGGGGTGAGCACTAGGAAAATCGCGAAGTATTTGAACGTATGCAAGAGTACTGTGCACGATTTCATATTGAATGTTATCTCTAAGACTAGCCATGCTGAGGTGTGGCCAAAGATGCCATTAGTCGATTGGTCTCGTCTTATCATGGATCGTCTTCATCGCACCGTTGTAGGTAAAAATTACGAGCAGAGTGGCGAAATTTGCGTATCTGCCACGAAACTTAGGGTAACATAGCACGGTTGACAGTGCATCCTTGCACTATTAGAATCATGCTAGGATCCGTATGTCTCTGAGCGGTGCAGCAGTCGAAGTAGTCGTGACTGGTGGGGAAAAATATCCGGGTTGAGATCTGGTGAGGAAAAGGGTCACTCCAGCGTAACATACTCGTGTTCTCTAAGCCATTCTAAGCCATGTGTCTCGCCTAGGCTTGGAATGGCTTGGAGAGCATGAGTTTATAGCACTGGAGTGACCCTCTTCCCCACCAGTCACGACTACTTCGACTGCTGCACCGCTCAGAGACCTATGGATCCTAGCGTGATTCTAATAGTGCAAGGATGCACTGTCAACCGTGCTATGTTACCCTAAGTTTCGTGGCAGATACGCAAATTTTCGCCACTCTGCTCGTAATTTTTACCTACAACGGTACGATGAAGACGATCCGTGATAAGACGAGACCAATCGACTAATGGCATCTTTGGCCACACCTCAGCATGGCTAGTCTTAGAGATAACATTCAATATGAAATCGTGCACAGTACTCTTGCATACGTTCAAATACTTCGCGATTTTCCTAGTGCTCACCCCCTTATGCAAAAGCGTGGGTCCAGGAAGAGTGCAAGAAGATCCCTGTAAAGGTTTGCACTAACCTCGTAGATAACATGCTTAGGAGGGTGTAGGTGGTGATCAAGGCCAAGTGTCGGTTGACTAGGTACTAGTTTTGCTAGTAACTAGTTTGCTGCATGTCCCCGGTACAAATTGACCGGATGTGCTGTTATTAAATGTTGTCATCTTGAAGGACCATGAAATAAACTACTCTGGTTTTAGGAGATTTGAGTGAGTGCTCTAACTGCTCCTCTCTACGTGTATGGCCACCATGAATTAAGGCTTAATGTTTATAGCGTACAGCTCGTCAAAATGTGTTCACATGCTAAACATGTGGACAATTGTTTCCGCCACTGTATCTGGGGCCCTGCTCCTGAGTGGTCGACGACCAGTTGCGAACGCAATATGTCACAAACCTAAACAAATCTCACTGTTGCGATCCACCTACTCACGGGCTGACGCGGAAATACCACGCGCACCAATCGACACACGCCATTTGCGATGGCAAATTTTTCTGGAGTTCCGCTACGTACTCCTCCATGTCGATATGTGCTGTAGTTTTAAAATGGTGGTGGTTTTGATCGCTGTTTTACGATTTTGTTTTATGTTTCCAACTTCACATAGTTTCGAGTCTGTCTATAGTAGAATCATTTGACGGCTTGGAATCAAATCGTGTATTGTTCTAATGGAAACGCATCAATTAGAGTGCGCACCTGAAACCCAGAGTGGACACGCCATGCGAACACCTCGCGTCATGCCTACGTGGACCCTGTCGCAGCTAACGACAGCGTCCCCACCCATGCCAGCTGCGCATACGACAGCGTCCCCGCCCATGACAGCTGCGCATACGACAGCACTCCTACTTTCTTGGGAACGCTACAAGCAAATATGCCGGGGCGTACCGCCCTATTCGCTAAGTGCCTCATTCCAAAGTTCTTGGAGTTTGCACTACAAAAATACGACCTGTACCATTCTAGACACATTTTTTTTGCCCGACTCACTGCACGGGAAAAGCTTTGTACAGTTTGCCCCCCACCCCCAAAGTCGTCACGGTTTGCGCACTGTTGATTACAAGTTGGGTTCCTTTTGTGTCGCGAGCGGCCTTTTTTATTCGCTGAGAAGTATTTTTCGCCAGAGGAGCTTTGCGAAACAATTACAGCGCCCAACCAGCACCCCTTACCACACCTCGCAATTTTCGAGAACCCCCGATGTTGGAAATACCTCGAGAACTTAAGCGTTTCTAATGTGTAACACTACACTTGAGGAAAGTCGAAACGAGTACGCAAGTCAACGGAGGTTACACGAAGAGGTTGGACGAAAGAATACGAAAGGGTTCAACTACGAAAGGAATTCAAAGGGTCGCAACCGGAGGTTGCGATTGACCGTTGCGACTGCAAGGGTGGTAACCGAGCCGACAATCGAGTCGCTGTGCGACTCGATAACTGTTCCCTCAACTGTATTCTGCAACAGCTTCATCTCTTTCTTTCTATATATTGCTGTATACTTGTTTCTTTTAATCAATCACTTGCTCTCACATACTAGTGCAAGGGTTCAACTACTCAACACTTCCGCTGCACCACTCAAGCATTTCATACAAGTGGGACTTAGCCTCTGAAAAGATCCTAGGGCTCTTCTCAGCCCAACATGGTATGAGAGCTGGTCAGAGACCAAACTCCCGTCAACAACATCCTATCTACAGTCAGCATATCAAAAGCTTCATCGATTACAAGACATGGACAACAAGGGCAAGAGTTCTTCTACGGGCTCACCCAGCGCCCAAGCCACTCAATCCGGCACTTATGGACTTCACACCTCTGGACTACAAACCGAGACCGGCACTGCTCAAGAAACAACAAGAAGAGTACCAGAAATAGTGACCCCTTCACCCTCTTCAGGTGTGGACCCGAACCTTATGGAAAGGTTCTTCAGCTTCATGTCGCACTTTGACCAGCAGCAACTGGCAAGGACACCTGCGCATTCAACACAGAGCAATGGAGGAAATATGGGGTTAGCACCAATGAGCCTCGACAACTCATAATTCGGGCGGCACAACCAGGCGCCTACCTTTGTGCCTTATCACTCTTCACCAGGGACGTTCGAGTTCATGCCGCTTCATGCTCAACCGACAGCAGCTGCATCACAACAAACACCAAACGAGATATTGAGTCTCCAGGCATAGTTTTCACATGTGGTCAAACTGCAGACATCTTCATTGTTCAACGGGCACGACTTCTTTACCTGGAGCTTTGAGTTCGAGCTGCTGATGGAGGCCGCGGACCTCTTGGGATACTTCAACGGGTCCCTGCCATTTCCAAGCAATGGCACTGCAAAGGAGCAGGATATCTTCACGTATCAGTTGCTACTGGCATACACAGTCCTCCTGAGAAACCTGTCACCACAAGAGCAACAGAGCATCAGAACGTATGGGAGCTACGGAAACTTCGCGGAGCTCGCCTGGGATCATCTAAAATGTCTCTATCAAACAAACGACAGCGTGACACAAAGCAGACTCATGCAGCAGTTGACAACAAGACAAATGAAGACCAGGGAAAAGGCGATGCAGTATATGAGCCGCTGCCAGACACTCCGCGACCGCCTGCTTCGGTGTGGAGGTACAATCACTGAGGAAAGCTTCGTGACACTTGTTCTCGCCGGACTCGGACCAGAATGGAGAACCACCCGCTCGCTTCTTCGCGCCCACAGACGAATTTCCGAAATGCACCTCTGCGCCGAGCTTCATGCAGGAGATGGACCTGTTTGAAGAAAGACAACCACGAAGCAAGCAGCAACCGTTAGTCTTCTACACTCAAAGAAGAAACGACAACAACCACAATCGACGCGACAAGCAAAACCGACATGACACCAGAGGTCTCACCATCGTGCCGCCGTTCTGCCACAACTGTCAAACATCTGGACACTCCAAGGTCAACTGCACACGCCCTCGAGTTTATCGTCCAGCAGATCCGCAAGTCGCCTCCACTCAAGAGAATCTGCCACGTTCCTCTACACCTGCACAAGGCGCACCGAATATCATTAATTGCATGGTACGCATCAACAACTGCACACCCGGGTCACCACCCACTTACGCTCCAGACGAAGAAGAACTATCGCCGCCGCGCTCACAAGGTCTTCAGGTCAACCCCACGTATACTGCAGTCGCCAACGCCGAACCCACCGGGCAAAACACCTGGTTCCTGGACAGTTGCTGCGGACAACACATGTGTTCCTCAGGGCGCTTCGTGCAACGAGAACGACGCCTCAACCGCAACGTCATCATCACCGTCGCCAACAATGAAAACCTGAAGACAAACAGACAAGGAGTCGTTAAGCTTCAGTCAATGGAGACAAACGTCATACTGCAACTCAACAAAGTCCTCATCGTCGACAATCTGGGATACAATTTACTAAGCGCCAGCCAGTTAATGGCGAAAGGAATTCACCTGGAATGCGACTCGGACGCCAATGAGTTTCTTCTTTATCACGGGAAGGGCGGCCTCTTCATCGGTCGCGCTCTACTGAAGTCGGGCGTCTTCGTGCAGGACTTCGTCCCCGACCGCGGTACTGCTGACAACGACGGCATCGTGTCGTTCGCTGCCTGGACGCACCCGCCCGATATTGACACCGACTTTAGTCCAGGCATGTTCTGGTACTCCAACACCATCCCTGCAGCAGAGAGAACACGAGCATTAGCAGTCATTCGACAAGAACGACAAGTACCAGCAAGTATCCCTTCACGGACATCACCTGTAGTAGCAGCAGCAGGACCCAGCCGTGCGCCATCACGAGCAATCCGAGGACCACCAACCGAAGCAGATCAGCTCATGCCCATCACCCGAGGAGTCTGCCACAGTCTCGCTACGGTCGTCGCGTTCTTCTCCAACGCCGACCTGTACTAGCGTTCTCCGGGCCATCGCGCTCCCGATGACATCTGGCATCAACGACTTGGGCACCTTGCAAACAGCACCATTTTCAAACCATCCAAGCCAGAGTATTAGAAAAAGACGCTTTCCTAACGATGAGCGGCCAGGAGCTTCGACGACCCCGCGCACGATGCTTCACGTGCCCAGAAGCTGATCTTCCCCATCAACCTTTCCCGTCGCACCACAATCCAAGCGCACCTGCATACGCACCGATGGAAAAAGTTTACATCGATATTTTGAACATGCCTCGAGATGACAGTGAAACCGAGTACAACTACGTCATCACGTTCATCGACCCAACCACACGATACGTCTGACACTTCAACCTCAAGACTCGTGACCAAGCGTTCGAAGCCTTCATGACGTGGCTCCCCATCGCTGAACGAGAATCGGGCTACCAACTCAAGAGTTTCCAGTCAAACAGGGCACTGGAGTATCAGTCACAAACGTTCAAAAGCTACTTGGCAGAGAGAGGCATCAAACGCCTGGTGTCCCTGCCCTACGCCCACTAGCAGCAGGGGGTCGCAGAGAGGATGAACCTCACCTTGCAGACGACGATGCGGAAGCTGCTCCTGGGGATGAGACTGCCCAACACCCTTTGGCTTGACGCGATGACGCATGCAGTCCACCTCCACAACTTGCTGTCCTCGTCATCACTTCCCAACAGCGCTTCACCACACCTGCTGTGGACAAGAAAACTGGGCAGCACAAAATTACATCGAGTCTTCGGCTGCATGGTACAGTACAGACCCCACACAGCCCGAGCAGGACGATTTTCTCAACGAGCACGGTGGGGACTACACCTCGGCATCACAAAACATTTTTTTGCGTGGAAACTTCTCAACATCCAGGACAAAACCACCGTGCCCTCACGTGATGTGATTTTCTACGAGAGACTGACGCTGCAGCATTACCTGGACAACGTCGCCAACACCGCAGACCCCACCGATG
This sequence comes from Closterium sp. NIES-67, assembly GCA_027943415.1. NCBI lineage: Eukaryota > Viridiplantae > Streptophyta > Zygnematophyceae > Desmidiales > Closteriaceae > Closterium > Closterium sp. NIES-67. The sequence continues at coordinate 415,057 of BQMB01000798.1, forward strand.
GCTTCGAGGGCCATCGGTCCTTTGCCGACCGTGCTGCCGAAGCTGACGCAGCAGAAGAAGACGCACCTGCAGCCTCAGAAGCTGCCGGACCACTCCCTTACTGCTTCGTGTCCATTCCACTTGACGACGACAACCCTCTCGATAGTAACAACCTGGACACCTTCTACCACTTCGCTGACCAGGGCTACACTACATCTCAAACGATTGACACAAATGTCTCTGAATGCATCGGACCGAATTTCTTACCTGATCCTGAAGATGGCAACGAAGCAGCTTATCCCGAGAATGAAAATTCCCCTCGACACACACCCACGGGCCTGCAGATACTTGGACTATGGGTCGCCGTCCAAAGCCCGCCGCCGCCGTCACTGCGCGAGCCAACGACTCTATTGCAGGCTCTGGGGGGGGAACACAAGGCGAAATGGAAGGAAGCAATGGAAAAGGAACTGAAGGCCCTGCAAGACCAAAACACATGGAAACTAGTCCCTGCAACAAAGACCAACGGGCGGAATGTGCTCTCAGGGAAGTGGGTGTACCGAATCAAGACTAACGCGGATGGCTCCATCGACCGCTTCAAAGCTCGCTGGGTCGTACGTGGATTCGATCAGCGATACGGAACCGACTACATGGAGACATTCGCCCCAGTCTCCCGACATACCTCCCTGCGCATTCTACTCGCCGTCGAGGCAGGTTGACATCGCCAACGCCTTCTTGTACGCACCTGTGGACACTGAGATTGTCGTTGAGCAGCCCCACGGTTTCATCGACGATCCCACAAAAGTGTGCCAGCTGATAAAATCCCTCTACGGAATCAAACAAGCCCCACGGCTCTGGCAGCAGCACCTTCATGGCCGCCTCGTCAGAATTGGCTTCCTGCAGCTGCCGCACGACCAAGGGATGTATCGACTGCAGAAGGGGTGCGATTTCTTCCTACTCATCGTCTACGTCGATGACCTGCTCTACGTCGGCTCCACTACCAACGTCGTCACCTGGTTCGAAGGGGAGCTGAAGAGTGACTTAACACTCACGGTTTTAGACACCGTCACCTAGTATCTAGGGCTGAACGTCGTCGAAGACGATTCGGCGTTCTACCTACACGCCGAAAAATACGCAGGCGTCGTCGCGAAGAAATTTGGACTAACGCCGATCGCAGCCGCAACTCCCTATCGCTACGGGAACGACAACAGCGACACTCCCGCGAAGCTCCCCACCAAGCAAATCCAGGAATACCAACAGAAACTCTGCTGCCTCCTGTTCGCAGCAGCAACCTACCGACCGGATCTGTTCTACAACGCTAGCCAACTAGCAACATACCTGAAGCAGCCGGAGCAAGAGCATCTCGAGGAGCTGAATCGGGCGCTGCTCTACTTCGTCTCTACGCTGACAGTCGGACTCAACTACAGCAAAGTAACACCAACGTCCGTACAACTATTCGGCTATGTCGACGCCGACCACGCGGGAGACAAGGAAAATCAGCGTTCCAGAACAGGCTACATCTACCAACTAGAGCCTATCGGGACTATTTCCTGGCAATCGAGCAAGCAGGAATAAATCGCGCTATCCTCGGCTAAAGCAGAATGCATCGCTCTCTGCTCTGCGACCAAAGAGGGACTTTACCTGCGGGAGCTACTCGAGGAAGCGAGAATTGCGACCATGCCCACCTTCTCGTTATTCTGCAACAACCAATCCGCGATTAAAACCGCGAACAAAAACGGGTTCGCCAATCGAACCAAGCACATCGCCCTGCAGTATTTCTTCATCAAGGATGAGATCGCGAAGGGGAGACTTCAACTCAGTTACTGCCCCACGACAGAAATGGCTGCAGATTATCTGACGAAGAAACGGGCGAAGGCAAAGTTCGACTACTGCATGCTGCTGACTAGGCATATAAACGTCACCGAATCTGGACACGTCAGCACTCCAGAAACGAAGGGGAGTGTTGGAAATACCTCGAGAACTTAAGCGTTTTTTAAGTGTAACACTACACTTGAGGGAAATCCTATTGGGTACGCGAGTCAACGGAGGTTACACAAAGAGGTTGGACAAAAGAATACGAAAGGGCGAAGGAATTCGAAGGGTCACAACCGGAGGTTGCGATTGACCGTTGTGACTGCAAGGGTGGTAACCGAGCCGACAATCGAGTCACTGTGCGACTCGATAACTGTTCCCTCAACTTTATTCTACAACAGCTTCATCTCTTACTTTCTATATATTGCTGTATGCTTGTTTCTTTTAATCAATCATTTGCTCTCACATACCGTAATCCCCCGTATATAAGACCCGCCGAAATAGTCAGCCCACGGGTGGCTTATGCTGGGGATAGCTTATGATATGACGCATTTTTTAGAGTACCCGCTTTTCCGGGTTTGCATTTTACATAACACCCTGCACGTTTTTCTTGCCTTTAAATAGTATTTTGTCCTTCATTACGAAGGTTCGCTCAGCTGCAAAAAAAACGAACACTATTAAAATCGCGTCAGCTGCCATTCGCAGCGCAAAGACGGGCAGAAGAATCAATACAAGTGGCAACATGAAATCGAAAGACAAAAAGTGTCGAGAGGATCTCGACCGTCCATCTTGCTGTTGAACCACCTCGATCGTGTCAGCAATGGTCGTGACTCTGTTCACAGCACTCATACGAGATTGGTCAATGACACCTGGCACTGCTGCAGCATCAATCTCCCACCGTTTTCAAAGGCACCAAACTGACTCTGTCAGGGTATGCAATCTCTGTAGCAGATTCCTCGTTAGCAGATGCTCGCTAAAGTTCTGGCCTCAGAGTGCGTGTTACAACCCAAATTCATTTTGCATTTTACATAAGACATGGGTGTTTTATTTTTCCAACCTACTGTTAACACCCATACGTTTTTTTAATGAAATTTTGACAATACCCTAGGGTGTTATATGTCAAATATATGTATAACTTATATTTGTATAGACTGTATAGGGTCACCTCTTAGAGGGTACAACACTCTTAGGTATATACCCTTGTTCTCTCCCTCTATCCTAAACATTCAGTTTTCTTCTCGACATGGTATCACCCGTAGGTTCGACCCCCCCCCACCTACCGCTTCCGCCCGTTCCTCCTAGGCCCCGTCGCGCTTTCACCTAGGCCCCGTCGCGCCGCCCCCACCTAGGCCCCGTAGCGCCCCTCCTGGGCCCCTATCGCGCCTCCTAGCCCGTCGCGCCCCTCCTGGGCCCCTGCCGCGCCTCCTAGCCCGTCGCGCCCCTCCTGGGCCCCACTCGCGCCTCCTAGCCCGTCGCGCCCCTCCTGGGCCCCTGTCGCGCCTCCTAGCCCGTCGCGCCCCTCCTGGGCCCCTGCAGCGCCTCCTAGCCCGTCGCGCCCCTCCTGGGCCCCTATCGCGCCTCCTAGCCCGTCGCGCCCCTCCTGGGCCCCACTCGCGCCTCCTAGCCCGTTGCGCCCCTCCTGGGCCCCTGTCGCGCCTCCTAGCCCGTCGCGCCCCTCCAGGGCCCCTATCGCGCCTCCTAGCTCGTCGCGCCCCTCCTGGGCTCCACTCGCGCCTCCTAGCCCGTTGCGCCCCTCCTGGGCCCCTGTCGCGCCTCCTAGCCCGTCGCGCCCCTCCTGGGCCCCTGGCGCGCCACCTAGCCCGTCACGCCCCTCCTGGGCCCCTCTCGTGCCTCCTAGCCCGTCGCGCCCCTCCTGGGCCCCTTGTGCCTCCTAGCACCCGCCGCGCCTGCCTGGCCCCGCCGCGCCTGCCTGGCCCCGTCACGCCTGCCTGGCCCCGCCGCGCCTGCTTGGCCTTGCCGTGCCTCCTGGCCCCGCCGCCCCTGACTGGCCCGCCGCACCTGCCAGGCCATCACGCTAGAGACACGCTATCGCACTGCCAGCACTGCTGCCCAGCTCACTGCGCTCCCCCCCCCCCTTTCTGCATGACGCTCTATTTTATCGCCATGCGCCTGCCAGACCGCCTCGCTAGTGCTCGCGATCACTTCCTTAGCCTGCACCCGGCTGACCTCACTCTCACTGCCTTTGTCGACACCCTCACCGAGATCGAGACTCGCCAGCGCACTATCGCTCAGTCGAGCGGTGCGCCGGCAGTCTCTATCTTTCACGGCTGTGCCCCCTCCCAGTGCACGTTCACTGACGTTTCGGCTGCGGTCGCCACGGCGACCCCTCTCACCGAGACGGCTGCTGCGGTCCACCCGCAGCAGCGCTCGCGCCACGGTGGCCGTGGTCGCCAGGGTGGTAGGGGTGGTGGTGCAGGTAGTGGTGCTGGTGGTCGTGAGAGTAGTCCATCTGGAGGGACTAGCCCTGGTGGTCAGGAGCAGCAGCCCCAGCTGCAGCAGGAGCAGCCCGCGCCGCAGCCGCCGTCCCAGCAGCAGCCGCCGTCCCAGCCGCAGCCCCCGCAGCAGTGGGCTCGCCTCCCGCCTGGTTGACCCGGCTCCTCAGGGGGTGGTGGCAGTGGTGGCGGCCCGCGCAGCTTGGCGTCTACCAGCGGCTCCGGTGCTGTCACCTGTCAGTACCAGCTTCAGACCGGGCCCCTTCGCGGCACTCAGTGCCGCCGCCCGCACCCGACTGCCCGCTGTTTCCGCCGCCTCGACGATCTGTTTCGTCGTCGCGTTGTCCTGGCCCCGGACCTCCCCGACTGGCACAACCTGCTCCGCCAGGGTGTGCCGATCTTTGAGTTAGACATGGATCAGATAGGTGCTGCTTTGCATGCCATGTATTCTGACGCTGCTAGTGTTGCTGGATCTTATTATCCTGTGTTCTCTAGTTTAGGTGTTGCACCGTTGTGTAGCCTAGCCTCCCCTGCTGCGTCAGGCGTAGGATTGCCTAGTTTGTCTAGCCTCGTCTCTGCGCCGGCTCCGTTCCCCGCCCCTGCCACTGCTGCGCTGTCCTTCACTCTCGACTCCGGTGCTTCTGCCTGCTTCTTCCGCGACCGTTCCGCACTTACTCCGCTTGCTACGCCAGCTGTCGTCTCTCTCGCCGACCCCTCTGCGGGTCCTGTCGTCGCTCGCAGTTCTACGTCCCTTCCCTGTCCAGCACTTCCCTCAGGCTCCCTTACAGGCCTCCAAATTCCCTCATTCTCGAGGAACCTGTTTGGTGTCGGCTGTCTCCAGGACCTCGGCGTCACCACCATGTTCCCCGGGCACGAGCGGTTCGCTGTCTGTTCTGAGGCTGTCTCAGGTTCCCCCCTTGCGACGTTCCCCAGGGACCCGGTGTCCGGTCTGTTTACCCTTGACACCGCTTCCCCTCCGGTTGGTGCGTCCTCCCAGGTTGCTGCAGCTTGCTCGTGTCGTTCCCTCACTCACCCGTCCCTTCTCTGGCACCACCGCTTAGGTCACCCTGCTCTCCCTCGTCTGCGTCACATGTCCCAGCACGGCCTTGTCTTAGGTCTCCCTGTGTCGCTCCCCGCCCTTCCTCCCTCGACTGCGCCACCGTGCACGCCTTGCGTCGAGGGCCGGCTCCGCCGTGCCCCTCACTCCTCCTCGCTGTGCCCGGCTACTGTCCCCCTTCAGACCCTGCACCTGGACGTTTGGGGCCCCGCCCCCGTCCCCGGACCGCGCGGTGAGTGCTACTTCCTTGTGCTCGTCGACGACAACACGCGCTACACCACGGTGTTTCCCCTAGAGCGGAAGGCCGACGTGCCCGCCGTTCTTCTCCCGTGGGTTGTGGCTGCACGTCTTCACCGCGGTCTCCCCGTGTTGTGTCTCCACCCCGACCGTGGCGGCGAGTTCGCATCTAGTCGGCTTGGACAGTTCTGTCGTGCGGAGGGCATCACCCAGTCGTACACCTTGCCGGACTCGCCACAGCAGAATGGGGTTGCTGAGCGCCGCATCGGCTTGGTCATGGAGGTCGCCCGCACCTCCATCATCCATGCCGATGCCCCCCATTTTCTGTGGCCGTTCGCTGTTCGCTACGCTGCTCACCAGCTTAACCTGTGGCCACGCTCCCAGCGGCCGCAGGTTTCGCCGACCCTCCTTTGGACCGGGTCCCCCGGTGACGCGTCTGCGTTCCACGTCTGGGGCTGCCTTGCTCACGTTCGTGCCTCTGGCACGGACAAGCTCACTGCCCGCACTGTCCCCTGTGTCTTCCTCGGTTTCCCCCTGGACTCGTCTGACTGGCTTTTCTATCACCCGCCGTCTCACCGCTTCCTCCACTCTCGTGACGTTACCTTTGACGAGTCCGTCTCCTTTTACCGCCGCTTCCCTCACCGAGGTCTCCCAGTTGCCCCCCCCTGTTCCTTGCTCCCTCTCCCCCGGTAGCCCCTGCCCCTCTCCCGCCTCGTCCTGCCCCGTCTAGTGTCTCTCACGTCACTCCCCTCCCGTCGGTTGTCCCCGTTGAGGAGTCTGCTGACTCTGGTGGTACCCCCGGTCTATCCTTGCCGCGTCCCCCTTCCCCGGTGCCTCCGCCCCCACTGTCGCAGTCGCCGACCCCGCTGCAGCCGCCGTCGCCGTCGCCGCCGCAGCCGTCGCCGCTGTCGCCGCCGCCGCAGCCGTCGCCGCCGCAGTCGTCGCCGCCACTGCCGCCACCGCTCTTGGCCCCTGGGGGTGCTGGTGTGGAGGAGGGTGTTCGTCCTGCGGCTTCTGGGGGTGCCGCTGGTGTTGGTTCTGGGGGTGCTGCTATTGAGTGTTCTGCCGACGGTCGATCTGCCTCTGCTGGTCCGAGAGTTCCGGTCCAGCCGTCGTCGCCGCCGCAGCAGCCGTCGCCGCCGGTCTCGTCCTCCTCTCCTCCCGTCCCCTCCTCCCTCGTCCCTTGCTGTTGCACCTCCTCCGTTCTCTGACTACCTCCGTGCTGCTCGTCCCCTTGTCCCTCGGGTCCTTGCCTCTCTTGTTACCGACCCTGCTGTTCCTGTCTGGCGCCTTGACGCGCTTGTCGCTGCTGTCGCTGACTTCGCCTCTACCCGCCGCCTTGACTACGCTACCGCTCTGGTCTCTGATCCTGCCCGTCCTCCGTCCGTCGGGGGTGCTCCTGCCCTTGGCAGTGACGTCCTAGAGGACAGGCAGTACGAGCTGGCTTTCCTGTCCGAGGCTGCTCCCCATCTCTGCTCCATGCTTTTAGTCCCTGAGGGTGACCCAGACGCCTTCGACATCCCGACCCCTCGCACCTACGCTGAGGCCACCTCGGGACCTTGGGCCTCTCAATGGATAGCTGCCATGGAGCAAGAGATGGCATCTTGGAGGTCCACTGGCACTTACGTCGACGCAGTTCCCCGCCTGGGGTGAACGTAGTCGATGGTCGGTGGCTCTTCAAGATGAAGCGCCCCCCTGGAGAGCCACCTGTCTTCAAGGCGCGCTACGTGGCCAGAGGTTTCAGTCAGCGCGAGGGGGTTGACTTCTTCCAGACCTTCGCCCCGACCCCGAAGATGACCACTCTTCGGGCACTGCTACACGTAGCAGCACAACGTGACTACGAGCTTCACTCCCTCGACTTCTCTACTGCCTTTCTTCAGGGCAGCCTACACGAGCAGGTCTACATGCGCCGACCACAGGGCTTCACTGGTACCAGTGGCTCCCCGCGAGTGGCACGACACGCTACGTGCCACGACACGCTACGTGCCACGTTAGCAGACCTGCAGTTCTTTCCATCCTCTGCTGACCCCTCACTGTTTGTGCGTTCCGGCCAGACTCCGTTCTACATCCTTGTCTACGTAGACGACCTGGTCTTCGCTACTCCTGACAGGGACACACTGGCCTCTGTGAAGACTGAGCTGCTGAAGAGACACACCTGCACTGATCTTGGAGAACTGCGTCGCTATCTTGGCCTGCAGATCTCTAGGGACAGAGCAGCACGCACCATCACTCTGACCCAGTCACACTTGGTGCGTCAGGTCCTTCAGAGGTTCGGTCTTCAGTTCTCCTCTGCACAGCCCACACCTCTACCTGTAGACCACGGGCTTTCCGCTCCTGTTCCTGAGGAGTCAGTAGAGCCCAGCGGCCCCTACGCAGAGCTGGTGGGTTGCCTCATGTACCTGATGATCTGCACTCGCCCAGATCTCGCATACCCGCTCGCTTTGTGGCCACTGGCAGACACCGACCACAGCACTGGTCGGCAGCTAAGAGGGTTTTGCGATATCTAGCAAGTACATCAGGCATGGGGTTAGTGTTAGGAGGACGCAGGCCAGTGGTCCTCACTGGGCACACAGACGCTTCTTGGGCAGACGACTCTGAGACGCTCAGGTCGTCGCAGGGCTACTGTTTTAGCCTTGGTTCGAGTGCTATCTCTTGGAGATCCACTCGCTCGTCGTCTGTTGCTCAGTCGAGCTGTGAGGCTGAGATCTACGTTGGTGCCATGGCGGCACAGGAGTTCCGCTGGCTGACCTTCTTGCTCACAGACTTAGGTGAGCGGCCTAGCTCTGCCCCGGTCCTGTACGCTGACAACAGGGCCATGATACTCCTGTGTCAGGAGCCTCGACTTGAGGGCAGAGCGAAGCACATTCAGTTGCGGTACTTCCTCATGCGCGAGCTACAGCAGCGTCGCCAGGCCCGCGTAGTTCACTTGGCCTCTGGTGCCAACACAGCTGATATCTTTACCAAGGCGTTTGCGCCTAAAGATCATCAGCGGCACTGTGTACAGCTCGGTCTAGTTCCTGTAGCCTCTCACTTGCTAGGACCTTGACTTTGTACTGTCCTATATATATATATATCTATATATGTACTCAGACTGGACTTGTGTCCTTTCCCAGTGGCTGGACTAGTAGTGCCGCCCTGAGCTGCTTGTTCAGGATTTGCCCCTATGCAGTCTAGGGGGTGTGTCAAATATATGTATAACACATATTTGTATAGACTGTATAAGGTCACCTCTTAGAGGGTACAACACTCTTAGGTATATACCCTTGTTCTCTCCCTCTATCCTGAACATTCAATTTTCTTCTCGACATTATATACGGGGGAATACGGTACTAGTGCAAGGGTTCAACTACTCAACACGTCCGCTACACCACGCAAGCATTTCATACAAGTGGGACTTAGCCTCTGAAAAGATCCTAGGGCTCTTCTCAGCCCAACACCCGATACCAAAACCTTTGGGTTTGGTTTTTTGCTTCTTGAGACCCTCGCTTTAACAGTTCTTCCCTCCAATTACCAGTTTCCATCCGTTTCCATGAGCAAATGTGTAGGGAATTACAATTCCTTACTGCACTGAATTACAGCGCGTATACCCGAGGACCTCGACCCCGCAGGTTCGGCCTCGATTGTCAGCCCAAACCTTCCCGAGTCGCGTTCCGACACCCTCACCATCCTTCCAAGCCACCTCACCTCACGTCCCCAGGTTCTCGCCCTAACACGTACGAGCCCTACTTTAGCCAGTTCGTTCGTCACTTGCTGAGCAATCATTATTCATAGGTTGTATTTCCATGACTCAGTCGATTGCCCCATTCCCACTCATAACAAAATGTCTTCAAAGTTGTGCATGCAAGGATACCGCCAGGGCGTGTCCAGCACGTTCGTTTAATATTCACATTGCATATCAGGTACGAACTTTTGACCTGGTAACCTGAAATTTCGTTTCCCTTCGGACACGCACGATAAATTGACGGCTTTGGCAGACACCCTCCAAACGTGCCCACAGACGTGGGCCGCACGTTTCCGAACCGAATGAAAATCGTGCCCAATTTATATACATGGCAGAAATGTCCAAATCCTGGCTGGCGAAAAATAGAACGCCTATATTCGTGACGCTTGCGAAGCACGGCGAAAAAACCGGAACTTGAATTGGAATTCGTCCTGTGTTTGTGTTTTTTCCTCTGGCATGGGGGAAATTGAGCCCTCCGTTTTTCCCCCCCTGGGTGGAGTCGCAGCTCATAATGCGTGTTCGCGAAAGCGGACGAGCCTCTTTCCCGGGGCGAAACTCGGTTACCCTGCTGTTTTCGCGTGTTAGTCTGTTATGTGCACACTGCGCACCCGCTCATTTGTCGAGACACGGGCAGGGCTCATGTCCGCGCGTTTTGCTGTTGAGACTGTAGGTGTACCTCAACACATTTACACTTAGGGGAATCAATATTTCGGCGTGTTTAAAGAACGTCAAAAACTCGTGTTGGGGCAAAATGAACGCGCTGGACACGCCCTCATTAGCCACCACCCACCAGCGATCACCAGGAGACATCTCCCTGCAACCCAAGGTACAAATGAGCAGGGCACAAACAGGCAATGACCCCCCTAATTGTCAACGAACTTAATCCGGCTGTTTTGAGGTTTGAAGACCTCGATATCGTTGAGAATGTCAGCTGAGAGCCATCTCCACTTGGGCTGGGGGATTCTCCCCACGCAGAGGAATGTACACGGTGGCTGGTTCGCATCCACGTCTGGTGAGTCACACCTGGGAAGCCAAACGGATGGCGCTGGCTTGGAGCGGATGGAATTATTTTCCACGTCATTTTGGGTCGGGTGAACGCTGCAGTTGAAAACAGCAGGGCGGGTGATGCTGGCAGGAGACTCCAAGGCGCTGGTGGCATACTTGGCTAGGAGTATCGCCCAGTAGAGGCGGCGTCCCTCCCACGTGCACACATCGCTCGCAAGCCGATTGGCCTGTTTCACAATCCGTTGAGCCGCCTTGTCATGATCCCGAGCCCACTCAATCTGGTGGTATAAATTGGAGAAGTAACGGTGTGTGGGGACGAAATGCCTGTTGGGACACAGCAGCGGGTCAAAGAACTGTGTGTATTCGCTTGATTGCTTGATTAGCATCTGGTCGCTCGACAGAATCCCGCACACGCGCCCGCTGCCGGTTCCGCCATCCACATCGAGCTCGTACTTGTAGCCCTGCAGCTGAGAAGGGCCGAGACGGTCACCCATCTCAATCCCATCCGCATGCAGGCTCTTCAAGAATTGTGGCTCCACTCCGGGGTTTGCAAAACTTGGGACTACCTTAGCGTCCAGTAGATCCGGCCTCACGTCAGACATCCGGTGCACGCGGAAGCGCGGGCTGGCCCGCCACTGCCTGTCATAGTTGACGTGAAAGTTGGTCATCCCCCCGCGAAACACGGCACGACTCTGTTTCTGCGCCCAAGGCACAGAATCTTCCACGCCGCTCCTGAAATATGTCTCGCTTAAGTCCACAGGGTCAGGATACAGAATGTCGATGCTCCCGGGAGCGCCATGCGGGCTGAAAATGGGAAGGCCGGCGCGATGCTGTGCGGCAGAGGAAGCCTTGCTGATGTGCAGGTCGCAGGTGCTGAGGTAGAACTCGGCGTTGAGGGAGTGCAGCTTGTAGAGGGTGATGGCTTCCTTGATCATGAGGAGGGAGAAGATGAAGCGGCGCATGCGGTACCAGAAAAACTCGAACGCGCCGAAGCGGAAGAAGACCTCGCCGTTTACTATCCGCACGTGACCAGCGCACGATAGCACCTGAATGTTTTGTTGTGCATGGAAGGGGCGGGCAGAGGGGTGGGTTAGAGAGGTGGGGGGGGGGAGTGAGCACCTGTTTTTTTGTAAGTGAGATAATGGATTCTGCAAAATTAATACGAGAAAGTTCCAGCGGAAGAAACCTTGCAAGAGTTCCTGTACATATGAACTGTACATACTAGTAGCAGTAGCACTGCACTCACATGGTACATTTCACCCATACGGTGTAGAATCCTAGGGCTGATCATTCCCCGTGCACCCATACCCTTTCTAACCCCGGGAATGCCCATCCAGGGGCGCAGGCTCGAGTGCGCCAGGGCCGCCAGCTGGCGCACTATGGGTGAGCCACTCTGCGCCTTGAGCAGGGGAAATCCCGCGAGGCCAGCCACACACTCCTCTTCATCAGCAACATCTGGAATGCCGCAGGAACCAAAATTTGCCTCGTAGAGCGTTTCAGGGACAGGCGTTGGAATCGGCCGTGGGGAAGATTCGTGGGGACGGCCCCCCTCATCAGCGCCGTAGCTTCCCTGGTAGTTCAGTCTTAATGCATTGGCGACATCGACTTGGCTTCGTTCAAGCGCCTTCCTTGGACTGTCTTCCACCTAGAGTGAGTATCACGAGTGAGTAATTAATAAAGCTCGACTACTAGAAGCCTCTTCCATCGCGAAAAAATTGTGCCCCCCTCCTCAACACCAGTTGGTTTTCCTGCGGAACAGTGTCGGTTTCACAGCGTCGATCATCCCAAAAACACCCCACATGTGAGGGGGAGGTTCACGTGTAGGAAAAAGTGCACGCCCAGTGATTGTTAAGCCAGTGTGCCGTTGCGAAACACCAACAGCTTCAGAGTCTGAAGCAGGCTCTTTGAAAGCTGCTTACCAAGCTGGGATCGCCGCTGCCACTGGCGGACTCGTTGGACGCGTGGCTGGCTACTAGCCATATTACTAGTAACAGCACTGCCGACAGGCATCTCCGAGATGAAGTGTGCATAGTGGTACTCTCCCACAGTGGCAGGACGAGGCTGCTCAGTAGGAGAGAGTTTGATAACAGCAAAGTCCTCGATCCCTTGGAGTTTTATCGATCAATGATCTGACCAAACCACTATACACTGGGGCGCGGGAATGGAATGCTTCAGGTTGGTGTTGGGTTGGTGACTGCCGGCTTTGCTACAGTGGGTGCAAAGACGGCTTCACGTGCAAGGACTAGAGCAGCATAGCTGAGTCACTTGTATTGAGCTCGCCAGTAACTGCTTTTGTCCGCAGAAACCACTAGTTACTGTATGGGAAGCGCGCGCGGACGGGGACTCGCCGTCCTGGCAAGTGGGGAGCGCAACCTCCAGCAACTGAGTGATAAAAGTATCCCAAAGGTGTCGTGGCGAGGTGACCCCCTCGTGAATGGGCGCACGCGGAATGGCGCACGGGGATGACAATGGTCGGTTTCCCCTCACCCCACCCCGCCCTACCCATTTCAAGTGAGAGCACTGGCGGCGCCAGGCGCACCTGACGTGGCTGATACATGGGGAGACGTGCGCTGCTGGTGCGCTGACATGGGAGACGGCAGCGCGGCGACTTAGAACGTCTAACACTGTTAGGGAAAAACTTCGAAGGAATGCAAGTGGGAAGAACTTCGGAAGGGGGAGTAAGGGGCCAAGTCGAATTGAAGGGAGATGGTTGAAATTTGGGCCACCTGACTGCCGGCCAGGGTAGAGCGTGATCAGTGTGCTCCGACAGTAATGAGGTAGCAACGGTTTGATACGTCTGATCGGTTTCTGTGCGTCGGGTAAGATAAGATGCGGTGAAACGACAACGACGCTGTGAAAAATCCGACTTCGGTCGCTCTGAACATGCTATTAGGGCGCGCTCGGGTAACTGCAGGCCAGGATAGAGTTCCGAACAGAAATCCCGTCTGGTAACAAAACTCGCAAACTCGGGCACAGAAAAGCTTGGAGCTTTGCCAAGCGCTATGGATACTCTATCGAGTGACTCGTTATCCCGGAATCTCCCGGGTAATGGACCCTATGGTCTTGATAAAAATACGAGAAAAAGGTGTTAGGACCCATGTGCAATTATTCTACACTCAAAAGATTTGCATCCCCCGAGTGTTTCACCAGAGTAGCGCGGAATCTAATGTCGAGGTTCAGAATAACAGAATGTCGTACAATAGAATGACAAACCAATATATAGGAACACCAGGGCAATCATAGCAGTATGATCGAACATGTTCGACGAAGGCATCCGAAGATGCGGATCGCTTCAGAGTGACGTGAAATGGTTCGGCGTGGCGTGTACGGGCCGAAGCTAGGGCAGGTGTCGGTGCCGTGCGGGGTTGGGGTACGCGTTAGTGGTGTGGCACACTAAGGAATGGAGAATTTCTTACACAGCCAGAGTTCCGAACGGAAACCCCGTCTGGTAACAAAACTTGCAAACTCGGGCACAGAAAAGCACGGAGCTTTGCCAAGCGCTATGGATGCTCTGTCGAGTGACTCGCTATCCCGTAATCTCTCGGATAATGGACCATATGGTCTTCATAAAAATACAGAAAAAAAATGTTTATGTGAACTTAAACGTTGATGTAACTTATTAGGACCATTTTTTCATTATTCTATACTCTAACGATTTGTATCCATAGCGCTTCACCAGAGTAGCGCGGAATCGAATGTCGAGGTTTAGAATAACAGAATGTCGTACAATGGAATGACAAAACAAGATATAGGGACACCAGAGCAATCCTAGCCGTGTGATCGAACAGATTCGACGAAGGCATCCGAAGACGCGGATCGCTTCGGAGTGACGTGGAACGGTTCAGCGTGGCGTGTACGGGCCAAAGCTAGGGCAGGTGTCGGTGTCGTGTGGAATTGGGGTACGCGTTAGTGGCGTGGCGCACTAAGGAATGGAAAATTCCTTACACTACCCCCCCCTCTAGCGAAAGGTGGTCTATGTTTGCGACGTGCTTGCGGGATAAATCATCATGGATTACAGAGAGGACCCACGTGTCGTCCTCGCCGGTACGATGAGTCAATCATATCAGAAAGTCAACATGTCGTTCCTGACCGTTGATGCGTACGCGGTGGCTCAGGATCTTCGCTGGCTCGATGCGCGTTTCTTCGGCTGGCCGTAGATCTTGGGCAATCGGCTGTTGGGCAACGTTGGATGTGTCGGCGACAAAAGGACGAAGGAGGCTGACGTTGAAGGAATTATGAATTTTCCAATTGTCGGGCTGGCGGAGATGGGCGGTTACTGGCGTGATCATTTTGATGATCTTAAGGGGTCCACAGTAGCAGGGTCAAAGTTTTGGCGGTATCTGTAGGCGAAGGTTTTTGGTGTCGAGAAGGACTAGTTTCCCTGCAGTCAATATAATATCGCATCTGTGGCGGTCGGCGTATTGGTGGGCAGTAACATTGGCTTTTCAGATAAATTCGATGGCTTTCGTGCGGGCGGTTTGAAGGTCTTCGACATACTGCTGCGAGCGGAGGACTTGGCTTTCGACGTTGATGGAAATGGGTACCGTCGGATCCATTCCGTAATTCAGGAAGAAGGGCGAATGATTGGTCGTAGCGGAGAGTGTGTTGTTGTAAGAAAACTTGAGCATGGGTAACGAATCCTCCCATCTTGTGATATCCGGACAGTTCGCGCGAATCAGCTGTTCCATGGTCTGATTTGTCCGTTCGGTCTGATCGTCGGTTTGTTGGTGATAGGCGGATGAGAACAGTAGGTGGGTGCCGTATCGGTTCCACATGTCTTGCCAGAGCGTGAGGTGAATTTCGGATCTCTGTCGCCGATGATCGCCATAGGGATACCATGCAGGCGAACGACGGCCGACATAAACAGACTTGCGGTTCTTTGGCTCTGATCGTCGTGCGACATGGCGCGAAGTGAGTCATTCTCGTAAGGCGGTCGACGATGATTAGAACCGCGCCGTCACCACTTGGTTCGGGTGGCAGGCCATTAACAAATTCCATTGTCACGTGTTGCCAAAATCGTTGGGGTGGCTCGAGGGGTTGCAACAGTTCTGGTGACCGTTGGCATAATGATTTCATTGTCTAGCAAGTCGGACACGCGCCCACGTATTTCTGCACATCCGAGATCATGTCCGGCCAGTAATAAAACCGTTGCAGCGCCTTCAGAGTCTTGTCAACCCCGAAATGTCCCGAGAATTTCGAATCGTGGACTTCTTGAATTAGTAATTCGCGAAGTAGACGATAACTCAGAACCCAAATTCGTTTCGTTCCCGGTTTTACATACTGTAATAGGCTCCCCGCGCAGTCGTGACTTGCTGGTGGCTGTTGTTTACGAAAAAAGGGTCGGTCGAATATCCGTGGGTAAATAGTCACGTTGGGATTTGTGATCTGTTTGTACAGTCATGTCGGCTCCCGTCAGGTAGCATCGCCAGATCTTGAACTTGTGCACAATCGCCAACATTTCTTTGTCGTGTATGGGATAATTTCGCTTGGCCGACAGCAACTTTCACGATTCGTGCGCAATTGGCTGAAGGCCGTCGCCAATATCCTGTAGGAGTACTACTCCGATAGCGATATCCATTGCGTCGGTCACGAATTCGAACGATCGGTCTGGGTCAGCAATCTGAAGTACCGGTAGCGAGATTAAAACATTTTTTAATCCGTCAAATGCAACTTGCTGCTTCTCCCCCCACTGATAATCAACGCCCTTATGAAGTAGGTTATTTAGTGCCCCAGTTCACCCCGCCATGTTGGGTATAAACCGGCACACGTAATTGACGAACCCCAAAAACGATTGCTTCTCCGGGAGGTTGGTCGGCGGCTTCTATTCCTGAATCGCCCGAATTTTTCGAGGGTCAATCTTCACTTCTTCAATCGAAATAATGTGCCCAAAAAACTCCAGTTCGGTTTTTAAAAACTCGCACTTAGCGCCTTTGGTGATAAGACGATTCTGCTGCAGGCGCTGAAAAACCGCTTTCGGATCCTTTAAGTGCTGCTCCCGTGCCGTGCTGTAAATAAGGATATCGTCCAGATAAATTATCACACATTTATCGAGCAGATCGCGGAATACCCCGTTCATCGTCGGCTAGAATGTCGAGGGGGCATTCGTTAACCGGAACGACATGACAGTGTATTCGTAACTCCCGTAGTGAGTACGATACGAGGTCTTGTGGCAGTCGTTGGCGAAGACCCGAATCGAGTGGTAACCGCCGCGAAGGTCGATCTTCGAGAAATAGCGAGCGCCTTGCAGCTGGTCGATCAGTTCGTCCGCACGCGGGATTGGGTAGCGAGATTTTATCGTAATCCGATTCAGGGCACGATAATCGATGCACATTCGGAGTCCCCCATCTGTCTTGGGTGTGAACAAGATCAGGGATGCGAACGTGGACGTGCTCGGTCGAACGAATCCTTTTGCCAGCAAGTAGTCTAGCTGGTCCCCTAGTTCCTAGAGCTCGGGTTGCGTCAGCAGCCAGTGTGTCCGGATAGTTGGTTGCGCGCCATGTTCGAGTTCGATCCGATAGTCCTGAGGGCGTTCTGGCTGCAAGCCACTTGGCAGATCGTTTGGAAAAATATATGGGAATTGACGAATCAATTGCGCCTGATCTTCGGGGACTGCTGCGCAAAGCTTGTCGATGTTGGTCGATTGATCGTCGTCTGTTGATTCCTTCAGATGGACGGGCTACAATTCCGCGCCTTTCTTGACCGCGCGTGTCAGCGTGATTGTCACATGATCGAATGAGGTTTGCTCAATTTTTTAATATCAATCAATACAAGGTGTTTTTATACTTCCACAGTACATCAGGTAACCAGGTTTATCCTATCCAAAGGGAATAGACCCTTCTAGAAATAGAATCACCATGTGTATAGTCACGCAAGGCTATTGGCTTCAAGGGATTACGACATGATTACGCTAGATATAGCGCGCCAGTACATCCCTTGCCTGGTCGGTAATATAATTATAATAACAGGATAAACCAAAGGATAGTGGAAAATGAGGAATAGGAAACCAAATGAGATGAGATAAAGACCAAAAGAATCAGGATAAGAAGAGAAATGAAATAGAAAGGAAGGATGGAAAAGGGAAATTGGTGGAACGGTGTCGTACTCTTTAAGTGATCGCATTGACGCGTGTCGTTGCCGGGTCTGCTCCTTGCCATGTTGGTAGTAACTGCCGACCGTTCGCACACTTGACTGTACAGTCGCCTGTCGTCCAATCGATCTGTGGATTGTGTCGCCGAAGCTAATCTCGTCCCAGCAACACATCGTAGCCATCAAGTGTCGTCGCCAGCATCGGCACGTTGAAACCGAAATTGTCACCACACATCATGCGAACAGTTCGCACACAATCGCGTATCGCCAGCGGGGTGCCATCAACCAATCAGGCGTCGATCTTGAGCAGACACCGCTCCAGGTTTTCTTTCCTTTTCTTTTTTATCACAACAAGCAATACAGGGAACCGACAGCCGCAACGTGAGATTATCGGTGACGGATTAGCCCATTGTCGGACGTATTTAGGAACACAATTTTTCATTACTGTAGAGCGCGCCGGACGACGTCCAAATGGGGCCCATACGGCGGGCTGCATTCACAATGGCACAGAAAATCGCTATTTGTGAGTACTCAACCAAGCATTCAACTTTGCGGCACTCAGACATTGCGCAGTGGTGTCGTTCAAGATACGGCCTATGGCCGGAAAAACGGGGCGTTTCAATTGGGTTGTTGTTGGGATGGCCAAAATAACGTGCACTAATGAAACCGAGCTTTGAAACTCGCTGCGAAACCGTGCGACGTGCCTACGTGGACATGGTCGGTGCATAAGACAGGCTCCCCGCCCCTATACAGTGTAGAAACGACGAAGCTCCTATAACCTGGGAAGCGTTTTAAACATTTTTGCCTGGGTCGCATGGGGATATGCACTGGGTGCTGAATCCAACATCCGCGGAGCTTGCACCACTAGAATATGATGTGTTGTCAAACACCGCCCCTTGTTGTTGCGAGAACCTGCGCGTCCACTCACACCGAGGAACGATCGTTTCCGCACGTACCCTTGTTGCCCGAGTCAATCACCCAATGTTTTTGGGCGGCTGGAACTGAAAGCGTCCCCGACACGTCGCGCACCTCGCCATGGGAATAATGGGATTGTAAGTATGTTGGAATGTTACCGCTTTGGCATACGCGGATTGAGACGGGGGGCTGGATTTGTACTTTTCGAAATGCCCGGGGGCTAACTTTGTAGTTTCCAAAATACCCGGCGGACGAAATATGACATGCTGTCATGGCTGGCAAGTTCCACTGTTGCCGTTGTCTTCTCTGGGAACAGTGCGGGCCATGTTCTAGAAACGGGGGTGCGGTTGTCCGTGCTAGAAACAGAAGTGATCCGAAAAGCTTTTGTGAGTGAACCGAGGCGTGACTGACTCGGGCAACAAGGGTACAGCAACCTGCTTGACTTTTCCTCAGGGAATACAGTACATTCCGCACACAGAACCAACGGAGCTATTCCGTTACACGGCATTTTCCATGCAGAGGTGCGAGGTGGTATAGCATGCGAGTATGTTGTGTACTTGAGAATTTAGGGCACGAGCGCTTAGATTCAGCCGGCAGTTCAGAAGGTACAGACAAAGAACTGACGGGGGGTGATGCTACAGTGCAGTACCATCCAACTTGAAGGCCACCAGTGGGTGCGGCGCTCTCCCACTGGGAGCGCAAGAGCGCTAAGAGCGCCAGAGCGCAACCGGACTCCGACCCCTCGGGGAGGGGGGGTATACCGTGGGTCGTTTCTTTGGCACATGGGGAAAGGGGGGCGCAATACGACTCCGGCGGATGCGTGAGCACGCGCATGGGCCAAGCAACTTCGAGCTGTTTAGGACCATGGCGCATCCAGCAACTCAGCTCAAGCGCTGGCCACCACACGACTGAGGTGAGCGGAGAGCGGAGAGCGGAGGTGTTTAGGCTGCCACTGGGTGCAAGTACTAAGCAGTCCGCGCGATGGGTCAAGTCGCATCGCGCCCAGATGTGAGGACTCCTCACGTGATTCCCCCAACTCACCCCAACTGCTGGAAGGCCGGCAGCCAAAGAAGGGTGGAGGTGGAGAGGGGGCAGCGGCAGAACCTTGGTTTCCGCTGTCTCTCTGCGCGTCAGCGCAAGGGATGCAGTTGGGGCGAACGGACTGCAGACTGCGGGTGGTTGATGCCGCGGCGAGGGGGACTGGCAGCGGACCAAGTACCGCACCTGGCAGTCTCCTGAGGAGACTACCGCAACTCCTTCCATGAGGACCTCGGTGGCCTCCGTCTCCGAGGCAGGGAGATACAGTAGCAAGTCGTAGTACTACTGCTAGGAGTAGTAGTCTCTTGAAGCGTCCCAGGAACTGAGATTGTCTTTCTATCTCCGGTCGCACAAGTGATAGTTCTACACCACCCCGCTGGCATTTCCACGCTGAGTTGTTAGCATCCAGACTGTCGGGCCACGATGGGAGCTACAGCTTGCTGGCCGATCTGCCTGGCTGTTGCCCTCTCTTTCACGATTCTCGTCCGCGGATCGACAGAGAGAGAATCCGTCTCGGAATACCAGAGTACGGTTGCCCTTGCGCTTGCTCTTGGCTGCCCTTGTGTTTGGAATCGCCTTCCACCCCGTGTTGCACCTGTGTACCTGTGTGCGCTTCTAGCAGAAGTGGTAGCAATTTCGAGTTGATCGGGTGCCGAACCTTCCATCACACGTAGGATTGCAAGCCTAATGGGCTTGCACAGAAGTATCGGACCAGTCGTTTCAGCTGTGATAATATGCCTCCTCGTCTCACCCTCCTCAGGAACAAATGTGGCATGCGTCCCCCTCCCTTCGTTCCCCGTCTCCTCGTCCCCCTGCCCTCACCTCCCCTTCGTTCCCCGTCTCCTCGTCCCCCTGCCCCTCGTCTCCCTCCCTTCGTCCCCCGTCTCCTCGTCCCCATGCCCCTCGTCTCCCCCTCTTCGTCCCCTCAGCCAGCAGCAGCCAAGCCTCGAGACCCCGTCTGGTGGGGAGAGTGAGCCAGTTTGAGAAAGAGCTGGGCTACTTTCTTCCAAGACGCTACAGGTGAGTGCCAAGACGCTTCAGGTGAGTGCCAAGACGCTTCAGGTGGATGCTAAAGCGCTTCAGGTGGGCGCTTCATTGCTATTGGGCTCTCTCCCCTCTCGTTTCCCCAGTCCCTTATCACTCATGGACTCCCTCTCTCTCTCTCTCTCTCTCTCTCTCTCTCTCTCTCTCTCTCTCTCTCTCTCTCTCTCTCTCCCTCTCTCCCTCCCTCCCTCTCTCCCTCTCTCCCTCTTTCCCTCTCTCCCTCTCTCCCTCTCTCCCTCCCTCCTCTCTCCCACTCTCCCTCTCTTTCTCTACCCACCCCACACCAGGACCCATCCAGAGCGAGTTAACCTCGTGACCCGTCCGCTGGGCTTTCCTCTCGACACCTCTCACCTGCCTAACGTTATGATGGGCTTCTTTGAGCGATTCCCTCTCCACGCGAGTCCCCCCGCCGACTTCCCCAGCTCAAATGACAGTTCAGGTGGCTCATTTGACCGCGCCTCCGGCGAATCCAACTGGGCAGTCAAGCTGGGCTGCCACGGCCCGCCCTGCCCCTCTTTTGGTTCCTGCACCGCCCGTTTCCCCAACGTGCAAGCCTGCTGGAACGACCATCTCGTGGACGACGCAGACGACAAACCCAACCCCCCTATAAACTGCCCCATTAAAGCAAGCAGTGCCGGCAGGTTGGGTGTGGAGTTCGATGCGTCGTGTTCCCACCGGGAGGACTTCATCCCGCATGCTGCATCTTCGTTGCAGATGATTCGCCTGGAAGATGTGTTTGTGACCTATGACGGTTACACTGTGAACCAGTCGCACGTGTTCGTGCGAAATGGGTGCCAACGATTCTATAGAAAGGTGAGCTTCTCACGTGTTACTGCAGTAAATAGTCTCTATGTGTCTCATTCAAGGACTACGTCACTCTCTCTCACGGCACCCAGGCAACTCAAGCTGCTGCAATTGGTTTGCTCCCCCCTGTTTCCACTCAACCTTAATCTCTCTCCCCCCGCATCCATTTTTCATTCAGCATTCTGCGTACCCCACCCCCTCCCCCCCCCACCCGCACCCCTCTCCCCCCCCTTCCCCACTCCCTTCCCCCCCCACCTTCCCCCCCGCCAGGCCAAGTACAAGCCGCAGCACATGGTGCACGAGATGCCAAGGGCAGTGTTCAACTGGGCGCACCAGCCTGGCAGCAACTTCTACCACTTCATGGTGGAGCTCGTTCCGCTCTTTGTCGTGGCGGCGCCCCTCATGGCGTCCACGCTGCGCCACCTGACTGTGCTCGTGCGACACACACAGGTGCGGTGCGACACACACAGGTGCGGTGCGACACACACAGGTGCGGTGCGACACACACAGGTGCGGTGCGACACACACAGGTGCGGTGCGACACACACAGGTGCGGTGCGACACACACAGGTGCGGTGCGACACACACAGGTGCGGTGCGACACACACAGGTGCGGTGCGACACACACAGGTGCGGTGCGACACACACAGGTGCGGTGCGACACACACAGGTGCGGTGTGACACACACAGGTGCGGTGTGACACACACAGGTGCGGTGCGACACACACACAGGTGCGGTGCGACACACACAGGTGCGGTGCGACACACACAGGTGCGGTGCGACACACACAGGTGCGGTGCGACACACACAGGTGCGGTGCGACACACACAGGTGCGGTGCGACACAGTGTTGACAAAAACGCTTTTGTGAGTTTGCGTTTTGCGTTTAAACGCAATCGTTTAAACGCAATACGCAAAAACGTGTCAAAACGCTCGAACGCACCTTGAATTTTTTCGGGCAGACCGGAACAAAAAAACGCACAAAAAAACCCGCAAAGTCGCGAGTCGAAAACACATTTCGCCGCGCGTCGCGAAACGACAACACGTTTCGCGCGTCGCAAATTCGTCGTCGTGCAGTCGCGAAACTTTTCATAGCGACACGAAAACTCGTCAATCCCTCCTTCCCTCTTCCCAATTTTGTTGAAAATCCCGAACCATTCCCCCCTTCTTGATCCAGATCTACCTGTAGAGGAGATCTTCGCTCACCTCACATGCACTGACCATCTAGTACTCTTACGTTCTTCCTTCCAGCACCTAAGCTACCCGACTTCCAGCCCCTAGCATGGCGTCCGCTGCCCGGGCTAAATTTTCCGCCTGCCCGGGCAGGCGTTTTCCGAGCGTATTTGAAGCCTGGAATCCTGCGTTTTGCGTCCTGAACGCTTGCGTTCAGAACGAAACGCAAAAACGCGGAAACGCGTTTATGCCAACATAGGTGCGACACACACAGGTGCGGTGCGACACACACAGGTGCGGTGCGACACACACAGGTGCGGTGCGACACACACAGGTGCGGTGTGACACACACAGGTGCGGTGCGACACACACAGGTGCGGTGCGACACACACACAGGTGCGGTGCGACACACACAGGTGCGGTGCGACACACACAGGTGTGGTGCGACACACACAGGTGCGGTGCGACACACACAGGTGAGTGCTACATGTGCGTTGAGGAGCCTCAACAGAGACCAGCATTGCAGCGCACCTCACGGCGTCCACGCTGCCACATTTGCCTGTGCTCGTGCGACAGAAGCAGGTGAGTGGCGTTCGTGCGGCGCCTCAAAACTAAACGTTCTAGCAGGGCGGGGTAGGGCAGGGCAGGGCAGGGCAGGGCCCCGCATGGGGTCCAGGCTGCAACACCTGCGCGTGCCCAGGCTCGTGCGACAGAAGCAGGTGAGTGCTGACAGTGCATGCTGATAGGTGAGTGCTGACAGTGCATGCTGATAGGTGAGTGCTGACAGTGCATGCTGATAGGTGAGTGCTGACAGTGCATGCTGATAGGTGAGTGCTGACAGTGCATGCTGATAGGTGAGTGCTGACAGTGCATGCTGATAGGTGAGTGCTGACAGTGCATGCTGATAGGTGAGTGCTGACAGTGCATGCTGATAGGTGAGTGCTGACAGTGCATGCTGATAGGTGAGTGCTGACAGTGCATGCTGATAGGTGAGTGCTGACAATGCATGCTGACAGGTGAGTGCTGACAGTGCATGCTGATAGGTGAGTGCTGACAGCGCATGCTGATAGGTGAGTGCTGACAGTGCATGCTGACAGGTGAGTGCTGACAGTGCATGCTGATAGGTGAGTGCTGACAGCGCATGCTGATAGGTGAGTGCTGACAGTGCATGCTGACAGGTGAGTGCTGACAGTGCATGCTGATAGGTGAATGCTGACAGTGCATGCTGATAGGTGAGTGCTGACAGTGCATGCTGATAGGTGAGTGCTGACAGTGCATGCTGATAGGTGAGTGCTGACAGTGCATGCTGATAGGTGAGTGCTGACAGTGCATGCTGATAGGTGAGTGCTGACAGTGCATGCTGATAGGTGAATGCTGACAGTGCATGCTGATAGGTGAGTGCTGACAGTGCATGCTGATAGGTGAGTGCTGACAGTGCATGCTGATAGGCGAGTGCTGACAGTGCATGCTGATAGGTGAGTGCTGACAGTGCATGCTGATAGGTGAGTGCTGACAGTGCATGCTGATAGGTGAGTGCTGACAGTGCGTGCTGATAGGTGAGTGCTGACAGTGCATGCTGATAGGTGAGTGCTGACAGTGCATGCTGATAGGTGAGTGCTGACAGTGCATGCTGATGCTGTCAGTCAGTCACCTATGGCGCAGTCATATCAGCAACTGGCATTGTTCATGGTCCCACCCACTGCTTCCTGACACCCCGCCTGCCATCTCTTCTATTTCCTGTGCCATTCCCCACAGTGGCTTCTCTATGAGCAACTGGCTGCTCCTCTCATCGGCATCCAGCCTAGTCAAATTCGCCTGCTGCCCACATTCGCCGGTGACCTTTTTCATGCCGACGTTGTGTACCAGGTAAGACCTGTCCTCATATGCCATGCCCTGTGCTGCCATGCCATGGCATATCACATTATGCCATGACATATCATATCTTTGTCATGTCATGATTCCTGAATGGCAATTCTTGGATAGAAATTGATATGATATACAAGTGTGTAATGTGTAAAGCACCTCTTTCTTGCATACCGCTGAAAGTACTCTGCCTGCCCCATCTCTCCTCACACCATTCTCCCCCACCCCTCCCTTCCCCCCTCCCTCCTCTCCAGCCCATGTTCCAGGACTGCGACCATCCCAGCCAGGCTCTCTGGCGTATGCTGCGGCGTCGCCATCTGCTGCACCCCGCTGGCCTCCCTCTCTTCCACCCCGACTGGACCTATCGTCACCAACGCCCGCTCTCCGCCTCCCAGGCACGCGCCTTTCCCTCGGACTGGGTGGTGGTGCTGGCAAAGCGTCCGGAGGGGAAGACGAGATCACTCGTGAATTTCCGGGAGGTGGAGGAGGAGACGGTGCGCCGGTTCGGGCGCGAGAGAGTGGTGGTGTACGATGGGTCACTCTCGATCCTGCAAGGTGAGCCTCACACATGTTCCATTGCTGCTGGCGTTGGCATGGCCTCCATGCCAGGTGTGCATGGCTGTTTCGGTGTTTCTTTCATCTGCAAGAATGAATGAAATCACACACAAGGCTTTCCAAGCATGCTGTCTTGCAGCATTCCTCATGCCTTGAAGGCCCCATAAATCCTTCACCCCCTCTCCAATTCTGTCTCCCATCCTGTTGCCCCACACACACTCTCAGCCCGTGAGCTCTTTCGGCGAGCACGGTTCTTCATAGCAGGCCATGGAGCGGCCCTTACCAACATGATCTTCATGCCGGAAGGAACTTCGGTCTTTGAGATTCGGCCAGAGGAGAGCTTTGTGACCGTCTTCCACTTCCTCGCCTCTGCCTGCTCCCTCCGCTACCACCTTGTGTTTAGCAAGGGCGACCGCCTTTCCACTGCTGTAGCAGATGTGCCTAGGGTGGTGCAGGTGCTTGATGATGTTCACATGTGGTTTCAAAAGGAGGATGGCAGTGGTGTGCGACAAAAAGAGCTCGCGCTGTTAGGAAATCAGCCCGGCTCATAGAGCAAAGAAGCATTCGCTGAAGCTCGTCTCAGAGTAGAAAGTTTTTTACTAGAATGATGGGGTACAAAGGAATAAACTTATGCTGTTGTACTCTAAATGAGCATGCACCTATCTAGCCTATAACATCTACAAAATATATGTTGACACACCCCGTAGGCTAGACAAGGGGCAGCGACTAGCACTAGACACGCAGCTCAGGGTGGCACTACTTGTCAAACATGTGTATCTGTTATGTTTGCATAGACTGTATAGAGTCACCTCTTAGAGGGTACAATACTTAGGTATATCCTTCTGTACTCTCCCTCTAATCAACATTTACTTCTCTCATTCTGATATGGTATCACGCGTAGGTTAGGATCCCCCACCTACCGCTTCCGCTCGTCCCCTAGCTAGGCCCCGCAGCTCCTCCCCCCTGGGCCCCGTCGTGCCCCTCGCCTAGCCCCGTCGCGACCCCCTAGCCCCGTCGCGACCCCCTGGGCCCCGTCGTGCCCCTAGCCCTGCCGCGCCCCTCCTGGGCCCCGTCGCGACCCCTAGCCCCGTCGCGACCCCCTGGGCCCCGTCGCGACCCCCTAGCCCCGTCGCGACCCCCCTGGGCCCCGTCGTGCCCCTAGCCCTGCCGCGCCCCTCCTGGGCCCCGTCGCGACCCCCTAGCCCCGACGCGACCCCCCTGGGCCCTGTCGTACCCCTAGCCCTGCCGCGCCCCTCCTGGGCCTCGTCGCGACCCCCTAGCCCCGTCGCGACCCTCCCGGGCCCCGCTACGCCCCTTGCCCTGTAGCGCCCCTCTTGGGCCCCGTAGCGCCCCTCCTGGGCCCCGTCACGCCTGCAGGCCCCGTCGCCCCCTGCCCGGCCCCGTCGCGCCCGCCCGGCCACGTCGCACCCGCCCGGCCCCGTCGCACCCTCCCGACCTCGCACCTGCTCGGCCCCGTTGCGCCCTGCCCGGCCCCGTCGCGCCCGCCCGGCCCCGTCGAACCCGCCCGGCCCCGTCGCACCCGCCCGGCCCCGTCGCACCCGCCTGGCCCCGTTGCGCCCTGCCCGGCCCCGTTGCGCCCGCCCGGCCCCGTCGCACCCGCCCGGCCCCGTCGCACCCGCCCGGCCCCGTCGCACCCGCCCGGCCCCGTTGCGCCCTGCCCGGCCCCGTCGCGCCCGCTCGGCCCCGTTGCGCTCTCCGGGCCCTGTCGCGCCTTGCCCCGGCCCCTGCATCCTCACTGGTATGGTTCCCCCCTCCCTGCACCGCCCTCCACCGCACTGCACTGCACTGCATCGCACTGCACCGCCTTGCACTGCCCTGCATCGCACTGCACCGCCCTGCACTGCACCGCACTGTACAGTCCTGCACTGCCCCTGATGGCGGCAGAGCTTCGCTTCGACGCTGAAGGCCAGCCTCTGGAGTTCAAGGCGTGGCTTGCCGACCTCCGGCGCCAACTCACTGGCCAGCGGCAGGATGGTGAACCGCTTTCTGCACACCTTGACGGTACGCTCCCCTGCCCAGACCCCCCTGCTGTTGTGCCCGCTGACTCCGCACCCACTGAGCGCGAGTCTACTGCTGCCACTGCCCGTGCGCGCTCTGTCTGGCTTTCTCGAGATGTTGTCGCTCAGCTTGCCATTAGCAACGCCCTTCCCCCGTCCGAGCGCCCTCGCTTTAGGTCCCTCACTACTGCCCAAGCTTACTTAGATGCTGTCATCAAGCGCTATTCCACCCCTCCGGCTGCCTCGGTGGGTCGCCTGATCCTCCCGATGCTCTTTCCTGACCTTGCGTCTTTCCCCACTGTCTCTGACCTCGCTGCCCACCTGCGCTCGATAGATGAGACCTGGCGCGCTGCTTGCACTGACGCACAGCTTAGAGCCCACCAGCCGCCCATTACCTCTACCCTTTACCTGCTTGCCACCCGCCTCCCTGACCGCCTTGCTGTCGCCCGCGACCGCTTCCTTAGCATTCACCCCGCAGACCTCACCCTCACTGACTTTGTAGACACCCTGACTGTGATTGAGACCCGCCACCACTCCATCGCCTAGGCGAGCGGTACCGTGCCGGTCCCTATCTTTCAGGGTTGTGCCCCCGCTCAGTGTACCTTCTCCGACGGCTCTGCCGCTGTGGCTGAGACTGCTGCTGCAGCGCATTTTCGTTCGGGGAAGGGCTGCCGCCCCAAGGTTGGGCGCGGCGGAGGAGGCGGGGGTGCGGGAGGGGGTGGTGGTGGAGTCGGGTCGTCTGGTGCTGGAGTGGACAAGGGGACCCTGCCCAGTCCAGCTGAGCCGCCGCCCCTGCAGTCGCAGCAGCAGCAGCAGCCGCAGCAGCCGCAGCAGCCGCGGCAGACGAGTGTCCTCCCGCCCGGGTGGCCCGGCGCTGGCGGTGGTCGGACACGTGGTGGTGTGCCGAGTGGTGGTTCTGGAGGCGTGCGTTGTCAGTACCAGATCCAGACCGGTCCTCGCCGCGGCTTCGTTTGCGGTAAGATCGGTCACTCCACTCCCCGCTGTTTTCGTCGCCTGGACGACCTCTTTCGTCAGCGCTTCGGCCCGTCGCCAGACCTCCAGGACTGGCACAGTTTGCTTAGTCGTAAGATTCAGATTTTTGACATGGACATGGATGCCATTGTTTCTGTTCTGCATGTGATGTATGCTGATGACTCTAGTGTGCTTCCCGCTTATTACTCACTGTCGGCTAGTGTAGGTGTGCCTAGCTTAGCCTCCCCTGCTGCGTCAGGCGTATGATCCCCTGCTTTGTGTAGTCTTGGTGCTTCCGCCGTCGTTCCGTCGCTAGACGCCTCTGCTTCGCTTTCCTTCACCTTGGACTCTAGCGCTTCCCGGTGTTTCTTCCCCGACTTCACCACACTGACGCCGCTTCCTGTTCCTGTTGCCGTTTCTCTTGCTGACCCCTCCGGCGGTCCGGTAGTTGCCCGCAGTTCCACCACCCTTCCCTGTCCGGTGGTTCCTTCGGGCACTCTCACAGGTCTGCATATCCCCTCGTTCTCCAGGAACCTAGTTGGTGTCGGCTGCCTCCAGGACCTTGGCGTCACCACTACGTTCCCTGGTCACGAGCGGTATGCTGTCTGTACCGAGGCCGCCACTGGTGCCCCCCTGTCCACGTTCCCCCGGGACCCGGTGTCCGGCCTGTTCACTCTTGACACCGTGACCCCCCCGGCTGGAGCGCTCCCTCAGGTGGTTGCGTCTACCCAGGTTGCTGCTGCCTGCTCCTATCGGTCCCTCACTCACCCGACTCTCCTTTGGCACCACCGCCTAGGTCACCCTGCGCTCCCGCGACTGCGTCACATGTCCCAGCACGGTCTTGTCCTTGGTCTCCCAGGTTCTCTCCCCGTGTTTCCCTCCTCCCCAGCCCCACCTTGCACGCCTTGTGTCGAGGGTCGGCTTCGCCGTGCCCCTCACTCCTCCTCGTTTCCCCCTACCGCCGCGCCGCTGCAAACCCTGCACCTGGACGTCTAGGGCCCCGCCCCCGTCCCTGGGCCGCGTCGTGAGCGCTACTTCCTTGTGCTTGTCGACGACTTTACTCGTTACACCACAGTCTTTCCCCTGGAGCGCAAGGCCGACGTGCCTGGCGCTCTCATCCCCTGGCTTGTCTCTGCGCGTGTCCACCGCGGTCTCCCTGTCTTGCGTCTTCACTCCGACCGTGGTGGCAAGTTTGCCTCAGGTGTCCTTGGTCGCTTTTGTCGTGCGGAGGGCATCACCCAGACGTTCACCCTACCGGACTCCCCACAGCAAAATGGGGTCACTGAGCGACGCATCGGTTTGGTCATGGAGGTGGCTCGCACCTCCATGATCCATGCCGGTGCACCCCATTTCCTGTGGCCGTTCGCTGTGCGCTACGCTTCTCACCAGCTTAACTTGTGGCCGCACCCTCAGCAGCCGCAGGTTTTGCCAACCCGTCTTTGGACTGGGTCTCCTGGTGACGCGTCTGCGTTCCACGTCTGGGGCTGCCTTGCTCACGTCCGTGCCTCCGGCACGGACAAGCTCACTGCCCGCACCCTTCCCTGCGTCTTCCTCGGTTTTCCCCTTGACGCGTCCGACTGGCACTTTTACCACCCGCCGTCTCACCGCTTCTTTCACTCTCGCGACGTCACCTTTGACGAGTCCGTCTCCTACTACCGTCGCTTCCCCCACCGCGGTCCCCCGGTTACCCCCCCCCTGTTCCTGGTCACTCCTTCCCCGGTAGTCCCTGCCCCTCCCCCTCCTCCTCCCCGTCCTGCCCCCTCTGGTGTGTCCCACGTCACCCCGCTTCCGTCGGTGGACCCGGTTGAGGAGTCTTCTGACTCTGGTGGCCCTGCTGCGCAGTCCTCGCCAGCCGCCCCTCCCCCGGCGTCCCCTCCCCAGTCCCCTCCTCCACCGCCTCTGCCACTGCTGCAGCCGTCGTTGTCGCCGCCGCCGCCATCGTCGCAGCACCCGTTCGTTGACTCTGGGGGTGCTAGTCCCGGTAGCCCTTGGGGTGGTTCCTCTGGGGGTGCTGGTGTGGAGTGTGCCGGTGGTAGCCGAGGAGCCGCTTGCAGTCCTGGTGTCGCCGTTGTGCCGCCGCAGCAGCAGTCCCCGCCGGTGTCAGCCCTTCGCCTGCTCGGCCTTCCGTCCCCTGACCCTGCGGCTGTTCCTCTCCGACTGTCTCCTCCTCTTCCCGTCTACGGCCCTGTGTTCCCTCCGCCGGACTCGTCCCCGGCCCGTCTTCCTCCTCGTTCCCCTCCTGTGTCCCCTCCCCTGTCTCCTGACCCGACTCCTCCGTCGCACGTCTGGTCTCACCGTCCCTCCCGTGCTCGTCCTGCCTCGCCTGTCTTGCGCTCCCACCGTATGTTGCTTCGTTCCCACGCGTCTCGTCCTCCCCTTCTGCCGTCGCCTCCTCCGTCCTCCCTTGTTGTTGCACCCCCCCCGATGTCTGACTACCTTCGTGCCGCTCGTCCTCTTGTTCCTCGGGTCCTTGCCTCTCTCGTTACCGACCCGTCTGTTCCGGTCTCGTGCCTTGACGCTCTTGTCGCTGCGGTCGCTGACTTTGCCTCTACCCTCCGCCTTGACTACCCCACCGCTCTGGTCTCCGACCCTGCCTGTCCTCCGTCTGTCGGGGGTGCTCCTGCCCTTGGCAGTGACGTCCTGGAGGACCGCCAGTTCGAGCTTGCTTTCCTGTCCGAGGCTGCTCCCCATCTCGTTCCATGCTGCTAGTCCCTGAGGGTGACCCAGACGCTTTCGACATCCCGACCCCTCGCACTTACCCTGAGGCGACCTCGGGACCTTGGGCCTCTCAGTGGATAGCTGCCATGGAGCAGGAGATGGCATCTTGGAGATCCACCGGCACCTTCGTCGACGCAGTTCCCCCGCCTGGGGTGAACGTAGTCGATGGCCGCTGGCTCTTCAAGGTGAAGCGCCCTCCTGGAGAGCCGCCTGTGTTCAAGGCGCGCTACGTGGCTAGAGGCTTCAGTCAGCGTGAGGGGGTGGACTTCTTCCAGACCTTCGCTCCGACCCTGAAGATGACTACTCTTCAGGTTCTGTTATACCTAGCTGCTCAGCGTGACTACGAGCTTCACTCCCTCGACTTCTCCACTGCCTTCCTTCAGGGCAGCCTACACGAGCAGGTCTACTTGCGTCGCCCTCAGGGCTTTACTGGCACCTTCCCTCCTGGGACCCAGTGGCTCCTGCGGCGCCCTGTCTACGGCCTGCGCCAGGCTCCCCGTGAGTGGCACGACACTCTGCGTGCTACGCTTGCTGACCTGCAGTTCTTTCTGTCTTCCGCAGACCCCTCACTCTTCGTTCGTTCTGGCCAGACTTTGTTCTACATCCTTGTTTACGTCGACGACCTGGTCTTTGCCACAGCAGACAGGGACGCACTGGCCTCCGTGAACGCAGAGCTGCTGAAGAGACACACGTGCAGTGACCTTGGAGAACTGCGCCGTTACCTTGGCTGGCAGATCTCCAGGGACAGAGCAGCGTGCACCATCACCCTGACTCAGTCACATTTAGTGCGCCAGGTCCTTCAGAGGTTCAGCCTTCAGTTCTGCTCTGCACAGCCCACCCCTCTGCCTGTAGACCACAAACTCTCCGCTCCAGTGTCTGAGGAGTCGGTAGAGCCCAGCGGCCCCTACGCAGAGCTGGTGGGTTGCCTCATGTACCTGATGACTTGCACTCGCCCAGATCTCGCGTACCCTCTCAGCATCCTGGCTCGCTTTGTGGCCACAGGCAGACACCGACCGCAGCACTGGTCTGCCGCTAAGAGGGTTTTGCGTTATCTTGCTAGTACATCGGGCATGGGGTTAGTGCTAGGAGGACGCAGGCCAGTGGTCCTTACTGGACACACAGACGCTTCGTGGGCAGACGACGCCGAGACACTCAGGTCTACCCAGGGCTACTGCTTCAGCCTTGGCTCAGGTGCCGTCTCGTGGAGAGCTACCCGCTCCTCGTCTGTTGCCCAGTCCAGCTGTGAGGCTGAGATCTACGCTGGTGCCATGGCGGCACCGGAGCTCCGCTGGCTGACCTTCTTGCTCACTGACTTAGGTGAGCGGCCTAGCTCTGCCCCGGTCCTCTTCGCTGAAAACAGGGCCATGATCCTCCTGTGTCAGGAGCCTCGACTCGAGGGCAGAGCGAAGCATATTCAGCTGCGATACTTCCTCCTGCGCGAGCTACAGCAGCGACGCCAGGCTCGCGTAGTACACTTGGCCTCAGGTGCCAACACAGCTGATATCTTTACGAAGGCGCTTGCGCCTAAAGATCATCAGCGGCACAGCGTACAGCTTGGTCTAGTTCCTGTAGCCTCTCACTTGCTAGGGCCTTGACTTTGTACTGTCCTTTATATGTATACTCAGACTGGACTTGTGTCCTCTCCCAGTGGCTGGACTAGTAGTGCCGCCCTGGTCTTGTTCTTGCCTTGTCTCAACTCCTTCTGATTGGTCTTTTAGACCCTTGTCTCAGAGGTTGGACTAGTAGTGCCGCCCTGAGCTGCTTGTTCAGGTCATTCCCCTATGCAGTCTAGGGGGTGTGTCAAACATGTGTATCTGTTATGTTTGCATAGACTGTATAGGGTCACCTCTTAGAGGGTACAATACTTAGGTATATCCGTCTGTACTCTCCCTCTAATCAACATTCACTTCTCTCATTCTGATACTACTAGTCCAACCTCTGAGGCAATGGTCCGAAGACCAGTCTGCGAGAGTACAAACTGAACAAGAGTAATCCAGAACAGCACTACTAGAGGGCATGGTGAAGAGGGCATGGTGAAGAGGGCATGGTGAAGATGGCATGGTGAAGATGGCATGGTGAAGAGGGCATGGTGAAGAGGGCATGGTGAAGATGGCATGGTGAAGATGGCATGTTGAAGATGGCATGGTGAAGATGGCATGGTGAAGAGGGGAGGAGAGGCAGGGCGACAAGGGAGGAGGTACGGGGTGGTGAAGAGCAGCGTGGACAGACGCGGATGGAACCAAGGGAAGAACTGCGAATGCCCCCTCTGCCCATGCCCCCTCCGCCCATCCCCCCTCCGCCCATGCCGCCTCCGCCCATGCCTCCTCCGCCCATGCCTCCTCCGCACATGCCTCCTCCGCCCATGCCTCCTCCGCCCATGCCTCCTCCGTCCATGCCCCCTCCGCCCATGCCGCCTCCGCCCAAGCCCCCTCCGCCCATGCCCCCTCCGCCCATCCCCCCTCCGCCCATGCCTCATGCGCCTCCTCCGCCCATGCCTCCGCCGCCCATTCCCCCTCCTCCCGCACTACCTGGCTGCCCGCTCACTCCCCCACCAAACCCGCCCTGCCTGTTCTGCCCACCGCGCGTCGCGCCACTTCCGCCGCCGCTGCTAGTCCCAGGGGGGCGGAAGAAGGACCAACCCGATCCCCCGGCCAAGCCGCCGAACCGCCCCGCGAGACGCTGAAGGCCGAACGAGCGCGTGTTGCATGTAACGCCTCGCTACCCACTAGGTCAAAACGAGGTTACCCAGAGGCGCAGCGGAATGCGTTTCTACACTCTAGGGTAATTCCGTCCGCAGACGTTACACTCGTCCCCCCCTGGTGCCAACGTCCTCGTTGGGTTCAGGGAGTCGGCCCCCGCAAGGACCTCGAGTTTCGCTGGTGGTCCAAGTCAGCGACTTCGCTGGTGGTCCAAGTCAGCGACTTCGCTGGTGATGCACAGCGGTTACCAGGATCGTTCGCTGGGTTCGCGACTGGATACAACCGCAGCTGTATTTTCACACATTCGAGTTCTCGCCACAACCTCAGCTGTGCACGGAAAATGTGTCCCAGCCGGGGTTCGAACCCTAAGCTCTGATACCAGTATAACGCCTCGCTACCCACTGGGTCAAAACAAGGTTACCCAGAGGCGCAGCGGAATGCGTTTCTACACTCTAGGGTAATTCCGTCCGCAGATGTTACATTGCACGCGGCATGATCGACGCGCGCGAAGCAGAGGAGCGCCACGAGCATGAGCGCGGGGACGAGGCGCGACCAACCGAGACACAGCACCATGGCGGGAGGGGGAGAGGACTAGTAGCGGGTTTCTTGAAGTGGAATACAATAACGCTTAAAGTCGCTGGGTGATCGCAAGCAGCGAGGCCGCCTAAATACTATTTTCCAGCGCCTAAGGACTCTCTTTCACCCTCCTTCGTTGTGGCGGCACAGCGGCGGAAAGGCTGAGGGGTAGACGCAAGGGCGTCTCGCACAAGGGTGAGGAGATGGTGCGAGTGGAAGAGACTCTTCCTATCTTGCCAGAGGCGGGATGTCCCAGGGATATTCGACGGCCGCGTGAAATGATGGCTGACCAGACAGCTGTGAGTACTACGCATTAGTAATGCGTCGTTCCAGTTCGCTATTTCTACTTCTGCTGCCATCGTCGACGCTCCGATGAGCCTACTAAGCCGGCAGTTGTGTAATGCTGTGAAACGGGTTGACGCGTCGTGATAACAACTGCAGCGACGATTTTTCTTGAGTGAATGATGTTCTGCTGCCCTCATTAGATACTCGCTACAAGCAGTATAAAAGGGCTATATGTACGGATAGCAGCTAAGGTGAATTCACGAAATCAGCAATCACGTTTGTTGAAGACCCTTAGGATCTTTCCGAAGTCGAAGTCCCAGTTGAAGAATGAGACTTGAGTAGTGCAGCGGAAGTTGAGTAGTTGAACCCTTGTACTAGTATATGAGAACAAGTGATTGATTAAAGAAACAAGCATACAGCAATATATAGAAAATAGGAGAGTAAAGCAGTTGTAGAATACAGTTGCAGGAGCGGTCTATCGAGTCGCACAGCGACTCGATTGTCGCTTCGGTTACCATTCGTGCAGTTGTAACGGTCAGTCGCAACCTCCAGTTGCGACCCTTCGAGTCCCTTTGCGTTCTTTGTTCATCCCCTCGTGTAACCTCCGTTGACTCGCGTACCCGTTGCGATCTTTCTCGAGTGTAGTGTTACACTTCAGAAACGCTTAAGTCCTTTGAGGTATTTCCAACACTCCCCTTCGTTTCTGGAGTGCTGACGTGTTCAGATCCGGTGACGTTTGTCTGCCCGGTCAGCAGCGTGCAGTAATCGAATTTTGCCTTCGCCAATTTCTTCGTCAGATAGTCTGCGGCCATTTCTGTCGTAGGGCAGTAACTGAGTTGAAGTCTCCCCTTCGCGATTTCATCCTTGACGAAGAAGTACCGCAGGGCGATGTGCTTGGTTCGGTTGGCGAAGCCGTCCTTGTTCGCGATTTTGATCGCAGATTGGTTGTCGCAGAGGAGTGAGAAGACGGGCAAGGTCGCAATCTTCGCTTCCTCGAGCAACTCTCGTACGTAGAGTCCTTCCTTGGTCGTAGTACAGAGGGCGATATATTCTGCTTCAGCCGAAGATAGTGCGATTAGTTCCTGCTTGCTCGACTGCCAGGAGATAGTCCCGATAGGTTCTAGTCGGTAGATGTAGCCCATCCTTGAGCGTCGATTTTCCCTGTCTCCCGCGTGGTCGGCGTCGACGTATCCGAATAGTTGTACGGACGATGCCGTTACTTTACTGTAGGTAAGCCCGGTCGTCGGCGTGGAGATGAAGTAGAGTAGTGCCCGATTAAGTTCCTCGAGATCTTCTTGTTCCGGCTGTTTCAGATGCGTCGCCAGTTGGCTCGCGCTATAAGATAGATCGGGTCGGCAGGTTACTGCTGCGAATAGTAGGCAGCCGAGCTTCTGCGGATACTCCTGGATTTGCTTCTCGGGGAGTTTTGCGGAGGTGTTGCTGTTGTTCCCGTAGCGGTAGGGAGTCGGGACCGTAGTCGGCGTTAGACCGAATTTCTTCGCAACAGTGCCTGCGTATTTTCCAGCGTGTAGGTAGAACGCCGAGTTGTCTTTGACGACATTCAGTCCCAAGTACTGGGTCACTCTGTCGGACACTGTGAGTGTCAAGTCCCCTTTCAGCTCCCCTTCGAACCAGGTGGCGATGTCGGTAGTGGAACCGATGTAGAGCAGATCGTTGACGTAAACGATGAGTAGGATATACTCTCTTCCCTTCTGCAGTCGGTACATGCCTTGGTCATGCGGCGGCTGTAGGAATCCCATTTTTACGAGGCGACCGTGAAGATGCTGCTGCCAGAGCCGCGGGGCTTGCTTGATCCCGTAAAGGGATTTTATCAGTTGGCATACTTTTGTGGGGTCGTCGATGAATCCGTGGGGTTGCTCGACGAAGATCTCAGCGTCCACAGGTGCGTACAGGAAAGCATTTGCGACGTTGATTTGGCGCAGTGGTAGTTTCTTCGTGGCCGCGACGGCGAGTAGGATGCGCAAGGAGGTGTGACGGGAGACTGGGGCGAATGTTTCTGTGTAGTCGGTTCCGTATCGTTGATCGAACCCTCGTACGACCCATCGAGCCTTGAATCGTTCGATGGAACCGTCCGCATTGGTCTTGATGCGGTACACCCACTTTCCCGAGAGGACGTTCTTCCCGTTGATGCTTGTTGCAGGTACCAGCTTCCATGTATTTCGGTCTTGCAGAGCCTTTAGTTCCTTTTTCATCGCCTCCTTCCATTTCGCCTTATGTTCCCCCCCCAGAGCCTGTGACAGGGTCGTGGGCTCGCGCGGAGATGGCGGCGGTGGATGCTGGACGGAGACCCATAAGCCGAGAATTTGCAGTCCAGTGGGTGTGTGTCGAGGGGAATTTTCATTCCCGGAATAGGCTGCTTCGTCACCATCTTCTGGATCAGGTAAGAATTTTGGGCCGATGCGTTCTGAGATGTTCGTGTCGACCGGGTGAGGTGTAACGTAACCTTGGTCAGCGAAGTGGTAAAGGGTGTCGAGATTGTTGCTATCGAAGGCCTGCGACACCGTCAGTGGGATCTTCTGTGTTGGCGACGTTGTCCAGGTAATGTTGCAGCATCAGTCGTTCGTAGAAGATCACATCACGTGATGCCACTGTATTTTTGTCTTGTATGTCGAGGATTTTCCATGCTTGAAAATGTTGTGCGATGCCGAGGTGTAGCCCCCATCGTGCTCGTTGAGTGAAACGTCCTGCTCTGGCTGTGTGGGGTCTGTACTGTACCATGCAACCGAAAACCCGAAGCAATTTTGTGCTGCCCCTTTTTCGTGTCCACAGCAGGTGCGGTGATGCGTTGTTAGGGAGCGATGACGAGGATAGCAAATTGTGCAGGTGGACTGCATGGGTCATCGCGTCTGGCCACAATGCGTTGGGCAATCTCATCCCAAGGAGCAGCTTCCGCATCGTCGTCTGCAAGGTCCGGTTCATTCTTTCTGCGACCCCTTGTTGCTGGTGAGCGTAGGGTAGAGACACCAGGCGTCTCATTCCTCTCTCCGCCAAGTAGGTCCTGAATCGTTGTGACTGGTATTCTAGTGCGCCGTCGGATTGGAAACTCTTGAGCGTAGTTCCTGATTCTCGTTCAGTGATTGGGAGCCACGTCGTGAAGGGTTCGAAGGCTTGATCTCGCGTCTTGAGGTTGTAGTGCCAAACATATCTTGTTGCTGCATCGATAAAAGTGATGACATAGTTGAAGTCGGCTTCCGTGTCGTCTCGAGGCATGTTTAAGATGTCGCTGTAAACCTTTTCCATCGGTGCATATGCAGGCGCACTTGGATTGTGATGTGATGGGAAGGGTTGATGGGGAAGATCTGCTTCGGGGCACGTGAAGCACCGTGCGCGAGGTCTTCGAAGTTCTTGGCCGCTTGTTGTAAGAAGAGCGTTTCGTTCTAATACTTCGGCTTGGAATGTTTGTAGTACGGTGCTGTTTGCAGGATCTCCAAGGCGTTGGTGCCAGATGTCGTCGGAAGCTCGATGGCCGGGCGAGCGTTGGTACGTGTCGGTGTTGGAGAAGAACGCGACGACCGTGGCGGGACTTCGGCAGACTTCTCGTGTGATGGGCATAAGTTGATCTGCTTCGGTTGGCGGTCCTCGGATCGCTGGTGGTGGTACTCGGCTGGGTCCCGCTGCTGCTACTGCAGGTGATGGTTGGCAAGGGACACTTGCTGGTACTTGTCTTTCTTGTCTGATGACTGCTAATGCTCGTGTTCTCTCTGCTGCAGGTATGGTGTTGGAGTACCAGAATCCATCGGGGTTGAAGTCGTGATCAAGATCCGGCGGGTGTGTCCAGGCGGCAAACGACACAATCCCATCACTGTCGGCAGTACCGCGGTCAGGGACGAAGTCCAACACGAAGACGCCGGACTTCAGGAGAGCACGACCGATGAACAGGCCGCCCTTCCCGTGGTAAAGGCGAAACTCGTTGGAGTCTGAGTCGAACTCCAGGTGAATCCCTTTTGCCATTAGCTGGCTGACGCTTAGCAGATTGTATCCCAAGTTGTCAACGATTAAGACCTTGTTGAGTTGAAGGATGACATTAGTTTCCATTAGTTTCCATGACGTCGCGGTTGAGGCGTCGCTCTCGTTGCACGAAGCGTCCGGAAGAACACATGTGTTGACCGCAGCAGCTGTCCAAGAACCAGGTGTTTCGCCCGGTGGGTTCGGCGTTGGCGACCGCAGCGTATGTCGGGTTGACTTGAAGTCCTTGTGAGCGCGGTGGCGGGAATTCTTCTTCGTCTGGCGCGTAAGTGGGTGGTGATCCGGGTGCGCAGTTGTCGATGTGTACCATGCAGTTGATGATGTTCGGTGTCCCTTGTGCAGATGTGGAAGAACGTCTTGGAGGGCTTTCTTGAGTGGAGGCGACTTGTGGGTCTACTGGACGATAGACACGAGGACGTGTGCAGTTGACTTTGGAATGTCCGGATGTTTGACAGTTGTGGCAGAACGGCGGCACGATGGTGAGTCATCTGTTGTCGCGTTGATCTTGCTTGCCGCGTCGATTGTAGTTGTTGTCGTTCCTTCGTTGAGTGTAGAAAACTAAGTGCTGCTGCTTTCTTGGTTGTCTTTCTTCGAACAGGTCCATCTCCTGTTGTTCAGCATGAAGCTCGGCGTAGAGGTGCATATCCGAGATCCTTCCGTGGGCGCGAAGAAGCGAGCGTGTGGTTCTCCATTCTGGCCCGAGCCCGGCGAGGACAAGCGTCACGAAGCTTTCTTCAGTGATTGTACCTCCGCACCGAAGCAGGCGGTCGCGGAGTGTTTGGCATCGACTCATATACTGCATCGCCTTTTCCCCGGTCTTCATCTGTATTGTTGTCAGCTGTTGCATGAGTCTGCTTTGTGTCACGCTGTCGTTTGCTTGATAGAGACACTTGAGATGATGCCATGCGAGTTCCGCGGAGTTTCCATAGCTCCGATACGTTCTGATGCTCTGCTGTTCTTGTGGTGACAGGTTCCGCAGGAGAACTGTGTACGCCAGCAGCGACTGATACGTGAAAATTTCTTGCTCCTTTCCAGTGCCGTTGCTTGGGAATGGCAGGGACCCGTTGAAGTATCCCAAGAGATGCGCAGCCTCCATCAGCAGCTCGAACTCAAAGCTCCAGGTAAAGAAGTCGTGTCCGTTGAACGGTGAGGATGTCTGTAACTTGATTACGTGTGAAAACTGCGCCTGGAGACTCAAAATCTCGTTTGGTGTCTGTTGTGATGCAGCTGCTGTTGGTTGGGCACGGGGCGGCATGAACTCGAATGTCCCCGGTGAAGAGTGATAAGGCGCAAAGGTAGGCGCTTGATTGTGTCGCCCGAACGATGAATTGTCCAGGCTCATCGGCGCTAATCCCATGTTTCCTCCGTTGCTCTGTGTTGAATGCGCAGGTGTCCTTGTCTGCTGCTGCTGGTCGAAGTGCGACATGAAGCTGAAGAACCTTCCCATAAGGTTTGGATCCACGCTTGAAGAGGGTGATGGGGTCACCATTTCCGATGCTCTTCCTGTTGTTTCTTGAGCAGCGCCGGTCTCGGTTTGCAGTCCTGAAGTGTGCAATCCAGAGTTGCCGGGTTGAGTGTCTTGGGCGCTGGGTGAGCCCGTAGAGATTTTCTTGCCCTTGCTGTCCATGACTTGTAATCAATGAAGTCGTTTGAATTGTAGATTGTAGATAGAGCGTAGTTGCTGGGTGTTTGGTCTCTGACCAGCTCTCATACCATGTTGGGCTGAGAAAAGCCCTTAGGATCTTTCCAGAGACTAAGTCCCAGTTGAATAATGAGACTTGAGTAGTGCATCGGAAGTTGAGTAGTTGAACCCTTGTACTAGTATATGAGAACAAGTGATTGATTAAAGAAACAAGCATACAACAATATATAGAAAATAGGAGAGTAAAGCAGTTGTAGAATACAGTTGCAGGAGCGGTCTATCGAGTCGCACAGCGACTCGATTGTCGCTTCGGTTACCATTCGTGCAGTTGTAACGGTCAGTCGCAACCTCCAGTTGCGACCCTTCGAGTCCCTTTGCGTTCTTTGTTCATCCCCTCGTGTAACCTCCGTTGACTCGCGTACCCGTTGCGATCTTTCTCGAGTGTAGTGTTACACTTCAGAAACGCTCAAGTCCTTTGAGGCATTTCCAACAACGTTCTATCTCGTATTCATGTTAACAGGTGTTCCCAAGGGGACAAAAGTAGTGAAATAATTGCTCTAGGATATGTTTCCCACAACTAGGAAATGGCTCATCGTTACCACAGCTGAGTAATATGCTCATTAGCATGAGAACCCGTATTGGGGGGGAGCCAGCAGCTTACAGCAATGAGATGCTGTGTCACCACCACCATGTTTTACACAACGAGATTCTGTACAAGGAACTAATAGGATCAGACCAGAGCACAAGCTTGACATGCAGGCTGAATAGCTGAGGGATTTCACCATACCGTAAAAGAATCGATTGCTTGAGGAAATCAAAGGAGCAATCTTGAGCGGCGCTCTCAGTTGTGTGCTAGTGCTCTATGCTGTCCTGCAATTCAGGAGCAGCCGCAGGAGCCAAGCTGGCCTTGTAAGTTACATAAATGGTCCAAAAGAAAGCAGCAGTGTTGCTGGTCAGCACCTGCAGAAGAGACGGCACAAAAACGCAGCAGACATGGGGGAAAATGAGGGCACATGAAGGAGCAGTGAGGGAAATACAGAAGCAGCAGCAAGCGGAAGAGAGGGCACAAGCATGATGCTTGAAACGACTAGTGGATATCTCTGAAATTAATCATCCAGGAAATGATAGGCGTGGTCTAGATTCAGCCCTGAATCTCACCTGTAGTCTGACGGGGACGTAACGGAATGTGATGAAGTCACATATGGGCCAGTAGCAAGCACCACTTATTAGGGTTGGTAGCAGATCTCTTCTCAGGCGAGCAACAATCTGCTCCCGATTCTCGCCTGCGATATAGGAAGGAACATGCGATAGAGGAACAACCATGTGTGACACAGGGTTGATGATGCCTCACAATCCTGAGAACAAAGTAACTCATAAAAGCAGTCCATGACGCAAGTGACCTGTATGCCTAAGCATACGTCTCCTCCAAGAAAATCTCTGACAATGGATGCAAAGCACAAATGCGATGTGGGCGTGTCACAGTAGTCCCGTTACCCTACCATGAATAGCAGCAGTATCCGAGAAGAGAACGGACTTGAAGACAGGTCCTTTTAGCAGCTGATCCATGGTTACCTTGAGAGGCACACGGGAATCTGTTCCTGTTCCTGGAATAGCTCTGGCGATGCGAGAACGCCACAGTTGGACCGTGGAGCGTGGGTAACATAAGCCCAATCTCGCGGGTTCCTACCTTGAAGGGCAGCGTTGGCTGAGAAGAACACCGAGTTGAAGATAGGTGCAAACAGCACCTGGCCCGCAGCTATCTTCAGCAGCACTCTGGGAACATCCGTTCCTGGAATAACCCTGGCGATTCTGGTGAACCACAGGTGGAGTGTGGGGCCTGATAGCAAGAGACCCGCTGCTGCCATGCGAGCCGTGCGGAACGCGTCCCACTGTAGCTGCTGATCTGTACTTTCGTCCGACGATGATGCGGCGGGTGGGTCAAGGATGGAGTGAGAGAGCTTCTGAAGGGAAGAAGGAAGAAGAAGAGGGAGAGGATACAACATGGAGAGGGAAAATCAAAGGGCAGAATGTTTAATCTCTTGGTTACAGCTAATGACCTAGTGCAACTTAGAAGCTGGCGAGTACTGGCAATGGTTGAAGACGTCAAAGGACCACACGAGATGTTAAACGAGTAAGATCCAATCAGTTCCAACTGGTTTCCTCCAAGAGAGGAGCCCCAGGAAACGAGGAATCTCAGGAAAGGAGTCCCAGAAAGCACAACCATTACATCAGCGAGCACTTTGCCGCCAAAGATTACTATTGAATGTTCACGTACCTCCTGCCGTCATCTCAACGGGAATAAGCGGGCTTCTCGCGAAACAGAAGGCAGGAAAATCGAGATATTCACGAGGAGAGGGGAGCGAGAATGTACGGAATGGAGCACGTGCCTGCGATGTGACGTCAGCAGCGCCGAATATGATGGCAGCGGTGATGCTCTTAGTGATTACGGGCCGGGAGTCGAGGCATCTGAGGTACCACTGCACGAACCCGTTCAGCCGGGA
Source organism: Closterium sp. NIES-67 (assembly GCA_027943415.1). Taxonomy (NCBI): domain Eukaryota; kingdom Viridiplantae; phylum Streptophyta; class Zygnematophyceae; order Desmidiales; family Closteriaceae; genus Closterium; species Closterium sp. NIES-67. The sequence goes on from BQMB01000798.1 coordinate 457,194, forward strand.
ATGACTCTCAGATCCGCTCAGCCGTTCGGTGATCTGCTCCAAGCCGATCTGCGGCTGCGACGGGGATCTGCTGCTTGAGTAGATCCGTCTAATAAATCCGTTCCAAGGTGAAGGACCGACGTCGTTCGGCGCTACTAAGCCGGATTGTGGCTGCGACAGCGGTCTGCTGATCGATTGGATCGGTTTCACGCTCGTTAATCGTCGAACTGAGGAGCTGACTTGGATTGTTTGCAAGATCCTCTCTCTACAGCAGCGAAGTGCCATTGACTGAATCGTTTAGCTGAGAGACGTTTGGGAAACGAGTTCTTCGTGACAAAAGGGTACGTCGACGTGACGAGATCAGCACATGATAGTGCCGTTTGGCCTCGTAACGGGGACCTTTGCAATAATATCGAAGCGATTTGAAGTTCCGCGATCAACTTCAATGTGGGTTTCTCACGAGATCGGCCTTACTATCCACGGCAAGCAAGTCTAGCTGGACAACAAAAAGCGGCCTCCAAGGCAACAGAGAGGCGTGAGATAGCTTGTGCGTGTGGGGGAACATCGAAGTTTACCGGGCTGCCGAGACGCGGCTTGAAGTGCCTACTTTTCCTGCACACAACTTGGACTTCAGTGGAGAAAATAAGTGGCGAGGATGTTGCCAGCAGCAGAGAGGGAATTGAGGCGGGTACCACACTGAACCACACTGTAGAACAAAATAACCGACCAAATATGTTCGTCCTCCCAAACAGATTCTGCCGTGTCAAATTGTTGGGGGCCGCTGCCACACCCGTAAGAACGTCGATATCATCTTGTTCACTAGAAGTTAAAGAATCTCACAACTTCTGAAGTGTTTATCTGAACCCTCTTCATAGAAAATGTTGTCCATCTACATCTTCAAGCATAATCTTTTACATGAGCCATCGAAGTAATAATAGAAACAAGCTAACATTGCTTCAAATTCACTACAAACAAGCACTCCACCCATGTCACTGCACTGCCATCCTTTCAAGCCCGGCTACCCTTCTGCTTCAAAGAACTCATCTTCATCCTCTTCCGGAACCCCCCCACCATCACCTCCCACCCCTTCCAATTCTCTTACACCTTCCTGGCGCCCTTCACTCACTTCTTCCCCACTTCCCAGCACATGCTCCCTCTTCTTCTCTCCCCCAGCCGCAACTGCTGCCATTGTGAATCCTGCATGCTCTATCACATAATGCCCCGGTGTCCCCTGTGCGGTAACAGCACCATCTGTTGATACGGTTACCAGCTGGTCTAGGCCGACGTAGCAGTCGGAGATCAGATGCACGGACAGCTGGACGGGGGTGGACGGACGAGGGAGTGAGGGGGCAAAGGCGGGAGAAGATGAGTGCGAGAAGCAAAGAAGCACATAATAAAGACAGTAGGGGAAAATGTGGAATGAAAGGGATGCTTTGGAGCACCTTAAGGAACGCGTGTGATGATAACCTTGTCACACAAAAAGGAGGAGCAAAAGGAGACCTGTTGAGCAACATAAGGAGCGCAAATAGGATATAGATAGCTGTCGACGGAAACAAAAGTACAGCAGTTTACCGGATACCTGTTGCTATGATGCCGGAGGCTGTGCATGTGAAGGCGGGTTGCGAGCCTGTGAGGAGTGGAAGGAGTTGAGCTAGCTCAGGAGACTACCTGTTTCGTTGAGGCCTGCAGCTCTGGTACGTGGAGGCGAGTGGTGAGGCGGTGAGTGAACGAGACACGCTTGAGAGCGAGCAACGAAGAGTTGTCTGCAGCTGCTAGCACCACCCACCACCCCTCCTCCTTCACCTGCAAGGGGAACCCCAAGAGGCATCACCGGGGAAGGGGGAAGAGTGTTTTAAGAATCGACTCTGCCGACAATGCACATTCCGTTGCCTACACCCAGAACGCAGCACTGTGAGACGCACGCTCATGGAGTGACTAAGCAAGTAGCAGCGTAGTGCCTTGGGGAAGCAAGGGTGTGCTCGCACGCAGTGAGTGTGATTCGCAGAGGGGTGCATGTGCACACGGAGTGCGCTTCCAGCCCCAGCCGCAACACACCTTGGGGAAGAAGGGCGTGTGTGCTCGCAGGGAGTGCGGCTGGTACGGTCGAGAGCGACGCAGCGACACTTCCACCACCACTGCTGCCGTTGACGCTGAAGGAGCAGAAGCAGACTTGGCTTGTGACGGCATCATTCGCACTGACACGGAGACCCGAGGCAGCATTCCCAGAGCCTGAGAGACAGGGGGTTGGGGAAAGCCCAGAGATGGGGATGGGGGGCGCAGCAGGAGGGACCAAATAAATGGAGGGCAAGGGCAAAAGGAGAAGAAAAAGAGGAATTGGGGAGAACACGGAACGGAACAAATGACAGATGCGGTGAAGAACAGCGGAAAGAAAGAACACGGAAGAAATAAGCTCTGATGGCAGAGTGGAAAAGGGGGAGAACCAGCCAGAGAGAGGACGAAATCTGATGCAGGCTGATGCAGGTCAGCATGAAACACAGGAGCTTGGTGCGTTCCAGAACAGAGCAGCTAGATCAGTGCAGGTGCAACCTGAGGCGTTCCAAAACATGGCTGAAAAAATTCGCCACACAGGGGGTGCGGGGTGGGAGGAGAGCGTTCTGTGTTGATGCGCGCATCAAACAAGAAACTCACACACCTGGAGGAAGTTGGCCACACACCTGGAGGAAGTTGGCCACACACCTGGAGGAAGTTGGCCACACACCTGGAGGAAGTTGGCCACACACCTGGAGGAAGTTGGCCACACACCTGGAGGAAGTTGGCCAAACACCTGGAGGAAGTTGGCCACACACCTGGAGGAAGTTGGCACGAGCAGAGGGCGAGAGGTGGGAGGAGAGCAGCTGGCGGAGGTGGTGCGGCGAGGCAGTCAGCAGGGAGGATAGTGATGCCAGCCTGGCAGCTGACAGGGCCTCCTCCAATGAGGGCGTGACATGTGGCAGCATCGCAAGGGGCGAGCCGAGGTCGTACCAGACAGCCTGAGAGAGAGGGGCGAAGGAGATGAGAGAGGAGGGAGGGGTTGAGAGAGGAGGGAGGGGATGGAGAGAGGAGAGGGGGATATAAGGCCAGCTTGCGTGTAAAGGATGGGCAGGCTGGATACGAAAACGGGTCTAGTTTTGAGGCACCATCAAAACACGAGTGCACATGCGAGAGGGTTGGGAAGGAGGGGGGAGAGGGGGGGTAGTGGGGGGAGAGGGGGTAGTGGGGGGAGAGGGGGTAGTGGGGGGAGAGGGGGTAGTGGGGGGAGAGGGGGTAGTGGGGGGAGAGGGGGTAGTGGGGGGAGAGGGGGTAGTGGGGGGAGAGGGGGTAGTGGGGGTAGTGAGGGGAGAGGGGGGGTAGTGGGGGGAGAGGGGGTAGTGGGGGGAGAGGGGGTAGTGGGGGGAGAGGGGGTAGTGGGGGGAGAGGGGGTAGTGGGGGGAGAGGGGGTAGTGGGGGTAGTGAGGGGAGAGGGGGTAGTGGGGGGAGAGGGGGTGGGCAAACAGATGAAGTGTCTGATGAAGAATTGAGTATTTTTTCTGTAGAATAGTATGATGACCTTCACCTGAATCAGGAGACCTTCACCTGAATCAGGAGACCTTCACCTGAATCAGGAGACCTTCACCTGAATCAGGAGACCTTCACCTGAATCAGGAGACCTTCACCTGAATCAGGAGACCTTCACCTGAATCAGATGACCTTCACCTGAATCAGGAGACCTTCACCTGAATCAGGAGACCTTCACCTGAATCAGATGACCTTCACCTGAATCAGGAGACCTTCACCTGAATCAGCATCTGAGTGAGGCGCATGTTCAAGAAAGCCGGCTGCAGCCTGCCAGCTGCAGTCTGCCGGCTGTAGCCTGCCAGCTGTAGCCTGCCAGCTGTAGCCTGCTGGCTGCAGCCTGCCAGCTGTAGCCTGCCGGCTGTAGCAGCGGTGTCGGTCATTACCTGCAGCACCCGCATCGTCTGACCAACACACTCTTTACAACATGCATCGTCTTAGATAGAATATCTCTCAGGCACCTCTCACCTGAATCACCATCTGAGTGAGATGCATTGTCAGCAGGGAAGGCTGTAGCCTGCCGGCTGTAGCGGCTGTGTCGATCATCGCCTGCAGCACGCGCATTGTCTGGTCGAGCACACTCTTGAGGTCCGTTTCATAGTCGCTCATGGGCATGGCCAGGCGGGAGAAGTGCGCCTGGAAGGAAGCGATGTGTGCAATGGGAAACACCATACAAGAGAGGTAGTGAGCCTCCCAGCACACTCTTGAGGTCGTCGCACAGTCACTGATGGGCATGGGCAGCCGGGCGAGATGTCTCTTGAGGCGCCTCAAAACTGATGGGCATGGGCAGATGGGCGAGAGGTCTTTTGAGGCGCCTCAAAACTGATGGGCATGGGCAGACGGGCGAGATGTCTTTTGAGGCGCCTCAAAACTGATGGGCATGGGCAGACAGGCGAGATGTCTTCTGAGGCGCCTCAAAACTGATGGGCATGGGCAGACAGGCGAGATGTCTTTTGAGGCGCCTCAAAACTGATGGGCATGGGCAGACAGGCGAGATGTCTTTTGAGGCGCCTCAAAACTGATGGGCATGGGCAGACAGGCGAGATGTCTTTTGAGGCGCCTCAAAAATGATGGGCATGGGCAGACGGGCAAGATGCGGCCAAGAGGGTAAAAAAGGTTATTTAGAGAGTCTAGTTTTGGTACAGCTGAGAGTGCGTTTGAGGCGCCTGAAAAGAAATTTAGAGAGTGGCCCGAATGGTACAGCTGAGAGCATTGCTGCATTCACCGCACCGCACCACACGCCTAAGCTCACCTGCAGCAGCAGCTTGGTCTCGGTGTGCGGGTCGTCGTACATGTGAGGATGGTCGAATCAATGGTCATCTCAATTTGAGCAAAAATAAGCTGGCAGATAGGCTCACCTGGGACAGGCTCACCTGCAGCAGAAGGATGGTTGATAGGTTCACCTGGGACAGGCTCCCCTGCAGCAGCAGGTTGGTCGATAGGTTCACCTGGGACAGGCTCACCTGCAGCAGTAGGTTGGTCGATAGGTTCACCTCGGACAGGCTCACCTGCAGCAGCAGGTTGGTCTTGGTGTGCGGGTCGTCGTAGGTACGATGGTCCACCTTCCACCGCACATGCTTCGCCAGCTCAGCGTTGACAAACTCCTGTAGCGGCCAAGAACACAAGAAAGTGCACAGGAAAGTGCAAGGAAAGTGCAAAGGAAGGTGCAAGGAAAGTGCAAGGAAAGTGCCAGGGAAGTGCAAGGAAAGGAGCAAAAAGAAGAGTTATGCTTGGCCAAAACTTCAGAGAGGAGAAAGTTGGAGCAGGGAAACCGAGATGGACAAGAGGGGAAGTCCATGCAGCACTGCCATACGAGCAATAAGCAAATAAACTACCCCTCTGCATAGAGGGTTAGATCCGGCAGTGCCTTGGAAGAAACCTTGCACTGCATGCATTGCACACTGCCCCTGCACATTTCCCTCCTGCTCGCCCCATTCTGAAATGCGCAAGGGCGGGGTGTGCAAGGCAAGGCATGATGCATTGCGCCCCATTCTGCCTGATGGAGAGCTTTCCACACTCAGCAGCAGCACACAGCACCTGACACAGAGCATCCTGCCTGATTGCATGCCACCGCACTGGACCGCACATCACCCCCCTCACCTCATTATGCATGACAGGCAGAATATGCATCACCGGCTCTACTGTCACACCCGCAGCAGCAGACAGCAAGATTGGACCCCCATCGCTGTAATGCACCAGATGTAAACAACTCTCACCTCGCTGTAATGCACCATATGTAAACAACTCTCACCTCGCTGTATTGCACCATATGTAAACAACTCTCACCTCGCTGTATTGCACCAGATGTAAACAACTCTCACCTCGCTGTATTGCACCATATGTAAACAACTCTCACCTCGCTGTATTGCACCATATGTAAACAACTCTCACCTCGCTGTATTGCACCATATGTAAACAACTCTCACCTCGCTGTATTGCACCATATGTAAACGACTCTCACCTTGCTGTAATGCACCATATGTAAACAACTTTCACCTCGCTGTATTGCACCAGATGTAAACGACTCTCACCTCGCTGTAATGCACCATATGTAAACAACTCTCACCTCGCTGTATTGCACCATATGTAAACAAATCTCACCTCGCTGTATTGCACCATATGTAAACAACTCTCACCTCGCTGTATTGCACCATATGTAAAGAACTCTCACCTTGCTGTATTGCACCATATGTAAACGACTCTCACCTCGCTGTATTGCACCATATGTAAACGACTCTCACCTCGCTGTATTGCACCATATGTAAAGAACTCTCACCTCGCTGTATTGCACTATATGTAAACAACTCTCACCTTGCTGTATTGCACCATATGTAAACGACTCTCACCTCGCTGTATTGCACCATATGTAAAGAACTCTCACCTCGCTGTATTGCACCATATGTAAACAACTCTCACCTCGCTGTATTGCACCATATGTAAACGACTCTCACCTCGCTGTATTGCACCATATGTAAACAACTCTCACCTCGCTGTATTGCACCATATGTAAACGACTCTCACCTCGCTGTATTGCACCATATGTAAACGACTCTCACCTCGCTGTATTGCACCATATGTAAAGAACTCTCACCTCGCTGTATTGCACTATATGTAAACAACTCTCACCTTGCTGTATTGCACCATATGTAAACGACTCTCACCTCGCTGTATTGCACCATATGTAAACAACTCTCACCTCGCTGTATTGCACCATATGTAAACAACTCTCACCTCGCTGTATTGCACCATATGTAAACAAATCTCACCTCGCTGTATTGCACCATATGTAAACAACTCTCACCTCGCTGTATTGCACCATATGTAAGCAACTCTCACCTCGCTGTATTGCACCATATGTAAACGACTCTCACCTCGCTGTATTGCACCATATGTAAACAACTCTCACCTCGCTGTATTGCACCATATGTAAACAACTCTCACCTCGCTGTATTGCACCATATGTAAACAACTCTCACCTCGCTGTATTGCACCATATGTAAACAACTCTCACCTCGCTGTATTGCACCATATGTAAACAACTCTCACCTCGCTGTATTGCACCATATGTAAACAACTCTCACCTCGCTGTATTGCACCATATGTAAACAACTCTCACCTCGCTGTATTGCACCATATGTAAACAACTCTCACCTCGCTGTATTGCACCATATGTAAACAACTCTCACCTCGCTGTATTGCACCATATGTAAACAACTCTCACCTCGCTGTATTGCACCATATGTAAACAACTCTCACCTCGCTGTATTGCACCATATGTAAACAACTCTCACCTCGCTGTATTGCACCATATGTAAACGACTCTCACCTCGCTGTATTGCACCATATGTAAACAACTCTCACCTCGCTGTATTGCACCATATGTAAAGAACTCTCACCTCGCTGTATTGCACCATATGTAAACAACTCTCACCTCGCTGTATTGCACCATATGTAAACGACTCTCACCTCGCTGTATTGCACCATATGTAAACAACTCTCACCTCGCTGTATTGCACCATATGAAAACAACTCTCACCTCGCTGTATTGCACCATATGTAAACAACTCTCACCTCGCTGTATTGCACCATATGTAAACAACTCTCACCTCGCTGTATTGCACCATATGTAAACGACTCTCACCTCGCTGTATTGCACCATATGTAAACAACTCTCACCTCGCTGTATTGCACCATATGTAAAGAACTCTCACCTCGCTGTATTGCACCATATGTAAACAACTCTCACCTCGCTGTATTGCACCATATGTAAACGACTCTCACCTCGCTGTATTGCACCATATGTAAACAACTCTCACCTCGCTGTATTGCACCATATGTAAACAACTCTCACCTCGCTGTATTGCACCATATGTAAACGACTCTCACCTCGCTGTATTGCACCATATGTAAACAACTCTCACCTCGCTGTATTGCACCATATGTAAACAACTCTCACCTCGCTGTATTGCACCATATGTAAACAACTCTCACCTCGTTGTGCCTGACTGGCAGTTCATTGAACTCAGCAGCACCACACAGCACATGCAGCGCAGTCTCGAGCATCACACCCGTTAACACCCGCGACAGTAGATGGCATTACTGAATCACTGTCACCGCAATGCACCATAATCAACCCCCTCTCACCTCGTTGTGCCTGACTGGAAGCTCATCGAACTCAGCAGCACCGCACAGCACATGCAGCACGGTCTCCAGCGTCACGCCCGCAGCAGCGGCCGGCGAAGTGAGATTGGCGGTGAACAGTGCGGCGGTGGTGAAGTGCAGGTAGTACTGCGAGGCGATCAGTCCGGGCGGCAGCGGATCCACACTGCCGTCCTCATGCAGGGCGATACACCCGGCTGCATCCAGGTCCGCCAGAGTGCGGCTCACGAGGCTGCAGGAGGGAGCAAGGGAGGGATGAGTTGACAAGGTAACCACAGAGAGTGCCAGAAGGGGTAGAGGATCCACACTGCTGTCCTCATGCAGCGCATTGGACCCAGCAGCACCTAGATTAGTCATAGTGCAGCTGACGAGGCTGCCGAAGACAAGGGATGCGGCATGCAAGGACAAGGCGATCATTACACCCGAAACCCTAAAGCATCAGAGGATCCAAGGGAATCTCACTCTGGGAGGAAAGCGTCGAACAACTCAGCACTGGTATTCAAGAGCTTGTCAAAGGACGGGTGATACAATAGGTGGCGGAAGAGGCGGTCCAGGTGAGGCAGTCCAAACCAAAGCAAGTTGCTCAACACATTACTATTGGACAGATTCCAGGTCTGTTAATGCGTGAATCCACAGGCTCTTACTCCGAGAGGAACACGTTGATCGACTCAGCACTGGTGTCAGAGAGGCCGTAGAAGGAGGGGTTGCAGAGCAGGCGGCGGAAGAAGAAGGTCCAGGTGAGGTAGTCCATGGCGTCCTGCACACTGGCGATGCTGCCGCCCGCCACCTCTGCATTCAGGTGATCGTGCAGCACGAGGTGCAGGGAGGACTCCACTGGGAACGGCTCGTACAGGAACTGGGGTGCAGGGGGGGTTGGGGGGGGGGAGTGGTGGGGAGGTTGTAAGAACAGGATGAGTGAGGTAGTCCAATCACCCTGCCCTGCCCCCCCTGCCACCTCGGATCGTGTAGCACGAGGTGCAGGGAGGACTCCACTGGGGAAGGGTCGTAAGGAACTATGGTGGAGAGAGAAAAAGGGAAGGGGAGAAGGAGGGGAAGGATGAATGGGGCGAGGTAACCCATGGCATCCTGCACGCTGGCGATGCTGCCGCCCGCCACTTTTGCGTTCAGGTGGTCATGCAGCACGAGGTGCAGAGAGGACTCCATTGGGAATGGCTCGTACAGGAACTGCGAGATAGAGGACGAGCGGGGTTGTGAAAAGTTTCTTGCACACTGCTATGGTAACACGTCCCCTTCCCTGTCAGCGCTCGAGCCGTCTACATTGGTCGCTTGAACCTCCACTGCGAGCATAAGATGAAGGGAGATTTCGACAGCATGAGGTTTCTTATGGCAGATGTGGTCGCCCCACGCGCCCCGTCATGTGGAGGATCTATCAGTGATCCATCTACCGCCCTTTCACCTTCTTATAGAAGCGCTTCTTGGTTTCGTGCACCAGGATCACCGCCTTGGCCTCATTGTCAAACTGCCGTTGGCCCGCCTGCCCCACCATCTGTGGCACGGCGGTGATGGGCCACCATCCATCTCCACATACTGCCTCTGCCCCTAAAGCTTCCGACCCCCCCTACCAGAGATGTTTGAGAATTCTTGTGAGATTTTTTTTAGAATTCTTGTGAGAGATTTCCTAGAATTCTTGTGAGAGATTTCTTAGAATTCTAAAAAATCTCTCACCCGGCTTGCCCGCCCCATCGTCTGCAGCAAGTCGGTGATGGGCATCTATCTCCACATACCGCCTCTGCCCCTATAGCTTCTGCCCCTCCCCTGCCCCTTTTCCTTGAAGGAAGTAGCTTTGAGGAGAAAAGAGTGAATTGAGAAGGGAGCCAACAGGCTCTACTGTACAAACAAGGAGCAAGGAAGAGTTGGAAGGGAAGCTCTCCTATTGGCCATAAAGTGGACCAATGGGAGAGGTTGCTTGGAAGGCAAGCAACCACAAAGTGTGGTGCTTGGTGATTGGTTGGTTCTTAAGACCATTTGGTTGGAATAGTGCCAACCAAATGTCTAGGACCAAATCTAAACTTGACCAACCCAAATGTGGGGTTGTTCAACCCAACCAACTCCCCCCCAATAAACATAATGACCACACCTCCTAATCTAGGCATGCATGTTGTATATATATATACATTACAGCATTCCTCACCTTCTTGGAAAAGCCCTTCTTCGAGCCGTGAATCAGGACCACACCGGCCTGGTTTTCCCACATGTTTCCCATGTTCCTCTCCTGCCCCCTGCCCCTCTTCCTCACTTTCGTATAGAAGCTCTTCTGGGGCTCGTGCACCAGAATTACCGCACAGGCCTCGCTGTCGAAATATGGTCGGCCCGCCCGCGGCCCGCCCCATCATGTGCAGCACGACCATGACGGGCATTTCCACTCCACATACCGCTTCCGCCCCTTCCCCCCTCACCTCTTGTAGAAGCTCGTCGTTTCCTCCTGAACCCCCAACCTCCTCACCTTCTTGTAGAAGCTCTTCTTCGGCTCGTGCACCAGAATGACTGCCTTGGCCTCATTGTCAAACTGCGGCCGGCCCGCCCGCCCCATCATCTGTAGCACGTCGGTGATGGGCATCTCCACATAGCGCTTCTGCTTGCCGTCGAAGTACTCCGTGCCCTTCACCACCACCAGGTGCGCCGGCAGGTTCACACCCCACGCAAGTGTGGATGTGCACACGAGCACCTGGAAGGGCGTCAGAAGGAAGAGGAATTTTACCGAAGGCTAGGGGGTCAAGTGCAGTACTCTGTGCCCTTCACCACCACCAGGTGCGCTGGCAGGTTGACGCCCCACGCTAGGGTAGATGTGCAGACAAGCACCTGGACGGGGATGCAAGAGGGAGGGGAATGCGAAGGGGGAGCGGGGGCAGGAGAAGTGCTCCGTGCCCTTTACCACCACCAGGTGCGCCCAGAGATTGACAGTGAAACTCCATGCCAGGGTGGATGTGCACACCAGAACCTGTGAGGGGATGGCAATATAGACGAGTGGTATCACATGGTTACCACATGGCGATCCATGGCTACCGCATGGCTACTACAACATGGTTACAACACGGCTATCACATGGTTACCACACGGCTATCACATGCTTATCACATGGCTATCACGTGGCTATCACATGGGTACCATATGGTTACCACACCGTTACCACACAACTACCACGCAGTTACCTCCATCTTCCTCTCGGCAAAGAGGGTCGTCACTAGTGATCTGTCCCCCTGCGTCAGCTCAGCGTGGTGCAGCCCGATGCCAAACTCCAATGTGTGGTTGTGGTTACCACATGGTTACCACACAACTACTGGACACAATTACCTGAATCTTCCGCTCAGCAAACAACGTCTCCACAAGTGACCGGTCCCCCTGCGTCAGCCCAGCGTGGTGCAGCCCGATGCCAAACTGCAGCGCGTGCTTGAGCTCTGCTGAGGATGCCATCTCCACGTACTCCTCCATCTCCTCCTCCCCCGCGTGCACAAACTGCCGGGGGCGCTCATCTGCTGCTGCGTACTGATTAGAGGCAGCGAAGGTAGGCATAGGGGAAGGAGAGATCTACACAAACACAAGCAACAGAAGGCCTAAGCGCACTGCCATGGCCACATGCGCCTCCATCTCCTACTCTTCCCCGTTCACGAACTGCCGCGGCTGCTCGCCCGCTGGTATGTAATGATTGGGTAGAAGGGAGCGACAGGGGCGTGCGGAGGGAGAAATGGGGAGGGAAAACAAGGAGGGGAAGGGGGGAGACTTTGAAGGGAAATCCCAGCCACACACACTGCCATGCCTGCACGGTTCTCCATCTCCTCCTCCCCCCCCTTCACGAACTGCCGCGGCCGCTCGTCCGCTGCAGCATACTGATTGGGGGCAATAGGAGGCCGACATAGGGGAAAGGGAGAAATTGGGAAAGGATCCTCTTTTGAAGAACGCCACATGCAAACCCCAGCCGCAATGTCATCCCCACATAGCCCTCTTTTTGAGGCGCCAAAAAAATAGACATCACATGCAAACCCCAGCCGCACTGCCATCCCCACATAGCCCTCTTTTTGAGGCGCCAAAAAAATAGACATCACATGCAAACCCCAGCCGCACTGCCATCCCCACATAGCCCTCTATTCATCTCCTCCTCCCCCCCTGCAAATACTGGCGGGGGCGCTTGTCCACTGCTGCATATTGACAGGTGAGGCGCAGAAAGCCCCGAAGCAGATTAGGCAGACTCAAAAGGAACCTCGGCTTCAGCTGCGTCCCGGCGGAAACGAAGGAAATCAGGTCTCATGTATGAGCACTGGCTTGACGGGCGAGTGGTTGAGGATGGCGTCATAGATGGGTTTGGGTACTGCGCGTTACACCTCACCTGAATCAAATCGAGCGCAGTGAGCCGGGTCTGCCGCCTCGAAGACACGAACACGAGCACGGGCTTGACGGGCGAGTGTGTGAGGATGGCGGCGTAGAGCGGCTTGTTCATGGCGTTCATGCGCGGGCAGTAGAACTTGCCGGGGTACCCCTGGATGTGCACGTCTAGCGGCACCGGCCGCACGCTGGGCTTGAAGTTGAAGAGACCCACTCGCTCTATCCCCAGCCAGTCAGCCAAGTCCCTGGGAGAGGGGAATGAGAATGAGGGAGAGGGGATCGAGAATGAGGGAGAGGGGGGAAGCAAGGGTATTAGGGATGAAAAGCGGCCGTGGAGATTTCCAAGGTACCCGTGGATGCGCACATGTACATGCACGGGATGCTCACACAGGCGGCTTGAAGGTGACGAGGCCCACTTGCTCTACTACCCGCCAGTCAGCCAGGTCGCACGCTTGGCTTGAAGTTATAGAGACCTACCCGCTCTATTCCAAGCCAGCTCTAGCCTGTGGGATATTGTGCAAACAACAGCACCAGTTGTTGCATGACAACGGGCGTAACGATGTAACCGATAGCCTGATCACACCTGGCGTTGGCGAGGGTGGTGGAGAGGCCGAAGAAGCAGACGGGGCGGGCAGTACTAAGCCGAAACATCTGGCAGGTGTACCTGCAGGTCCATCTGGTAGTAGATCTGTTGCCGGAGTGCAAAACGCACCTGGCATTGGCAAGCGCAGTGGAGAGCCCGAGGAAGCGGATGGGGCGGGCAGTGCGGGCAGAGATGTATCTCATCCTCGATACTATCACCTCCAGTACTGGCCCTCTGTCCTGGCCCAGCAGGTGAATCTCGTCCATGACCATCAGCCCCACCTGCATGAGATAGCACAAGGGGAGTTGTGTTGGGACAACGAGAGGTGCGAGCGATGTGACGTGGCAGCACAGGTTGTACCGCATCCCCAACACTATCACTTCAGTGCCAGCCCTGTGTCCTGGCCCAGCAGGTGACTTTTGAGGCGCCTCAAAAGCCCTGTATCCTGCCTGGCCCAGCAGGTGAATCTCGTCCATGACCATCAGCCCCACCTGCACGAGATAGCATGACAGAAGGGGGTTGATTGAGGCAATGAGAGGTGCGAGCAATGTAGAAAAATGGGTTGTATCCTCGACACTATCACCTAACACTGGCCCCCTGTCCTGGCCCAGCAGGTGAATCTCGTCCATGACCATCCGGGCGGTACACTGGTCAGGGGTAAGGGAGAGCTAATACCCGTTATAAGATGCAATATTCTCCGCTAACCTATATCACCTCTGTCATGAGTCCTGACCCTCTGTCCCCACCCAGCAGACGAATCTCGTCCATCAATGTCAACCCATCCGAATGAGATACAGTATGACATGCATTATGGGGGGACGGAATGGGGTTAAGACACCAGCAGTATGAGATGAAAGAATTCAAGAAGTTGTTTGAGTAATAGAAACAGGAGCATACATAGGAAAGTTGGGAAGGAAGGGAAGCTAGCAAGAGAAGGATGAACAGTGCCACATGCAGTTGGGTAGGAACAGTACCCAACCACCATGGGAGCCACTTGCGTGGCCCCAATCTTGTGGTCTTGGTGTTCAGGGGCTCCAACCACTCCGGGGTTGGACTAACACCCCTTGCACTTTGATGTGTACACCACAGGTTGGTGTACACCTAGCTAATATACTAGTCGAGCATGTTACAATAGATATATATAATCTAGCATGAGATGTATCACATCCTTGATACCAACAGAAAAATATCGTTCATCACCAGCAGGCCCACATGCATAAAGTAGCATGGAGGAAAGGGACCAAGGATGCATGGCAACAGGTGTATAAAGCAGCACTAAGATTCTCCTCGATACTATCGCGTCCAGTATTAGAGCTGCGAGTGAAGCCGTCCCACTTCTCAGGTATTGCCACCATGGGGAAGGAGAACCTATCTGTCATAAGCCACCTCCCTCACCCAGTAGTTTCTCACCGACTGAGCATACGATCGGTTGTGCCAGCTGCGCGTGATGCCGTCCCACTTCTCACCACGTATGCATACAATGCCGCAACTTGTACCTTTTCCCCTACCCGCCATTCCCCCCACTCTCTCACCGTCTGCGCATACGACCGGTTGTGCCAGCTGCGGGTGATGCCGTCCCACTTCTCTGGAGTCGCCACAATGACGTCAGCCGCCACCAGCAGCTTCATGTCTGGGGTTAGGTCGCCCGTGAGCTCCACCTGTGGCAAAACAGAAGAGGAGGACAGGAAGGAAGGTAGGCGCGAAGGATACGAGGGGAGGGCGATGGGAGGAGGGACAGCAGACCAAGGGAGGCAATGATGTCAGCTGCCACCAGCAGCTTCGTGTCGTCCGGGGTAAGGTCACCCATTAGCTGTTGTTAGCTCCACCGTCCACCTGTGAGACAACACAGCTTCTTGCCCCAGTCTGCGGGGGTCTGGGCTATGCAGGTGGAGCTTGCGGTTTACCATGCACTTGGGTTGCGGTTTACCATGCACTTGGGATGGGTGAGTTATGGCATGAACTCCTAGCCCCAGTCCTCCAGGTTTAGGGTTTACGATTGAGGACCGAAAGGTAAAGGATTAGGATTGAAGGAATACGCACCATGCATGCACTTGCCAATTATTGGCATGAAGTTCTTGTCCCAGTCCCCGGGGTTCAGGGTTTAGATTTCGGGGCTTCAACAGAAGGCCTGGATGGGATGTACGCACCATGCACTTGCCGAGCTTGGGCATGAAGTTCTTGCCCCAGTCCTCCATCCTCTCCCGCACCAGCGCCTTGAGAGGGGCAATGTATATCACCTGGCAATAGGAGGAGGTGGGGAAGGAATGCGAGGAAAGAAAGATTTAAACAACAACAAACGACGGGATGGAGGGAACAGGACGAGGGATAAAGAGAGAGGGAGAAGGAAAAACCAAACCAGAAGGCATGGATGGAATAGAGCTCGAGCGGTGCAGGGCTCGGCCTGGCGTTGCTAGCACAAGCCAGGCCAACAGAGTGGAACAGGCAGGGAGCACTTACCCGAACCCTAGCTTCCCCACCTTCATGCCTGGCTGTGTGCGAAACAGCCTGAGCATGGCAAGATCAGCACGAATGGTCTTGCCGCTGCCGGTGGGAGCCCCCAGCAGGCTGTTCTTTCTCCCCAAGACCCCTATTGTCTTCCTATCCTACTTGTCTCCCTCGTTCGCCTACCTTCATGCCTGGCTGCGTGCGGAACAGCCTGAGCATGGCGAGCTCAGCCGAGATGGTCTTGCCACTGCCGGTGGGCGCCCCCAGCAGCACGCTGTGGTCGGTGTGGTACAGCGTGTGGAAGGCTTGAGTCTGAATGGGGTTGAAGTGCGAAAACCCGTACAGCGACACCGCCTGGGGATCCCCCAAGGCTGTGACGGGGAGAGGCCGCAGGTTGAGTAGCTCTGTGTGGGGCGGATGGCGCTGGGAGGGAAAGGAGGAAGGAGGAAACATGGAGAGAAGCAGGGGGGTGCATATGAATAGATTGAAGCCTAAGAACCATAGTTTGGCACCAGAGCCAGCCGGTGGCCGCCCCCAGAAGCAAGCTGTGGTCGGTGTGGTAGAGTGTGTAAAAAGCCGTAGAGTGACACCGCCTGGGGATCCCCCAAGGCCGTGACGGGGAGAGGCCGCAGGCTGAGTAGCTCTGTGTGGGGGGGATGACGCTGGGGGAGGGGAGGGTAGAGGAGGGGGGGCAAGAAGAAGGCCTGCATCTGAATGGGGTTGAAGTGTGTGAATGTGAAGGTGCAGAGAGACACCGCCTGGGGATCGCCCAGGGCTGTGAGCGAGAGAGGCCGCAGATTCAGGAGTTCTGTGAGTCTGCTTTTGAGGAGTTCTGTGAGTCTGCTTTTGAGGAGTTCTGTGAGTCTGCTTTTGAGGAGTTCTGTGAGTCTGCTTTTGAGGAGTTCTGTGAGTCTGCTTTTGAGGAGTTCTGTGAGTCTGCTTTTGAGGAGTTCTGTGAGTCTGCTTTTGAGTCGACTCAAAAGCAGATTCGGGAGTTCTGTGAGGGAGGGGTGGCGGTGGGGAGAGAAGGACAGGGAAGCAGAGGACAGGGGAGAAGGTTGGGGGAAAGGCTCTTGGTCTTCAGTGGGCTGACGCGTGAGGATGACATCATGACACTGCTTGGGGATCGCAGAGGCCTGTGAACGGAAGAGGATGCAGGCCGAGTCGTTCTGTGCGTGAGGGAGTGACGTTGGGGAGGGGAGGAAGTGCAAGCGAGAGCAAGGAAGAGAAAGGGAGTGGACGGATGTAGGGAAGAACAAAGCCCACCGCAGAAGGAACAGTTGGAGGTCCTTCAAGCAAGTCGAGGGTTACCTCGGGCAAGTGCGAAGTTACATCGAGCAACAAAGAAGTTACCTCATGCAAGAGATTTGTTGCCTCGGGCAGGATAGATAGAAAGTACCTCGGGCAGGATGAGGTGGCGGAAGGAGATGGTGTGGGTGGAGGAGGAGGAGAGCCAGTTGTCGGAGATGGCGCGTACGTAGTACTGCGGGGGCAGCGGCTCGAAGATGGGGATGGTGAAGGACAGCGTGTGTGTGCCCTGCGCCATCATCTTCTTGGAGAGGATGAAGTACTCCGTGTGGTAGATGTGCTCGTTCTCACTGTCCTGGTGGGTGCAACGGAGAGACAATAAAAAAGGATGGGATGGAGCTTGGTTATGGGGATGGTTAGAGGATCTCAGACAGAATGGAATACTCCGTGTGGTGTATGTGATCGTTCTCGATTGTCCTGCTTGGAGAAAGGGGAGGAAATTAAGGCAGGACAGAGGAAGAGGGAGAGGGAAAGAGAGTGAAGTCCAAGGTGGCTGTTGGCTGAAAGTAGAGAACAGACTGCATAGACTGTTGAAGAAGAAGGCTACTGCATCATCAGAGGTGAGTGTGAGGATGGAAAAGAGTACAGAGCAGGAAAAGAGTACAGAGCAGGAAAAGAGTACAGAGCAGGAAAAGAGTACAGAGCAGGAATTGCTCAATTTTCACAAGAACAACAAGGATTGCTTGGGATGGGAGTGACTCGATTAGTGCTTCACCTCCAAACTATATCCACAACCGTTTACCACATTCACTGCTCCTAACATGTATCCACCCATATCCACTCACCTTCAAACCAGAGCCACTCACCTCCACTCCACCCATAGCCACTCAACTCCACCCATATCCACTCACCTCCACCCATAGACACTCATCTCCACCCATCTCCACGCACCTTTACCCATAGCCACTCACCTCCACCCATAGCCACTCACCTCCACCCATCTCCACTCACCTCCACCCATATCCACCACCGCTGTGAGTTGCCATGGAATCGTTCCTTCCACTGGAAGGTGGGCGTCACGTAGAGCGTCACCTGGCAGGGGTGGGGGGGGGGGGAGGGATAGGGGAGCAGATACCAGGATGCGCATCCCAATGGCATGAGAGGTGCATTCCAGTGGCTGTGGACGTGAATTCGGTGGCACATACAGAGTCACATGGCTGGCAGGGAAGGGAGGAGGGCAGAGAGAAGAGGGAAGAGGGGGGGGAGTTGGGTGGTTGTGTTTCGGTTGCGATAAAGATGCATATTAGCGTTCACATAACATAATGAATGCACATATCCCTCTACAGGAAACAAGGAGTCACATTCAGATAGACTTGGAGAAGAGGGGGAGACGATAGGATGTGGAGATGGTGGGAGATGGTGGGAGATGGTGGGAGATGGCGAAAGTAGTAGACTGCAGGGAAGAGTATCCGGGTGCAAAGAGAAAGGTGGGGAAGGCGCAGAGAGAACGAACAGAGGAAATATTCTATCAACGCTGTGCGGGAGGGAGGGTGATGGGGCAAATTTTAAGGCGCCTAAATAGACGCACAGCACACCTGAAGCACGGTGCGGGTGATGGGGCTGATGTGAGCGTCGAGCTCAAGGTAGGGGAACTGAGAGACGCACTGCGACACAAGCTGAGGGACGAGTGAGAGCAGGGGGTGGGGGGGAGAAACGGAGAGTGGGGTTGAAGAGAAGGAAGAGAAGGGTTGATCAGATGGGGCTGATGTGAGCGTGGAGCTGGAGGTAGGGGAACTGAGAGCCGCACTGCGACACAATCTGAGGTGGGCGAGGGAGGGAGGAGGGAGTACAAGGCAGGAGGGCTACAGGGAGGACAGGAGGTGATTACAGTGATGGGCGTTTGCTCCAAGAGACGAGGTTGGTGAGAGACAGGAGTAGAAGTCGATGTGATCTGACCCACCCACTTTTTAAGCTAAAGGAATCATAAGTCACAAAGCTGTGCGTGCAGTACAAGGAAAAGGGCACTGACACAAGAGGACAACGGACGAGGAAAATGGTTCTACATTGGATAGGTAGCATCTTAACTGCTAGCAGGATGATGGCAGTGAACTCATACTTTTGAGTCGACTCAGAAACAGTTGCCTCTTCACAGCACCAGGAGGGCCCACCTTGGCAGCGTAGGGCGAGCGGATGATGGCAGCAAAGCCCACCTTGGCAGCATAGGGCGAGCGGATGATGGCAGCAAAGCCCACCTTGGCGGCATAGGGCGAGCGGATGATGGCAGCAAAGCCCATCTTGGCGGCATAGGGCGAGCGGATGATGGCAGCAAAGCCCACCTTGGCGGCATAGGGCGAGCGGATGATGGCAGCAAAGCCCACCTTGGCGGCATAGGGCGAGCGGATGATGGCAGCGATCTCATTGTCGTCCATGTCGCACAGCCGGTCCAGGTCCAGCCCTCGGTCCTCCAGCTTGAACAGCACCTGGGGCACAAAAAATGCAGCGATACAGACATGCATGCATGCATGCATGGGATAGCACACGCGTATGAATGAGGGCGGTTCCAGGTGCCTTGGAATCACCTTTGAGTCGACTCAAAAGTCACCTCGGTTCCAGGTGCCTTGGAATCACCCCTGTCGCCCAGCCCAGGTCCAGCCCTCGGCCCTTCAGCTTAAACTGCACCTGGGGCGCACCATGGGATGATGGGGACATGAGAGGGAGAGCGAATGACGGCTGCAACACCATGTGACACTGGCAGTCCAGGTCCAGCCCTCAATCCTCCAGCGTCAACAGCACCTGAGGCACGGTGTGGAGTGATAGAGTCATGGGATAAGACATGCATAGGCGCAGGGTGGCTTGAGGTGCCTATAACCAGGCATGTCGCAGAGTCTGTCCAAGTTCATCCCTCAATTCTCCAGCTCGAGCTGAACCTGGGGTACGCCATTAGCACAGCGAGCAACGGGCTGGTATAGGCACGGGATAAATCAATAAGGCATGCTGAGAGAATGGGTGGATTGATTCGAGGTGCCCATCAGCAAGCTCCTCCGGATGTCCAAGTCCAAGTGCACCCCTCGATCCTCGTGCTCGAACAGCACACCTGATGCACACTGCACACAGCGAGGGGTGGTGGTGAAGACGCGTGAAATGGTAGGGTACAGAGGGGCTCCGAGTCTCTGACTGCACGGCCATGACACACAACGACGTGCTCTCATGACTGGCCAGATTCGCTGATCCACCAACTGTGCAGATTTCCAGCAGAGAGACAGTGAAGGGAGCTGATGCGAGATGATCTTATCTCCTGAGTCGCCATTCCTGTGAACTGTCTCAAGGTGCCTCAAGGTGCCTCAAGGTGCCTCAAGGTGCCTCAAGGTGCCTCAAGGTGCCTCAAGGTGCCTCAAGGTGCCTCAAGGTGCCTCAAGGTGCCTCAAGGTGCCTCAAGGTGCCTCAAGGTGCCTCAAGGTGCCTCAAGGTGCCTCAAGGTGCCTCAAGGTGCCTCGAGGTGCCTCAAGGTGCCTCAAGGTGCCTCAAGGTGCCTCAAGGTGTCTCAAGGTGCCTCAAAGTGCGTTGCTGTGGCCAGATGTGCCGATCGAACGCATTTGCAGAGACAGTGCAGGGGGGTGGTGGTGGTGTGGGCTGACCCTTCAAACTGCCACAGGGGATGCTGCTGCTGCCAGATGCGCTGATCCACCGCCTTCGCCATCCCCAAGAAAAACGGCGTCAATTACGTGACACTGATAGATTCAACAAGAGGGAGACTGACCTCTTGAGTGAGCACCCCCTCGAACTGCCTGAGAGGGTGCTGGTGCGGCCAGATGCGCTGATCCACCGCCTTGGCCATTTCCAGCAGAGAGGCGGCCAGTGAGCACCATCCTCGTTTCAGAGCGATCTCAAAGAGCGCGCGCACAATGCGGCCGAGCGAGGCAGAGACGTAGGCGGTGTCAGCGATGAGAGAAAAGGAGTCGAGGAAACCCCGGGAGAGGTACACCTGGGGGAGGGGGAGGACCGGGGGGGGGATGAGAGGGCAGGGAGCAGCAGATTGGAAAGAGGGACTACACAGCCGAGCCGAGAGAGGTGGAGACATAGGCGTGTGGTGTCAGCGACAACAGAGACGGGGTCGAGGAAGCCCCGGGAGCGGTAAAGAAGGAGAGTGCAGGGAGCAGCAGGAAATGTAAAGTGCACGATGCGGCCAAGAGATAGACTCTCCTCATAGCCTCTCCTCATAGCCTCTCCTCATAGCCTCTCCTCATAGCCTCTCCTCATAGCCTCTCCTCATAGCCTCTCCTCATAGCCTCTCCTCATGGCCTTGCGTGGATGAGAATGCCCATCTTCCGGATCTTGTCCTCGGGCCCGCCCTTGACGTCCAGCGGGCAGCACTTGAGAGAAACTACATCATTGATTATGATACTTTCATGTAGACTAAAAACTCTCTTGTGACTAAGTCTACCTGGATGAGGATGTTGATCTTCCCAATCTTGTCCTCCGGCCCGCCCTTGACGTCCAGCGGGCAGCACTTGGAGCGCAGAGTGAAGAGCTCCGGCATCTCCTCCTCGCGCACCACTATGTTCTCGAACTCGGACGATCTAGCTATCAGGTCTACGATCTGGGAGAGGGAGGGTCAATAGAAAGAGGAAGAGGAGGGGGAGAGGGGAGGGGGAGAGTGAACACCTTGACACCTCCTCCTCGAGCACCATTGTGTTCTCAAACTCGGAGGATCGAGTAATGAAGTCTACTATCTGGGTTCGGGAAAGCGAGGAGCGAGAGGAGAGAATTGAGTGAGACGCAGGAAAAGGAACAATGAAGAGCTCTGCCATCTCCTATTCGTGCAGTGCAGCACTATGTTCTCGAAAACAGAGGATCCCGCTATCAGGTCGAGTCTCTGGGAGGGGGGGAGGAGGGAGAGGGGAGGTTCAGCGGGGGTGAGACCAAGGGGCGGGCGAGCGAGAGGCAGCTTGAGGAGCTCCGGCATCTCCTCCTCCTCTGTTCTCAAGCTCGGATGCTTGCGCTATCAAATCCACAATCTGGGAGCAGGAAAGTGAGAAGGATGAGGGGAACAGCGGGTGAGAGGTGGGAAAGTAGAGACTAGAGCAACAGCATGTCCTCCTCGCTCCGTCACTTGTACCGTCTTAGAGCAGCTTGTTGCAAGACTTCGACTCATTAGAGGCCTCCACTCCACGCCATGGACGTGTATCAGATGTAGAAGTGGCTTGCCACTCGTACCAGCTCTCAGTGACATGCTGCCGCCCCCTATGCCTCGTCAAAGCGCATCCTCCTGGCCCGATCCAACCCCCTTCATTTCCCCCCTCACTCTCACCTCGCTCTCGCTCATGTGTCGTCTCAGCAGCTCATTAGAAGTCTCCACGGATGCGTATCGTACGTAGAAGTAGCTCGCCACACGGCCACACTCAGTGACTTACAGCCGCCCGCCCCTCTCATCAAATTTCATCATCTTGGATGCCCAGCAAACCCTCCCTCCCCTTCTCACCTCGCGCTCACTCATGTGTCGCCTCAGCAGCTCAATAGAAGTCTCCACAGACGTGTATCGGACGTAGAAGTGGCTCGCCACGCGGCCACACTCAGTGACTTACAGCCGCCCACTCCTCTCGTCAAATTTCATCACCTTGGATGCCCAGCAAACCCTCCCTCCTCTTCTCACCTCGCTCTCGCTCATGTGTCGTCTTAGCAGCTCATTATAAGTCTCCACGGACGTGTATCGGATGTAGAAGTGGCTCGCCACCCGTCCCAGCTCTGTGACGTACAGCTGCCCGCTCCTCTCGTCGAACCTCATCATCTTGGCCCGATCCAGCGACCTCGCAGCCTCGGTGATCAAGGCCTGGCGCCGAGCCACCAGGCCTGGATCCATGGCTACCTGGAAGGATGGGAGAAAGAGGGAGGAGGAAGGAGGGGGGGGGAGGGGGAGAGAGTGGGAACCAGAGACGGCGGAATAATGGCTTCGTGCCAAGCCACCAGGCCCGGGCCCGAGGCCACCTGAGAGAAGGAGGAGGAGGAGGAGGGAGGAGGTGGAAGATCACAAGGGAGCGATAGTGGGCACTGACAAGTGAGACAAAACACAGGATATGGGATGGCACGAAGAGGCGTTCATAACATGTGGCCTTTGTCCAAGAGATACGTGCACCCCACCCCACCCCAGCCAAGTGCTCTCTAGTCAACTTGGGGTTTGGCCATACACGAACTCACATCCTGCCACGTCATGCCGTACGCCAACGGATTCGCCTGCATGCGCACGAAGAGGTAGGTGTACCCCAGCCAGGCAGACGCCTCCTTCACGTTGGTGACCGTCCCCAGTACCACCTCCGCGTTCAGATTGTCCTTCAGCATCGCCACGAACTGTGAGGTGAGTGGGGTGGCGTTGGAAGAGGCCACGGGGAAGGAGAAGAGGTGCGTGTGAGAAGAGGAGGAGAGAGGAGCACCGTCCCCAGAACCACCTGATTCCTGTGTGGGAATTCACCTTGTGCCTGTGTAAACTCACCTGATATCTGTGTGAAAAATCACCTGAGACTCAATGGGTATCTGTTGGGTCATGAGGTGCAGGTAGTGCGCAAGCTGGTTGACAACCTGAGACCTGTGGCTGAACCACGACTTGTAATGAAGACCAACCTGTGACCGATGGGCAGCTGGGGCCTCACCTGGGACTCGATGGGCATCTGGTGGGTCATGAGGCGCAGGTAGTGCGCAAGCTGGCTGATAACCTGCTGAGAGACCTGTGGTGAAGTAGTACTTGTGGTGGGAATTCACCTGCGACTCTATTGGCATCTGGTGGGTCATGAGGCGCAGGTAGTGTGCGAGCTGGTTGTGAGCCGTGATGATGATTCCCTCGCCACTCGAATCAAACTGTGGCCGACCCGCCCGCCCAAAGATCTGAGAGGTGGTGTAAGATAAAACAAGGCACAAAGGTGGAACGTGAGTAGACCTCAGGGGCGGAAGTAGTGTGCGAGTTGGTTGTGAGCAAAAAGAGGATGCGCTTTTGCTTAAGTCAAGCTGTGGCGGACTTGCTCCGCTGAATAACTGTAGGTGGTGTGGTTTTCGGAAGATATGAATGAACCTGCATGAAGGTGGAAGTGCTTAACCTACTGTGGAGATAAAGGAAAGGGGGCGTTGGGTGAAGAAGCATGGTGCCAAGGCGGTGATTTTTGGTGGCATGGTTGAAGCACGACAGCATGGTTGAAGCAATACAGCATGGGTCAGGTCAGGGTACATGATAGGCTGATATGATGCAATAAAACAGCCGCGCTGTGCTTCGCCTCACACCCAGCATGCAAACTGGACCACACACTACCATACCGCACAGCACCCCGCACTTCACCCACTTTCACTTGCATCACATCCTGCATGCTCAGTGCATCACACACACAGCACCGCGCAGCATCCACTCTCACCTGCATCACATCCAGCATGCCCAGCTCTCGGAAGCCGCCAACCTTGGCGTCATACAGCTGAGTGCCCTGTGGTGGGGAAGAGAGAGGGTAGGGGACAATGGGATAAGATAAAGAGAGAAAGGATTGAATACACTTCGACCTTGTGGTGTCGCGCACTCACACTCACTACATCGTGCAGTGCCTTGTGGCATTATACATGCCATCGTGGTGACTGCATGCCCAATAGATCATTGAAGCCTTGTGCAAGCCAGCGCTCTGACGCCAGCAGCGACTCTACTGATAAATCTGTGAGAATTCTAAAAAAACTATCACGGGCATGCAAACAGCACGAGGTACCATTGAGAGAAATCTTCACCGGAAGGAGCTACAAGAAACGTCGGCCATGGAATCACCGCAAAGGAGGCGGGGCCGCTCGATAAATTACACTACCTTGATGATGAACTAAGGAGCTACAGTGCGCTGTACTTCCTTGATGTGTAACAAGGTACTCTATACTGCACCTTAATGATGACAGTGTGAGCTGGCAGGTTGACTCCCCACGCCAACGTGGCTGTGCACACAAGCACCTGAGATGCCGCAGGCGAGAGGAATGTTGGGAAGAGAAAGGGGAGAAAGGGGAGGGGGGGAGGGAGAGTAAGAGAGAGCGAGTGAGAGCTGACATAGATGAGGAAACAGGGATAGGGTGGCCTATGCCGTGCTTCTCACTCACCGTCACGAGCCCCATGCTGAAGAGCTTCTCAGGGAGCGAGCGATGTGCATGCAGACGACTTTTGAGTCGACTCAAAAGTCACCTTGCATGCAGACGCATGGCGTGTCGCCTTACAGCGTGTGCCCCTTGCTTCGCCCTCACCTCACCTTCACGAGCCCCATGCTGAAGAGCTTCTCAGTGAGCGAGCGATCAGGGCGCAGCATGCCAGCATGGTGGATGCCAAATCCTGCCTGGAAGAGCTCGCCCAGCTCCCTGTTGCGCGACCTCTGCACATCCTTCTGTTGGATGGGAAATACGTGTGAAGGGACAGCGGAAGGGGTAGGATGGGGAGGCATGAGGGCACGAGAGTGGGCCTAAGCATGCCGGCCTGGAAGAGCTCGCCCACCTCCCTGTTGCGCGATCTCTGCACATCCTTCTGCCCTCCACAGAGGGGAATACGGGGCGAAGAAAGGGAGAGATACCACAGGCGGAAAGGGGGGAGGGAGGAAGGAGAGGGGCTTGCTAGTGTGTGTGTGTATGCTGTGGCTTCCAAACCCCATACCTCCACCAATCACCACACCTCCACTCGCCCCCGCACCTCCACGAGTTTGTACTGAGGCTGTTCCAGCGGGTTGAACAGCTCCACCTCGCCATTCCTCTGTTTCAGCTGTAACTGCCAACCCCCATACTTCCACCGACCACTATACCTCCATGAGTTTATCATCCCCCATAGCTCCATGGGGTTACCAACCACCTCATCTCCATGAATTTGTCCTGCGGCTGTTCCTGCGGGTTGAACAGCTCCACCTCGCCATTCCTCTCTGTGTGTGCTGTGCTGTAACTGCAAACCACCATACCTCTCCATATGTCTGTAACACAGCTTCTAGCCTTCGTACATCCACACCATCACACCCCCACCATCCCCCGCACCTCCATGAGTTTGTACTGCGGCTGCTCCTGCGGGTTGAACAGCTCCACCTCGCCATTCCTCTGAGCCGTCTCCATCTGTCAGGCATGTGAGTGTGGCATGTGGGGTGTTGTGTGGTAAAATGTGGTGGTTGCGTCGTAACATGTGGTGGGTGCATCGTAACACGTGGTGTGCACGTGGTAACATAAAATGTGGCAGCATGTGGTAGCATGTGGTAGCATGCGGTCCAATGAGAGGCAAGAGGCATGAGAAATGAGGATGGCAGCTCACACGTGTCTAGCAATAAACTGACGGCAGCAAGTTCCAATGCAGAAAAACAAGAACGGATTTCACGATGCATATGAGCGTATGACACACGAACCAGTATTCTCGCAGTCTTAACAGTGTCCTTCCTGGAGTGCACAAACACCATGGCCTGCTTGCCGTTCTTCACTGCATTCATGGCCTGGGAAGGAACATATGGGTCAAGAAGGCAAACAGGCAGTCACGCAATTAAGCAGTGGAGCAATGGAGCAGTCTTGCGGTCTGGAAGGTGTCGTTCCATCCTGGAGGGCAAGCAGGCCCGAACACCATGGCCTGCTTGGCGCGCTTCACTGCATTCATGGCCTGGGTGGGTGGGAAGAATTGGGTCAACAAGGCAGTGAGCCAGCCAGTCAAGCAGCCATGCAATCAAGCAGTGCGGTATGCCATACGCGCATGGAGGGAATCGACTGGATAACCTTGTAGCTTCTTGCTTGACCATGCATCATCTTTCACTGTGTTTTCCTAGGCGCCTGAAGCAGCTGCTCCGTGGACCGTGCCGATGGGCAGATGCAAATGTGGCCTGTGGAGAGCGCTGATGCGGTTGATGCATGCCTCCATATGGATGCATAACTCAAAATGGATGCATGGTCAGGCATTATTCGCAATACACGCATGTGCCAGCGTCGATGCATTGCCGGGATGCAAAGCCTACAAATCTCATGTGGAACTGTGGAAGCTTCTTTTACCCTACGCGACCTATACCTATAGTAAAATAACACAGCCATGGGGGCATCTCATCCCAAGGATGCCTTGGGAGAGAACCCATGGATCATCGAAGCCATGAATCATATTGCCCCCCACCTTCTCATATGCAATCTCGTGCATGAGCGTGTTGCGACGGGCAAAGTTGGGCTCTGAGACCCCAATGTACTGCTGGGAGAGTGGCACGGGGCGGTACGACGCATCGAAGTAGAAAAGACCGGTGTCCAGGTTGACACGGAGGAATTGCGCCACCTGCAGGTGGGAGCGTGTGAGGGGTAGAGGGCGCACAGAAGGAGCCCATCTTTAGAATTCTAGAGAATGACTCCACTGTACACGGAGGAATTGGGCAACCTGCAGATGGGGGTGTGTGAGGGGTGGAGGATGCACAGGAGGCGGTGAGCACTTAGGAAGAGAAAGGGGATTGACAACGGGAAAGGGGGGAGGTGGATGACAGAAGGTGGCAGTAGGAGACAATGAGGAGTGTATTTTTTAGGCGCCTCCAAAATAGTAGCAGTATCATCTTGAGGAGACAATGAGCCACGATGGTATTTGAAGATCCTCAGCCTCAAGAGGTGAACCGCAGCAGCCGACGCCTCATCATTCATATGAGTGCTTCATATGTGAAACTCAGAATTTCCAATCCTCTGCCCAGTCCCCCTCTGCTTAAAACTCCTGCATCCTACATCCAGCCTAGACATGGGCAGCATGCCGAGCCTGGCTCGACTCGGCTCGACTCGACCACGAGCCAAGTAAAAGTCGAGCTGAGCCGGCTCGACTTAACCCGAGCCGGCTGCCCGAAAATGGCTGGCTCGACTCGGGGTTTGAGGGTCGAGCCAAGGGCCGGCTCGACTTTGGCTCGGCTCGGCTCGACTCGACAGGGGGGGAGTATTGTGATCGTTAGCACTCTTGACTAGAGTAGAAAGTGGGTGTTTGGCGGACCTAGAAAATCGAGGTCCTAAACCGAAATCGCCATTGCTGGTGTACCCTAAAAACGTAAATTTCTGAACCCTAATAACCTAAAACACTCTAGTTAATGTCTGACTGAACTTACGGAGTGAGATTAATGGGGCTTAGGCATGCTAGGCTGGCGTGGTGGGGTGGGCGTAGGCAGCGCTGAGAGTTACTGGAAATCGAAAACCGCGTGATAGGAGTCTAGTTTTGAGGCGCCTCAAAACTAGACTCCTATCAGGCAGCGCTTAGAGTTGCTGGAAATCGAAAACCAGAAATGGGTTCTCGATTTCCAGGGGGGGGGCGAGGCGAGCCGCGCGACTCGACAGTCGAGCCGAAATCGAGCCGGCTCGACTTCGGCTCGCCCAAAAATTTCCGACGAGCCGAGCCGAGCCGCGCAGCTCGACCGGCTCGACTCGGCTCGACTCGGCTCGACTCGGCTCGACTCGGGGCGAGCCGGCCAAAAAAAAAAAACCCGGCTCGACTCGCTTAAAAGTCGAGTCGAGCCGGGTCG
Source organism: Closterium sp. NIES-67 (assembly GCA_027943415.1). Taxonomy (NCBI): domain Eukaryota; kingdom Viridiplantae; phylum Streptophyta; class Zygnematophyceae; order Desmidiales; family Closteriaceae; genus Closterium; species Closterium sp. NIES-67. Next base: position 485,472 of record BQMB01000798.1, read on the forward strand.
AGCCGAGCATGGCTCGGCATGCTGCCCAGGTCTAATCCAGCCCACCTCTGTGTAGTTTGGCAGCGTGGCTGACAGGCCCACGATGCGAATCATGCTCTGAGAGCTCTCCACCTGCGGTATGCATGCCACCATACATGCCACCATACATGCCATGCCACCATACATGCCACCATACATGCCATGCCACCATACATGCCACCATACATGCCATGCCACCATTCATGCCACCATACATGCCATGCAACCATACATGCCACCATACACACAGTTCACGGGTCACTACTGTGCAACAGTGCTCATGCAACACACAGGGCCAGAGCGACAAGAACATCTGAGACACTCTGTGGAATCATGTAGACTAATGGAACCAGCCTGAGGACCACTTGCCTGACAGGAAAATCAACACATATCTACCTGCCACCCGCCTAGCTGCCACCAACCTAGGCACCACCCACCAAGGTTCCACCCACCTAGCTGCCACTCGCCTAGCTGCCACCCACCTAGCTGCCACCCACCTAGGTGCCACCCACCTAGGTGCCACCCACCTAGGTGCCACCCACCTAGGTGCCACACACCTAGTTGCCACCCACCTAGCTGCCGCCCGCCTGGCTGCCACCCACCTTTCTGCTGCCCGCGTGTCTGCCACCCACCTATCTGCACATACCTATCCACCTTTTGACCAGTTTCAGTGCGTGCCACCAGTGTTTCCACCACGCACCGTTGTTGCACCCATGCACCTAGTCTAACACCAGCAGCCGCACCATGCTTGCCTGCTACCACCCTGTGTGTCACCCACCTATCAGAGGGTGCGCGCCACCGGGCTTCAACCACTAGCCCTCGATCGTCATTGAGCACATGCACCTCGCTGATCACCAGCAGCCGCACCAGCAGGTTTACCCCCCACGTGCTACCCACCTGTCCCTGTGTCCCCCTCGCTCACCTGTCTGAGGGTGCGAGCCACTGATGTCTCGATAACCGGCCCTCTGTTGTCGTTGGGTAGGTGCACCTCGTCGATGACCAGCAGCCACGATGCTGGCACGTCACACTGGCCTGTCATAATGGCCTGCGAACGGCTCACCTGTCTCAAGGTGAGCGCCACTAATGTCTCGATGACGGGCCCTCCGTCGTCGTTGAGCAGGTGCACCTCGTCCATCCCCAGCAGGCGCACAGCAGGCTTACCACCCATCAGCCCAGGGGTGGCCCTCTCTCTCACCTGCCTCAGGGTTCGAGCCACCAGCGTCTCGATAACGGGCCCTCTGTCGTCGTTGAGCAGATGCACCTCGTCGATGACAAGCAGCCGCACCAGCGACGCCATGGACACGTCTGAGCTCTTGCGCGTGATCACGTCCCACTTCTCCGGCGTCGTCACGATCATCTGGTGGATGGGGGGGAGGGGGGGGGGGGGGCGCGGGGCCAAGGGATAGAGATGGAGGGAGAGAAGACAGCGCGTATCACTATCATAACAGGTGATCGACCAGGTGCGCGTCTCAGCTCTTGCGCGTCTCAGCTCTTGCGCGTCTCAGCTCTTGCGCGTCTCAGCTCTTGCGCGTCTCAGCTCTTGCGCGTCTCAGCTCTTGCGCGTCTCAGCTCTTGCGCGTCTCAGCTCTTGCCGTCCGCTCGCGCGTCTCAGCTCTTGCGCGTCCTTCAGCTCTTGCGCGTCTCAGCTCTTGCGCGTCTCAGCTCTTGCCCGCGTCTCACCTGCCGTCTCAGCTCTTGCGCGTCTCAGCTCTTGCGCGTCTCAGCTCTTGCGCGTCTCAGCTCTTGCGCGTCTCAGCTCTTGCGCGTCTCAGCTCTTGCGCGTCTCAGCTCTTGCGCGTCTCAGCTCTTGCGCGTCTCAGCTCTTGCGCGTCTCAGCTCTTGCGCGTCTCAGCTCTTGCGCGTCTCAGCTCTTGCGCGTCTCAGCTCTTGCGCGTCTCAGCTCTTGCGCGTCTCAGCTCTTGCGCGTCTCAGCTCTTGCGCGTCTCAGCTCTTGCGCGTCTCAGCTCTTGCGCGTCTCAGCTCTTGCGCGTCTCAGCTCTTGCGCGTCTCAGCTCTTGCGCGTCTCAGCTCTTGCGCGTCTCAGCTCTTGCGCGTCTCAGCTCTTGCGCGTCTCAGCTCTTGCGCGTCTCAGCTCTTGCGCGTCTCAGCTCTTGCGCGTCTCAGCTCTTGCGCGTCTCAGCTCTTGCGCGTCTCAGCTCTTGCGCGTCTCAGCTCTTGCGCGTCTCAGCTCTTGCGCGTCTCAGCTCTTGCGCGTCTCAGCTCTTGCGCGTCTCAGCTCTTGCGCGTCTCAGCTCTTGCGCGTCTCAGCTCTTGCGCGTCTCAGCTCTTGCGCGTCTCAGCTCTTGCGCGTCTCAGCTCTTGCGCGTCTCAGCTCTTGCGCGTCTCAGCTCTTGCGCGTCTCAGCTCTTGCGCGTCTCAGCTCTTGCGCGTCTCAGCTCTTGCGCGTCTCAGCTCTTGCGCGTCTCAGCTCTTGCGCGTCTCAGCTCTTGCGCGTCTCAGCTCTTGCGCGTCTCAGCTCTTGCGCGTCTCAGCTCTTGCGCGTCTCAGCTCTTGCGCGTCTCAGCTCTTGCGCGTCTCAGCTCTTGCGCGTCTCAGCTCTTGCGCGTCTCAGCTCTTGCGCGTCTCAGCTCTTGCGCGTCTCAGCTCTTGCGCGTCTCAGCTCTTGCGCGTCTCAGCTCTTGCGCGTCTCAGCTCTTGCGCGTCTCAGCTCTTGCGCGTCTCAGCTCTTGCGCGTCTCAGCTCTTGCGCGTCTCAGCTCTTGCGCGTCTCAGCTCTTGCGCGTCTCAGCTCTTGCGCGTCTCAGCTCTTGCGCGTCTCAGCTCTTGCGCGTCTCAGCTCTTGCGCGTCTCAGCTCTTGCGCGTCTCAGCTCTTGCGCGTCTCAGCTCTTGCGCGTCTCAGCTCTTGCGCGTCTCAGCTCTTGCGCGTCTCAGCTCTTGCGCGTCTCAGCTCTTGCGCGTCTCAGCTCTTGCGCGTCTCAGCTCTTGCGCGTCTCAGCTCTTGCGCGTCTCAGCTCTTGCGCGTCTCAGCTCTTGCGCGTCTCAGCTCTTGCGCGTCTCAGCTCTTGCGCGTCTCAGCTCTTGCGCGTCTCAGCTCTTGCGCGTCTCAGCTCTTGCGCGTCTCAGCTCTTGCGCGTCTCAGCTCTTGCGCGTCTCAGCTCTTGCGCGTCTCAGCTCTTGCGCGTCTCAGCTCTTGCGCGTCGTCCAGCCCTCCTTGCGCGTCTCAGCTCTTGCGCGTCTCAGCTCTTGCGCGTCTCAGCTCTTGCGCGTCTCAGCTCCCTCTTGCGCGTCTCAGCTCTTGCGCGTCTCAGCTCCTTGCGCGTCTCAGCTCTTGCGCGTCTCAGCTCTTGCGCGTCTCAGCTCTTGCGCGTCTCAGCTCTTGCGCGTCTCAGCTCTTTGGCGCGTCTCAGCTCTTGCGCGTCTCAGCTCTTCTTGCCGGCGTCTCAGCTCTTGCGCGTCTCAGCTCTTGCGCGTCTCAGCTCTTGCGCGTCTCAGCTCTTGCGCGTCTCAGCTCTTGCGCGTCTCAGCTCTTGCGCGTCTCCAGCTCTTGCGCGTCTCAGCCTCCTCTCGCCCGCGTCTCAGCTCTTGCGCTCTCAGCTCTGCGCGTCTCAGCTCTTGCGCGTCTCAGCTCTTGCGCGTCTCAGCTCTTGCGCGTCTCAGCTCTTGCGCGTCTCAGCTCTTGCGCGTCTCAGCTCTTGGCGTTGGCGCGTCTCAGCTCTTGCGCGTCTCAGCTCTCTGCGGCGTCTCAGTCTTGCGCGTCTCAGCTCTTGCGCGTCTCAGCTCTTGCACGTAATCACGTCCCACTTCTCCGGTGTCGTCACGATCATCTGAAGGGTGGTGGGGAGGGAGGAAAGGAAGGGTATTGGAGGTGGAGGGAAGGGAGCATGTCACGATCATGTCATCAAAGGGAGGTGAAACGCGCAAGTGGTTCGTGCGCGCGTTTTTATGGCATCGACAGCATCATCTGGGACTGGGATATATGGGTGGAAACAGAGAATCAGCGGGTGGTCACTCTCCTGTGTGCGTCTCTTCTATCTCCCTCTAGAGCAGAATGCATATCGCCAGTCAGCTCTAACACCCCCACTGTTGGCGCAAGCAAGAGGCACCTATTGCCTCACCTCAAGTCTATCCCTCCCCTCACCTGTGTCTCCTCCATCTCCCTCTTAGTCAGCTGCATGTCGCCAGTCAGTTCTAACACCAACAGTTGGCGCAAGCAAGAGGCACCAGCTGTGTCTCCTCAAGACACGGTTGGCGCAAGCAAGAGGCACCTGTCTCCTCACCTCAAGACTATACCTCTCCTCACCTGTGTCTCCTCCATCTCCCGCTTGGTTAGCTGCATGTCGCCAGTCAGCTCTCGCACCGCCAGGCCCAGAGGGGCCAAGCGCCGCCCAAATGCTGCCGCCATCTCCGCTGCTAGCGCCTGGAGAGGTGGTGGGAATATCACACACAGGAAACGAATGAGAGGAAACGAATGAGAGGAAACACCTAACAACTACAGGCCAAGATACACTGGCACCTCGGCTGCTAGTGCTTAGTCGGAGCATCAAACACTCAGCTTCTAGACACCTATGAGTGTGAATGGCGGTGAGTTGAAGAGATTGAAATGCCATGACACAGCTAATTTTGCCTTCAACGTGCATGCTCACCACGACCGCAGACTACCCGATCACCACTTCTTCCAGCCCGAGAATTGCTAACACCGCGCAGGAATTTCCACAAGAGCTACTCTTCCTACTACATAAGAGCCTTCCTTGTGGAGCGCCCTGGTCCGCACTTCCCCCCTTGCTCCACTGCCTACCTTCATCGGAGCCACGTAGACAACCTTGAAGTCGTTCTTTTGCAGCACTCCGTTCTTGAAGTTGGCTCCCACCTGCAGAAGATGATGGACAACGGATGAGTGTGAGTGAAGGACAACACTCGTATTGAAGAGCGTGAAAGACCTTTGAGTCGACGCAAAAGTCAGCTCGTTTTGAGTCGACTCAAAAGTCAGTTCGTTTTGAGTCGACTCAAAAGTCAGTTCGTTATGTGTCGACTCAAAAGTCAGCTCGTTATGTGTCGACTCAAAAGTCAGCTCGTTTTGAGTCGACTCAAAACTCAGCTCGTTTGAGTCGACTCAGAAGTCAGCTCGTTTTGAGTCGACTCAAAAGACAGCTCCCACCTGCAGTAGATGATGAACGATGGATGAGCGTGAGTGAAGTGAAGGGCAACACTTCTTTTGACATGAACAACGTGAAAGACCTCATGGTGGGGTGGTGGGGGGCATCATTCCAGGCCTTCACATGGTTTGCATTCCACGCCCAACCAGTGTGAAAGACCTCAAGTGACAGTAACGAGTCGAGTCAGTACGCTCACCATCCCCCCCCCCCATCCACCAGCTTAAACCCTCTCTATACCAACATAAAACCCCATGTGACCAGCTAAACCCCTCAATGCATGAGTGTAACCCCTCGTTTTGTCATTTTAACACTCCCCCCCTCACCTCATGCTCAACAGTGGTCATCGTAATGTTGGTCTTGCCCGTTATTGAGTCGACTCGAAAGCGACCTACTCTCCTTAATGCATGAGTGCAACCCTTCGCTTTGTCATTTTAAAACCCCCCCTCACCTCATGCAGAACAGTGATCATCGCAATGTTGGTCTTGCCTGCTCCTGTTGGCGCACACACCTACAGGAAGGGAGATGGTGCAAAGAGGTAGAAGAGACAAGTTATGTTTTATGATTTCCTACAGCTAAGAAGCGGCATGAAGGGTTGAAAATTAAGGTGCCAAAATAATAACACCTGGATGTGCCAAAGAAAAACGCCTTTGTTGGTCGAGATGGCATGGTTTGAGTTGCCGAAAACGCTACACACCGAACCTTAAAGCGCGTACAGGGGGGTTTTGGTAAAGTGTAAGCCGCATGGCAGATGCAAGATGCTAACCCGAAACCTCCCACAGGAAGTACCAGGAGGTTCTCGTTGGAGTAGAAGGCGCGCTGGTAGATGCGGCTCTGGATGCGGTTGAGCGTCTGAAAGCATCATCAAACGCCTTCTGACTCCTGAGGAAACGGCTCCATCTCAGCCACCTTAACCAGCTTCTCCTGCGCCCTGCTCGCTTTACCGTAACCTCAAACAGGACAGGACGTACCAGGAGGTTCTCGTTGGAGTAGAAGGCGCGCTGGTAGATGCGGCTCTGAATCCGATTGAGCGTCTGAAAGCCCTCAAACGCCTTCTGAGCGAACGGCTCCATCTCAGCCACCTTAACCAGCTTCTCCTGCGCCCGCCCCGCCCCCCCTTCCGCAACACCGGCGGCACATGCACCTCCTCATACCCCTTATAAGTCTTCCTCTTTGTGCCCACAGGCAGCGCCCTCACAGGCACAGCATCGTCCCCTGTGCCGATCAGCGCATCGATCACCCCTCCCCCTCTGTTCTCCCCCGCTTCCACCAACGCCGAAAACCCCCCAGCGCCCAGCAGCCACGCTAATTCCCCCTCCACTCCCCCTCTCCCCCTCCTGGCCCGCCCACTCCCCCTCCTCCTCCTGTCTTTGCTGCAGCCCGCGCGATCCGCTTGTCCTCCTTCTTCCGCAGCTTCTCCAGCTGCTTCTCCGACTCCGTCTGCACGGTCACTCTGGCGCCATGACGAATGTGGCTGTTGCTGGCGCCACTGCCTGCTGGCGTCCGAATCCATTGCCTCTTTCAAGGCTGAGAGGGCGGACTGAGCAGCGGATACTAGGGCCTTCCGATGCTGGCGGGTGGGGAGGGGGAGGAAGGAGGGGGGAAGGGAGGGGAAGAAAACAGTGTCACATGTGGCTGTTGCTGGCGCCGCTGCCTGCTACACCAGCATCCATTGGTTCTTTCAGGGCTGACTGGGCTGCAGAGACTAGGGCCTTCCGATGCTGGTGGGTGGGGAGGGAAGTTGTGCAAGGGGGAAGGAAGGGATGTGGCGGTTGTTGCGGGCTCCTGTGACTGCTGAGTCGCTTCCATTGCCTCCTTCACAGCTGAGAGGGCCGACTGAGCTGCGGACACTGGGGCCTTGCGGTGCTGGCAGGTGGGGAGGGGGGAGGAAGGAGGGGGGGTGGAAGGGGAAGAAAAAAGTGTCAAATGTGGCTGTTTGATGCCGCTGCTGCCCACGGCATCTGCATCCATTGCTTTCTTAAGGGCTGAGAGGACCGATTGAGCTGCGGACACTAGGGCCTTTCGGTGCTGAACAGGGAGGCAGGCGGGAGGAGAAGGGGATAGACAGAGTATTGGGTGTGGCTGTTGCTGGCGCCGCTGCCCGCTGCATCTGCATCCATTGCCTGCGTGAGGGCTCAGAGGGTCCATCCAGCTGCAGAGACCAGTGCCTTGCGGTGCTGATGGGGTGGCGAGGTGGGCGGGGGGAAGCGAGGACGGGAGAAGGGAAAAGGACGGCAGACGGACAATAAGAGAGATGCCACAGAGAGAGCAAATAACTGATGCAAGAGGTTCGATGGAGGAATAAAGAACATACATAACAAGAACCACATGAGGCACAAGACGCATATGCATTCGTTCGTACCTGTAGCAGTTGCTGGATGAACTCAAAGCCTTGATCTCCCACCAAGTTGAACAGCTCACCTGCAACCTGGTGCATATGCATGCACACAGACACATGCACACGGACACATGCGTGCACATACGCACACACATGCACACGAGCACAGAAGTTCACACATATGGACACACACACAAAAACACACAGATTATTCAGTTAACTGTCAGTTGCGCCCCTTCCCCACTAAACACCCCACAGCTTAGGATTTGATGCACCCGAACCTACAGCACACACACAACAATCCGCACTAGCAAACGCAGCCAGAGACAGCTCGTCTGCAGTCAGCTGCGCCCCTCCCCCACTCGGCACTCAATGTAGCATCCCACACCTACCATACGCACACAAAACCCTCTGCACCGCACGTCACCTTCTGAGCCAGGCGACTGCATCAGGTCGAGCATGGCCAGTGAGGGAAAATTCATCCGCAGTCAGCCGCGCCTTTCCCCCCTACTGGGCTGCGCGCACATACATCCCACCCCTAGCACACGCACGCACCCCCCTTCCTTCTTCCCTCATCTCCTGAGCCAGGCGACTGCATGAGCTTGAGCACAGCCAGGACAGCTCGTCTGCCACACACGGACTTACCTTTAGCACATGCATACACTCCTCCAATCGTACCTCATCTCCTGAGCCAGGCGACTGCATCAGCTTGAGCACAGCCAGGGACAGCTCGTCTGCAGTGAGCTGCGCCCCTCCCCCCCCACTGGGCCGCCTGCACACACGACTGGTGCAGCCAGCGCAAGTCACGCGGCCCCTCCTCGCCCTCCTTGCTGCCACCACCAGCACCACCATCAGCACCTGTTAGAATGTGTTCTCGCACCTGTTCCTGCGCCTGGGCCGGCACCGGAAACTGGCACCTGATAATCCACCTGAGCTGCCACCTGAGCTTCCACCTGAGAGTCCACCTGAGAGTCCACCTGAGCCCGCGCCTGTGTGCGGGCTCTGACCTCCTCCCAGAACTGCTGCAGCAGCTGGTTGCCGTCCAAACCAGCAGCAGGCACCTGGAAGGGTAGATCTGACCCAAACATGGGTTCTTGGTGTGGTGCAGAGCGGTTCTGGTGGTGGTGGTGCGGTTTGGTGTGGTGGGTGCGCTGCCAGGAGAGAAGCTGGAGTGTGAGGGAGATGGCTCGACGGAGGAGAGCGAGGTCTGGGGAGGTATGGCCGAGGAGGGTGGAAAGGTGAGACCTGGAGGGGGGAGGCAAGAGGGGGAGATGGGAGTTTCGTGATGGGGAGATGCAAAAACAGGGAGAACCGAACCGAGCACATGAAGGGGGACCAGTGTGGTGTGGTGATGGGGGAACATGAAGGGTCATGGGTGCGCTGTGCTGCCACGCGAACAGCTGGAGTGCGAGCAAGATGGCTCGATGAGAAGGGATAGATGCAGGGATCTGCTTTGAGTCGACTCACATGGGATAGGTCCGGGGATAAGGCCAAGGAGGGTGGGGAGATGAGAGCAAGAGGGAGAATCGGAGAGGGGATGCACAGGAAACGGGATGAACAGGAAAGGGAATGAAGGCGTAAGAGGTGTGCACCTTCAGTTGAGGGATGAAGTACACCATGCCTGCCGCCTCATGCAGATCAGCCAAGAGCAGCTCCGTAGCAAACAAGACAGCAGCAACAACACGCACCTGTGCGAGACAAGGCCTGGTCAATCAACAGGAGAGCGCACACCTGATACTGCCGAGGTCCGAATCCGAGAGCGAATCCGCTTCACTCAGGGCCGCGGCAAGACCACCGCTTGCCTCGCCTCCCTCCTTTTCTCCCTTCTCCGCTCTTCTCGCCCCCAGCTGCTGGTCAATGCAGTCAAACGCCACTCCTGCCGCCTCATGCAGGTCGGCAGAGGGCAGCTCTGTGGCGAGCAGTGATTGGACGGCGACCAGGAACGACTCGTATGCGTCCCGCACACTGGCAGGGCTGGTGTGTGAGGGGGGGGAGGCGGGCGAAGGGGGGGAAGGAGGGAGAAAGAAAGGGATGGGACGCTGGGGATGGGGTGATGCTTCATGCCTCATGCCTCATGCCTCATGCCTCTTGCCTCATGCCTCATGCCGCATGCCTCATGCCTCATGCCTCATGCCTCATGCCTCATGCCTCATGCCTCATGCCTCATGCCTCATGCCACATGCCTCATGCCTCATGCATCATGCCTCATGCCTCATGCATCATGCCTCATGCATCATGCCTCATGCCTCATGCCTCATGCATCATGCCTCATGCCTCATGCATCATGCCTCATGCCTCATGCCTCATGCCTCTTGCCTCATGCCTCATGCCGCATGCCTCATGCCTCATGCATCATGCCTCATGCATCATGCCTCATGCCTCATGCATCATGCCTCATGCATCATGCCTCATGCCTCATGCATCATGCCTCATGCCTCATGCCTCATGCCCCATGCCTCATGCCCCATGCCTCATGCCTCATGCCTCATGCCTCATGCCCCATGCCTCATGCCCCATGCCTCATGCTCATGCCGCATGCCTCATGCCTCATGCCGCATGCCTCATGCCTTCATGCCTCATGCCTCATGCCTCATGCATCATGCCTCATGCATCATGCCTCATGCCTCATGCCTCATGCATCATGCCTCATGCATCATGCCTCATGCCTCATGCCCCATGCCTCATGCCCCATGCCTCATGCCCCATGCCTCATGCCTCATGCCCCATGCCTCATGCCCCATGCCTCATGCCCCATGCCTCATGCCTCATGCCGCATGCCTCATGCCTCATGCCTCATGCCTCATGCCTTCTGTTCGCACCTAATGTGTGCACACCAAGTTAGCAACAAGGCACCTCCACAACCCACCTCCAACATCCCTATGACAGTTTTTTCAAACACATTATTTCTTTGAAAATATACTCTCAATTCCCACTGCGGCATGCCTCGCCAGTACCCGGCAACAGATCACCTTTCTCCCACTCAGGCACCAGTCGCTGCGCCAGTGACGTAGCACCCACCGCTGGTGCCACGTGGCGTGCGTCTGCTGACGTAGCGCCAGCTGGGCTGCTTAGGAAAACAGAGAAGGGGGGCATGGCCCATGGGAGTACGGGGAAGAGAAATTTAGGATGTCTAAAATCAATGACGTGAGTGACGTGGCAAAAAAAGAAAAAGAAAAAAAGAACACAACACAACAGTGTGAGCCTGCCTGAGCTGCAGCAGCAGCTGTGGGTCCACGTCGAATGGACGGCCGCCATCCCTCAGCCGCACTCGGACCGGTAACGTGACCAGCAGCAACGCGAGTAGTACCTGGTAGTACTATCGTTCGTACCCTCTACAGTGAGTCATTTTTGTGAATTATAAAAACGACTACTACCTGGTAGTAACTATCGTTCGTACCCTACCCTCGTAACGCCAGGGCCTGCTTCGCTGCAACAGCTGCTGATTAACGTCGAAGGGCTGGCCGCCATCCCTTACCAGCCCTCGCGGCATTGAGGTCACCGACAACGAGCCTACCATCTGGTAACCATCCTTTCGCATACCTTCGCAGCGCGAGTGCCTGCTTCCGCTGCAGCAGCTGCTGATCCACGTCGAAGGGACGGCCGCCATCGCGCACCAGCACTCGCAGGGTTGACGTCACTCGAGGGACCTCCAGCGACGCGCCTAAAATCTCGCCGAAAGCCATTGTTAACCCAGCTGAGCTGCGGCTTCCAGTAGGCGACAGCCGCGATTTAGTAAGAAGCAGCTGCGGTTGCTCTAATCGATAGCTGCTATTGCTATAAACGACAGCTGCTACTGCTATAAACGACAGCTGCACGACTATGACCTATCCACAGGTGGAAGGAGAGAGGATAAACGCGTGCTACGGGGAATTCGTCGAGCGAACTATGAACGCGAGAAGAATCCGGCCTCGGAGCTCCTGATCCGAAAACTGTTCGACGCAAGCCAGCAGAGACGAGGGAAAATCGGAGGTCAGGAAATGAACTCAGTTGCGGGAAAGAAACGCAGTCGAATGAGCGACAGGCGAGACGCGAGGAACGGCGAATCTAGCAGTGCCAGACGGGAAACCAGAGTGTCTTAGAGCCGTAAAATCCTACGTCAAATCCTAGGCGCTGTAGAATCCTCCTGGCAGTAGGAATTGCGTAGTATCCTATGCCTGTGTGACCACGAATCCGCATCCAAGACTTGTTCCCTGGAGACCCAGCTGCTCGAAGCACGTGTCAAACACCCAGTTTCCTTTCACGCTGACATGACGGCGAAAAAACAAACCAACGATTGTGTGCGACCAAATGATTCGACGACTGATGGGCGTTTTGGCGGGTGGTGAAGTGTTAGGTCGCTCTAAAATTGGGTCTGTCTGATTGGGTGTTTATCTCCCGGGTAACCAACATCCGAGGTGATGACGTCAGCAGGCACATACGTGGCTTCACGGTAACCATCAGATCGACTTGGTCCCAGCGTGGTACCAATTATCCCTACATGGTACCAATTTGTACTCGGCAGATTCCCTACCTGGTAACCGTTACTTTCAACGTTTCCGAACTGCCCCCACGTGTATCGTACACGCCCTTGCAAAAGTCGCGAAGAAGAACATCTGATACAGAGTATTTCGCAGGTGCGCTTAGGCTCAAATGTTACGCCACACATATCATAATTAATCTCATATAACAGTCTCATTATGTATACCATGGATTTTTAGTGTTTTAGTAGTAATGTTACATTTTTTATTCCATGGAAAAATGATTATCTTAAATAAATGGATTAGATGCTATGAATGTGTAGTTTCCATGCGTACTATTAATATAATGTGTCAAGCAATGTCTAGTAGTTTCTAGTGTTCATAGGTTCTCTTTCATGATTAGTGTAAGAATTTCATGAATCATTAATAGGTTTCGCCACAGCGAGTATCGTGAACTATGCGCGTCCGCAGCCTCAGCCCTCAAGTCTCGCGTCAAACCCTCGACATTGAAAAAGGCCACAGAAGCGGGGTAGGAGTTTGCTCGGGATCGGCAGGCGCAAATTGCGAGTGTCGTCACGTCGATGACGATCGACTTGTCGGCTTGCGACCAGGTTGGCTTCCCGGATTGCCTCACCTGCTTTTTCTCGGGCTGCGAGGATGTCTTCGGCAAATCTCTGGGATCGGGGCACGGGTGTCTCGATGTTTGGTGTAGAGGGTACCACTGGGTCCTATCCGTAATTGAGGAAAAACGGGGATTGATGAGTTGTGGCGGAAGGCGCGTTATTATACGCGAATTCCAGCAGCGGAAGGGATTCCGCCCATGTCTGGGGGTTAGTGCACGTAGTCCGAATGAGTTGCTCCATAGTTTGGTTGACTCGTTCGGTCTGCCCGTCGGTCTGTGGGTGATAGGCAGAGGGAAACTGAAGTTTGGTGTCAAATTGGTCCCACAGGTGGCGCCAGAAATTCGATGTGAATTTCGGGTCTCGGTCTAAAAGAATGGCGGTTAGCAGTCCGTGCAGTCTGATGACGTTGGCGATGAACAGTTGGGCAGCTTGCTTAGCTGCAATTTTATGTTGGCAGGCGATGAAGTGCGCCATTTTCGTGCGTTGATCAACGACCACGAGGATGGCGTCATTTCCGCTGGGACCGGCCGGCAGTCCTGTCACACAGTCCATCATGACATGTTCCCAGGGTCTCTCAGGCGGATCCAACGGCTGCAAGAGTCCGGCTGCTCGCTGATTGGATGATTTCATGATCTGGCAGGCGATGCAAGAGGACACGTACTAGCGCACATCGTCGGCCATGTTCGGCCAATAATAATTTCGCTGCAACATCTTCATGGTTTTGTCGACTCCGAAATGCCCGGAGTAGAAGGGTTGTGGGAGATTACGACCCCGTTACACCACTTGTCCCTTTTCTTATTTCCTTTCTCTTTCATTTCTCTTTTTATCTCATCTCATTTGGTTTCCTATTCTCCATTTTACATTAACCTTTGGTTTATCCTACTATTATAATTATATCACCGACCAGGCTTGGGATGTACTGGTGCGCTATCTGGCGTAATCCTGCCGTAATCCCTTAAAGCCAATAGCCTCGCGTGGCTATACGCAGGGTGATTCTATCTTCTAGAAGGGTTTATTCCCTTAGGATAGGATAAACCTGGTTACCTGATGTACCTTGGAAGTATAAAAGCGCCTTGTACTGATCGATAGTGCAACCTTTCCTCGAGTCATTCGATCCTGTGACACTTGGTAATCAGAGCTTTTCTCACTCGGCCGCGCTCAACTAAGCAGCAGCGGGGATCCTGCCTCGAAAAACCGCCGGGGGCGACCAATTTGACGCCGATTCTGGTAAGCACCAGCTCCGCGTTTTTTCGAATTGCCCCCTCTGCGCGTGTTTTTGAACAGGATGGCGAACCTCGACAACGCCGAGGTTACCCAGCAGCTCTTCGCGGGCATCGCAGCCCTTCAGGAGGAGATGCGAGCGGACCGCGAAGCGTGGCGAAACGAGTTCGAGCGAGTAACTCGACTCGCCGGAGCGCAACACGACTCGACAACGGCGACGACGCAGCAGTCGCAGCAGTTTCTCGAGGCTCCAAAACCGCGCCCACCTGAGCCGTTCGATCCGAGCGATCGAAACTCCGACGTCCGCAGATGGATCGCCAGCATTGAGATCTACTTCGCAGCCGTCGGATGGAGCTCGCCAGGCTGGGACGGTCAACGCGTACGACTCGTAGCGACACTGATGCGAGGTACGGCACTCGAGTGGATTGGCGGCAACAGTACCTTCATCGACGGTGAAGCCACGTGGCAGCAGTTTCGCGCCGACCTGCTGAAACGATTCGAGCCGATAAATTCGAGTTTCCTTGCCCGGGAAAAAATTCATCGCCATCGACAGTTCGGGAGTGTAGCACTGTACACGCAACAGATGGAGGAATTTATAACCGCATTCCCGACCTGACCGAAGGGGAAAAAGTACAGTCGTTCCTCGCCGGGCTAAAGACCGAAGTCAAACGACAAGTGGCAGCGTCAAACTACGCGAGCTACAGTGACGTCGTATCGGCCGCGGAGCGCTTCGACACGGTCAACGCCGGGACACGATGGACGCACGTCGGCAGTACGCGACAGGGCTACCGCTCGGCTCACCCCACGTTCGCCGACCCGATGGTTGTCGACACATTCGCGGGGCGGCCACGTCCGAAAAACACCAACTACACGTGTGATTTTTGCGGGGTGCCGGGTCATCGAATCTTTGACTGCAACAAAATGAAAACCGCATGCGCAGAGTATCGGGCACGCAACAGTGGCGGAAATCCTTCGGCCAATCAGAAGCAAAAAAACGGGACTCGCCAGTGATTGCGGATCTAGCTGGCGAAAAAAAAAAGATCCGTAAGCGGCCGCGGGATTCCGGGAAAATCAACTTCGACGAAGCTGATTCGACGCGAGAAGGAGGAAATGATGGGGGAAAATCTCCACCCCACGACCAGTCTTCGCCAGGGAAAATCGCCGAGGAAAATACGACTCCGCGAAAAAAGAATCTGCCGAGATAGGGAAACTCCTTGAAGACCCGAGAAATTATAAGGATTCGTTAAAGTTATCTTATAAAGATGCTTTAATGAAAACTTATGATTTTCGAGGAGCTAGAGCCTTGGAGAAATTTCGGGAGGGACTCCAAAAGAAGCAGACAGCTGTGGAGATTATACCGGTACCGAAGAACTTGGGGACCAAATTAAGGAGTGTGGAAAGAAGCCGACCTTTCCACGGAGTCAACGTCCTCTCCCGACACCAGCCCACAACGACCACCCGTTCCCCAGGGAAGACGTCGGTGGAGCTGAGGCAGCTCAAGAGGAAGCTGGGGGTCTACAAGAAGCTGCACAAACCCCGAACTCCTCCTAGGGATGCATCCAGTTCTTCGGCATCAATGATGCGCACAGTCGTCAAAGAAACTCTGGGCCCTGGAGAAGAGCCGTTCTCCAAGCAGCCTCGGCCAGCTGCCAGCTCAGGAGTAGATAGCAACACAAAGGTGTGTACGGAATATTGGGATATACCCTATGACCCAATCAATGAGACTATCTTTGGGTACTCCGAGCAATGCCTGCCCCTCGTGCTCGAGGTCATCTGCAAAGGACGACGCCTCCAAGCACTCGTGGACAGCGGAGCATCACACACCGTCTGCAACAAGGCAGTAATCGACCGACTTCGGGAAGAGTACAAGTCTTCAGGATTCTCTGCAACGATGGTGGACGGCAACAAGTTACCAGTGTACGGTGAAGCAGTGCTACACCTACAAATCGGGCCACTGCGCTGGAGAGCTGCACTCCCCATCACCAACATCAAAGGGCTTGACTTGATCTTCGGGCGGGACTTCCTGAAAAGATTCAACCCCGAGATCAACTGGGTGAACCGCACCGCAAGCATCTACAACAATGGACAGAGAGTACAGCTACCCAACTGGGACGATACAGGAGATATCCCAGTGGAGACACTCGCCAGATTCGAGAAGGACGTGAAGCGAACCGATACCGGGTTCCTGGCGATAGCAACAGAGCTGGAGAATGACGGAGAGAAAGCCTCGGAACCTCAAAAAAAAATCAAGGACTTACTGAAGGAGTTCCAAGACATTCTTCCTGACGATCTTCCGAACGAGCTACTGCCATACCGAACGCATCAACACGAGATCGTCGAGGAACCGGGTTCGAAGCCGACCTTCCGAGCACCATACCGGCTCAGCCCTACGGAGCTGACCGACATGAAAAAACAGATCGAGTATCTCCTAGCCAAAGGACTCATCCGGCCATCCAATTCGCCATACGGTGCCCCAGTACTCTTCACACCCAAACCGGACGGAAGCCTGCGCATGTGCATCGACTACCGAGCTCTTAACAAGCAGACAATCAAGAATAAATACCCGATACCGCGAATCGATGACCTGCTTGACCAGCTTCGGGGAGCTACGGTATTTTCCAAACTGGATATGCGGTTCGGATACTGGCATATAGGAATGGCGGACAACTCTATCCAAAAAACTGCTTTCCGAACTCGGTACGGATCGTGCGAGTATTTGGTAATGCCGTTCGGACTCACCAACGCACCAGCAACGTTTCAAGCTGAAATGAACCACATTCTACGGCCACTTTTGGACGAGTGCGTGGTGGTGTACCTGGACGACATCCTCATCTACTCGCGCGACATGAAGCAGCACATCGAACACCTGTGACGCGTCTTCAAAATTCTTCGACGAGAAAGTTCTACGTCAAACTGTCCAAGAGCGAATTCGCCCTCGAGAAGGTCCAGTTCCTAGGACACATGGTGAGCGCTCAAGGAGTTTACGTCGACCCCAAGAAAATCAAAGCCGTACGTACGTGGAAGACACCCGAGAACATGAAGGAGTTGCAGCAGTTCCTAGGCTTCGCGAATTATTACAACAGGTTCGTGCCACAGTATGCGAAACTCGCAGCACCACTCACGAATCTGTTGAAGAAGAACACGCCCTACAAATGGGAATCGAAGCACCAGGAAGCCGTGGAGCCGCTGAAACAAGCACTCACGACCGCCTCGGTACTCATCTTGCCAGATCCCAAACGCAACTATGTAATCGAAGCTGGCGCCAGCGACCAGGCAGTGGGAGCAGTCTTAATGCAAGACCAGGGGAATGGACTGCAACCAATCGCCTACCTCAGCAAGAAACTACATGGAGCAAAACTAAACTATCCGATACACGACAAAGAGGCCATTGCCATCGTCATCGCCTTCAAAGCGTGGAGATGTTATCTTGAAGGACGACGAACAACCGTCTACACCGATCACTGCAGCCTGAAATACTTGAAGACACAACCCAACCTTTCCAGGCGGCAGGTCCGGTGGATCGACTTCCTCGAGACACACTTCCACTAATACATCGTATACAAGCCCGGCCACAAAAACAAAGCAGACGCTCTTAGCCGGCCTGCGCACGTTGCCGCCATTCATATTGAAGGGATTAATCCACTACTCAAGGGACTCTTCACACATTGGTACGCCATCGACCCCGAAATCCCCTTGGCTGAAAAGCGACATTTGCTACAGTGGGACAGTGACATCGCGTACCGGAAGGGATCAACGAAAATCTGGGTACCCAATTACCCTCCTTTGCGCCAGTTACTACTCGAAGAATATCACGACGTCCTCTACGCGGGACACTTCGGTAGCAACAAGACGCTCACCGGTATCGCCAAACACTACTACTGGCCCCATATAGCAGATGACGTACAGAAATTCGTCACCTCGTATGATACATGTCAGCGGATGAAGAGCAGCAAGCAGAAAAAGGCGGGTCTACTGCAGCCTCTTCCTGTCCCAGAACAACCATGGCAATTGGTTAGCCTGGACTTCATCACCGGGTTACCACCTACCACCAGTGGTCATGACGCAATCCTTGTCGTCATCGACAAGTTCTCCAAAATGGGACACTTCATCCCAACACACACGATGGCACGCATCGAGGAGATAGCACAACTCTTCGTTCGTCACATCATCTCACAGCATGGCATCCCAACCACACTCATCTCCGACCGAGACCCCAAGTTCACCAGCAAAATCTGGAAGGAACTTATGTCTCTTCTCGGGACCAAACTCGCCATGTCGTCCACTTACCATCCGCAGACAGACGGACAGACCGAGCGCCTCAACCAAATTGTTGAACAACTCCTCCGAGCAGCCTGCAAGGACGAGATCTCCAAATGGGACCTGCACCTGCCCGTTCTGGAGTTTGCTTACAACAACGCTACACATGCCGCTACTGGACAGACGCCGTTCTTCCTCTGCTACGGACGCCACCCACTCACACCACAGAAACCGCCCACATCCGCTGCAGTACAACCTGCACATGATTTCATCACAACCATGCATCAGCTTTGGGATCGAACCCACAAATGCCTCCTCGACTTTCAGCAGCAACAATAGCGCCAGGCCGATCACCATCGCAACGACCATACCATCACGGTGGGAGACCGGGTGTTTCTTGACACCCGCAACCTGGACATCAGCCACCTCCCGTCTAAACTGCGACCTCGCTTCTGCGGGCCTTTTCTCGTCGAAGCGCAGGTTACTCCTGTTACCTTCCGCTTGCGTCTGCCAGCCACCTGGAAGATTCACAACGCCTTCCATGTCCAACTTCTGAAGCCCTATCGGGATCCGAACACGATCTTCGTCGGACGCCAACCGCCGCCGCCGCCACCCGTCCTCGTCCAGAATGAACCCGAGTATGAGGTCGAGTCCGTGCTTGCACACCGTCGACGTCGAAATGGCACCGTGGAGCTTCTCATCCGTTGGAAGGGTTATGATCCTTCTGAGGACAGCTGGGTCCGTGAGTGCGACATGGGTAACGCCCGTCGTCCTCTGCATGACTACCTTGTGAAGTTGGGTGTTACTTCTACCACCCAGCTTTGAGGGGGGGAAGTGTGAGAGTACGACCCCGTTACACCACTTGTCCCTTTTCTTATTTCCTTTCACTTTCATTTCTCTTTTTATCTCATCTCATTTGGTTTCCTATTCTCCATTTTCCATTAACCTTTGGTTTATCCTACTATTATAATTATATCACCGACCAGGCTTGGGATGTACTGGTGCGCTATCTGGCGTAATCCTGCCGTAATCCCTTAAAGCCAATAGCCTCGCGTGGCTATACGCAGGGTGATTCTATCTTCTAGAAGGGTCTATTCCCTTAGGATAGGATAAACCTGGTTATCTGATGTACCTTGGAAGTATAAAAGCGCATTGGACTGATCGATAGTGCAACCTTTCCGCGAGTCATTCGATCCTGTAACAGGTTGTCTTAGGATTCTTAGAGTAGAAGGGTACGCAGTAAATCGTAGCCGGGAACCAAGATGCGGGAAGTGTCGCGCTTATTAAAATAATGTCCGGTAGCGGTAGTATGCTGTTGATGAATAGCAGAGCGGAAGAAGGGGTCGATTTTGTAGCCGTGGGTAAATAGTCCGGTAAGCATTGGGCTGGTCTGGGCGACTAGTATGGCGGCTGTATGGGCAGTGGGTCGAGTCAGGGCATCGGCAATGTTGTTGGCGCCCCGTTTGTAGGTGATGATGTGGTGGAAATTTGACTCGAGGAAATCGAGCCATCGGATTTGTCGCGGGTTGAGATTTGGCTGGGCTCGCAGGTACTGTAAGGATTTGTGGTCGGTTCGCACAGTGACGTTAGCGCCTCTCAAGTAGCACCACCAGGTCTTGAACGCGTGGACGATCGCCAACATTTCCTTGTCGTGTACCGTATAGTTTTTTTCTGCGCCCTGCAGCTTCCCTCATTCGTAGGCGACCGGCTGTAATCCGTCGCCGAAATCCTGTAGGAGAACTGCACCGATGGCGATGTCGCTGGCGTCGGTGATGACTTCGTATGGACGGTCAGGATCGGAGATGCGAAGACGGGCGGCGACGTGAGGGCGATCTTCAGTTGGTCCAATGCAGCTTGCTGCTTCTCTACCCACCAAAAACAATCGTGATCCTTGAGTCGATTAGTTAGCGTGGCAGATAACCTAGCCAAATTTGGGATAAACCGGCGGACGTAATTGACGAAACCCAAAAAACTTTGCAGCTCCTTTATGTTGCTTGGTGGCTTCCACTCCTATATAGTCTTGATTTTCTTGGGGTCGATTTTCACTCCTTCAGTAGAGACGATGTGGCCCAAAAACTCCAAATCCTGCTTAAGAAAGTCGCACTTAGATCCTTTGGTGATGAGGCGATCCTTGTGCAGCAGCGTGAAGACTACATCAAGATTCTGTAAGTGCTTGTCCCTGCTTCGGCTGTAGATAAGTACACTGGCGGAAAGTATTGCCCGGATAATTGCCATAAAACATTTCTCGTACTGGTTTGGTGCCTTCTATGTTTAGTTACGAATCAAATTTTGGGGTTGGATGTAAAGTAGTACTGTACTGTATGTGACAGATGCTGGTTTCTGTTTTATAGGGGTCGATTTTTTACCGAGGACGAGATTTCGTTCGCGTGGGTGCATCCGGACAGTTTAGGCCAAGCAGCGTAGTAGATCTATTTCCTAACCTCGATATTTCTTCTTACTTGCCCTCGCGACTATCGAGTAGTCAGGAGATAGGCTAGGACCGCTGCGACGATTAGGCCGTCATGAAACCATTTGATGAGGCGCTCTACGCATAGATCATTCCCTTGTTGCGGAGGGGGTATAGCAATCGTTGAATTGCTAAACAGCTAGGCATAGGGAAGAGTTCGGTCCATCAAGGCGATTGTAGAGTCTAGCCGCGATGACGTGCGTCCTACGATGCCCTTAGCCGGTCGCCCTAGCTTAGTGACAGAGAGAGTTCGCCGCGGCATAGTTCGGTCGATTACCCTCGAGGAGGCAGAAATCTCCGCTCACGTGGCGAAAATCGTTGAGAAGCAGCACGGCATCACGTTGCATCCTAAGACATTGCGTAACGCTTTGAATGGGAGCGGACTTGTCGCAATAAAGCATCCCAAGAAGCCGCGACACTCTCGGAAAAACATACGCGATAGGCTGGAATGGGTGCGTGCCCACGTAGACTGGACGGTTGACGACTAGAAGCGAGTGATCTGTTCGGATGAGACCAAGATCGGTCGTCTTGCATCCGACGGACTCTCATATGCCTGCGTTCACGAAGGGACTGCCCTCCAAAGACACCAAATCAAGCAGACCGTCAAACACGGGGGCGGTTGCTTGATGATTTACGACTGCATGTCGTAAAAAGGAGCGGGTTTCATGAGCAAAACATATGGTAGGATGGACGGACTCCTCTCGCTGAGTATACTGCAGGACGATCTCAACAGTACGATTGAGCTTTACCAGCTTACACCCTCGGAAACTATCTTCCAGCCCGACAACGACCCGAAGCACAAGTCGCGTATCGTACATGAGTGGCTTAGAGAGCAAGATTTTGGGGTGCTAGAGTGGCCGTCTTCCTCACCCGACCTCAACCCAATGGAGCATTTATGGACTCATTTCAAGAGGCAGCTGGCCAAGCCTTATAAGCCTCCCACTAGTATGCTGGACCTTTGGGAGCGGGTGCAGGAGGAATGGGAGAAGATCCCGGCGGATGTGTGCACCCACCTGGTGGAGAGCATGCCCAGGAGGGTGAGGGCGGTGATTAAGGCGAAAGGGCGGTGGATTAGGTACTAGTTTGGGGTTGATGTAACTTGCTGCTTACGCCTGGCAATAATTGTCCACATGTACCAAGATTGTTATTTTCTGGTATTTTTTGTAAACATCATTATACTTGTGTAATGTAAGGCATGGGTGTAGAGCCTTACCCCAACCTACATACACTAGGCACACCAGAAGATTAAGGCTTAATGTCCATGACCCCCTAAAATGGCAAAATTCCTCTAAGTCACAAACATGTGGACAATACTTTCCGTCAGTGTATATCGTCGAGGTAGATGATTACGCATTTGTCCAAGCGTTCCTTGAAAATTCCATTCATGGTCATTTGGAAGGTCGAGGGCGCGTTCATGAGGCCAAAAGGCATCACCAGGTACTCGTAGCTGCCGTTTTGTGACAATCCTCGGCGGCGACGCGAATCTGATGGTAACCTCCTCGCAAGTCGATTTTCGGGAAAAACTTGGCGCCGCGAAGTTGGTCGAGAAGTTGGTCGGCTCGCGGGATCGGGTAACGCGACTTGATGGTGATCCGGTTGAGCACGCGGTAGTTGATGCACATTCTGAATCCGCCATCCTTCTACAGCGTGAACAGTATCGGGGCGGCGTATGGTGACGTTCTGGGCCGGATACATCCCTTCGTCAGAAGGTAATCCAGCTGCTGTTGTATGTCTTCCAGTTCCGGTTGGCTGAGCCGAAATTGTCGCTGTACCGTCGGTTGGGCGCCTGGTTCCAGATCGATGCGATGGTCTTCTAGTCAGCTCGGCGGGAGTCCCGCGGGCAGGTCGTCCGGGAAAATCTCGGGGTATTTCCGAATTAGGTCTGTTAAATCAGGTGGAACGACCTCGCACAGCTTCGCGATATCTTCCGCTACGACTGTCGAAGTCACCTCGCGAAGATCAACGGCGTACGCTGCAGCTCCTGCTTTCATCGCGCGCTTAAAAGTGATCGCATGGACTTGGGTGCTTCGCATGCGAGGCCCCGTCCACTTGGGCAGCTCGCGGGAGATCCCATCGATCTTAATACTGCAGCCGCCCGTCGTCCAGTCAATCTTCGGGTTGTACCGTCGCAGCCAATCACGTCCCAGTAGCACGTCGCACCCATCGAGAGTAGTCGCCAGCAGTCCCATCCGAATTTTTACATGCTCTCCGCAATTAAAACCGACGTTCTCCACTCGTTCCCGTATGGCCAGCGGTGTTCCGTCCACTAGGCGGGCGTCAATTTCGGGTAGACACTTTAGTAAGGGTAGACCCATTTCCTTAGCCCTGTCCAGCTGTATGAGGCTATGACTCGCGCCTCCATCAACAAAAAACTTCAATAACACTCTGTTGACTTTATCCTCTACCAACACAGGGTGATCAACAGTTTGGTCCCGCTTATTCGTCCGGGTCCGGTCGATTGCACAATTGGGATCACAATCCAGTGGGGACTGTGTGGCTCGGGCGAAGAAGCATGCTCGTCAGTAAGGGGCCCGGTACTTCCTGACGCGACCCATTTCATGGTCGCTCCTCTGACTTCTTCCCCATAGAATTCTGGAGGGCTATGAATTCTTGGCAGTTGCGTCGGATGTGACCCGGCCAACCACAGTGCTAGCATAGCCCCATATTTTGCAAAGCAACTGCATAAATATCCACGGTGTCCACCCCTTTTATCGTGGCACGCTGGAACTGTTCTTGAGGGCGACCTCCGTCGTAGAAGTTCGTCCTCGGCTTCGTGAGCGAATCAGCGGCTTCGGCGAGCTGGATGTAGTCTTGTAACCGCTTCGCAGAGCGTTGCAGTTTTATCTGGTACTGTATTTCAGGCTTCAAACCGCCCATGTACTTGTCGACCTTCTCCAACTCGTGCATGTAGCCACATCTGTCCACCAATGTCAAGAATGACGCGGTGTACTCGAACATAGATCCTAGCTGCTTCAATATGCGTAGAGTTTCACGTGCCTTGTCTGAGTCAGGTGCATGCTCAAACCGCTTGCGAAGCTCTGCGCACCATGTTGCCCACGTGAGAATGTGGGTCGCACCGAACAAGTCTGCCTTGTCTTCGTTGCCGAATTCTTCGGACCACTCATGCTGTCGTTCTGTGCGAGTTGCCGCTGAGTCGACGATGACCTTCCACCACTGTAGGGCGGCCCCTTGCAACAGTGTTAACGCGCGGCTGATCCGCTTCTGATCGTCTCGGGTGGCCGCTGCGTTAAAGTAGATATTCATGGCGAATATCCACCGCCGCACTGTCACGCCTTTATTACCTTGGTCGAAAGGAGCGGGTTGCTGATATCCTACGCCGCCACTTGTCGAGCGCGGGGCTGTTGCCGCTAGTCGTGCCAGCTCCATTGGCGACGGTTGCTGCTCACCCGCCCCGCTTCGTGCATCGTCGTCCCGCTCCTCTGAACGCCTCTCCTGCGCCTAGCGAAGTCGTCGCGGAGGTCGTTGACGACGCTTGTCAATTCTTCAACTGCTCCATAGATGTTTGCAGGTCCATAGTTTCCTGGGCAGGGTTCGCAGCAGTCGATGTGGACTGTCCCTCAACTGTCGAGTCTACCCGGGCCATGGCGGTCAGGACGGGGCAGAAGCTAGCACACACGCTGTGGTTGTTGACGTAAAAATATTTACGATCCAAGACAACTGCTGTGCAACCGCGCTAATCCCCTCTGACCACCCTTAAGTAATTAACCGAGGAAAACGGAAGGTTCCTGGAAAGCTCGGGCTCTGATGCCAGCTGTTATGATTTAGGAAGTGTCAATGAACTATTACGTGAGAATACAAGGTCGCTATTGCAATGAAGGCACGAGGCTATATAGGGGTTGGCGTACTAGGGCGATAACCTCAGAACGTGGGTAGGTTCGCCAATGTGGCGACAGTGCCAGACGCGACTCAGGAAAGGGTTGGGCCGACAAACGAGGCCGAACGTGACGAGTCGAGGAGTTCGGGTGTACGCGCTAGCATACAACTCAGTAAGGAATGGAAATTTCTTATACCAACCAAGATGCCCCTTCTTTGTTATTATGCAGATATGTATAGATCAAAATGGATGGTATTTAAGTGTATGATTTATAAATAGTGAAAGTCGTGCAATATCAGCGTACATGCTACTGTATATTTTATGCATGGATGAGATCAACCTTTTAATTTTATGAAAAGTCTCATTTTCCGCATCCGGCAACTTGGGGTGCCCAACTCCTATCTCAGATTGGTTGTTCCATTTCCACTCTTAGCATCTGGTATTCGGAGCACTTTTTTAAGCTAGTCGCTTCCGCCAACCCGAGATTTCTTTTCGAGGGGGGGAAGGGGGGGGGGAAGGAGGGATGGCTGGAGAGCCCGAGGCTGCACAGCGGTTGTCCAGGTGCTATATATGATTAGCTCCTACTGTACAACTACGATAGCGTGTGCACCTCTAAGCCACTCGATCCCTGCCTTTGGATGGCCTGGATTGGTCGTGCCCCACCCTCCCCCCGGGAATGGACAGCTGTGTTTGTCGCGATTTTTTGCCACGTACGTTAGTGGCGTTCATTTTGGCGCTGCAACTGGCATTGTCGTCACGCGGCGAAGAAGTTTTCGAGACGACTCGCGCGGACTTCGTCAGTGGCTCGCGAAAATTGTGAGGCTCGCCTCGTGGGAAAACGTCAGTTATGGACCTCGCCAGGCGCACAAGGAATGTGCGTCATGAATTATCATGACGAGGAGAGACTACACGTTACAACTACCCGAATTATGTGGGAGTGGTATGTTGTCCCAATGGACTGGAGAGGAGTGCTGCCAGGTGGGCGCGTTATTATAATTTCTGGCAGGAGCGACGCAGTGTGGGACGGCGCGTGCCGTTAACTTCCGAAAAGCTCGAACTCGCCACCTTCGTATCAACTGTTTCTGCAGTATCGGCGGCAGCTGTCCCTTGCATCCGATAAAATCGGCACCGACAAATGCGAATGTCGTGTATGATTTTCTTGCCAAGCCGATTTCCCAGAAAACGACAGTGGCGCCTGCATTTTTCTAGGGAAACAGCCTTGGAGACAAGTCAGTGCCCCAGGAAACAACGTCTCTAGTGCATCATTCAGTGCCCGCGATTTTCGGGGGTTTCTACCGATAGAACGTACGGAGATGCGACAGACCGGGTTGGACGAGAGGGGATATTCGACACTTCAGGGCAGCGTAGCGGAAGTCTCAAGCTGAGTGCCCCAGTGTTGGGCTAAGCAGCGGTAGCAGAATGGCCACCTACCGGCCGAGACTTTCCAACGGCTCACATCTTCCACACCAGGTTCCAAGTTCGGGTTAAATACTAGTCCGACTGTCCTGGACAAATAACATGGACAGAGCTGCGGTGAACCTGTGCTGGTTAAATAATGTGGGTACCGTGGGCTCGACAGTCTTAAAAAAGAAAGAAAGAAAGAAAAAAAGTTGTCTGCCCGGGGCACGTGCGTTTCTGTTACGATCGGCGTAAGCGGGGAGTTGGGTGAACGATGATTTGTCGAGATTGTCGGGGCAGCTGCGACGACACTGTTCTAGCTGGAGGTCGACACTGTTTCCAAAGTTTTCAGAGTGCGGCGGAGCTTTCCGGAGTCGTCCTTGTTTCATGGGGCTACTTGTCAAGGCGCGAAAGCCTAGAACATGTGTTGGTGTCACGGCGGGCGCAATGACGGTTGAATGTCAGCGCGTTGCTAAACGCCCGGTGCCAGACGGGGAATTCTTTGAAAACCAGCGGCGCAACTATTAAGCACCAGCGGTGTGGGGGTGCCTGTATAGTAGTGAAGCGGAATTGCGGGAGTGCTAAGTCCAGGGAGAATTCCGACATTTTCACTAGAAGAATAGAGGAAAAGTTCTGTGTTTCCATCTGGAGTTGTACCCGCTATCTTCAGGGTACGTGCATCATTGACCAAAATTTGTGAACTATGTTGGTCCCTTGGTAGGGGACAAGAGCAGCGACTGTTTCGGCTCTTGCCGAAATTTTCAGCGTGTACGGACAACAAAGCTGATGCAGCTGGCATCATGTGACCTTGGTTTCGGCTCGAGGTGTTCACAGGAGTGTTTTCATACTGGTTCCGCTCCATCACCATCGTCGTCAACCTCTCGCCAACACCTGCTACCACCTCCATATTCAGTTCACCTCTTTTCACCCGACTGTGTAAAGACAACCGGCTGCTCCATTCGTCATCCGTCGAAGCAGTATCGCATCAAGAAGATTTGGCAGCAGTACTGTTGGAGTTGTGTCGTGTTGTGTTGTGTTGGAGTTCTGTTGTGTTGTGTTGTGTTGTGTTGTGTTGTGTTGGAGTTGTGTAGGATTTGGCAACAGTGTTTTTATTCGTGAATAATACTTGCAGCTAGTTGGAGTCTTCCGGAGCAGCTGTCACTGATTTTCAGGACCTCAAAAGCGGTTTGCATTGCAGCAGAATTTTAATTTGGAGCAGTTTGGGAGTTCTACAGGTTGGAGTTTTTCAAGCATCTTCGAAGCAGAGTTGTGGGATTTTTAAGCAGCAGTGTTGGTTTACTTCGACTACCCTGGCGCATGGGGTTTCCTGGCGTTTTACCTGGCTCGTTGGGAGCTGTTTCTCTTGGAGGGGGGGAGAAGTGCAGCTGTGCTGCAAGATTTTTGAAGACCCTTCCGGCGTGTTCCATCATCCCTCTCCGCCCGGAAGGCGTTTTAGCTACGCGTCCTCGCCATTGTTCGTCAATTCGTTGATGGAGTTCGTTGACTTTTACGAGCCACGAACGAGTGTGCTTGTACGTGCTATGAATGACCTCGCGCTTTGATGAACGGTTCCTGCAGTCCCGACAAATCATCGGTAACGTCATTCTTCATTCATCATTACAAGATTTCATCAGCCACGCGCCATCATCAACAGCCAGATTGACTGTTAACAATTTTCAAGAGGAGTTTCTCCCGGAACCCATATGGTCAGTTGAAGATTTCAACAATCTTCGACGACCATGATAAAAGCGATCGTTTCGACATTTTCTGGCCATTGAACAAATTTCCACCTGAAAACCTTGTCAGGACGGCGTAATCATTACGCTTGCCAGTGTGCTGAAGACCTGCAGTCACGTCGCGGATTAATTATATGTGATATTTCGGCCTCGATATATAGAGGGACTTCTTTCGAAGGTGGGAGAGTGTAAGGAATTTCACTTCTTTACTTTGCTACACTATAACGTATACACTCGAAGACCTCGAACTCGCAAGTTCGGCCTATATTGTCGGCCCAAACCTCACCGAGTCGCGTTTCGACACCCTCGCCACCCATCCAATCCATCTCACATCACCAAGTTCTCGCCCTAGCTTGTCCTAGCACGTCCGTGCCCTATTTTAGGTAGTTCGCTCGTCACTTGCAGGATATATTATTTTTTGACGTTGTATTCTTTGTTCCATTCCCACTCATTACAGGTTAACCGCAACTTTCTCCCCGTTATTCGTCCAGGACCGTCCGAGTAGTAGTAAACCCGAACATGGAACCTGGTGTAGAAGATGTGAGCCGTTGGAAAGTCTCAGCCGGTAGGTAGCCATTCTACTACCGCTGCTTAGCCCAACACGAGGGGACTCAGCTTGAGATTTCCGATACGCTGCCCTACTCTTCCTGAACTTCAGTAATTATTGAGTTGTATTTAAGGATATGATTAATAAATAATGAAAGTTGTGCAATATCGGCGTACATGATATTGTATCTTTTATGCATGGATGAAATAAACATTTTATTTTTTTGAACAGTCTCATTTTTCGCATCCAACACCATGGTGTGCCCGACTCCTGTAAGGCATTTTTCATTCCTTAGCGTACCACACTGCTACCGCGTACATCAAACCCCACACGGCACTGACATCTGCCCTAGATTCGCCCCGAACACGGCACCGAACCATTTCCACGTCACTCCGAAGCGATCCGCGTCCTCGGATGCCTTCTACGAACCTGTTCGATCACACGGCTAAGATTGCTCTAGTGTTCCTATATCTTGCTTCATCATTCCATTGTACGACATTCAATTCTTCTGAACCTCGACATTCGATTCTGCGCTACTATGGTGAAACACTCATAACATCTGGTATTCAGAGCTACTTTCCTGGCCTAGCCATTTCCGTAGGCGGAAAATGAAAATAGGGGGGGGGGGAGTTAGGGGGGGGGGGGGTGATTCGCTCACTAAGCTGCAAAGCGGTCGGCCGCGAATTAGACTGTGCGAGTACGACCCCGTTACACTTCTTTCTCATTTTCATCTTCTTACTCTACCTCATTCTTCTAATTATCCTGATTCCTTTTATATTTATCACATCCCATTTGGTTTCCTATTCCTCCTTTCTCATTATCCTTTGAATTATCCTATTATTATCATTATATCACCGACCATGCTCGAAATGTACTGGCGCGCTATATGTAGCGTAATCTTGCCGTAATCCCTTAAAGCCAATAGCCTCGTGTGGCTATACACAGGGTGATTCTATTTCTAGAAGGGTCTATTCCCTTTGGATAGGATAAACATGGTTACCTGATGTACTTCGGAAGTATAAAAGCGCCTTGTATCAATCGATAGTGCAACTTTTCCTCGACACATTCGATCCTGTAACACTTGGCAATCAGAGATTTTCTCACTCAGCCAAGCTCAGCTAAGCAGAAGAAGCGGGAAAACTTGCCTCGCAAAACCGCCGGGGGCGACTAATTCGGCGCCGATTCTGGTAAGCACCAGCTCCGCGTTTTTTTTAATTAACCCCTCCGCGCGTGTTTTGAATAGGATGGCGAACTTCGACAACGCCAAGGTTACCCAGCAGCTCTTCGCGAGAATCGCCACCCTTCAGGATAAGACGAGAGCCGATTGCGAAGCTTCACGAAACGAGTTCGAGCGAGTAACTCGACTCGCCGGCGCGCAGCACGAAACGACAACGGTGACGACGCAGCTGTCGCAGCCAATTCTCGAGGCTCCGGAACTGCGCTCACCTAAGCCGTTCGATCCGAGCGATCGAAATTTCGATGTCTCCAGATGGATCGCCGTCATGGAGATCTACTTCGCAGCCGTCGGATGGAGCTCACCAGTATGGGACGGTCAACGCGTATGACTCGCGGCGACACCGATGCAAGGATCGGCGGTAACAATACCTTCATCCACGGTGAAGCCACATGGCAGCAGTTCCGCACCGACCTGGTGAAACGCTTCCTGCCGATAAATTCAAGGTTCCTTGCCCGGGTAAAAATTCATCGCCATCGACAGTTCGGGAGTGTAGCACATTGATTGCGGATCTAGCTGGTGAAAAGGAAAAGATCCGAAAGTGGCCTTGGGATTCCGGGAAAACCAACTTCAACGAAACTCATTCAACACGAGCAAGAGGAAATGATGGGGGAAAATCTCCACCCCACAACCAGTCTTTGCCAGAGAAAATCGCTGAGAAAGAATATGACTCCGCGATAAAGGACTCTGCCGAGACGGGGAAACTCCGAGACGACCCAAGAAATTATAAGGATTCGTTAAAGTTATCTTAGAAGGATGCTTTAATGAAAACTTATGATTCTCGAGGGGCTAGAGCCTTGGAGAAATTTCAGGAGGGACTCCAGAAGAAGCTGAAACTTGTGGAGATCATACCGGTACCAAAAAACTTGGGGACAAAATTTAGGAGTGTGGAAAGAATCCGACCTTTCCACGGATTCAACGTCCTCTCCCGACACCAGCCCACAACGACTACCCGTTCCCAAGGGAAGACATTGGTGGAGCTGAAGCAGCTCAACAGGAAGCTGGGGGTCTACAAGAATCTGAAAAAAAACCTGAAATCCTACTTCGAAAGCATCCAGCTCAGCAAATTCGGCATCAACGACAGACACAGTCGTCAAGAAAGCACAGGGTCCTGAGGGAGAGACTTTCTCCAAGGAGCCTCGGTCAGCTGCTAACCCACGAGGAGATAGCAAGAAAAAGGTGTGTATGGAATATTGGGATGTACCCTATGATCATATTAACGAAACTATCTTTGGGTACTTCGAGCAACACCCGCCCCTCATGCTCGAGGTCATCTGCCAAGCACTCGTGGACAATGGAGCATCACACACCGTCTGCGACAAGGCAGTAATCGACTGACTATAGGAAGAGTACAAGCCTTCAGCATTCTCTCCAACGATGGTGGACGGCAGAAAGTTACCAGTACACAGCGAAGCAGTGTTACACCTACAAATCGGACCACTGCGCTGGAAACCTGCACTCCCCATCACCAACATAAGAGGGCTTGACTTGATCTTCGGGCTCGAAACCTGCACTCCCCATCACCAACATAAGAGGGCTTGACTTTAACTTCGAGCGAGACTTCCTAAAAAGTTTCAACCCCGAGATCAACTGGGTAAATCGTACCGCAAGCATCTAAAACAATGGAAGGAGAGTCCGGCTACCCAACTGGGACGATACAGGAGATATCCAAGTGGAGACACTCGCAAAATTCGAGAAGACCGTAAAGCGAACCGACACCGGGTTCCAGGCGATAGCAACAGATGTGGAAAATGACTGAGAGAAAACCTCGAAACCTCCACAAAAAATCAAGGAATTACTGAAGGATTTCCAAGACATTGTTCCCGACGACCTTCCGGACGAGCTGCCGCCATACCGAACGCACCAATATGAGATCGTGGAAGAACCGGATTCGAAGCCGACCTTTCGAACACCATATCGGCTCAGCCCCATGGAGCTAGCCGATATGAAGAAACAAATCGAATATCTCCTCGCAAAAGGACTCATCCGAACATCCACTTCGCCATACGGTGCCCGAGTACTCTTCGCACCGAAACGAGACGGAAGCCTGTGCATGTGCATCGATTACCGAGCTCTCAACAAGCAGACCATCAAGAACAAATACCCAATCCCACGAATCGATGACCTACTTGACCAGCTTCGAGGAGCCACGGTATTTTCCAAACTAGATCTGCGGTCCGGATACTGGCAGATACGAATGGTAGACAATTCCATCCCCAAAACTGCCTTCCGACGCGGTACGGGTCGTATGAGTATCTGGTAATGGTGTTCGGGCTCACCAACGCACCGGAAACAATCCAAGCCGAAATGAACCATATTCTACGTCCACTCTTGGACGAATGCGTGGTGGTGTACTTGGACGACATCTTTATCTACTCACGCGACATGCAGTAGCACGCCCAACACCTGCGAGGTGTCTTCGACATTCTTCGATGAGAACGATTCTAAATCAAATCATCCAAATTCGCCCTCGTGAACGTCCAATTCCTATGACACATGGTGAGCGCTCAAGGAGTTCACGTCGACCCTAAGAAGATCGAAGCCGTACGCACATGGAAGACATCCGAGAACGTGAAGGAGTTACAGCGGTTCCTAGGCTTCACTAACTATTACAACAGGTTCGTGCCACGGTACGCAAAAATTGCACCACCACTCACGAATCTGCTGAAGAAGTACATGCCCTATACGTGGGAACCAAAACATCAGGATGCCATGGAGCAGCTGAAACAAGCACTCACGTCCGCACCCGTACTCATCTTGCCAGACCCTGAACGTGACTACGTCATCGAAGCTGACGCCAGCGACCGGGCAGTGGGAGCAGTCATGATGCAAGACCAGGGGAATGGACTGGAACCAATCGCCTACCTCAGCAAGAAACTATACGGGGCAGAACTAAACTACTCGATACACGACAAGGAGGCCCTTGCTATTATCATCGCCTTCAAAACAGCCGTTTACAGCGACCACTGCAGCTTGAAAAATTTGAAGACACAACCAAAACTCTCCAGGCGGCAGGTCCGGTGGATTGACTTCCTCGAGACGCACTTCCACTATGACATCGTGTACAAGCCCGGCCACAAAAACAAAGCAGATGCTCTCAGTCAGCTTGCGCACGTTGCCGCAATCCAGGTCAAAGGGATGAACCCACTACTCAAGGGACTCTTCACACACAGGTACGCCATCGACCCCGAAATTCCTTTGGCAGAATAGCGATACCTGCTACAGTGGGACAGGGACATCGCATAACGGAAAGGATCAACAAAAATCTGGGTACCCAATTACCCTCCTTCGCGCCAGTTACTACTCAAAGAATACCACAATGTCCTATACGCGGGACACTTCGGTAGCAACAAAACGCTTACCGGTATTGCAAAGCACTACTACTGGCCCCACATGGCAGACGACGTCCAGAAATTCGTCACCTCGTCTACTATATGTCAGTGGATGAAGAGCAGCAAGCAGGAAAAGGCAGGACTGCTACAGCCTCTTCCTATCCCAGAACAGCCATGGCAAGTGGTTAGCCTGGATTTCATGACCGGATTACCTACTGCCACAAGCGGTCATGACGCAATCCTCGTCGTCATCGACAATTTCTCCAAAATGGGACACTTCATTCCGACACACACGACAGCACGCACCGAGGAGACTGCACAACTATTCGTTCGCTATATCATCTCACAACATGGTATTCCAACCACACTCATCTCCGACCGAGACCCCAAGTTCACCAGCAAGTTCTGGAAGGAACTAATGTCTCTGCTCGGGACAAAACTTGCCATGTCATCCGCCTACCATCCGCAGATTGATGGACAGACCGAGCGCCTAAACTAAATTGTAGAGCAGCTCCTTCGCGTAGCATGCAAAGACGAAATCTCTAAATGAGACTTGCATCTGCCCATCCTGGAGTTTGCCTACAACAACGCCACTCACACCGCTACTGGGCAGACGACGTTCTTCCTTTGTTACGGTCGCCAACCGCTCATGCCACAAAAAACGACAGCATCAGCCACAGTCCAACCCGCACACGACTTCATCACGACCATGCATCAGCCTTGGGATCGGACCCACAAGCGCCTCCTCGACATTCAGCAGCAACAAAAGCGCCAGGCCGATCGCCACCGCACTGACCACACCATCAAAGTGGGAGACCAAGTTCTACTCGACACCCACAATCTTGACATCAGTCATCTCCCATCCAAACTACGACCTCCCTTCTGCGGGCCCTTTCTCGTCGAAGCGCAGGTCACTCCTGTTACCTTCTGCTTACGCCAGCCAGATACGTGGAAGATTCACAAAGCCTTCCATGTCCAACTTCTGAAGCCATATCGAGATCCTAACACGGTCTTCACCGGACGCCAACCCCCGCCAGCCGCCGCCCGTCCTCGTCCACGATGACCCGAGTACGAGGTCGAGTCCGTGCTCGCACACCGCCGTCGTCGGAATGGCACCGTAGAGCTTCTCATTCGTTGGAAGGGTTATGATCCTTCTGAGGATTGTTGGGTTCCTTAATCCGAGATGGGTAACGCTCGTCGTCCTCTTCGCGACTACCTTGTAAAGCAGGGTGTTACTTCTACAACCTAGCTTTGAGGGGGGGAAGTGTGAGAGTACGACCCCGTTATACTTCTTTCTCATTTCCATCTTCTTAATCTACCTCATTCTTCTAATTATCCTGATTCCTTTGATCTTTATCATATCCCATTCGGTTTCCTATTCCTCCTTTCTCATGATCCTTTGGGTTATCCTATTATTATCATTACGTCACCGACCAGGCTTGGGATGTACTGGCGCGCTATATCTAGCGTAATCTTGATGTAATTCCTTATAGCCAATAGCCTCGCGTGGCTATACGCAGGGTGATTCTATTTTTAGAAGGGTCTATTCCCTTTGGATAGGATAAACCTGGTTACCTAATGTACTTCGGAAGTATAAAAGCGCGTTGTATCAATCGACAGTGCAACTTTTCCTCGACACATTCGATCTTGTGACATAGACGAATGAATTCGCTCGACTACGATAGCGTTTGTGCTCTTACCGTAATCACCCGGATATAGGCGCAGCCATTTATTAAGCCCAGTGGGCTTACAGAGTGCAAAGATGCTTATATATATTATTTCATTATAACCGCACCGTTTTTTAGAAAATCTATTCCCTATAAGTGCATTGAATTACTATTAAAAAACAAGTGAATTGCGAAACTTCCATATCCAAAACTCCATACCAAATCTCCCGCAGCACTCTCGCACCCCTCCCGAGCACCTCGCCAGCCAGATTCTTGCGTTTCCTGATCACTGTCTTGCCTATGATTGGTCCATACCCTACCTTCCTAGCATAGTTGTGCTGGCGGAACTTTCGCCATATATTCCGCGCGATATTTCTGCGCGTCCTCTTTTAAAGACAGTTGTATTGGAACTCAAATCAGCCCAGCTACATTTTGGCGTGTTCAAATCATTTTTCCATACAGTCCTTCGTATTAGCGCATGGGCTTATATTTTTTATTCGATTACAGGCGCATGCTGCTTTTTGAACCTAATCTCTATAAGCACATATGTGCCTATATCCGAGGGATCACGGTACCTGAACATGGATAATCACAGATATTCCCCTGCCCATCTGGCGTCGTGTCCGCCACATGGACCAGGCATAGTTCGACGAGCTGTTGGCGAAATTCACCGCCACCGACACTTGCCTGCAACTTGTGTTAAACGACAACGAGAGACTTCACGCCGAAGTTAGCGAACTTCGTCAGGCGCAAGAGACTACGCACCAGAAGTCGCCCGCCCCCGAGGACGCCGCCAGCATGGGACGTGTTGAAACAGTATTGGAAGAAATCACACGTGAAGTGTCGCAGGAGCGCCGTGATGATGAAGTTGAAGCAGCAACGAATGTCGCCGCACGTGCTACGGCAGCTGCAGCAACTGCGACAACAGTCGCCGCCCACTCTGAAGCAGCAACAACAATTTCTGCAGCAGCCACAACCACACCAATTGTACCACTGGCCAAGATAAAGCCGTCGATGCTGCCCCCTTTTGAACTCCATGGACAAAAACACCACCATTACAGGCTGGCTTTTTGCGATGGAGCTTTATTTCGATGCTGTCGGGAGAAATGTTGATGATTTATAAATCAAACTGGTTGTTTCGCTACTGAGGGGACCTGCACTCGATTGGTGGCGATCGACGCTAAGTGAGACGAGGACTTCGGTAGGGAACACTCAGGGGTTTTTCGGGAGTTCGGAATCTGCTGCCTGGGACGCAGCGTCAATTTTCGGATCGACCGAGATTCGCACGTGGAAAGCGTGGGGTACAGCTCTGCGCTCACGTTTCGAGCCCATATCTGCCTCGGACAACGCACGCACGAAGCTGGACACCTCGAGCCAGTAGACCTCTGTCCAGGATTACGCGTCATCATTTCAGGCACTGTGCGACCAAATCACCGACCTATCAGAAACTTGAAAAAACGAATCGGTTCATTGTGGGGCTCAAATCCGATGTCCAACGACGTTCCAAGAAGCAGTGGTGATCGACGACCTTTACGACGCCAATAAAAAAATACGCGAGATCGGGTTCCTTGGAGGGAAATCATTTTCATGGCCAGGATCAACGAACCTTGATCAACGACATTGTGGCAAACAATGAAGATCGCAGGAAGCGACATTGTTTTCACTGCCACCAGCCGGGTCACCGATATGCTGACTGCCCTGACCGGAAGCAGAGGAAAAACAACGATGGGAAGATTCGCTACCCATGCTCGATTTTTCCTACAACAACGCACCCTCCGCCACGACCAATCATTCGCCCTTTTTCCTGAACTACGGGAAGGATCCGACAGTTCCCATTTCCACCAACGTCGAAAGCCAAGTCCAATGTTCGCAGCAGTTTGTCAAAGACCTTCAAACCGTTCGCACGAAAGCCATCGAATTTATCCGAAAAGCCAATGTCACTGCCCGCCAATACGCCGATCGCCACAGAGGAGATATTACCTTGACTGCAGGGGAAACAAGTCCTCCTCGACACCAAAAATCTTCGTCAGCAGATACCGTCAAAACTACGACCCCGCTACTGTGGACCTTTCACGATCATCAAGATGATCACGCTAGTGACCGCCCAACTTTGTTTGCCCAACTCCGTTTGCCCAAATCATAATTCATTACATGTCAGCCTCCTTCGTCCTTTTGTGGCCGACATGTCAAACGTCGCCCGGCAACCGATCGCCCAGGATCTACTGCCAGCCGAAGAAACGCTCATCGAACCAGCAAAGATCCTGAGCCATCGCGTACGAATCAACGGTCAAGATCGACACGTTGACTTCCTGATACGATGGACTCATCGTACCAGCGAGGACGACACGTGGGTTCCCTCGGTACAGGTACAGTCACCTATTGTACTTTGGGATTATTCATCCCGCAAGCAGGTCGCGAATATATACCACCTTCGCTGGAGGGGGGGTAGTGTAAGGGATTTTCCATTCCTTAGCGCACCACACCTCTACCGCGTACATCAAACCCCACGCGACATCAACATGTGCCCTAGCTTCGGCCGAAACACGGCACCGAACCATTTCCGCGTCACTCCGAAGCGCTCTGCGTCCTCGGATGCCTTCTACAAACCTGTTCGATCGCGCGGCTAGGATTGCTCTGGTGTTCCTATATCTTGCTTCGTCATTCCATTGTACGACATTCGATTATTTTGAACCTCGACATTAGATTCCGTGCTACTCTGGCGAAACATTCATTCAGATGGTTACAGAAAGTAACCAATCGAATCTAAGTAACTAGTTGTAGGTATATTTTGGTTTCTTCGCACAGAGAGTGGTCCTTCGCCAGCCAACGTGCTAAGTGCCACATCACAAGGATGACACTAAGGCCCGTGTCATCGACAAGAAATGGGGCTTAAAGGCTTCCACCCAAAAGCCTGTCCTGTTGTCACAGGATCGAATGACTCGAGAAAAGGTTGCACTATCGATCAGTACAAGGCACTTTTATACTTCCAAGGTACATCAGGTAACCACGTTTATCCTATCCTAAGGGAATAGACCCTTCTAGAAGATAGAATCACCCTACGTATAGCCACGCGAGGCTATTGGTTTTAAGGGATTACGGCAGGATTACGCCAAATAGCGCACCAGTACATCCCAAGCCTGGTCGGTGATATAATTATAATAGCAGGATAAACCAAAGGTTTAATGGAAAATGGAGAATATGAAATCAAATGAGATGGGATAAAAAGAGAAATGAAAGAGGAAGGAAATAAGGAAAGGGACAAGTGGTGTAACGGGGTCGTACTCTCACACTTCCCCCCCTCAAAGCTGGGTGGTAGAAGTAACACCCAACTTCACAAGGTAGTCATGCAGAGGACGACGGGCGTTACCCATGTCGGACTCAGGGACCCAGCTGTCCTCAGAAGGATCATAACCCTTCCAACAGATGAGAAGCTCCACGGTGCCATTCCGACGTCGACGGTGTGCAAGCACGGATTCGACCTCGTACTCGGGTTCATTCTGGACGAGGACGGGTGGTGGCGGCGGCGGTTGGCGTCCGACGAAGATCGTGTTCGGATCCCGATAGGGCTTCAGAAGTTGGACATGGAAGGCGTTGTGAATCTTCCAGGTGGCTGGCAGACGCAAGCAGAAGGCAACAGGAGTAACCTGCGCTTCGACGAAAAAAGGCCCGCAAAAGCGAGGTCGCAGTTTAGACGGGAGGTGGCTGATGTCCAAGTTGCGGGTGTCAAGAAGCACCTGGTCTCCCACCGTGATGGTGTGGTCGTTGCGATGGCGATCGGCCTGGCGCTTTTGTTGCTGCTGAAAGTCGAGGAGGCGTTTGTGGGTTCGATCCCAAAGCTGATGCATGGTTGTGATGAAATCATGTGCAGGTTGTACTGTAGCGGATGTGGGCGGTTTCTGTGGTGTGAGTGGGTGGCGTCCGTAGCAGAGGAAGAACGGCGTCTGTCCAGTAGCGGCATGTGTAGCGTTGTTGTAAGCAAACTCCAGAACGGGCAGGTGCAGGTCCCATTTGGAGATCTCGTCCTTGCAGGCTGCTCAGAGGAGTTGCTCAACAATTTGGTTGAGGCGCTCGGTCTGTCCGTCTGTCTGCGGATGGTAAGTGGA
The DNA here is from genome assembly GCA_027943415.1 of Closterium sp. NIES-67. Classification (NCBI taxonomy): domain Eukaryota; kingdom Viridiplantae; phylum Streptophyta; class Zygnematophyceae; order Desmidiales; family Closteriaceae; genus Closterium; species Closterium sp. NIES-67. The sequence goes on from BQMB01000798.1 coordinate 523,816, forward strand.
CGACATGGCGAGTTTGGTCCCGAGAAGAGACATAAGTTCCTTCCAGATTTTGCTGGTGAACTTGGGGTCTCGGTCGGAGATGAGTGTGGTTGGGATGCCATGCTGTGAGATGATGTGACGAACGAAGAGTTGTGCTATCTCCTCGATGCGTGCCGTCGTGTGTGTTGGGATGAAGTGTCCCATTGTGGAGAACTTGTCGATGACGACAAGGATTGCGTCATGACCACTGGTGGTTGGTGGTAACCCGGTGATGAAGTCCAGGCTAACCAATTGCCATGGTTGTTCTGGGACAGGAAGAGGCTGTAGTAGTCCCGCCTTTTTCTGCTTGCTACTCTTCATCCGCTGACACGTATCACATGAGGTGACAAATTTCTGTACGTCATCTGCTATGTGGGGCCAGTAGTAGTGTTTGGCGATACCGGTGAGCGTCTTGTTGCTACCGAAGTGTCACGCGTATAGGACGTCGTGGTATTCTTTGAGTAGTAACTGGCGCAAAGGAGGGTAATTGGGTACCCAAATTTTCGTTGCTCCCTTCCAGTATGCGATGTCACTGTCCCACTGTAGCAGATGTCGTTTTTCCGCCAAGGGGATTTCGGGGTCAATGGTGTTCTTGTGTGTGAAGAGTCCCTTGAATAGTGGATTCATCCCTTCAATATGAATGGCGGCAACGTGCGCAGGCCGGCTAAGAGCGTCTGCTTTGTTTTTGTGGCCGGGCTTGTATACGATGTCGTAGTGGAAGTGTGTCTCGAGGAAGTCGATCCACCGGACCTGCCGCCTAGAAAGGTTGGGTTGTGTCTTCAAGTATTTCAGGCTGCAGTGATCGGTGTAGACGGTTGTTCGTCGTCCTTCGAGATAACATCTCCACGCTTTGAAGGCGATGACGATGGCAAGGGCCTTTTTGTCGTGTATCGGGTAGTTAAGTTCTGCTCCATCTAGTTTCTTGCTGAGGTAGGCAATTGGTTGCAATCCATTCCCCTGATCTTGCATTAAGACTGCTCCCACTGCCTGGTCACTAGCGTCAGCTTCGATTACGTAGTTGCGTTCGGGATCTGGCAAGATGAGTACCGGGGCGGTCGTGAGTGCTTGTTTCAGCTGCTCCACGGCTTCCTGGTGCTTCGATTCCCATTTGTAGGGCGTGTTCTTCTTCAACAGATTCGTGAGTGGTGCTGCGAGTTTCGCATACTGTGGCACGAACCTGTTGTAATAATTCGCGAAGCCTAGGAACTGCTGCAACTCCTTCACGTTCTCGGGTGACTTCCACGTACGTACGGCTTCGATTTTCTTGGGGTCGACGTGAACTCCTTGAGCGCTCACCATGTGTCCTAGAAATTGGACCTTCTAAAGGGCGAATTCGCTCTTGGACAGTTTGACGTAGAACCGTTCTCGTCGAAGAATTTTGAAGACGCGTCACAGGTGTTCGATGTGCTGCTTCATGTCGCGCGAGTAGATGAGGATGTCGTCCAGGTACACCACCACGCACTCGTCCAAAAGTGGTCGTAGAATGTGGTTCATTTCAGCTTGAAACGTTGCTGGTGCGTTGGTGAGTCCGAACGGCATTACCAAATACTCGCACGATCCGTACCGAGTTCAGAAAGCAGTTTTGTGGATAGAGTTGTCCGCCATTCCTATCTGCCAGTATCCTGACCGCAGATCCAGTTTGGAAAATACCGTAGCTCCCCGAAGCTGGTCAAGCAGGTCATCGATTCGCGGTATCGGGTATTTATTCTTGATTTTCTACTTGTTAAGAGCTCGGTAGTCGATGCACATGTGCAGGCTTCCATCCGGTTTGGGAGTGAAGAGTACTGGGGCACCGTATGGCGAAGTGGATGGTCGGATGAGTCCTTTGGCTAGGAGATACTCGATCTGTTTTTTCATGTCGGTCAGCTCCATAGGGCTGAGCCGGTATGGTGCTCGGAAGGTCGGCTTCGAACCCGGTTCCTCCACGATCTCGTGTTGATGCGTTCGGTATGGCAGTAGCTCGTTCGGAAGATCGTCAGGAAGAATGTCTTGGAACTCCTTCAGTAAGTCCTTGATTTTTTTTTGAGGTTCCGAGGCTTTCTCTCCGTCATTCTCCAGCTCTATTGCTATCGCCAGGAACCCGGTATCGGTTCGCTTCACGTCCTTCTCGAATCTGGCGAGTGTCTCCACTGGGATATCTCCTGTATCGTCCCAAATGGGTAGCTGTACTCTCCATCCATTGTTGTAGATGCTTGCGGTGCGGTTCACCCAGTTGATCTCGGGGTTGAATCTTTTCAGGAAGTCCCGCCCGAAGATCAAGTCAAGCCCTTTGATGTTGGTGATGGGGAGTGCAGCTCTCCAGCGCAGTGGCCCGATTTGTAGGTGTAGCACTGCTTCACCGTACACTGGTAACTTGTTGCCGTCCACCATCGTTGCAGAGAATCCTGAAGACTTGTACTCTTCCCGAAGTCGGTCGATTACTGCCTTGTTGCAGACGGTGTGTGATGCTCCGCTGTCCACGAGTGCTTGGAGGCGTCGTCCTTTGCAGATGACCTCGAGCACGAGGGGCAGGCATTGCTCGGAGTACCCAAAGATAGTCTCATTGATTGGGTCATAGGGTATATCCCAATATTCCGTACACACCTTTGTGTTGCTATCTACTCCTGAGCTGGCAGCTGGCCGAGGCTGCTTGGAGAACGGCTCTTCTCCAGGGCCCAGAGTTTCTTTGACGACTGTGCGCATCATTGATGCCGAAGAACTGGATGCATCCCTAGGAGGAGTTCGGGGTTTGTGCAGCTTCTTGTAGACCCCCAGCTTCCTCTTGAGCTGCCTCAGCTCCACCGACGTCTTCCCTGGGGAACGGGTGGTCGTTGTGGGCTGGTGTCGGGAGAGGACGTTGACTCCGTGGAAAGGTCGGCTTCTTTCCACACTCCTTAATTTGGTCCCCAAGTTCTTCGGTACCGGTATAATCTCCACAGCTGTCTGCTTCTTTTGGAGTCCCTCCCGAAATTTCTCCAAGGCTCTAGCTCCTCGAAAATCATAAGTTTTCATTAAAGCATCTTTATAAGATAACTTTAACGAATCCTTATAATTTCTCGGGTCTTCAAGGAGTTTCCCTGTCTCGGCAGATTCTTTTTTCGCGGAGTCGTATTTTTCCTCGGCGATTTTCCCTGGCGAAGACTGGTCGTGGGGTGGAGATTTTCCCCCATCATTTCCTCCTTCTCGCGTCGAATCAGCTTCGTCGAAGTTGATTTTCCCGGAATCCCGCGGCCGCTTCCGGATCTTTTTTTTTTCGCCAGCTAGATCCGCAATCACTGGCGAGTCCCGTTTTTTTGCTTCTGATTGGCCGAAGGATTTACGCCACTGTTGCGTGCCCGATACTCTGCGCGTGCGGTTTTCATTTTGTTGCAGTCGAAGATTCGATGACCCGGCACCCCGCAAAAATCACACGTGTAGTTGGTGTTTTTCGGACGTGGCCGCCCCGCGAATGTGTCGACTTCCATCAGGTCGGCGAACGTGGGGTGAGCCGAGCGGTCGCCCTGTCGCGTACTGCCGACGTGCGTCCATCGTGTCCCGGCGTTGACCGTGTCGAAGCGCTCCGCGGCCGATACGACGTCACTGTAGCTCGCGTAGTTTGACGCTGCCACTTGTCGTTTGACTTCGGTCTTCAGCCCGCGAGGTACGACTGTACTTTTTCCCCTTCGGTCAGGTCGGGAATGCGGTTATAAATTCCTCCATCTGTTGCGTGTACAGTGCTACACTCCCGAACTGTCGATGGCGATGAATTTTTTCCCGGGCAAGGAAACTCGAATTTATCGGCTCGAATCGTTTCAGCAGGTCGGCGCGGAACTGCTGCCACGTGGCTTCACCGTGGATGAAGGTACTGTTGCCGCCAATCCACTCGAGTGCCGGCCCTCGCATCAGTGTCGCCGCGAGTCGTACGCGTTGACCGTCCCAGCCTGGCGAGCTCCATCCGACGGCTGCGAAGTAGATCTCCATGCTGGCGATCCATCTGCGGACGTCGGAGTTTCGATCGCTCGGATCGAACGGCTCAGGTGGGCGCGGTTTCGGAGCCTCGAGAAACTGCTGCGACTGCTGCGTTGTCGCCGTTGTCGAGTCGTGCTGCGCTCCGGCGAGTCGAGTTACTCGCTCGAACTCGTTTCGCCATGCTTCGCGGTCCGCTGGCATCTCCTCCTGAAGGGCTGCGATGCGCGCGAAGAGCTGCTGGGTAACCTCGGCGTTGTCGAGGTTCGCCATCCTGTTCAAAAACACGCGCGGAGGGGGTAATTCGAAAAAAAAGCGGAGCTGGTGCTTACCAAAATCGGCGTCGAATTGGTCGCCCCCGGCGGTTTTTCGAGGCAGGATCCCCGCTGCTGCTTAGTTGAGCGCGGCCGAGTGAGAAAAGCTCTGATTACCAAGTGTCACAGGATCGAATGACTCGAGGAAAGGTTGCACTATCGATCAGTACAAGGCGCTTTTATACTTCCAAGGTACATCAGGTAACCAGGTTTATCCTATCCTAAGGGAATAGACCCTTCTAGAAGATAGAATCACCCTGTGTATAGCCACGCGAGGCTATTGGTTTTAAGGGATTACGGCAGGATTACGCCAAATAGCGCACCAGTACATCCCAAGCCTGGTCGGTGATATAATTATAATAGCAGGATAAACCAAAGGTTTAATGAAAAATGGAGAATAGGAAATCAAATGAGATGGGATAAAAATAGAAATGAAAGAGGAAGGAAATAAGGAAAGGGACAAGTGGTGTAACGGGATCGTACTCTCACACCAGTTCTCGTCTTCCTGGACTTCACCTATCCAAGCATCCCTAGGGGAGAAACGGGGTACCAGCACTCCCAAGAAACGAGTCCGGAGTGTGCCGGTGCAGGGTCCTCGGCGAAACACCCCACGTCTCGCGCCTTTCGAAACCGCGTCGCGCTCCGCGTGACGACATCTTTGAGCCACGGCGATTTCGTAACGCACCAGGTGCGAAAGCAGCTCCGAAAGCGTTGCCGCTCGTCTTTCGCTACTTAGCTACTCAGCTTTCACCTGCTCATGCCTGCCGTCTCTTCCCTTGGCCCCAAATAATCCATTTGCCCGCCACGTCCGCGTCATCTGAATCGTTCATCTTCGCCTAGCACCTCCCCTTCCCATCAACCTCCCGTTGCCTTGATCCACTCGCCGTCATCCTCTCTCCCCCGCCACCGTCCGTCCATTCCCAAAGTTCCCCACTCGCGGCGCTCCTCTTCGTTGCCTCGCCCCCCGCCTTGCTTCTATCGTTCCCATCGCCCCCTCATCCCTCGCTGCGGTGAGAAAAGAGAAACTTGTCCCGCGCTCCCCTCATCCCTCCTCCTTGCTCGCGAGATCGCTAACCGTAGCGAACTCCCCTCCCCCTGTCCCTCGCCCACCCCCCTCTCTCCGCTCGCCTCCTCCCTCGGCGGCCTCGTTCGTCTCCCCTCTCCCCGTCCCCCCCCCCCCCTCCCCCCCCGCCCCCGCTTTCCCTCTTCCCGTCCCCTCATCCCTCATCCCTTCTCCCTTCTCCCTTCTCCCTTCTCCCTTCTCCCTTCTCCCTTCTCCCTTCTCCCTCCCCTTCTGTCCCCCACCCTTCACCCTTTCCCCGTCCCCGTCTCTCTCACCTGCCACCTGTAGCACACACAAGCTCAGCAGATTGCGGAGCTTCGTAGGCAAGGTGATGCCAAACCGAATGCACAAGGAATCGCTTTTGAACTCCTTTCCCTTTCCCTCCACCCCCCACCCCCCTTTTCCCCAGCTTTCTCACCTTCCACCTTCAGCGCACAGCAGGTTTCACAATGCGCAGCTTCTAGGCAAGGTGGTGTCGAGCAGGGTGCAGAAGAGCATGGGGTTGGCAGAGGGTCAGTTTGAGAGATATCCCTCTCCCACCCCTTTCCCTTCACCTCCCACCCAACCCCAGCGCACATACACACGCAGGGTACACATGAGTAGGTCGCGATGAGGAGTTTCATAGGCAAGGCGGAGTCGAACAAGATGCAGACGAGCGTGGCGGCGGCGGTGGATCAGTTCCTGGAAGAAGACTTCTTCTTTGGCCCTCCCTCTTCCCCCTCGTTCCAACTTCAGCGCTCACCCCCACAGAGAAGTCCCACTTGAACGCATAAGCACAGCACGATGAGAAGTTTCATCGGGAAGGTTGTGTCGAACAAGATGCAGAAGAGCGTGGTGGTGGCGGTGGAGCGGTTCAAGACGCACAGCAAGTACCCCAAGGTCGTGCATTCCACCAAGAAGTTCATGGCTCATGATGAGAGCAATGACTGCTCCATGGGCGACCAGGTGAGGAGAGAGAGATGCATGAGGGCACGACTGGCCTGAGGGGCATGAGTGGCATGAGTGGCATGAGTGGCATGAGTACAGCATCCGGTGCTCATGGGGTACCTGTCTCCTGGTGTGCTTCCAGTCTCCTGGTCAACCCACTTTCTCTTCATGGGCTCACTCTCTCTCCTTTCTCTCCCCGGCCAGCTGCACATGGAGTCGTCGCGGCCACTGAGCACGAGGAAGCACTGGGTGGCCACGGAGGTTCTTCCTTGCCTGAGCCTGTTTTCTCTCTATATCCCTTGCCCCGCATGTACCCCCCCTGTGTTCTGTTGAGGTGCGCATCGAGTCGTTGCAGCCATTGAGAAAGAGGAAGCACTGGGTGGTGGTGGAGATCTTCACTGCCTACCTTTGCTTGTCTGCCTCTGCTTCTTACCCTTCAAAGCTCCTCTGCCTGCGCCTCTGCTTGCTCCTGCCCCTGTTCAGCTGCACATGGAGTCATCGCAGTCACTGAGCAAGAGGAAGCACTGGGTTGTCACGGAGGTTCTTCTCTGGCGATCTCTGATCCTCGCCCTGCGCCTCTTGTCCATCTTGCGCCTCTGCTTATTCTGGCCTGTGTGTTCTGCCCAGGTGCGCATCGAGTCGTCGCGGCCGTTGAGCAAGAGGAAGCACTGGGTGGTCACGGAGGTCCTTCGCAAGGCGCGCATCTTCAACATAGATGATACTAAAAGACCAGCAGCAGCTGCAGCTGCTGCTACTGCTGCTGCTGCTGCTGCCAGCGCTGCTGGTGCTGGGGTTGGTGGTGCAGGTGGTGCTGGTGTTGGTGCTGGTCGTACTGCTGCTGCCATAGAAGCTGCCTTGGCTGCTCAAAGTGCATCTACCTCCAGCCATAGTGCCAGCAGTCTCTAGATCCTCCCCATGGACGTTTTTCAAGTATATTAGGTAGCCAGGATACATAGAGAACCAGCTGCTCATGGCGCTGCTGGTGCCCCTTCTGCTCAAACCACCCCTGGTGGTAACCCTAGTGCCAGTCTTCCTCAAGGCGTGTACCTGTGGCTGGAGTGGCGTGTGTGTGTGGGGTATGTTATGAGTACGTGTTGCAACCACGGAATTGTTCCAATGTGACGGGAAACGAAACGAGTCGTCCTGTGAATTGCAGGTGTTGTGTGTTAAAGTAAGAACTGAATAATGAACTAGAGGTAGAAACCTAGAACAAATACTAGTTGGTTGTATTCACTAAAAGCATACCTCAGTCTAGCCTATAACTTGTACACAACTAACATGTATAAGTTGACACAACCCCTAGGCTAGACAAGGGGTGAAGCTAAGCAAGAAACAAACAGCTCAGGGTGGCACTACTAGTCCAACCACTGAGGCAGGGGTCTGGAGACCAGTCAGCAAGGGTACAAACAAGACTACAGCAAGCCAGGGCGGCACTACTAGTCCAGCCACTGGAGGTAAGGCCACAAGGCCAGTCTGACAGGTATATATAATAGAGAGTACACAATCATGATCCTAACAGGTGAGTAGCTACAGGAACAAGACCAAGCTGTACACAGTGCCGCTGATGATCTTTCGGCGCAAGCGCCTTAGTAACGATATCAGCTGTGTTGGCACCTGAGGCCAAGTGAACTACGCGGGCCTGGCGGCGCTGCTGTAGCTCGCGCAGAAGGAAGTACCGCAGCTGGATATGCTTTGCTCTGCCCTCAAGCCGAGGCTCCTGACACAGAAGTATCATGGCCCTGTTATCAGGACCGGGGCAGAGCTAGGCCGCTCACCTAAGTCTGTGAGCAAGAAGGTCAGCTAGCGGAGCTCCTGTGCCGCCATGGCACCAGCGTAGATCTCAGCCTCACAGCTAGACTGAGCCACAGACGACGAGCGAGTGGATCTCCAAGAGATAGCACCCAAACCAAGGCTAAAACAGTAGCCCTGCGACGACCTGAGCGTCTCAGAGTCGTCTGCCCAAGAAGCGTCTGTGTGCCCAGTAAGGACCACTGGCCTGCGTCCTCCTAGCACTAACCCCATGCCCGATGTACTAGCAAGATAACGCAAAACCCTCTTAGCGGCAGACCAGTGCTGAGGTCGGTGTCTGCCTGTAGCCACAAAGCGAGCCAGGATGCTGAGAGGGTATGCGAGATCTGGGCGAGTGCAAGTCCTCAGGTACATGAGGCAACCCACCAGCTCTGCATAGGGGCCACTGGGCTCTACTGGCTCCTCAGGAACGGGAGCGGAGAGCCCATGGTCTACAGGTAGAGGTTTGGGCTGTGCGGAGGAGAACTGAAGACCGAACCTCTGAAGGACCTGACACACCAAGTGTGACTGTGTCAGAGTGATGGTGCGTGCTGCTCTGTCCCTAGAGACCTGCAGGCCAAGATAGCGACGCAGCTCTCCAAGGTTAGTGCAGGTGTGTCTCTTCAGAAGCTCGGCCTTCATAGAGGCCTGTGCGTCCCTGTCAAGAGTAGCGAAGACCAGGTCGTCTACGTAGACAAGGATGTAGAACGGAGTCTGGCCGGAATGCACAAACGGTGAAGGGTCAGCAGAGGACGGAAAGAACTGCAGGTCTGCTAACGTGGCACGTAGCGTGTCGTGCCACTCGCGGGGAGCCTGACGCAGGCCGTAGACCGGGCGCCTGAGAAGCCACTGGGTCCCAGGAGGGAAGGTACCAGTGAAGCCCTGTGGTCGGCGCAGGTAGACCTGCTCGTGTAGGCTGCCCTAAAGAAAGGCAGTAGAGAAGTCGAGGGAGTGAAGCTCGTAGTCGCGCTGTGCTGCTACGTGTAGCAGCGCCCGAAGAATGGTCATCTTCGGGGTCGGGGCGAAGGTCTGGAAGAAGTCAACCCCCTCGCGCTGACTGAAGCCTCTGGCCACGTAGCGCGCCTTGAAGACAGGCGGCTCTCCAGTGGGGCGTTTCACCTTGAAGTGCCATCGACTACGTTCACCCCAGGCGGGGGAACTACGTCGACGTAAGTGCCGGTGGACCTCCAAGATGCCATCTCCTGCTCCATGGCAGCTATCCACTGAGAGGCCCGAGGTCCCGAGGTGGCCTCAGCGTAGGTGCGAGGGGTCGGGATGTCGAAGGCGTCTTGGTCACCCTCAGGGACTAACAGCATGGAGCAGAGATGGGGAGCAGCCTCTGAGAGGAAAGCAAGCTCGTACTGCCTGTCCTCTAGGACATCACTGCCAAGGGCAGGAGCACCCCCGACGGACGGAGGACGAGCAGGGTCAGAGACCAAAACGGTAGCGTAGTCAAGGCGGCGGGTAGAGGCAAAGTCAGCGACAGCAGCGACAAGCGCGTCAAGGCGCGAGACAGGAACAGCAGGGTCGGTAACAAGAGAGGCAAGGACCCGAGGGACAAGGGGAGGAGGGGCACGGAGGTAGTCAGAGAACGGAGGAGGTGCAACAGCCAGGGACGAGGGAGGAGGGGACGGGAGGAGGGGAGGACGAGACGAGCGGGAACGGAGCAACATAGGGTGGGTGGGAACGACAGGAGAGACGGGACGAGCACGGGAGGGACGGCGAGACCAAACGTGGGACGGAGGTGTAGGGTCGGGGGACAGCGGAGGGGACACAGGAGGGGAACGAGGAGGAAGACGGGCCGGAGACGAGTCCGGCGGCGGGAACACAGGACCGTAGACAGGAAGGTCAGCCGGCGGTGGGGGAGACACCGACGCGCGGTCCGGGGAGGGAAGGCCGAGCAGGCGGAGCGCGGAGACCGGCGGCGACGGCGGCTGCGGCGGCGGCGACGGCGATGGCTGGGCCGAAACCCTCGGACCGGCAGGGGCAGGACGACCGTCGACAGAACACTCAATAACAGCACCCCCAGAACCAACACCCCCAGAGCGATAACCCCCTCCAACACCAGCAGCACCCCCAAAAGACGCAGGACGAACACCCTCCTCAACTCCAGCACCCCCAGGGGCCAAGAGCGGCGGCGGCAGTGGCGGCGACGACAGCGGCGGCGACGGCGGCGGCGGCGGCTGCAGCGGGGTCGGCGACTGCGACAGTGGGGGCGGAGGCACCGGGGAAGGGGGACGCGGCAAGGACGGACCGGGGGTACCACCAGAGTCAGCAGACTCCTCAACGGGGACAACCGACGGGAGGGGAGTGACGTGAGAGACACCAGACGGGGCAGGACGAGGAGGGAGAGGGGCAGGGGCTACCGGGGGAGAGGGAGCAAGGAAAGGGGGGGGGCAACCGGGAGACCTCGGTAAGGGAAGCGGCGGTAGAAGGAGACAGACTCGTCACAGGTGACGTCACGAGAGTGGAGGAAGCGGTGAGACGGCGGGTGGTAGAAAAGCCAGTCAGACGAGTCCATGGGGAAACCGAGGAAGACACAGGGGAGAGTGCGGGCAGTGAGCTTGTCCGTGCCAGAGGCACGAACGTGAGCAAGGCAGCCCCAGACGTGGAACGCAGACGCGTCACCGGGGGACCCAGTCCAAAGGAGGGTCGGCGAAACCTGCGGCCGCTGGGAGCGTGGCCACAGGTTAAGCTGGTGAGCAGCGTAGCGAACAGCGAACGGCCACAGAAAATGGGGGGCATCGGCATGAATCATGGAGGTACGGGCGACCTCCATGACCAAGCCGATGCGGCGCCCAGCAACCCCATTCTGCTGTGGCGAGTCCGGCAAGGTGTACGACTGGGTGATGCCCTCCGCACGACAGAACTGTACAAGCCGACCAGAGGCGAACTCGCCACCACGGTCTGAGTGGAGAGACAACACGGGGAGATCGCGGTGAAGACGCGCAGCCACAACCCACGGGAGAAGAACGTCGGGCACGTCGGCCTTCCGCTCCAGGGGAAGCACCGTGGTTTAGCGCGTGTAGTCGTCAACGAGCACAAGGAAGTAGCGCTCACCACGCGGTCCGGGGACGGGGGCAGGGCCCCAAACGTCCAGGTGCAGGGTCTGAAGGGGGGCAGTAGCAGAGCGCAACGAGGAGGAGTGAGGGGAGCGGCGGAGCCGGCCCTCGACGCAAGGCGTGCACGGTGGCGCAGTCGAGGGAGGAAGGGCAGGGAGCGATGCAGGGAGACCTAAGACAAGACCGTGCTGGGACATGTGACGCAGACGTGGGAGAGCAGGGTGACCTAGGCGGTTGTGCCAAAGAAGGGACAGGTGAGTGAGGGACCGACACGAGCAAGCTGCAGCGACCTGGGAGGACGCACCAACCGGGGGGGAAGCGGTGTCTAGGGTGAATAGACCGGACACCAGGTCCCGGGGGAAAGTCGCAAGAAGGGAACCTGAGACTAACTCAGAAGAGACAGCGAACCGCTCGTGCCCGGGGAACGTGGTGGTGACGCCGAGGTCCTGGAGACAGCCAACACCAACCAAGTTCCTCAAGAACGAGGGAACATGGAGACCTGTAAGGGATCCCGAGGGAACTGCTGGACAGGGAAGGGACATAGAACTGCGAGCGGCGACAGGACCTGCAGAGGGGTCAGCGAGAGAGACAGCAGCAGGCGTAGCAGGCGGCGTGAGCGTGGAACGGTCGCGGAAGAAGCAGGTAGAAGCACCGGAGTCGAGAGTGAAGGACAGCGAAGCTGTGGCAGAGGCCGGGAACGGAGCCGGTGCAGAGACTAGGCTAGGCAAACGAGGCAGTCCTACGCCTGACGCAGCAGGGGAGGCTAAGCTACACAATGGGGCAACACCTAAACTAGAGTACACAAGGTAATAAGATCCAGCAACACTAGAAGCGTCGGAATACAAAGCATGCAAAGCAGCACCTATCTGATCCATGTCTAACTCAAAGATCGGCACGCCCTGGCGGAGCAGGCTGTGCCAGTCGGGGAGGTCCGGGGCCGGGCCAAAGCGACGACGAAAGAGATCGTCGAGGCAGCGGAAACAGCGGGCGGTCGGGTGCGGGCGGCGGCACAGAGTGCCGCCGAGAGGCCCGGTCTGAAGCTTGTACTGGCAGGGCACAGCACCGGAGCCGCCGGTAGACGCCGAGCTGCGCGGGCCGCCACCACGACCACCACCTCCGGAGGTGCTGGGCCAACCAGGCGGGAGACGGGCCTACGGTTGCGGTGGCTGCTGCTGGGACGGCGGCTGCTGCTGGGGCTGCTCCTGCTGCGGCTGAGGCTGCTGCTCCTGCCCACCGGTGGTAGTCCCCTCAGGCGGACTACCGTCACGACCACCACCACCACCACCACCTGCACCACCACCCCTACCTCCCTGACGACCACGGCCACCGTGGCGCGAGCGCTGCTGCGGGTGGACCGCAGCAGCCGTCTCGGTGCGAGGGGTCGCCGTGGCGAGCGCAGCCGAAACGTCAGTGAACGTGCACTGGGAGGGGGCACAGCCGTGAAAGATAGAGACTGCCGGCGCACCGCTCGACTGAGCGATAGTGCGCTGGCGAGTCTCGATCTTGGTGAGGGTGTCGACAAAGGCGGTGAGGGTGAGGTCACCCGGGTGCTGGCTAAGGAAGTGATCGCGAGCACTAGCGAGGCGGTCTAGCAGGCGCATGGCGATAAAATAGAGCGTCATGCAGAAAGGGGGTGGGAGCGCAGTGAGCTGGGCAGCAGTGCTGGCAGTGCGATAGCGGGCCTCTAGTGCACGTAGGTGAGTGGCAAAGTCTGCGACTGTAGGGAAGGCTGCAAGGTCTGGGAAAAGCATAGGGAAGAGCAGGCGGCCAGCAGAAGCAGACGCGGGTGTGGAATAGCGAGCAATAACGGCGTCTAAGTAAGCTGTGGCCGTCTCAATAGTAGCATAGCGCGAGCGCTCAGACACAGGGAGGGCGTGGCTAATAGCAACCTGAGCGAGTGCATCGCGAGAGTCCCAGACCGCATGGGCAAGCGCAGCAGTAGAGAAGGTCTCACGGTCATCAGATGAGGAGTCAGCAGGGAGGGGAGCAGGTGCGGGGGGGCGGGGGAGCAAGCCATCGACATGGACAACCAAAGAGTGGCCATCCTGGAGCTGACCTGTAAGGTGGCGGCGGAGATCGGAGAGCCAGGCGGCGAAGTCAACCGCATGGCCCTCAGCGTCCAGGCGGAGCACGAAGTCGGCCATCGTGCAGGGTCAGCGGTACAGCTCCACAGCTCCGCGGGAACACAGCGATGCAGGGACACGGCAGCGGCACTCTCCAGCACGGCAGCCGCGAGACGCCCAAGAGCCGGCGAGCAGAGTAGACGGAGCCCGAGGTGGCACGGCAGGCCAAGCAGGCACGAAGAGGGGCCAGGCGAATAGTGGGAGAGGCCAGAGAAACGCGGCGGGGCCAGGCAGGCGCGGGAGGGCCTGGCAGGCGCAGCGGGGCCAGGCAGGCGCGGCAGGGCCAGGCAGGCGCGGCGGGGCCAGGCAGGCTCGGCGGGGCCAGGGAGGCGCGTCGGGGCCAGGCAGGCGCGGCGGGGCCAGGCAGGCGCGGCGGGGCCAGGCAGGCGTGGCGGGGCCAGGCAGGCGCGGCAGGTGTCAGGCAGGCGCGGCGGGGCCAGGTAGGCGCGGCTGGGCCAGGCGGGCGCGACGAGGTCAGGTAGGCGCGGCAGGGCCAGGCAGGTGCGGCGGGGCCAGGGATGCGCGGCGGGGCCTAGCAGGCGCGGCGGGGCCTGGCAAGCGCGGCAGGGGCCAGGCGGGCGCGGCGGGGTCAGGCAGGGCGAGGCGGGGCCAAGCGGGCGCGGCGGGGCCAGGCAGGGCGCGACGGGGCCTAGCAGGCGCGACAGGGCCCAGGAGGGGCGTGACGGGGCGAGGAGGCGCGACGAGGCCCAGGAGGGGCGCGACGGGGCTAGGGGGGGGGCACGACGGGGCCCAAGGGGGGCGCGACGGGGCTAGGGGGCACGACGGGGCCCAGGAGGGTTGCGACGGGGCTAGGAGGCGCAACGGGGCCCAGGAGGGGCACGACGGGGCCCAAGGGGGGGGGGGGGCAAGACGGTGCTAGGAGGCACGGCAGGGCCCAGGGGGGGCGCGACTGGGCTAGGAGGCACGACGGGGCCTAGGAGGCACGACGGGGCCCAGGAGGGGCGCGACGGGGCTAGGAGGCGCGGCGGGGCCCAGGAGGGGCGCGACGGGGCCAGGCGGGCGCGACGGAGCCAGGCAGGGCGCGACGGGGCCTAGCGGGCACGACGGGGCCTAGGAGGCACGACGGGGCCTAGGAGGGGCGCGACGTGGCTAGGAGGCGCGACGGGGCTAGGAGGCGCGACGGGGCCCAGGGGGAAGCTGCGGGGCCTAGCTAGGGTACGGGCGGAAGCGGTAGGTGGGGGATACTAACCTACGCGTGATACCATGTTAAAGTAAGAACTGAATAATGAACTAGAGGTAGAAACCTAGAACAAATACTAGTTGGTTGTACTCACTAAAAGCATGCCTCAGTCTAGCCTATAACTTGTACACAACTAACATGTATAAGTTGACACTGTGTTAGGCCGACCACCAAGCGTTTGTCATTATCAACAAGATCTTTTTCTTTCCCCCCTTTCATGCAACAGCCATGCCGCTCTGCGGATAACCCCTAGATGGAACATTAAATGGATGCCTACTTCTATAGGGCGTGGTTAACCCTTGTACACCTTATTGGCATAATTGGATGTTGTTTAGCTGGAAACCAGATTGTTGCCATCTGTTATGAATGGGACTGCCGAGTAGCGCGGAGGGCAATGGCGAAACTGTGAACGAGTGAATGACAATAAAATGAAAGACAATACAATAAACAGGAAGTCTAGGGTGATCCTGGGCGTAGGATCGGGAAAAGTATCGAAGGGCCTCGATGTGTCGAAGCGAGGTCCGAAAAGGCTCAGGAGGCTCGAACTGAAAGGTCTGGAACCCTATCGCTGGTTGGGGACTGTTCTAGTCGTACGCCCTGTTGCAAGCCTCAGTAAGGAATTACGCATTCCTTACACCATCCCAGTTTACAACACTTGCCGAGCGAGTCTAGAAGTGGTCTCCCATTCGTGCCACGGTGGCATTAATTTTATTCAGCGGTCCGGCTTGTGTCAGTCCGCTTTTCCAGCAGTCACACACTTGGCGACACTGAGTCCACCAGTGGTCCTCGATCCCGCGAAAGTCGTCAGGGATGTACGGTGCACATGGCCCGATTCTTCGCCAGCATGGCATGCGTTGCGAACAAAGCGTTTGTTCATGGCCCGATATTAGCGAACGAATCTTTTCCACATCGCTTTCTCCCCCACAAGGTTCTTGACCTTGAGGGAGCGCTGCACAGATCTCAGGTTACATTTGTGTTACGCCGAAGTAACCAGCAGGCCGTCCAAGCGACGTCATTATCGCTGGGACAAGAAACTAGCCGAGGTATTTGCTTAAGGGTCTTCCACCAGACTTTTACGAACATTGGCGACGTAAGTAGATCTCAGCAGCAGGTCCCCAAGAAGTCCGAACTCTGAACTGGCCGCACTCAAAAACACGGCTTCGAATATCGCTTCGCGTAGGGACCTTATGCAACTGATGGAGTCTGAGGAAGAATCCCTCAGAATCCCTCTCATACTCGTCTGCCTCATATTTTCATTCCAAACCTAAAACGTCGTCATAGTTCAAGTCGCCTTCGTACGACTAGGTGACTTGTGTGCTAGTACGGTTTTTTCCCCCATTCGTCTGGAGCTCGTCGTATAGTCGATATAGGATGGGTTCGACAGTGTTGGTCGGAACCTCTTTATCCGCGCTCGGTAACAGTCGCACAGCCGCCAGTCTGCGACTCTCCTCACTTTCTTGCGTCGCCTGCGATTTACTTCTCGCTTGCTCGTCTCGTCTTCGCTTAGGTAGCTCCGCTGGTAGCGGATTTCCCATCTCTGTATCCGACAGGCACCGGACACCGCTCTTACGGCGTCGAAAAAGAACCGTTCCTCAAGCGATCAGTCAGCTGCGGAACGACGGACACGTGGCGTCCAATAATAGGCCGTCGACAGATGGACAGAAAGGACCCGCCACCCTTAGGGTGGCGGAGTCGCAGCCTGACGGAGTTATCGGCCGGGGTCGAAATGCTAATAGCAGTTCTTTAGCTCGTAACGTTCGTGTTGATAGCACTGCTGCAGTGGCGTTTGTTGATTCGCCGAGCGAGGAGGACACGAGTCGCGAGAAAGACGGAAAAGCGGTCTCGGATGGCGTGGTGCTGACGTGTACTACGTTCAACATGCTCGCGCCTATTTTCAAGCGGATCAACAGAGAGGTATGCTGAGAGTTGTTGTGTTAGAAAGGTGAAGAAGTTGCATGTCCCGCGGCTTGACAGCCAATTACAGGGGAACACTGCAAGGCGAGAAAAACAAAAGGAAAAAAGCACGGCCTTTTCGTTCCTTTTGAAAGATTTTTTTTTTTTTTTTTTTTTTTAAACTCCAGTTGCATCTCTCTTTCTCCCTTCCGTATCGCTCCTGGTTTCCCGGGTGAACCAACAGACTCAGAGAGAGAGAGAGAGAGCGAGTTCCCGGACCTGCGGCTTCCTCGTTGAAGCGGTTTTTAGTCTACTCATTACGAATCAAGCTTCCCCTTTCCTCCTCCCGGCTTCCCGCATGGACCGCAGGGGCCAGGGATAGAGCGAGTTGCGAGAGCTGTAGCTGCCTCGTTTTGAGGCTTCTCGATACGGCTTCTTTTAAAAACTGTACTGCGTTGCCTTTTTCCTCTCCCGGTTTCCCACTTGCACCAACAGGGCCAGAGAGAGAGCGAGTTCCGGGAGCTGTGGCTTCCGCGAAGCGAGCGAATTCTGGAAACCCTAGTGGCGACGGGCTCGTCCATCGTGTGCCTGCAGGAGTGCTGGCTGTCGCACCCCGAGTGGGTCCGCCTCTTCGACTCCGCTCTTGGCGCTGCTGGTTACCGCACACTGAAGCTACCGCGCACCAACAACAGAGGAGACGGTGAGTGGGGGACGGCTCTAGTGTGTAATGAGTCGACTCAAAAATCGACTCATTACACAAGGAGACGGTGAGTGGGGGACGGCTCTAGTGTGTAATGAGTCGACTCAAAAATCGACTCATTACACAAGGAGACGGTGAGTGGGGGACGGCTCTAGTGTGTAATGAGTCGACTCAAAAATCGACTCATTACACAAGGAGACGGTGAGTGGGGGACGGCTCTAGTGTGTAATGAGTCGACTCAAAAATCGACTCATTACACAAGGAGACGGTGAGTGGGGGACGGCTCTAGTGTGTAATGAGTCGACTCAAAAATCGACTCATTACACAAGGAGACGGTGAGTGGGGGACGGCTCTAGTGTGTAATGAGTCGACTCAAAAATCGACTCATTACACAAGGAGACGGTGAGTGGGGGACGGCTCTAGTGTGTAATGAGTCGACTCAAAAATCGACTCATTACACAAGGAGACGGTGAGTGGGGGACGGCTCTAGCGCATTGTTCAACATAGTGCCTGCGGGTGGTTAGTCCATGATGCCTTTGCACGAGTGCTAGCTGTCCCACCCCCAGTGAGGAGGGGGGGTGTGAGTGGGCGCGAGGAGATGGGATATGTCTGCGAGGAGATGAGGCAGTCAATTTGGAGTCTACACTCATGCGTGGGCTCAGGTAAAGCTCTGACGTCCCACCACGCCTTATCGTAGGCGTCAAGCGTTCACAAATGGGCTACCAATAGATGCTTTTCTACCACCGTCAGTTTGCCCTTGCTTCCCTGTTGTCCCTCTCGCCTTTCGCCATGTGCATTCCTACAGGTTTACTGGCAGTCAAGAACGAGCAGTGGCACGTGGTGGACTACCTACCAGCAGCCGCTCTTCACGACTGTGGGGACCTGCCCTGCCCCTGCTACAGCCTTACTCCCCAACCAAACCTGCTCCTCCCTACCCTGTCCAGGCCTAATGATCGCCGTGAAGAACGAGCAGTGGCGCGTGGTGGACTACCAGCAGCTGCTCTTCCACGACTGTGGCGATCGTGTGGCTCAGATCGTCCGGCTGAGATCCAAGGGGCGGCTGGGGGGAAAGAAAGAGGGAGAGGAGGGCGGGCAGGAGGAGCAGCAGGAGGAGGAGGAAGACCTGCTGGTGGTGAACACGCATCTCCTGTTCCCCCACGACGCCAACTCGAACATCATTCGCCTCTGCCAGGTGGGTCCCTGCTCCCTCTCCCTCTTTCGATTTGTCGAGTAGAGTGAGGGAGAGGGAGGAGGGAGAAGAGCAGCAGCAGCAGGAGGAGGAGGAGGATCTGCTGGTGGTGAACATGCATCTCCTGTTCCCGCACGACGCCAATTCCAACATCATCCGCCTCTGCCAGGTGGATCTTCAGGCTCCCTTCCTTGTTGCGAGAGGGGAATGACGTGGGGAAGGTGGAGCATGGGGGGGAAGCGGGGGATGGGGGCGGGGTTGTGATGGGAGGTCACAGCGCCAGTGTGGGTAATTCTCCCGTTCCCATCATATGTTCTCCCGTTCCCATCATATGTTCTCTTCGCTCGCCTGGCTTTTCTGTCAGGTAACAGGTTCGCCCCTCTCGCTTTGCATACTCCGTTTTAACATCCAAACTCACACACTTCTTCTCGGTTATCTATTCTATGTCTCCCTCTGCACCACATCCGCGTTATGGCATGCCTTGTTTCATGACACTCATGGTTTGTTGCCTGACATGTCATGGCATTTCGTTACTGATTTGCCATGCCACATTTGGTATGGCATGTGGCTTGGAATGCATTGTCCTGTTGCCATAACGCCAGGTGTACAAGCTCTTGGAGCGAGTGGAGCAGTGCAGATCAGAGCAGAGTGGCAGACCCGCCCCGGTTATCCTGTGCGGGTAGGTTCTCATTGCCAGATCCTTTCCTTACGCGCCCCTCCCTTCCCCCTTTTCCTCTTCCCCCTTCCCCCTTCCCCCTTTTCCTCTTCCCCCTCGTCCCGGCGATCTCTATGGCACCATGGGAGGCAACGTGTGCAAGCTGCTGCGCGCACAGCTCTTCCCGTGACTACGTCTCCCTCATAGCGTGGCTGTCCCTTTGCCTCCTTCCCTCGCACACCCCTCTCAGAGTCCTCAACGGCAACAAGGAGGGCAACGTGTGCAAGCTGCAGCGCTCAAACCTAGGCTTGAGGGTCCTCCTCTTACTCCCCCTTCACCTTGCCCCTTCCCCCTCCCCCTTCCTTGTCCCCCTCCCCCCCTCTCATCGCAGTGATCTGAACGGCACCAAGGAGGGCAACGTGTACAAGCTGCTGCGCTCACAGGGCTTCCTCTCCTCCTATGACACAGCACACCATCTCAATGACGTGGATGAAAAGGTAGATGACGTGGATGAGAAGGTAGCTGACGTGGATGAGAAGGTAGATGACGTGGATGAGAAGGTAGATGACGTGGATCACAGGGTAGACTCCTCATAGATCCCTCTGCTCCTACAACACTGCACACCATCTCATTGACGTGCAAGAAGGCTTTTGAGCTGCCTATGTGTGGATGTGCCACTGGTGCAAGTTAACATGAGAAGGAGTTTGTCTTCTCCTTCGCCCTCCTTCATCTGACTCCCTGACCCTCTCTGATCAGTGCGGCCTATGTTTGAGGCGCCGCAAAAACAGACTCCTCTCTCTGATCAGTGCCGCCAGGCGGTGTTTTCGGGGTGGGCTCTGTGCTCCCGACCTCCCTCCCCTTCTCTCCCTTGGTGCTTATTCCGACTGCTGCCCCTTACCCCCTTGCTCTCTGCTGTAGTGGGTGAGGCACCGCAGCCACAGGGGCAACGCGTGTGGATGATTTTAATCCGTAAACCTTCTCCCCCCCCTTACCATTTTCCTTGTCGCCCCTCCCCAACCCTCACTTCTAGTGGGTGAGCCACCGCAGCCACAGGGGAGACGTGTGCGAGGTGGGCTACGTCTGGCTGGATGCTGCTGCCTTTGCCTGGGGTGTTCCGTCCTTACCTACTCTTTCCCGTCCCTTGCTCTCTGCTCTTTGCTCTTTGCTCGCCTCCAGTGGGTGAGCCACCGCAGCCACAGAGGAGATGTGTGCGGGGTGGACTATGTGTGGATGCTCAACGCCAGCACGCCCATGAGCAACCCCGTTTTAAACTGGCGGAAAGCAGTGTTCGGGTTAATCAAGGTATGACTCGTCTCTCCTCTACCTCTTCTCTAGTTCGAGAATGCTTAGAGCCAAAGCCAGCACGCCCATGAGCAATCCAGTTCGTAACTGGCGGAAAGCAGTGTTGGGGTTAATGCCAGTGCCCCTCAAGTGTTTGGATGATCAATGCCAACGCACCCGTGAGCAATCCTGTGCTGAGCCCATCACCGCAGACAAGTGGTTTGCAGGAAACAAAGGCGAGCCCACCGCTCATACTCTCGTGCTTCCTTCATTGTTGCTTTCCTTTCCGGCCGAACCTGGTCGTCCCAAGTCATCCCATTTCACCTGTGTCCCGTTCGCGCCCAGTGTCGGTTTTCTGTGCGTCTGTTATACCAGCTGCTATCAGTGGAAGCTGCTAACAGCTGGTTATAACAGACGCATGCAAAACTTCCCAGTTCTTTGCCACAGCTGAAGACCACCCCCCTCCCCCCCCCCCTTCAGACACACGGTCTGGTCCAGCTGAAGTCGCATTTTCTTCTGTGCAATCCCCTGCTGTCTCATGTCCTACCACCTCACTCCACTCTCCCCCATTCCGAAAGTCGAAGCTTCTCGGAGCTGGGATCACACGAATGCATGGAAGACACTCCAGTTACAGCGCGAGACACCCCCCCCTGCAAGCACATTGTCCGCTTCCTCCATAGTCACCTTCCCCTCCATCCCATCCTGTCTCCATCCTCTCCAACGACCCCTGTTTCATTGACCCCTCCAGTCGAAGCTTCTAGCAGCAGGAATCACGGACGCGCGCCACGCCTTTCAATTCTTTGCCACAGCCGGCGACACCTCCCCCTACGAGCACACCGTGTGCTTCACCGACCCAAACGCCACCGGCGCTGTTGACATCAGCGTGGATTACGGGCGGCAGCAGGGTGATACCAATGCGATCGAGAAGAGTGAGAGTGAGAGTGAGAGTGGTGAGGAGGAGGACGAGGAGGCGTGGCGCTTCTACGACAGTGACGAGGAGGGCAGGGAGAGGCAGGAGTGCTGCATCACTGCGTTCACCATTGAGGACTTCCAGCTGGCTGTGGCGCAGGTGGGTGGGACTGGGGCAGTTAGAACTGGGGCTGGTGGGAGTGGTAAGTGGGGATCGGTGGGGAGAGTAGGTAGGAGGGCAGGGAGAGGCAGGAGTGCTGCATCACTGGTTTCACCACAGGGACGGGTGGGTGGACTTCAACGAGTTCCAGGACATGTTTCAGCAGCCCCTCTTCCCTCCTCCCTTTCCCCACTGTGCTCTCACCGCTCCCTCCCCTCCCCTCCCTCCCCTTCCTCTCTCTTTTCCAGCTGGGGCTAACCGGCGACAATTCTATTGGCCTGACAGAAGTTGAGGTGATGGAGCTAATGCAGGGGGCGGACACGGACGGGGACGGGTGGGTGGACTTCAACGAGTTCCAGGACATGTTTCAGCAGCCCACGTGGGACTCCAGGGTCGACACTCTTAAGCAGTCCATGGCTGCTTCCCTTGCTGCCTCCCTCGCCGCCACCTCTGCGACCTCCTCTGCTCCTGCCTCTGCATCTGGCTCTGCTTCTGCCGCTGCTGCCTCTGTCGCTTCTGCAACTGCTGCTGCCACTGCTGCCACTGTTACCAGTGCCTCTCGCACTTCGTCCTCAGCACCTTTGTCTTCGTCTTCAGTGTCCAGCAGAAATCTAAGTGGCTCGGTACAACAGGAGAGCCAGCAGCAGCAGCGGTGGGAGGAGAAGGAGCAGGCAGTGCTGCAGGGGGAGCAGCCGTATTGGGAGAGTCGCAGGGGATTGAATGTGGAGGGTGAAGCCGCACAAAGGAGCAACCACTGCAGAGATGGCAGCAGCAGCGCTGGTGCTGATGCTGATGCTGATGCGACAAGGGCAAGTGGAGGAGAGGAAATGGAGCGGGTGGGGAGTGGAAGCCATTTTTTCGGCACTAACGCAGGAGGAAGCGTACCGGAAGGGTTGGGTGCAGTCGAGGAGTGTGAAATAGAGCCGAGCAATAGAGGATTGAGTTTGTCTGTGTTGAAGGCTTCACTGTTCCCACCTGAGATGGAGGAGGGGAGATGGCCGGAGGAATACACCTTGTCTGACCATGCCGTGCTCACTGTGATGTTTGGGAGGGAAAGGGAAGAGGTAAGGGAGTAACGTTTGTGTGGTAGAGAGGCGATGTGAAATGCTGAAATTCATGATTATTTTGTTTCTGGAGGCAGTTGAACCGAATGGCATGCGGCAATGTTGCTGCATGCAATGTACTGGTATATGAGAAGATGGAAGTCGTTAGTTACATTTTGTTGCCATGAAGTCACTCGCATCATTGTTTGTTCAACCCTTACTAGTTTGCGTGTTCCTCAAGGCTGCCGCCTTTCTTATATCGGATTTGGAGAGGTCAGGGATTCTCGTGTTTCGCGCCACTTCTGAGGGAGTGCAGCCTCTCCACTCGAGTTGCGCAACTGGTTGCGCACCTAGCGGATAAACGTCGCTTACGAAGAGTGTTACCAGGGTTACGATCGAGGTAATCGGCTTGAAGTGATCGTCAGATTTTCAGACGAGCCGTGACGAAAAGGGTTACCATGACGAGTTGCGTACCCCGCCCAAGCTGCGCAACTCATGTTTCGCAGATGCTCCACGCTCTTATCTTCGCTCTCATGGTGACAGCACTTTCCTCCGCCCGTAGCTCTCTGTAGCTCTTAGGATTCAGGAATGCGACCAGAGCTGCCAGTGGTGCATGGAAGACTAGCCCCGTGACAGGACGCACAGGATAGCCTTCGGAAGGCCGCTTCAGGCGAAGCTGGTTCGCGATCGGATTTAAACGAAGCTATTTTGGGCGTGTCAATAATAAATTGCTTGATCGAACGCCAATAATCTGATGGTCTTGCCGTGTGGTGGCTCGTCGTTGGCTCCGCGACATCCTCGATGACGACGAAACTATGTTACCGCTGTGGCGAACAAACCCTCGCGATACCTTTGGCGAACTCGACCTCGTAGTAGCATTCGTCCTGAATTCTGTCGCAGCCCGCCTTACCCGTTAGTCCCACTTCTTAGCTGTCGCCTATAGTCTCCTCACCTTAGTTCCCCTCGTTGTACCCATTATAGTCGCCCCGATTCATGAGGATTGATGCTATTGGGCCCTAAGACAGTCGCCTAATCCTTTTTACTAGCAGCAGCAGCAGCAGCAGCAGCAGCAGCAGCACCAGTTTTAGCAGCACTAGCAGACTTTCCGCCAAGAGAATTGAACGCGCCAGCATGGCTGGTGACGGCGGCGGCGGAGCCGGAGGCGCGGGAAGGCGCGGGTCCGCGCTGGCACAGGAGCTGCTGCTGTACGTGTGCAGCGCGGGGATCAGCGCGCTCGTGCTCATGTTCACTTTCCGCCAGCTCGACCCCAACCGCGCGCAGGCGAAGATCGCCGCGCAGCGGAAGAAGGAGATCGCCAAGAGGTTGGGCCGGCCGTACATCCAGACCAACGCGTATGAGGTGCGTGTCACTGGATGTCAGTGGGTATCAGGGGGTGTCAGTTGGTGTCAGTGGGTGTCAGTGGGTGTCAGCGGGTGTCAGTTGGTGTCATTTGGTGTCACTGGATGTCAGGGGGTGTCAGGGGGTGTCAGGGGGTGTCAGTTGGTGTCAGTGGATGTCAGCGGGTGTCAGCGGGTGCCACTGGATGTCAGTTGGTGTCAGTGGGTGTCAGTGGGTGTCAGCGGGTGTCACTTGGTGTCAGTTAGTGTCAGCGGGTGCCAGCGGGTGTCAGTTGGTGTCAGTTGGTGTCAGCGGGTGTCAGCGGGTGTCAGTTGGTGTCAGTTGGTGTCAGCGGGTGCCAGCAGGTGTCAGTTGGTGTCAGTTGGTGTCAGCGGATGCCAGCGGGTGCACGAGCGGCTGCTCTTCAGGTTCCGCAAGCTCGACCCCAACCGCGCGCAGGCGAAGAATACCACGCAGTGGAAGAAGGAGACGTGTTGGCAAACGATTTGATCGACGTGAGCAGCATAAACGTCACGTTTGACTCCATCCCTCTCTCTGTCCCTCTCTCGTGACGTCACATTTGACTCCATTCCAAAAGTCCCCTCCCGATTCGATCTAAAACACTGTGTCTCCATTCCGTCTCTATCTGTCTATTGTCCCCATCAGGACGTGATAGCGAACGATGTGATAAATCCGAACATAGCCATCACCTTTTACTCCATCCTTCCCTCCATCCGTCTCCATCCTTTTCTATCCCTCTCTATCCCTCGATTCTCCCCATCAGGACGTGATAGCGAACGACGTGATCAACCCGCAGAACATAGACGTCACCTTTGATTCCGTGGGCGGCTTGCACCACGTGAAGCAGTCGCTGCACGACCTCGTCATCCTCCCTCTGCAGCGACCAGAGCTCTTTGCCCAAGGCAAATTGCTGCGGTGGGTCCTTGTGCTGACGTCATCGTGAGAGCGAGAGTAACATTTCCCACGGGTGGCTTGCACCACGCGTGAAGCAGTCTCTGCACGACCTAGTTATCTTTCCGCTGCAACGGCCAAAGCGCTTCGCCGAAGGCAGGCTGCTGCGGTGAGTATTGTTGTGGCTGCACTGCAGCGAGGCGGACCGCCTCATGTGAGCAGCAGTCGTTGCATGACCTCCTCATTCTCCCGCTGCAACGGCCAGAATCCATATTTGAGGCGCCTGGAAACAAGAATAGGCGGGTTGCCTCGTGTGAGTGAGGAGTCTTTGGATGATCTCCTCATTCTCCCCCTGCAACGACCAGAACCCTTTGCACAAGGACGCTTGTTGCGGCGAGAAGGCGATTGTGACAATGGAGGTTGTCTCTAAAGGAAGTTTGGCTTTACAGATGGCTTGCACCTCGTGAAGCAGTCCCTGCATGACCTCGTCATCCTGCCCCTGCAGCAACCAGAGCTCTTTGCTCAAGGAAGATTGTTGCGGTGAGTACGGAGAGTGCCTTATAAGATACTTGTACTCTATGGGGCTGATTCCACCCCGTGAAGCAGTCCCTGCGCGAACTCTTCATCCTCCCATTGCAACGGCTAGAGCTGATTGCTCAAGGACGATTGTTGCAGTGAGGACTCTTCATATGTTCTCATGGCGAAGCGAACCTAATAGATGGTCGCAACACGTGAAGCAGTCCGAGCATGGCCTCGTCATTCATTCTCCCTCTGCAATGACCAGCCACACCAGCCACACCAGCCACACCAGCGAGACCAGCCACACCAGCCAGACCAGACAGACCAGAGCTGCTTGTCCAAGGCAGGCTGCTGCGCTGTGAGTCCACCGGGGATGGGCAAGACATTGCTTGCCAAGGCAATTGCCTGCCAAGGAGTGCAGAGCGGTGCTCATCAACGTGAGAAGTGGGGACCATCGTGGGGCTAGACATGATCAAAATGCGATTGCGATTTAAATCGCATCGCATGCAGGTGCGATGTTTAAAAAAGCGATGCGATTTTAAATCGCATCGCGCGATTTATTTTTCAAAAAAAAAAAAATCGCACATCGCATTTTACCCGCGATGTATTAATAAATCGCATGCGATATTTAATTAAATCGCAAAATGCGATTTTAAATCGCATCGCGTTTTAAAACAGAAATAAAAAACACCCCAAAAAAACAGAAAAAAACCATGGCTGCGGGGAAATTGACTCACGGGCAGTCGTAAGCTAGAGTGCAAATAACCAGTGTGGTTTCGTAGTGGGTTTCAGAGTGGGTTTCAGTGCAATATCGCGCGTGATTTTTAAAAAATCGCATATCGCATTTAAATCGCGTTTTTTAAGCGCGATTAAAATGCGATTTAAATTAAATCGCGCGATATTAATTCATCGCATCGCGCGATGATTAAAAAAAAAAAAAAAACATCGCCATCGCAAAAACGCGATTAAATGCGATGCGATGCGATTTTTTTTGCCCATGTCTACGTGGGGCTAACATCCCGCCCTTGGTGTGTCTCTGTCTTGTAACTGCCCCCCCCCCCCCCCCCCCCCCCCTCTTGCAGGCCTCAGAAGGGAGTGCTGCTGTACGGCCCACCAGGCACGGGCAAGACGCTCCTAGCAAAGGCGATTGCCAAGGAGTGCAGAGCGGTGTTCATCAATGTGCGGATTGCCAACCTCATGAGCAAGTGGTTCGGGGATGCTCAGAAGCTAGGTGCGTGAGGGGGTGGGGGGGGGGGGAGGGGGGTACGCTGGTACTTGCCAGCCTCATGAGATAGTAGTTCGGAGTTAGAGGGGTGGGGAATGTCCGGGAGCAGCAACAGCCGCATCTAGTGGCTGCTGATGGCACCTGCTACGGACGTGGCTGGTACTGTTTCTGGCGTGACTGCTGATGGCAAACAGACAATTTGATGACTGATTTTCAGTCTCCCTCCTCTCTCCTGCCTCTCCTGCGGCCTGCCCCTCCCCCCCTTTCCTTCGTTACAGCCACAACAGTGTTTTGAGTCGACTCAAAATAGTTGCAGTCACAACAGTGGTCACACTAGCGCACAGGCTGGAACCAGCCCTCGTGTTCGCCGGCGAGGTCTACTCCTTCATGGGGCAGAGGAAGCAGCTGGCCAGGGTACCGTATTCGCTTTTTCTCCTTGTCCTCCTAGTTTTCCCCCTCGTTACAGTCACGGCGGTGTTCACTCAAGCACACAAGCTCCAGCCGGCCATCATATTCATCGACGAGGTCGACTTCTCCCTTGGGCAGCGGTGGCAGACAGTTAGACATTCAAGACTTTCTCTCACTTCCCTCTCTCCTCCCTCTCTCCTCCCACTCTCCTGCACCCACCTCATCTCACCTCGTTACAGTCACATCAGTGTTCACTCTAGCTCACAAGCTGCAGCCGTCCATAATTTTCATCGACGAGGTCGACTCCTTTTTGGGGCAGCGGGAACAGCTGACTGCAACATTTGACTCACTCGTTCGTCTCTCTTTCATCGTCCCTGCTCTTCCACTTCCTTTCCTTTCCATCCTTCCCCTTGCTCGTTACAGTCACAGCAGTTTTCACTCTAGCTCACAAGCTCCAGCCGGCCATCATATTCATCGACGAGGTCGACTCCTTTTTGGGGCAGCGGCGGCAGACGGAGCACGAGGCGGTTACCAACATGAAGACGGAGTTCATGTCGCTGTGGGACGGATTCAGCACGGATGGTAAGAAGGTGCTGGGAGCATCCAACGTATGCATGCACTATTGAGCGAGCGACGGAGCACGAGGTGGTGACGGGCATGACGACCGAGTTCATGTCCCTTTGGGATGGGTTAAGCACGGACGGATGGTGGGGTGGGTGGGTGGAAGGGAGGCAGGGGACGGTAGAGAGGGGGGAGGAATGTTGGCATGCAGCATGGAGTGCCATGAGGCAGCAGACGGAGCACAAGGACGCGGTTGCCAGCATGAAGTCGAGATTTATGTCGCTGTGGAATGGCTTCAGCACGGACGGTGGGTTATGAGGTCTATGTTACGTGCGCTATATAGTGGGTGGGTGGGGTAGGAGCCAGAGTGTGTGCTCGAAGCAAGCAGACGCAGCACGAGGAGGTGGATACCAACACCAAAACCCAATCCACGTCGCTGTGGGATGGTTTCAGCACGGGCGGTGGATGGTGGGCGAACGGGTGGGTAGGTGCATGCGATTGATGGACCTGGCAGCAAGCAGTGGGTCGCACCAGGCCTTGTGCAAGATGTGGTGATGAGCAAGCGCTTTCTGTTTTCCTCTCTCCTTCCACCACCCTCGCTCCCCCTTCTTATTTTCTCCCATTTCTCCCATTTCTCCCAGTTCCCCGCTGCCCCCCCCCCCAGGCACGGCGCGGGGGATGGTGCTGGCAGCCGCCAACCGACTGTCGGAGTTGGATGAGCCCATTCTGAGTCGGATACCCCTGCCCCCCTCGCCCCCCTTAACCCACCTTTAACCAAAACCCCCCTCCCTCCCCCCCGCCCACCTCCTCCCCATCTAACCCCTCAGACACGGCGCGCGTGATGGTGCTGGCAGCCACCAACCGGCCGTGGGAGTTGGACGAGGCAATTCTGAGGCGCCTGCCCCGGCACTTTGAGATCCCCCTGCCGGACCTGGTTGGCAGAACCAGCATTCTGAATGTGATTCTGCGGGTATGTGCATGAGGTCATGTGGCGTGACGTTAAGGAGAGTTGAGGGCGCCTGCTGAAGCGCTTTGAGATCCCGTTGCCACACCTGGTTGGCAGAACCAGCTTTCAGCACTACACTGCGGGTATGTGATTGTGAAGAGGGTGCGAGTGAGGTTATGTGACCATAAGGAGATTCTGAGGTGGCTGCCAAGGCATTTTGAGATCCCCTTGCCGGACCTGGTTGGCAGAACCAGCATTCTAAGTGTGATTCTGCGGGTATGTAAGCCTTAAAGCCCGAGTCCCAACTTGCCTGCCGCGTGGTTCAAGTTTTAGAAACTTGAAACCCCACGTTTTGTGGGTGTATTTTTCACGAAACTGGGGCTACGCTCATCACGAAGGCACCTGATTGGTTCAAATCTTGACTGGGGAGGTTTGGGTGGGTTGGCCTGCGTAAACTTGAAAATGGGGTCATTGCAATCTGGGACTCTTGCAACTCAGCCAAGCTCCTGCCCCCTGTGGATTGCTGATTCAGCAAAAAACAAACTCTCGCTAGAAATTTCACGAAAGCAAACCTCTCGTCAGTCCAAACCCAACTACCTAGGTCTTGTCATGTTTCTAAAGCATGAACGATTTGGGCTGCGGGCTTTAAGTCGGCGTGAGGCTAACATTAAGGAGAGTCCAAGGTGCCTGCGACAGCACTTGGAGATCCCCTTACTGGACCTGGTTGGCTGGACCAGCACATTGCAAGTGACACTGTGGGTACGTGACTCTGAAGAGGGTGCGAGGTTATGTGACAACAAGGAGAGCCAGCAGGGTAGAGCCGGGTACAGTGGTGTACAGTGGGGTACAGCACGGTACAGCAGGTGGGACCTCTGAGTTGACCTAAAAGTGAGACTTTGAAGGGGGTATGAGGTTAGGTTAGGTGACAATCAGAAGTTACAGCAGGTTCTGATCTCTCTTGTTCTCCACCCCACTCCAACCTTCCCCGTTGACAGGGCAAGAACGTGGAAAGAGACTTGGACATCTAGGACGTTGAATCCCAGAGTGCAGGGTGCAGCAGCTTGGGTCTCTCAGAGCTCTTTTCACAGAGGTGTTTTCACAGAGCTGTTTTCCCTCCCCACTCGTGCCCCGAGCCAATTTTCTTCTCTTCCTCCCCTCCTCCTTCCCATCAACCACCTGGTGAAGAACGTAGATAAGGACCTCAAGGAGAACGCCTTCCTGTGTGCGGGGCACAGCGGGTCGCACCTCGCAGAGCCTCATGTTTCCACCCCCCCTTTTCCTCATGTTTCCATCCCCTTCTCCTCTGTTCCCCTTCGCGTCTCAGGACGAGGATGTGGATGAGGACTTGGACCTCAAGGAAATCGCCGCCCTGTGCGCGGGCTACAGTGGGTCGGACCTCACCGAGCTGTGCAAGCAGGCGGCGTACCTCCCCCTGCACGACTTCCTGGAGGACGAGAGGAGGGCGCTGGTGGGCGACGGGAAGGTGAGAGGTGATGCAGGAATGGATGGGTGGTGAGTGAGTGCCATTTGACATTGCGCTCAGGCGGCGTGCCTCCCGCTGGACGAAGGAGAGGAGGGCGCTGCAGGGCGACAGGAAGGTGAGCGATGATGCATGAAGGGATGTGTAGTGTGTGGTGACATGCTGCAAAGATGCGGCTGATCTCCCGTTGCACGACTTTCTAGAGGAGGAGAGGCAAGTGCTGCAGGGCAGCACCAAGGTGAGAAGGGAGGTGGAAGGGAGGGTAGGCGAAGAGAAGCGAGAGGTGGTCGCCCGGGCCAGAGCAGTGCAAGCAGGCAGTGCAAGCAGGCAGTGCAAGCAGGCAGTGCAAGCAGGCAGTGCAAGCAGGCAGTGCAAGCAGGCAGTGCACGCAGGCAGTGCAAGCAGGCAGTGCAAGCAGGCAGTGCAAGCAGGCAGTGCAAGCAGGCAGTGCAAGCAGGCAGTGCAAGCAGGCAGTGCAAGCAGGCAGTGCAAGCAGGCAGTGCAAGCAGGCAGTGCAAGCAGGCAGTGCAAGCAGGCAGTGCAAGCAGGCAGTGCAAGCAGGCAGTGCAAGCAGGCAGTGCAAGCAGGCAGTGCACGCAGGCAGTGCAAGCAGGCAGTGCAAGCAGGCAGTGCAAGCAGGCAGTGCAAGCAGGCAGTGCAAGCAGGCAGTGCAAGCAGGCAGTGCAAGCAGGCAGTGCAAGCAGGCAGTGCACGCAGGCAGTGCAAGCAGGCAGTGCAAGCAGGCAGTGCAAGCAGGCAGTGCACCTGCCACTGCATGACTTCCTGGAGGATGAGTGACAAGCGCTGCAGGGTAAGGGGCGGGTGAGTCAGAGAGTGGGAGAAGTAGTGAGAGGTTGTTTCCAGAGCTGTTCAACCAGACGGCGTACCTCCTGTTGCATGATCTCCTGGAGGATGAGAGGCGGGCGCTGCAGGGCAAGAGGTAGGTGAGGAAAGGGGGAGAGTAGAAGAGAAGAGAAGGGAAGGAACAACACGTTTTATTTACAGATTTGTGCAAGCAGGGAGTGTACCTGCCTCTGCACGAATTGTGGAGGATGAGGGACGAGCGCTGGAGGGGAATGAGAAGGTGAGAGATGATGCAGGATTAGGGGTAGTGGAGTGCTGTTGGCAGGTGGCAGAACAGCCTCCGTATGTTCTGAAGATGAGAGGTGAGTGCGGCAGGGGACGGAACGCTGAAGGTTGACACAGAAGCAGTGTTGAGAAAGAAGGGGGTTTGTGAGAGGTTGCTGCAGGGGATTGGGAGGTGAGCGTGGAGAGGGGTGGGTGGAAGGGAGATTGCTGCACGACGTATCACTGGCACGCATTGTCTTCGACGCATACGAAGTGGTGTTGATCACAGTCCTCCCTATAATCACTTCGTGTTTCATTCAGTTCACTTGCTCTCCTCCTCCCCTCCTCTCCTCATCTTCCCCAAGTGAGCTTGACTAATTTCATTACAGAGTGGACATTAGAGGACGAAGCTGAGCTTAGAGCATCACCAGCAGTAAGGAGCCGTCGCTCTATTTTGAGTGTCAGTGACGAGCTCCTGCTTCTGGCAGGAACCGCCGTAAGTCCTGTTGAATTGATCGCTGAGTGGTTAGAGATGGATGATAAGAACTTAAGTGATCACATGGTTGGGAATCTTGCTGTATGAAGCGAGGGCGAAGAAGAGTCATTGATGACAACATACAAGCTTCTGAGGGTTGCTGATGTGGTTGTCAAGATCGGTTGCTTTGCTTTGGTGGACAAGAAACGCTGCGAAACAGGCCCACCTCAGCAAAGCGGCTGACCTTGACAGCCACATCAGTAGAGCTGAAAGGCTTGTATGTCGCCATGATTTTGCAGGGTGTTTTTGAGAATTCTATAAAACACCCTGCAAAATCGCCATCAGTGACTCTCCGTCACCCTCGCTTCATCCAGCAAAATTCCTAACCATGTTATCGCTAAGGTATTCCTCGTTCATCCCTGTCCACTTAATGATAAATTCACCAGGGCTCACGAAGGTTCTTGCAAGGAGCAAGAGCTCGTCGCTAACACTCAGAGCGGCACGATGGCTCGTCACTCCTGGCAATGCTCTCAATTCTGCCTCGTCCTCGAGTGTACACTCTGTAAGCGCAAGCGCAGCAGCAGCAGTGCCAGCCTGCCCCACCTCGGGGAAGACCGCAACCCCTACTCGCTTGCCATTAATTTCTCAATTCGTATCAAACCCCCCCCCCCCCCCCCCCCCCCCCCCCCCCCCCCCCCCCCACACACCTCTCCCCTGTCTATTATGCCCCATCTCCCTACTCACAGGAACCAACGTCTCAACGCCCACTTTCCCGGGCAGACTTTCTCCGAGTTCTGAGCGAGTCCCGCCCATCTAAAGACGCGGCGTTTGACTATCTGCGCAAGCGCAGTGGAAGCAGTGCCAGCCTGCCGCACCTGGGGGAAGACCCCAACACTTCTGCCGCCTTCCCATCGTACCCGTATGGAGGTTCCCGCACCCCTCCCACTGCCTTCGGTGCTCCCACTCCCCCTACGGCTGCCCCGCAATCAGCGCAGCACGCAGATCTGCTTCGGCTGCTATTCCAGGCAGCGGTGGCGTCAGCGTTGCAGCCGCAGCCACAGCCACAGCCACAGGGGGTGCAGCCACAGGGAGGGGAGCAGCAAGCTATGCAGCAGCAACGAGGTGGGCAACAAGTGTTGCAGCCACAAGTTGGGCAGCAGGAAACGATGCACATGCACCCATGTGAAGGGGATTCGGGCTCTGGTGATAGCGCTGCTGGCAATGGTGGTGCTACTTCTGGTGCTGCTGTTGAGGGTGCTGGTAGTGGTTCCACGGGTGGGGAGAATGGTACAGTGAACAATAATGACGATGCGGATGCTGGTGTTGGTGTTGGTGGCGTGAATGGTGATTTGCATGATGGTGGTGGCAGTGGTGCGAGCGGCGCTAGCAGTTGAAGTGTTTTTCGCTAAACAGCTCGTTTATTTCTGGTAGTAGTTGATTGATGGGATTAATCAAATTAAAAATAACTTGAACCATCTAGCAAAACTCATAATAGAAGTAAAACCAATGTGGAGACCGATGTTTTCCTGTAAGGGACACGGTTAGACTGGTGATGCTCTAATGTGGAAGTTCGATGCTTTCTGTAAGCATGCCTTCCGGGTCGGGGCATCGATGTGACTTTCATAGCGGGCTCCACCTGCAGCTCAGTGACTAGGACCGAGGTTCAGCTTATCTGTTACTCTGTAATTAGACTGTAGTTATCGCTTGAAATATGTCGAACCTTGAAAATCTGATCCACCCATCGACTGCTCCCCCACCCACCCCCCCCAGCGCCCCCCACAAACGCCCTCTCGTGGCACGCAGAAGTCCAAGACACGACGACGGTTGGGTCCTGCTTTGGAAACACGGCCTTTCAAAGCGGATGGTCCATTCTTGCAGGCAATCCCCAGGTCAGCCAACAACTCGCAAGAAAATATCTCTGCCACGAGGAATAAATATCACCAGCTTAGCTGCAGCTAAACCCTCTTTTGCCTTCACCCTACTTTCAGGAAAACTCATTCGGACCACCATTACCGATCCATGGCGTGCCTCCGCTTCTCGTTCCTTTCCATGACTGTCGCTCCTAGCACCTCCTTCTCTCAGCTCTACCGATTTCAGGCGCCTCCTGATCAAGGCGGTAGCGAAACTAGTTGCTAGTAGGCGACAGATCGACCAGACTACAGCAGTCCTGGATCTTAGTAACATTTCTAAGATCCCAGGAGGACAAACTTCCTGGGGACAGAGAAGCTTCAGCCCGCTAGATCGATGTTAGCGGGCTAAGCGACCTGCATTACCGGTATATGCTCGTCTGGGCATGGCGTGGTGAAGAGTTTTACAACGAGGTTTTGACTCAGTAGCCCGTTAGGTTTATGATAGCGGGCTAAGAGACCGACATTACCAATAAATGTTCGTCTACGCATGGCGTGATGAAGAGTCTAATAGCGGGGTTCTTAGGATACGGATGTCCCATCTAAGATATTAGGTACCGTAAAAGCTACCGTAAGTCGTCCCCACGGCGCTTTCTTCTCCGCGCTTTCTTCCTCCTCCTTAGGCGTTCTGCCAGCACGCGTACTTCCCCATTCATTTCACCTGACGACCGCATTGTTTCACTCACCTGCCACAGCAGCTCTGCTCATCAGGCTCTGCTGCCAGAAGCCGCCATCGGGATAGTGCATAACGCATAGCCCTAGGGCTATCTATTTCTGCCTTTCGTCTTCCGTAGCGCATTAGTTGGCCACCTACCTACCAGAGCAGCTGTGCTTGTCAGGCTTGCGAGAGGGACCTCGTCCGTGTTACCTACTGCTTCTGATCGTCCAAGCGTCGCAACAACAGATTCCGCGACAAATGGGGAAGAGTAAGTCTCGTTCGTCCTCGTCCCGTGTGATTTCGTCCGTCGAGTCCCTCCATCCGCGTTTCTGCCCCTGTTCCGTCGTTAACTCACCTGTTATTTTTTCTCGGATTCATGCTCGCGCGGCGGTGGTTCTGGTCGCAGTCACGACGCGGAAGACGAGGGCACGGCGACAATGAGTCGGCTCAGGAAGCGAGGCGGTCCCCTCTGTTCAGGCACCCCTGCCCGTCTTCTTTCTCCCACAGAAAAGAGTTCCCGCGGGTCTGGTCGCGGCGACGACGTGGGCGACGACGACACGGCGAGCTGCGGCGCTCGAAATGACTCGGTCGAGGCGAATGCTTGCTTCCTCCGCTAATGCTTTTCCTCCGCTCCTCTCTTCTCCTCTCCCTCGCCTTCTTTGCATAGAAGAGCTCTCGCAGCTCTGCTCGCGGCGACGACGCGGCGAGAAACGGCTATTTAAATCGACTTCTGCCTCTGCCACTGACCCGTCTCCCCGCGTGCTGCCTCTCGCAGAAAAGAGAAGATGCGAGCTCTCGCAGCTCTGCTTGCGGCGGCTACTATGCGAGCGAGCAACATTTTTTTATCATCTGCCTCCTCTGCTACTGCGCGCTCTTCCCTCCCCGGACGCTTGTTTTTATCGCAGAGAAGAGCTCTCGCAGCTCTGCTCGCGGTGGCGACGACGCGGACGACGACGACACGGCGAGCAGCGCGTCGTCGGCGTGCGACCTTCCTGCCGTGCACACGGGCGCGCGCGACGACGTGTACTGCGCGGCGTCGGCGACCGAAGCGCTGCTGGACGCGCTGCAAGAGAAGAGGTGGGTGTGTGGGACGGGTAAGAGGCGGGTGCAAAGTGCGTTGGAAGGGGGTGGTCTTAGAGCGATATGCGACTGCGCTGCCGCAGCCACGGAGGCGCTGCTTTGCGCTTTGAGAGTTTAGGAGAGCGTTCGAAGCTCGAGACCCTGAATCGCCTCAAATTAAGGAGGTGACTTTTGAGTCGACTCAAAAGTCGCCTCAAATTCAACCCGGAGGCCTGCGAGGAAACGGGTCAGTAATCCGTCGTCATCGTGGTGCACACTGATGCACGCGACGACGTGTATTTGCGTGGCCACGGCGATGGAAGCGCTGCTAGGCGCCGTACAAGAGAAGAGGTGAGGGCAGACCTTGGCCCGCGTCAATCCCTGTGAGGAAACGGTCGGTAATCCGTCGTCGTTCGACCTCCCGGCTGTTTACAGCGACGCGCGCGACGACGTGTACTGCGCTGCCAGCGCGACTGAAGCACTGCGGGACGCGCTGCAAGAGAAGGGGTGGGTGGGAAATGGTAGGGGGGGGAGGAGGAGGGGTGGAAATGTCTTTTTGGGGTGAGCTGTGACTGGCGAGCAACGGGGGGGATAGCATTTATCTGCGTCTAAGGTGCCACGGTGACGGAAGCCCTGCTGGGCGCTTTGCAAGAGAGAAGGCGCGGGTGGATGTGGGCGCTAAACGTGGTCAGGGTTGGCTTGAAAGGATCGACGCCTGGTATGCAACGGACATGCGCGTGTGCCGCCAAGATGGGTCGCAAGGGGCTCATGACTGCACAAGCATCCCCTCCCCACCCTTTCCCCTTACGGCCCCGTTCCCCCCCTTGCTCCCGCTCCCGCTCCCGCTCCCGCTCCCGCTCCCGCACCCTGTAAGGTCAACGACTCGTGAGGCGGCTCTCAAGGGTCTGATGACCACTCTGGCGTCTCAAGTGCATGTGGATCTCGTACAGGACAAGTAAGGGTGGCGTGTGTGGTGGGTATGGTGTGTGAAAAGGTCATGTGTATGACTATACTCTAAAACAAAACAGTCACATCCTGGGTTTGGTTTCTCTGCCTGTCGCATGTTGTCCCATAGGTTGCTCTTTCTGTTCCGTTCCATCAATAAAGCCCATCATCAATAAATTCCATCATGCTTTCACAGAGCTTGCTTTCTTGGCTCATCTCGTCGCCCCTCTTAACCCGCATGCCACCAGGTACGACACGCTCACGCAGGGCTTTCTCGCCTGCCTTCGGAAGGGCAAGGCTCCGGAGCAAGTGCTCGCTGCTCGCTGCCTTGGTGAGTGCTCCTCGTGGTATCTGCTGCTCCCTGCTGATCTCTGGCACTCTTGGTACCTTGTACCTTTGTCTCCTTGATGGTAGCCCTGGGAAGTCTCTCCCTGTTTTTCTCCCAGCCCCGCTTCCACTCACACCTCCCCAGCCTTGCTACTCCTCACTATTGGCACATCCGTCTGGAGAAAGAAGCTCCTCTCCTCGTCCCTGCCACACCTGGCCAAGCGTTTCCATTTTCTCCCTGTTTTCCGCCTCCCTTCCCCATCCTCCCAGGTTTGCTGGCGCCCACTCTCGTGGCTTCTGACTCGTGCAAGGAGCTGCTGCTCGCCCCCTCCCTGCCGCACCTGGCCAAGCTGTTCTCCCATCCCTCCCTTATCTGCCTCGCATGGGTCTCCCCTATTCACAACCTCTCAGGCCTGCTCACGCTCGCTCTAGAGGCGTGTGACTAGTGCGAGGAGGTGCTCTCCCTCGCCTTGCCGCACCTCAGCAAGCTGTTCTTCCCGTCTGTCCCCCATATCCCTACCCCGTCTGCCCCCCATATCCCTACCCCGTCTGTACCCCTCAGGTCTGCTCGCGCTCACTCTAGGTGCTTCAGATTCGTGCGAGGAGCTGCTCGCCTCCTCCCTGCCTCACCTGGGCAAGCTGGCTCGAGCTGCTGGCTGTGCTGCCACTCGTGTTGCTGTGAGTCGGTGGGCTGAGTGAGTGAGTGAGTGAGTGAGTGAGTGAGTGAGTTTGTGTGCACTTGCGAAAAATGGAGGGGGTGGAAGAGGGAGGAGGGGGGAAGGAGAAAGAAGAGGGGAGGGGGCAGAGCGTGGGTGGGGACTGGAAGGGGTAAGTGCCAGATCCGTGTCCTTGCTTAGAGCACCAATATGCCGCTAAACAAAAAACTCAAAGCTCGATAAAGGCATCGCAAATCACTCTGCTCTCCTCACGCCCCCCTCTTCCTTCCCATGATCCCTTTCTCGTCTGTAAACCCCCCCTCCCATTCCCCCCCACGTTTCTCCCCACACCCCTTCCCACTCGCTTCCCTCCCCCCCTCATCCCCTCAAACCCGTCCCCCCTCCATGCACGGACGCCATAAGGATGGTCACATTCGTGGGGGGGTGGGGGCCATGGACACGCATGCCATGGACACGCATGCCATGGACACGCACGCCATGGAGGAAAGAACTCCTTGTGGTGCGCCCCACCACACCCCTTCCCTCCCTGCACCTTCCTCCCGACTCACCCCCTGCAGTGCACGGACGCCATAGGGATGATCACATTCGTGGGCGCCATGGACGCGCATGCCACAGAGGAGAGCATGAGCCTGCTCTGGCTGGTCGCCAACCCGCAGGTGCGGAGTCATTCTTCAAGCATTTCACGCATTAGCATGGAGATGCAGGGGCGGTCAGAGAGATGCGCAGAACGTGGCAAAGCGGCAGGTGAAGGAGGAGAGCATGAGCCTGCTCTGGCTGCTCGCCAACCCGCAATTGAGGCTCGACGGCGTTTAGGGTTCAAACTTGAGAAACCATGCCAACATGCTTAAGGTTTGCAGCAGGGTCAGATGGTCTAGTCCACCGCACTGAACGCTTTCTTACCCACCCCAACCTCTACCCCTCCCCGCCCCCCCTCCCTCCTTTTTCTCTTTCCCCAGGGCGCCACCAAGGCCACGGTGCCAGCAGCAATTTGACATGCGTAGTGCATCCTGCTCCCCGTCCAACCCATTCAACCCTGTTCGTCCACCCCTACTCTTCTTCACCAGGGCACCACCAAGGCCACGGTGCCAGCAGCGGTGAAGGGGGCAGCTATCAGCAACTGGACCCTGCTGCTCTCCACGCTGCCCTCCTCTCTGCTCGCCCAGTTCTATGCCCGCAGGTATTATGCCTCTCTCATACTACTCTTAACCCAACCCGGCCTCTCTTTCACACTCCCAACCGGACCCTGCTGCTCTCCACGCTCTGCTTTCCTCTCGACTCGCGTGGTTCTATTCTCGCAGGCTCAATGTCTCTCCTGATTCTCGAGGCATGTGCATACAGCCCCTCCCTCCCACGACATGCTGCTTTGCTGCGAATGTCTATAGCATGTAGCCTTTACTGTCTTGGTCTGTTTTAACCATGTAGCCCTTTTCTCCATCTCCATTTCCTCCTCCCTCCATAACCCAGTGAGCTAGAGTCCTCTCTCGCTGCCAAGTTCCAGACATGGGTGTGAGGGGGGCAGCAGGCGAGGCCATAACCCTTGTGCTCGTTGCCCAGACCAATTCCCTCTCATCCCTATCTCCCTTCCCCCCATAAATTAGTAAGCTGGAGAATCTCTCGCAATGCCTTCAGGATTCAGACATGGGGGTGAGGGGGGCGGCAGGCGAGGCCAAAGCCCTTGTGCGCGAGCAAGAGTTCCCCTCGTCATCCCAAATATTTCCCTCTCGTCTTTCCCTTCGCGCCGTCCTTCCCTCCCCATCCAGTGAGCTGGAGGCACTCTCCCGCTGCCTGCAAGACGCAGACATGGCTGTGAGGGGGGCAGCAGGCGAGGCCATAGCCCTCGTGCACGAGCACTGCCCCCCAGAAACCCTGGCTGCTGCTGCTGCCGCTGCCGGGGCTGATGACGCTGGGACCGGTGCAGGCTCGGGAGGAGGTTCGGCAAACGGTTCGACAAATGGTGTTGGGAACGGAGTTGTGGAGAGCAGTGACTCGGATGACTCTATTGTGGACGGGGTGGTCATTCCAGATAAAACCGTGGGAGGTGAGTCAGGAACCCATGGGGGTGCCTGTGGTGTTGGCAATGGTACATGGTGCAGTGGTGTGGAGAGCGGTGCTGTGGAAAGCAGTGACTTGGATGACTCTCGTGGATGGGATGGTGCTGTCAGAGAAAGTCCTGTGGGAGGTGAGTCGACCTTTGCCCTAACGTGACACTCACCTGGGATAGCATTTGAGTTGGTGGCGATGGTGCATGAGCAGCGGTGTCCAGAGCAGTGATTCGGATGACACGATTGTGGATGGGGCAGTGACGCCAGATAAACCCGTGGGTGGTGAAGTGCCCTGCTTTCAGTTTCTGATGCCAAGAGTGAGTGTTTATATGCCTATTTTTGGGCGGTGGAATATACAACCCTATTCGTTGACTGTCTGCTGCAAGTCGGCGCACGGGAGCAGGAGCCGTGCGTGCGGGAGGCAGTGGCACACATGCAGCAGCCGGGGGGGGGGGGGGGCAGCAGCAAGTAGGTAGCCTCCTTACTGGCCTGGCGCCTCGTGGGTCTTCTCCCGACTCCCACTTGTTACCCACAGGAAGGCGGCTAGGAATGAGCGCTTTTCAAAAGGCAGTGCAGCAGATGATGGTGGGCAGCAGATGATGGTGGGCAGCAGATGATGGTGGGCAGCAGATGACGGTGGGCAGCAGATGACGGAGGGCAGCAGATGACGGAGGGCAGCAGATGACGGAGGGCAGCAGATGACGGAGGGCAGCAGATGACGGAGGGCAGCAGATGACGGAGGGCAGCAGATGACGGAGGGCAGCAGATGACGGAGGGCAGCAGATGACGGCGGGCAGCAGATGACGGAGGGCAGCAGATGACGGAGGGCAGCAGATGACGGAGGGCAGCAGATGACGGAGGGCAGCAGATGACGGAGGGCAGCAGATGACGGAGGGCAGCAGATGACGGAGGGCAGCAGACGACGGAGGGCAGCAGATGACGGAGGGCAGCAGATGACGGAGGGCAGCAGCAAGCATCTAATCTTCCCATGATGACCCGCCTCCCCCCCTCCTTACGTCACTCTCTACTGCAGGACGACATTTAGGAATGGGCGCTGTGCACAAGGCGGTGCAGCGGATGCAAGCAACTTGCGGCGGGCAGCAGCAAGCAGGTGGCCTCAACACAATGACCGGGAGCACCCTTTCCTTCCTTTCTATATGCAGGTCGACACCTAGGCACCGGCGCGGTGCACAAGGCGGTGCAGCAGATGCAGCAGATGACGGTGGGCAGCAGCAAGCAGATGACCAAAAAGGACCGCCTCTCGCAGCGGCTGGCGTTTCGGGAGATTCTTGGGTCAATAAGGGTGAGAGTGTGTAGTGCTGTCTATATGTATGGGAATGTGCTTGTGGGGATGGCTTGTATGAGGCCTTTTAAAGCGTGCCCTTATGAGTGCGGGTTTCAAGAGTGGGCAGCAGCAGCAGCAGCGCAAATGTGTACGCGGGGCCGCCTCTCGCAGCGACTGGCATTTGGAAAGATGCTCAGATCAATGTGGGTGCGTTTGTGAGAGAGCTGATGTGGTATGTTTCTGAGGCTGGCTGCTTCGCTGGCCCCTTGGCAGTACGGTTACTGCCTGTAAATGTACTGAAATATATTTTAGGCTTTAGCCTGTGGGTCCCATTCTACTCCGTCTGTCCCCATCGGGACAATGAGCGTGTCTCTGGAGCGTGCCTTTTGAGTGGACTAAAAAAGGAGCTCTCATCAGGGGCTCAATGCAGTAGAAAACCCAAGCGGGGGTCCATGTGTCGTTGCGTGGCTGCAACTGTGATTCCAAACGAGTGTGTCTCTGGAGCGGGCATCAGGTGCTCAAAGACCCCCCCCACCCCTCTCTCTTAATGTGTTCTGTACCTTACCCTCCTCAGGATAACGCCCGTTGCTCCGAGACGGTCATCAGGCTGAAGCGCGGTGGCTCACTGCGCATCATTGCGTTTCCCTCCCTCTTTCCTTCCCTTTCCCCCCTCCATCATCCCCCTCCATCACCCCCTCCATCACCCCCTCCATCACCCCCTCCATCACCCCCTCCATCACCCGCTCCATCACCCCCTCCATCACCCCCCTCGTCACTTCCTCATCACTTCCTCAGGACAACGGTCGTTGCTCTGAGACGGTCATCAGGCTCAAGCACGGCGACTCACTGCGTGTCGACACGTGGACGCTGACAGTGCAGGTAGGTCAGTTGGCATCAGCCCAGCATCATTCTTCAGTCAAGGGGCAGTAGGCTGTAGTAGCAGCATGGGTAATGCCCGTGGAAATGCAAGCGCTCCTTGTACGTTCTGCACCCTCTCTTGCATCCCTGTAGAGTTATTTCAAGAATTCTCAGTTTATGAGATTTTTTTTTACTAGAATTCTAAAAAATGACCCATGTGTTTTCCCTAATCTCGTCCCACTCTCCTTTCCTTTCCCAGTTGAATGCTCTTCGCAAGTTTCTGGCCGACGGCTTCCAGCGCCACCTGCAGGTACATCCTCCTCCCCCCCCCCCCTCTCTCCCTCCCTCCCTCTCACCATTTCCATGCTCCCTCTCTCCACTAAATTACTACCACACTGCCACTCCACGAGGATAGGTACCGCCAGGAATTGTATTCTCTCTCTCTCTCTTTCTAGACATGAGCAAAAGGCGATGCGATATTTTATCGCATCGCATTTTGTTTTATCGCATTTTATTGCATGCGATACATTATCGCATCGCCGACTAATTTTCCTGATTTCGGGATATTGCATATCGCATTTTGGGTGCGATAATGAACAATATCGCAAATACAAATGCGATATATCGCACTATGTGATAATATATCGCATCACATTTATTGTAGGTGGAGAAAAGGTAAGTATTTGACCGGACAGGAAAAAAGTCTGCAGAAATTAGACACAAGGGTTTCACTCAGGTTTCACACAGGTGCGAGCCCCCGGGGTATAGGGGCCCGACTATCATCCAGGGTGTACGAGGGTTCATGAAAGTGACTGTCACAAAGCATAACCAAACAATTAATATCTCCACTGGGCACCAAGCACTAGAGCCCGGCCTGCAAACCCTCCGCAACACCACCCGCCCCCCAGGCCCCCCCCCCTCGAGCCGTGGCTAGACGTGGAGGAACCCCACCCCCTCCTCACAACCACCCCCCCCCCCCAACCCCAACACTGGCGAAATTTCGCGATGCGATTAATTATATCGCATGCAATACTATAGTATTGCATATCACATTTTTATCGCGCGACACATGGCGTGGTAAAAATGAGATGAAAATTATCGCGCGATATAATTTTCAGAGAAAAAATTATCGCAATCGCAAAAATGCAATATTTGCGATGCGATAATGCGATATGCGACGCGATATGATCATGTCTACTCTCTCCTGATGACGTCAGGCCTGCCCGTCTCTACCCATCGGCACCAACAGTAGAGGGATCGGGTGCTTCTTTTCCCCCCTCTCTCTCACAATGGCGTCATCCCTGTGGTGACGTCAGGAGCGGTGCCAACATTGACTGGGACTGCTGTAGTGCTCCGTTTGACTGCCATGGGCGGTTTTTAGAATTGCGTTGGTGGTTCATAGACCTGCCCGGGCGGTTCTTTCGGGACTGCTGTGTTCGTCTCTAGGCTGGGCTGAATTCGTTGGCAGCAGCACACGTTGACCACGTCAATGCGTCTGTGGCTGCTGATGCCAGACTCCCACCCACACTGCCTACACTGCCTTGAGAAGCTTTGAAGGCAGGCCTTCAGCTACCCGCTACCATTCGCACTATACATCTACCCATGCATCCCTCAACACAAAAATCCAACCAACACTCCTCCCCCTCACACACACTGCCATGACAATGACCTTCTACACCAGGTGTTCAGCTACCAGCCACGCACCGAAGGAACACCACACCCCCCCCTCTCCCCCTCTCCTCCCCTCCCCAACACCCTGCCAGGACAACGACCTGCTGCACCAGGTCTTCAGCTACCAGCTACCAGATACCATCACCGTTGTTCCTCATCTTCTCCCGTCTCCCACTCCCCACCACCCGCCAGGACAACGACCTGCTTCACCAGGTGTTCAGCTACCAGCCGCGCACTGAAAAGAAGGAGG
Organism: Closterium sp. NIES-67; assembly: GCA_027943415.1. NCBI lineage: Eukaryota > Viridiplantae > Streptophyta > Zygnematophyceae > Desmidiales > Closteriaceae > Closterium > Closterium sp. NIES-67. The sequence continues at coordinate 566,677 of BQMB01000798.1, forward strand.
TGTTCCAAACAGCCGTGCAGAAGGTGCGTGTGTCGGCATGAGGTGAGCAGTGGCGTGCACATGCTATGTATCTAGGCACGAGCAGGCACGAGCAGGCATGAGCGGGCTTGAGCAGGGATGAGCAGGCATGAGCAGGGATGAGCAGGGATGAGCGGGAATGAGCAGGGATGAGCAGGGATGAGCAGGGATGGTGAGCTTCTACTCAGTCGACTCTAAAGTCCCCTCGTTACAATGTCACACACCACCTTTTGAGTCGACTCAATGGTCCACCTCTCCCCCTTGGCACCCGCAGTAAAGGGTTGGGGAGCTTCTTTTCCTCCCTGCGCTTTCCAATGACGTCATCCTTGTGGTGATGTCAGGAGCGGTGCCAACATTGACTGGGACTTTCGTAGTGCCCCATTGAATTGCCCTGGTGGTTCTTTGAACTGCTCTGACGGTTCTTAATATTGCCTTGGCGGTTCTTCTGTGACTGCTATGTCCGTCCCTCGGCTGGGCTGAATTCGTTGGCAGCATGCGTCGACCACGAGTCCATGCGTCTGTGGCTGCTGATGCCAGACTCCCACCCACACTGCCTTGAGAGGCGCCACAACAATAGCACTTGGCTCACCCTTTTTTCATGTCTCCCCTCCCCATGCCACTAGCTTCCTTTCACCTATCCCCGCCCGTCTCATTTCCTCACGCGCATCTCTCAGCGCATCATCCTGTCCCCTGACTCTGAAGCCAGTCACAATCGCTCCGTGAAGCCCGCAGACTGGTGATGCCGCAGCCATGCACTCATCGTCCCCTCCCCTCTCCCCCTCCCTCCCCCCCAAACCCCCCTTGTCCCCTCCGCTCGCTTCCTTGTTTCCCCCCCCGTCAGCGCATGATCCTCTCACCCAACTCCGAGGCCAGTCGCAATCGCTCCGTGGCTCGCAGACGCAGCCGTCTTGCAGCTCAGGTCAGCATGGAGTGGTTGTGAGTCAAGCGCCAGTCAACGCAGGTCAGCACAGAGCGCAGGTCTGCACGGAGTGGTCTTGTGAGTCAACCCTAGCCAATGCAGGTCAGGCGCAGCCGTCTTGCAGATCAGGGCAGCATGGTCTTGTGAGTGAGTCACCGCTGGTCAATGCAGGTCAGCACAGGTCTGCAAAAGTAATCTCTGTTATGGTCTGTGTACTCACTCCCTCTACCTTTTCCTCCCTTCTCTCCTGTTCCTGCTCCCCTGTCTTTTTTCCTCTGCAGGAGAGCAACCATGCATTCTTCGCTCACGATGACTGACGGCAACACATTCGTCTATCATTCTTTATAGGTTGGTGTCGCGTCGCCATGTACATTCAAGGCAGCTCGCCTCTGGCACATCCAACTACTGGTCCAGGCCCCCAGAAGTCAGGAAAGTTTTCCTGATTCAGGAAAAAAACAGGGTGTTGAGGGGTACCAGATCTGATTTGCTAGGGTTTTGTTTTTGGCATATCCTGAAATTTCAGGGTTTTTTTTGTAAGGGATATCTGTCAGGTCAGTTTTTTTTTGTAATAGATCCTGAAAATTCAGACTTCTATCGAGCATGGGTTCTGATTTTGTCAAAGGCGTGATTTGCGGGTCCCCCCCCGAATTACAGCGATATGCGCATATTCCCTCACAAAACTGGCCTGACTGCCAGGTTCCCGCCTCCAGACATTGTTTGCTGAGTCACATGTTGCCTCGCTGCCTCACGGCATTGGTCCTTCTCAAAGTGTCGACCAGCACACAGTTTGCCTGCATGCGTGGATTGGTTGCCTTTGTAAATGCTGCCTGAATAGCCAATCACGTGTACGCCAGCGATGATGACCCAGCTTCAACACCACACTCCGGTTCGACGCCGACGCGCATGCGCCGCGCTAGTTTCGGTCCAGATTCAGGAATACAGGAAGCCAACTGTGCGTGGCTGGCAAAGTGTTCGCGCCTCGCCATCGTTCCCTTTCCCCCCTGCGTCTTCTTCATCTGTTTCTTCCCACGGTAGAAACAGCCACTGCGTTAGCCACTCCCAGCGTGACCTTCCCCCCGCAGTGTCGTTGTTTTACAACCACTCCGTCGTGCGTCTCTGCTCGTCGACCACCCTAGTGAGCCCCGTCCACATGCCTGAGTCAGGCGACGTGGAATTGGACGACGATGGCGATGACAGCGGCAGTCACCGTGCCGAAGCCCCTACTGGGCTTGACATGCTCCTTTCGAAGCTAGGTAGTTTTCCGAAGACTCCTCGTAACCCTCCGACAGAACAAAACCCCCTATGTGCCTCGGAGTCGGTCGCCTCAACTTCTCAAGGTGTTGTCGAGCCGAATTCCGCGCCTATTCTAGGCCCATCCCTGGCTAATGCTTTTACCTGTAGTCCAGGTTCCGCCACCCCCGTGAAACCTGGCGGTCGATACCGGCAATCCACCCTGTGGAATTTCCCACGCGGTCAGCCGACGACGCCCCGCCCCTCAGCCATGTGCGAAGATGACGACAGCGATAGCGACGACACTACCGATGCACCCGACAAGTTTCGATCGCCTGAGGATGTCTACGGCGAAGCCCTCAGCAGGTTTAATACGCGGTGGTCCGAGCGGTTTCCCTGGCTTATGATCGTTAAGACTGACACTGGATTCCCTGCGTTTAAATGCAGTCTGTGCCTTGAGCATGCAGGACTCAGAGGGAAAGCCGGCAAACGCGGCGCAGGGCTGACGGACGTGCAGTCGTAGGCATTCAACAGGCACGCGAGGTCGGCCAAGCATCGCCTAGCCGTGACAAAGCAGCAGGCGCTGCTGCAGGACGCAACCAACCAGATGCGGATCGACCAGCTTCCTCAAGCCACAGACCTGGAGAAGGAACGTGTGACTGTGCTGCTTGACGCGCTCTATTTCTGCTGCAAAGGCAACGAGCCGATGGAAAACTGGATTAGACTCGTGCGCTACCTCAGCCAACGTCGGCACGAGCACTTCCCCGAGCAGACCTATGGCACGTACTACAACAGGTATTCTTGTGTTTTGTTTGATTTTGTTTTGCATGCATCTATCATGCATGGCGAATGTTCATATTTCAGTATACTAATTATCTGTATGCCCTTGGCTACTGCAGTTATGGGTACGGGGAGTTCACACAGTCCATGGCAACCTGGCTGCAGACAACACAGTTGGACCACCTTCTGAGGAGTCCGTTCATCGGCTTGAGTATCGATGAGAGCACAGACCGCTGCCGCGGCAAGCACCTCATCGTGTTTGCGCACTTCATCCGCGAGAACCAAGTCGTCTGCGAATACCTGGCCCTGCTGAGCGTCGACAAGGCCGACGCTGCCTCTCTGCTCGCTCTACTCCTGTCTCACATCAACGCCATCGGTGTCGACCTCCGGCGGGTCGTGGGCATAAGCACCGATGGCGCTGCTGTTATGATGGGGTCAAAGGCTGGGCTTGTGACGCGGCTGCGGATGCAAATTCCGCACTTGGTGTGGTGTCACTGTATTGCGCACAGGTGAGCGTTGTTGTTTACCGCTACTGTATCTCGGGTTAAGTGCTCTGGTGGTTTCCGCATGTGCAATGTGTATTACCCCACTCCCAAGGCCCAACATGTACCAATTTGTTTTCGTTTTGTCCCACCCTCCAGAGAGGCACTGGCAGCTAAAGCAGCGGCGGAATCCTTGCCAGCTTTCAAGATGATTGACGATGTCATCAAGGAGCTCGCTGAGTACTTCGGACGATCTGGCCCATGGCACCAGCGCTTCTTGGACCTGCAGGAAATCTTCACCTCGACGAACCTCGAACTTCAAGGCATTCATAACATCCGATGGCTCTCCCGCGGTGAGGCTGTCATTAGGTTAGTCAAGGTTCTACCCGCCATCGTCGTCATGCTCTCGGAGTGGACTGGTACCTGGCTCTCCAGGATAGTGACAAGCTACCGCTTCTGGTTCCTTGTCATGTTCCTTGCTGACGTACTGGAGCAGCTAAACATCCTCAACAAGTCCTTCCAGGAGCGTCAGGTGAGTTTTTCTTTACTGTGACAATGAGTCGTTATTAAACCACCCTGGTTCTGTATATATACACGTTCCCCTCCCTTCCTCCCCTCCCCCTCTTCCCCGCCCCAACCTCAGCTGGAGTACTCGGCCATCCACGCGCAGATCATCCGCACAACAACCCTGCTGCAGAGCTGCTACGGGGACGCTGAAGACTTTGGCGGGGGACCGAAGGACCGTCTCACCATCTTCCTCACCCGTCATGGCCCGGGCGGTTCTCGCGAGGTCACAGCTGAGGGGGTTGACTCCGACGGTCGTCCGGCTTCCTTTACCTTCGTGCTGCATGAAGATCGCTTGCCCGGTTATCCGGGGGAGGGCGATCACGACGCGTGCCAGAGGCTCTGTGTGGCCATGGCGACAGGCATGGTGTTGAACTTGAAGGAGCGACTGGGTGATCTGAGGAAGCTCTCTGGCTGCCGCCTCTTCTCTGTCAACCTCTGGCCCCCTAACTGGGAGAGAGTTGCACGCAAGGCCCAGTGCCTTGACTGGTTCTTCTCCCCTGTTACTCTTTATCGTGCAGATGAGGCAGAGGAGATTCTTCCTGGCATTGACAAGTGTGCAGCCATGAGAGAGCTGCCTCATTTCTACCCTGTCATTGCTGCTCTTCCCCAGGCCGACCGAAGCTTTCACGCTGGGCTCACGGCCATGCTGAAGACACCTGACTGACTGGCAGGATTCTTACCCGATCCTGATGAAGCTGTGGATGGCGGTGGCAGTGCTTCCTCTCAGCACTGTGGAGTGCGAGCGCAGATTCTCTAGGCAGAATGTGATTAAGAGCTGGCTGCGTGGCAGCCTTAAAGATACTAGGCTTAGTGACCTCATGTGCATGTCACTGTTAGACTATGACCCGGACTATGATGCTGTGGTGGAGATATGGCGCGCTTACAAGAAGCGTAAGCCCTTCAACAACACCCCTCAGGCCAAGCAAGACGGCTCAAAGAAGGGGAAGGTAGTAGAAGAAGAGTCAGAGTAGGGTGTAGGTAGTAGTGACAATGTGGACGATCTTGATAAGTTCGAGTAAAGTTTCTTGCTTCTCAATTTCCTCTTCATTTTGTTAATCAGGGAAAAAAAACCATCTATCTTTGTCCATTCAGCATTTTTCTCCCACACAATCCTGACCCCTAAGCAAAAAATTTTGGGGACCTCTGAAAATTCAGGGAAAAAACCACGGGTAGTCCTTTGCAATCAGGATGACTTAAAACCAATCTGAGGGCCTGTACTGGTCCATCCAAGCTGTTATGGTAGCCCAAACCTGTAGTAACTGAAAGAATGTGAATGAATGCTGCAGGAGACTAAGTATTGAATCTGCACGTAAGTTGCTGAAGTAGAAAGTTAGTACTGCTGAAGCGCCAGTGTACTGTTAGTGTAGGTATATTGTATGTACTGTAGGCTAGCTAGGTGCAGACTAAAGAGGGGACAACACTAGTCTTGCATGTGACACACAAGTCATTCTCTCCATTTGACATGGTATCATCGCTACCGTAAACGCCCGGATAGAAGACCCCTATGTCTTATCATATACCGAGGAAGAAAGTGGTGAAGTTTCTTATAAACGGAAAAAATCAGGGGGTCTGGGTTTCTTATAAATGGAAAAAAAGCTTATAAACGGAGCCCTTTTTGGGTGGGCAGAAAGTGCTAACCGAGGTTTTAGGGAGTGTACGTCACTTGGGTCTCATACTGACTTAAAAAGTGTGTCTTATAAACGGAGAGGCCGAATACAAGATAGACGCCTAATACAAGACATAGTGTCTTCTATTCCATGGGGGTCTTCTATCCGGGCGTTTACGGTAGGTTAGTTAGTTCCTAGCCTCCACGCTTCCGCCCAATCTACTCCCCCCTCCCCTCCCGTTTTAGCCTGTCGGCCTAGCCCTAGCCCTAGCCCTAGCCCGCTGCTCGCGCTGCCCGCAGCCGATGGCCGCTACCCCCTGCCGCTGGCTGCTGCTCGTGCTGCCTGCAGCCGCACGCTGCCCGCTGCCCGCCGCCCTCTGCCCACCGCCCGCTGCTCGCGCTGCCTGCAGCCCACTGCTCGCGCTGCCCGCCGCTGCCGCCCGCAACGCGCCGCCCGTGATGCGCCGCCCGCTGCTCGCCGCCTGCTGCCCGTCACCCGCTCCTCGCCGCCCGCTGCTCGCCCACTGCCTGCCTACTGCCTCCCGCTCGCGCGCGCGCGCAGCCGCAGCTGCATCCGCCGGTGTCACCGCCGCAGCCGCCAGAGCGGTCGCCACTGTTACTGCAGCCCCAGCCGCAGCCACCCGCGCTGCTGCCGCCAGTGCCATCGCCGCCCGCACCGCAGCCGCAGCATCCAGAGCTGCCGCTGCCGCCACGAGCACCGCCACTGCTAGTGCCGCGGATGCCAGTATCGCAGGCTGCCCGCCTCCGGCGCCGTCGCTAGCCCTAGTTGCCAAAAACCACCTCCTCGTTCACTCGTTCCTAGCCGCTGCCGCCGCCGCCGCCGCCGTCGTCGGATCTGTAGCTGGACCTGCCACCGGCCCTACCGCCGCCACTGCCGTTGGATCTGCCACTGTACGCCGCCTACGCCCGCGCCAGCCGCTGTCCGGGTACGTGTGGTGTCTGGTGCTCCTGCCGGCATGGCAGCCCCACCTGCGGAGTATGTGACGGAACTCCACAAAATTTCGCCATCGCAAATGGCGTTTGTCGATTGGCGCGCGTAGTGTTTCCGTGTCAGCCCGTGAGTAGGTGGATCGCAACGATGAGATTTGTTTAGGTTTGTGACAATTTGCGCTCGCAACTGGTCGCCGTGTCAACCTATATATATGTTTGTATGTAGAAGTTATAGACTAGATAGGTGTATGTTCTTAGAGGGTACAACTCCAACCCTATATCTCCCTTGTTCTCTCTTGTTCCTAATCATTCCTGTATTCTAACATCGTATCATGAGTAGGTTAGGTCCGCCCACCCGCTTCCGCCCCTAGCCCTAGCCTACCGCCTCGCCGGCCCCTAGCGCGCCTGCCGGCCCCTAGCGCACCGCCGGCCCCTAGCGCACCCGCCGGCCCCTAGCGTACCGCCGGCCCCCTAGCGCACCTCGCCGGCCCCTAGCGCCCCCGCCGTCACTTACGCGCCGTGCCGGCCCCCCTTAGTGCCCCGCCGGCCCCTAGCTCACCGTGATGGCCCCTCGCGCCGTGACGGCCTCACGCGCCTTGCTGGCCCCTCGCGCCGAGCTGGCTCTTTGCACCTCGCCACCTCCCCCCCCCCCCCCCCCCCCCCCCCCCCCCTCCCTCTCCCCCCTTTTTTTGCCTAGCCGGCCCCTCGCACCTAGCCGGCCCCTCTCGCCTAGCCGGCCCCTCTCGCCTAGCCAGCCCCTCGCGCATCGCCGGCCCCTCGCGCCTAGCCGGCCCCGCGCTGCGCCGTGCCGGCCCCTCTCGCGCACCGCTGGCCCCTAGCGCCTAGCCGGCCCCTCGCGCACTTGCCTAGCCCCTCACGCACCCGCCCGGCCCACTTCGCGCCTCGCCGGCCCTTCACGCTCGCCGGACCCTCACGCGCCCGCCGGCCCTTCGCGTGCTCGCCGGCCCCTCACACACTCGCCGGCCCCTTCGCGCGCGCCGGCCCTTCACGCGCCTGCCAGCCCCTACTGTGCCCTCCGGCCCCTCACTTGCTCGCTGGCCCTTCGCGCGCGTCGGTCCCTACCACGCCCGCTCACCCCTCACGTGCCTCGAGGCCCTCCTCGGCCTTCTCGCCGGGGAGTCCTGCCGCTGTGCCACTGTGTCGCCGTGACGCTGTGCCGCCGTGACGCTCTGTTGCGGAGGTTGCACGATGGCGGACGCTATGCTTCGCCTGGACGCAGAGGGACACGCGATCGACTTCGCCGCCTGGCTTGTCGATCTCCGCTGTCACCTGACAGGTCAGCGCCAGGATGGGCACTCCCTAGCTATGCATGTTGATGGCTTGCTTCCTCGCCCCTCCACGCCTGATCCCCTCCCTACTGACCCCACCACTGCTGAGAGTGAGGCCTTTGTTGCTGCTGCGCTCGCTCGCGCTGTTTGGGACTCTCGCGATGCTGTAGCGCAGCTTGCCATTAGTCATGCGCTTCCCCTGTTTGAGCGTCCGTGCTTCACTGCTGTCGCGAACGCCAAGGATTTCCTAGATGCAGTAGTAGCGCGCTACTCCACACCTGCCTCCGCCTCCGCTGACCGCTTGATCCTCCCCATGCTATTCCCCGATCTTTCCGCTTTCCCCACTGTCGCTGACCTCGCTACTCACCTCCGTGCATTAGAGACTAGCTACCACGCTGTTAGCACTACCGCCCACCTTACAGCCTTGTCTAGCCTCGACTCTACCCTTGCTCCTCCTTCGCTGGCTGCTACCGCTTCGTTGTTCTTCACACTTGACTCCGGTGCGTCTGCCTGCTTCTTCCGCAACCACGCTGCGCTTACGTTGCTTGCCACACCTGCTGCTGTCGCACTTGCTGACTCCTTCTCTGGTCCTGTAGTTGCTCGCAGCTACACTACCCTTACTTGTCCAGCGGTTCTCTCGGGTTCCCTCACAGACCTGCACATCCCCTCGTTCTCCCGGAAATTGGTGCCGGATGTCTTCAGGACCTCGGCGTCACCACTACGTTTCCGGGTCACGAGCAGTACGCCGACTGTACCGAGGCCGCCTCAGGTTCTCCCCTTGCGACGCTCCCCCGCGACCCGGTGTCTGACCTCTTTACGCTGGACACTGCTTCCCCCCCGGGTGGACCATCCTCCCCGGGTCCTACGTCTACCCAGGTCGTCGCTGCATTCTCGTATCGGTCGCTCACTCACCTGTCGCTTCTTTTGCACCAACGCCTAGGTCACCCCGCACTCCAGCGTCTGCGTCACATGTCCCAGCACGGTCTCGTCCTAGGTCTACCTGCGTCGCTTCCTGCCCTCCCTCCCTCGCCTGCCCCGCCGTGCACGCCCTGCATCGAGGGTCGACTGCGCCGTGCTCCTCACTCCTCCTTGCTTCGTCCTGCCACCGCACCCCTCCAGACCCTGCACCTGGACGTTTGGGGCCCAGCCCCCGTCCCTGGACCGCGTCGCGAGCGCTACTTTCTAGTGCTCGTTGACGACTACACGCGCTATACCATGGTGTTTCCCTTGCAGCGGAAGGCCGGCGTGCCTAACGTTCTTATCCCCTGGGTTGTAGCTGCGCGCCTTTATCGCGGTCTCCCTGTGCTGTGTCTCCACTCCGACCGTGGCGGCGAGTTCGCCTCTGGTCGGCTTGGACAGTTCTGTCGTGCAGAGGCATCACCCACTCGTGCACCCTACCGGAATCCTCGCAGACGAATGGGGTCGTTGAGCGACGCATCGGTTTGGTCATGGAGATGGCTCGTACCTCCATGATCCATGCCGGTGCACCCCATTTTCTGTGGCCGTTCGCCGTTCGCTACGCCGCTCACCAGCTTAACCTCTGGCCGTGCTCCCAGCGGCCGAAGGTTTCGCCAACCCTTCTTTGGACCGGGTTCCCTGGTGATGCATCTGCGTTCCACGTCTGGGGCTGCCTCGCTCACGTTGGTGCCTCCGGCACGGACAAGCTCACTGCCCGCACTGTCCCCTATGTCTTCCTCGGTTTCCCCCTGGACTCGTCTGACTGGCAATTTTACCACTCGCCGTCTCTCCGCTTCTTTCACTCCCGTGACGCCACTTTCGACAAGCCTGTCTCCTTTTACCACCGCTTTCCCCACCGAGGTCTTCCGGTTTCCCCCCCCCTATTTCTGGTCCTTACTCCCCCGGTAGCCCCTACTCACCTTCCTCCTCGACCTGCTCCGTCTGGTGTGTCTCAAGTCACTCCCCTCCCGTCGGTTGTCCCGGTCGAGGAGGCGGCTGACTCTGGTGGCCCTGCAGTGTAGTTCTCGCCACCTGTCTCTCCCGCGGTGTCTCCTCCTCTGCCCTCGCAGTCGCCGCCGCCATAGCAGCCGCCGCCGTCGTAGCAGCAGCAACCGTTCGTGGACTCTGAGGGTGCTAGTCCTGGGGTTCCTGTCGTGGCTTGTCCCGGCGGGCTCGGGGGTGGCACTGGTGCTGTAGAGGGCTCTTGTTCTAAGGGTGCTGGAGTGGAGTGTTCCTAAGGTAGTCGCGGTGCAGCTGGCGGTCCAGGTGTCCGCGTCAAGCAGCAGCAGCAGCGGTCGCCGCCGGTGTCCGCCCTTTGCCTGCTCGGCCGTCCCTCCCCTGACCGCTCGCCTGCGCCTCCCCCGCCGCTTCCTCCCCTTCCTGTCCATGGCCCTGTGTTTCCTCCACCGGACTCGTCCCTGGCCCGTTTCCCACCTCGTTCCCCTCCTGTTACTCCTCTGTCTCTTGGCCCGATGCCTCTGTCTCACGTCTGGTCTCGCCGTCCCTCTCTTGCTCGTCCTGTCTCTCCTGTTCCACGTTCTCACCCTATGTTGCTTCGTTCCCATGCATCTCGTCCTCCCCTCCTGCCTTCCCCTCCTCCGTCGTCGCTCGCTGTTGTGCCTCCCCCTCTGTCTGACTACCTTCATGCTGCTCGTCCTCTTATTCCACGGGTCCTTACCTCCCTCGTTACCGACCCGTCTGTTCCTCTCTCGAGTCTTGACGCTCTTGCCGCTGCTGTCGCTGACTTCGCCTCTACCCGCCGCCTTGACTACGCCACCGCTCTGGTCTCTGATCATGTCCGTCCTCCGTTCGGTGGGGGTGCTCCTACCCTTAGCAGTTACGTCCTAGAGGACAGGCAGTACGAGCTTGCTTTCCTGTCCGAGGCTGCTCCCCATCTCTGTTCCATGCTGCTAGTCCCTGAGGGCGACCTCGGGACCTTGGGCCTCTCAATGGATAGCTGCCATGGAGTAGGAGATGGCATATTGGAGATCCACCGGCACCTACGTTGACGCAGTTCCCCTACCTGCGGTGAACGTAGTCGATGGCCGGTGGCTCTTCAAGGTGAAGCGCTCCCCTGGAGAGCCGCCTGTGTTCAAGGCATGTTACATGGCTAGAGGCTTCAGTCAGCGCGAGGGGATGGCATTCTTTCAGACCTTCGCCCCGACCCCAAAGATGACTACTCTTCAAGCGCTGCTACACGTAGCAGGACAGCGGGACTACGAGTTCCACTCCCTCGACTTCTCCACTGCATTTCTTCAGGGCAGCCTACACGAACAGGTCTACCTGCACTGTCCACAGGGCTTCACCGGTACCTTCCCACCTGGGACCCATTGGCTCCTCCGGCACGCGGTCCACGACCTGCGACAGGCGCCCCGTGACTGGCACGACACGCTGCATGCTACGCTAGCTGACCTGCAGTTCTTTTCGTCCTCTGCTGACCCTTCGCTCTTCGTTCGTGCTGGCCAGACTCCGTTCTACATCATTGTCTACGTAGACGACTTGGTCTTCGCTACTGCTGACAGACTCGCGCTGGCCTCCGTGAAGGTCGAGCTGCTGAGGAGACACGCCTGCACTAACCTAGGAGAGCTGCGCCACTACCTTGGCCAGCAGATCTCTAGGGACAGAGCAGTGTACACCATCACTCTTACATAGTCACACTTGGTGCGCCAGGTCCTTCAGAGGTTCGGTCTTCAGTTCTCCTCCGCACAACTGCCAGTAGACCACAGGGTCTCAGCTCCAGTTCTTGAGGAGTCAGAAGAGCCCAGTGGTCCTTACATAGAGCTGGTGGGTTGCCTCATATACCTGATGACTTGCACTCGTCCTGATCTCGCACACCCTCTCAGCATCCTGGCTCGCTTTGTGGCGACAGGCAGACACCGACCACAGCACTGGTCGGCCGCCAAGAGGGTTTTGCGTTATCTTGCAAGTACATCGGGCATGGGGCTAGTGCTGGGAGGACGCAGGCCAGTGGTCCTTACTGGGCACACAGACGCTTCATGGGCAGACGACGCTGAGACCCTCAGGTCCTCCTAGGGCTACTGCTTTAGCCTTGGTTCGGGTGCCATCTCGTGAAGGTCAACTCGCTCCTTGTCTGTTGCCCAGTCTAGCTATGAGGCTGAGATCTACGCCGGTGCCATGGCGGCACAGGAGCGCCACTGGCTGACATTCTTGCTCGCCGACTTAGGTGAGCGGCCTAGCTCTGCCCCGGTTCTGTACGCTGACGACAAGGCCATGTTCCTCCTGTGTCAGGAGCCACGACTTGAGGGCAGAGCGAAGCACATCCAGCTGCGGTACTTCCTCCTGCCCGAGCTACAGCAGCGTCGACAGGCCGAAGTAGTACACTTGGCCTCCGGTGCCAACGCAGTTGATATCTTTACTAAGGCGCTTGCGCCTAAAGATCATCAGCAGCACTGCTTGCAGCTTGGTCTGGTTCCTGTAGACTCTCACTTGCTAGGACCTTGATTGTGTACACCTCTATATTCATACCTTCGAGACTGGTCTTGTGGCTTCTCTTCTAGTGGCCGGACTTGAAGTGCCACCCTGGTTTGCTCTTGTCTTGTTTGTACTCTTGGTGACTAGTCGTCGGACCCTTGCCTCAGAGGTTGGACTAGTAGTGCCACCCTGAGCTGCGCATTTCTTGCTCTGGACTACCCCTTGTCTAGCGTAGTGGGTGTGTCAACTTATACATATGTTTGTATGTAGAAGTCATAGACTAGATAGGTGTATGTTCTTAGAGGGTACAACTCCAACCCTATATCTCCCTTGTTCTCTATTTTTCCTAATCATTCATTTATTTCAACACGTCGGCCACTCAGGAATGCATTGACTTGGAACATATGATTTCTAATGGTGGTAATGAATGTTTTACGTGGTGGCTCCGACTGTTTTCATTGGCCGGGTGCGTACATGGGTTTTGCACCTACGGAATAACTTGCACCAGTGAAAATTTTGCGCTAGTCGCCGTTGCTCCAATCGCATATGACCTGTAACTAGAATGAACGCTTAACTGCCCCTCAGAGGTCAGAACAAGACAAAACCCTCCTCTGGGTGCGCTAACCGTGATTACAGTGCACAGAGTCCTAGTAACAGTAACGGAACAACGAAGGACGTGGTGATACCTTTGCGTGCTGATGCGATGCATCGCCAGCTGTCACGCGAGGCTGGCAAATAACGGAAACTCTCCGTGCCTTGGCTCGTCTTGGCACAGCCCAATAGTGGTCGATGCACTGATCGTGTTCGAAGGCAAGGGCACGCATGCCAAGGCGTGCCATACAGCGTGCCAAACTTGCGAAAACCACGAAAAGAACACATGCACGCACACCAAACGTTGTTCGCCGTGAAGCTTTCGTGAAGATCGCACTCATGCTCCCTAGCCAAGAACCAATTACAGGGGGGAAAAATTACATGTGGATTTGTGTGTCGTGGTTTCACGAAATTTGGTTCGCAATCTTGGTTTCCCTCTTTTTGGCGCACCCGGTAACTCAGTGGCGTTGTGACGATTTGCATTTCGTCTAACCACACCCCCAGTTTCTCAGGATTTTCGACCCGTGTGCCAGGCTGGCAGGCCACCAACTTGTCTCGGTGTACTGGCGAGCCGTGAATCGTGTGGCCTCGTATTGTGCCAAGTCGATGCTTTGAAAATTTTAGTGATTTCACCACGTCCTAAAAAGGGCCAACTTCGATTTCACTCACAACGTACCAGTGTGTGAATTCAACGTGACTCACTTTTGTAAGCGTAAAGGTACAGCACAATCTTTATAGGGAAAGTATATCGGCGCTCATTATTAGGAGCCTCGATAACATGTACGATCAGTGACACGATATAAACAATCAGAATTAGCAAGTTCGCAACATGTTTCATCAGTCGGATTCCACCGTTAGTCAGAACCTGCAGGGAAAAGGTTCCACAAATGGTTAATAGAAATAACCCCCGCCGGTCTGGGAACGTTTTCCCGCTCGCGCCAGCCCAGTTTCGTCATCATTGCGGCTGGCACGAAAAAATTCCCAAGCTCCAGGCGCAGTATGAGAGATCTACATAAAGTATTCCAAAATAAAAAATGGTTGGACGCCGCGCAAACAAAATTCCAAAATTGAGACCTAACGCATTTATCTCACATAAGCTAACTGGGCCATAATGGGCCGCACATCGAGTGCGACATTTTTCAAACATTAACAAACGCACAAAAAACAAAAACATTTGACATTAAAGGGAAAATCTATCCGGGATCGGCGCTAAGCAAATGAGGCGTGAAGATTAATCTGTAGTGCGCGGACGCTTTTTTTTTTTTTTTCGAGCATGACAAGACATGTAGAGTCGTAATTCGGCGGAAAACTTTTCCGATAAATACATTTGTTGAAAAAATCAAAAGACAACCGAGAGACTTCTAATAGATTAGTTGTATTGAAATTAATAAAAATTAAATGCTGTTCTGAGAGTACCTTGACGTGCCTTTAAACATATACATTTCCCAAAAATAAACCCTTTTAGCTATCTATATGTTATTGTTTTCGGGCGTCTCGGGAATGACAACAAGTTTATGGCTTGACTTTTTTTGGGGGGCCGTAAACGCGGTAAAGACAAAGCCACCATTTTTAGTCATCGCGGGACGCGCTACCCTCTGTGACGAAAGTATGTGCTTCGAAACAAAATCGTGTTTTCGTGTTTCTCGTCTGACGAATTTCCAATGGATCTTAATTTGGGTTTTTTTTTTTTTTTTTTTTTCTCTCTCTCTCTCTCTCTCTCTCTCTCTCTCTCTCTCTCTCTCTCTCTCTCTCTCTCTCTCTCTCTCTCGAATTGCGCATGGAGCTCGGGAAAAATGTTGCGCCAGCCGCAAGGATGACGAAATTGGGCAGGCGCGGGTGGGAAAACGTTCCGAGACGGGCGGGGTTACTTCTGCTAACCATTCGTGAAACTTTTTTCCTGCAGTTTCTGACTAACGGTGGAATCTGACTGATGAGTCATGCTGCGAACTCGCTAATTCTGATTGTTTTCGTATATCGTGCTAATGACCGTACATGTTATCGAGGCCCCTAATACTGAGTGCCGATATACTTTCCCATCTTTATACTTTACATGCAGAAGCCTTTTCTCCTTATTCGTATGTTACAATCCTAAATAAAACAGAACTTTCGTCACTTGAACAGACTCAGTCAGGGCGCATTCTGAGCTCGGAGCCGCCTGGAGACATGACTTCGAGCCATCTGATATACGGTCGAGATCGCTGTGTTTGAAAATGTTTTTTATTATCCAGTTCGTATAAATGATGCACTAGAGCAACTCCCAAGAGTGTTTTTGAAATCCACAAGTTTGCTTTATCTACCCCAAAAAAATCACAACAATATTAGTAAGAAAGTTTTTTCTTCGTGCGAGTGGTTCCAAGAAACAAGTTCGCTACTAGAGGAGAGCGGAACGGTTACTCCTAAAAATGCATGCTACTTCACGGGTGGAGTTCAAAATGGTGCATATTATTTTTAGTCCCCATAAATGATTTAATCGGGATTTTGAACAGACCAATCTCAAGATTCTAAGACTTTGAATCGTGAGTTGGGGGTAGCGAAAATGGCGAGGGTCACAAGTGTCGCAAAAATGGGGCGGGCCCCACGCAAAACGTGAGGGGCCTCGCGACGACTGAAATGGTCTCGCCAAAATTGGCGAGGTCGTAAGGGTACAGCGGGCGACGCTGCCCGTCGAACTCGCAAAGGACTGTTCCGACAGAAAGAAACAGTAAACATCCTTCACGGAGAAAAGCACTGTGCTGTGTTGGTGATGCTAATGTATTCAACAAAACAAAAATGGAAAAACTAAGAAACTAGCACAACGCATCTACAGTGGCGGAAAAAATTGCCCAGATGTTTAGGACTTAGAAACTTATCGCTATGCCACACATACTTTGAATGTAGTAACACAAGTTTTTTCTGGTCCTGTTACAAGGTTGTCGAGTTCTGTTTCAACCGTATCCTGCTTGGCGCGATTGTGACACAACCAAAAAGCGGGGTTGAGATTTACTCCTCGGCAGTCGATCCGGACAGTTCATACCGAGCGACATACTAGATCTATTTTCGCTCGTCATTTAGGGTACACATCGTCTCGCGCAACAATTGCTAGTCTAGGAGTTAGTCCTGAAGAAGCTGACAAGAAGCGCGCTCGTATCATAAGCATGTTGCGTAATGGGCATTCGGCTAGGAAAATAGCCAAAGTACTTGGCATAGGCAAGAGCACCGTGCATGATTACGGTCTGAAGGTGATTGCCAAGACTAGTCGCGATGAGGTGCAACCCACGATGCCCACGGCCGGCCGCCCACGCTT
Source organism: Closterium sp. NIES-67 (assembly GCA_027943415.1). Lineage (NCBI taxonomy): Eukaryota > Viridiplantae > Streptophyta > Zygnematophyceae > Desmidiales > Closteriaceae > Closterium > Closterium sp. NIES-67. Next base: position 582,782 of record BQMB01000798.1, read on the forward strand.
AGTCACAACCCGCCTCCAGCGCGGAATAATTCGAGCGATTACCAGTGGGGAGGTGAAGAGCAGTGTAGACGCCGCAAAGTTGTTAGAGGAGAAGCACGCTCTGGCTGTAGACTCGAAGACCGTCAGGAACTCGTTACGATCCGCATGCTTCATCGCTGTGCAGCAGCCCAAGAAACCCAGGCTCTCTGCGAAAAACATACGTGATCGGCTCGATTTCGCGAGGTCGCATGCCGAGTGGACGATGGAGGACTGGAAGCGCGTGATTTGGTCTGATGAGACTAAGATAAACCGTTTCTAATCCGACGGACGTGCATACGCCTGGATTCGCGAGGGCACCAACCTCCAGAGCCATCAAGTCCAACAGACAGTTAAGCATGAGGGCGGATCTGTGATGGTGTGGGGTTGCATGACGTATGAGGGGGCAGGGTTCATGTGCAAGATAGATGGACGGATGGATGGGCCGCTGTATCGCAGCATCTTGCAAGATGAGCTCTCACAGACCATCGACTTTTTCAAGCTTCCCCCCTCAGAGGTCATTTTCCAGCACAACAATGATCCCAAGCACAGGTCCCGTCTGGTGCAAGACTGGCTTGGGGAGCAGGAGTATGCGGTGCTGGAATGGCCCTCGTCCTCCCCGGACCTTAACCCGATAGAGCACCTGTGGGCACACTTGAAAAGGGAGCTGGCGAAGTACGAAAAACCACCTAGTGGAATGTTGGAACTGTGGGAGAGGGTGCAAGAGGAATGGGACAAGATACCGGTAGAGGTATGCTCAAACCTCATCGACAGTATGCTGAGGAGGATCAAGGCAGTGATTCGCGCAAAGGGACGTTGGACTAGGTACTAGTTTTTCTTGTTTCTAGTTTGCTGTCTGTCCTCAGTACAAATTGTCCGGATGTGCTCATATGAAATGCTTGGGTGTTTAAGGACCATGTACTATATGACTCTGGTTTTTGGAGACTTGAATGAGTGCTCTAGCTGATCTTCTCAATGCGTATGCACACCATAAATGAAGGCTGAATGTTTACGACGCTCCACTCATCATAATGCAAAAAAAGACTAAACATCCGGACAATTGTTTCCGTCACTGTACTATTACACAGGATTAGAGACGATAATTACACAATGATGCACACGAATTCCATTTAGTAGGGATCTAGTTCCCACTGAGTGCAAAGTTTGGTTTTGAAACATAAGCAAGTGAGCGGGCGTGAGCGCCATTTTCTCTTAGGCAAGAACAAGACATACAATGCAGCACAACCTAGGAAACCCCTAACAATTTACAGTAGCTAGGAACAGCCAGGGGCCTCTAGACTAGGCATTATTCACCTCCTTTTCCACGCACCTTGCAACCTACAGGATGGAAGTAGAAGGTGAGAATGGGAGCAGGTTGTAAAAGAAGGGGGGGGGGGGGGGGGGGAGAGGGAGGGTTCAATGTCCAAGGCAAAAAACGATCCAGAATAAAAGGGGCAGGCGGTGGATGGAGAGTGAGGGGGAAAGGGAGAACAAGCGAGAAAGAGAGAGAGAATGAGAGAGAATGAGAGAGTGGAGTGGGAGAAAGGGAGGAAGAGAGAGGGGGCGAGGGAAGGCTGGAAGGGATAACAGGTGGAGGGGCAGGAGGACAAGGCAAGAGCTTGAGTGAGGGAATGGACCAATGAGCTACCCAAAGGGAAGGGCACGGGGATAGGAAGGGAGGGAATTGGCGACGGGAAGACATGGGATGGCCGACGAGGATGGGAAAGGGAGGGGAAAATGGGTGCTGGGGGGAAGCGGGGACGCGGGAAGCGGAAAGCGGGACCGCGGGAACACGGGCTAGCGGATTGGGCAGAAAGCGGAAAGTCGGGGAAGCATGATAATGGGAAAGTGGGAATTGAGAGAGCAGGAAGCGGGATCCGGGAAGTGGGAAAGTAGGGGCAGCTTGAGTGCAGGAAATCGGGGAGGCGAATGCAGGCAGATGCAGCGGGCGGGGCAGAGAACAGGGAATAGGGAAGTGTGGGAAGTGGGGCAGTGCTCTCGCAGCTGCTGCGAGGAGTGGGGAGTGGGAAGCGAGGCAACGAGCGAGGTACTTGGGCGCACCGGTGAGGAAATGCCTTAGAGCTCGCTAAGATCTTCGCGATTTTCCCTCGAAGAACTTGCCAGGCTTGCACTGCCAAGTTCCGAAAGGCCCCCAGCCCTGCCTGGTTGGAATCCTTAGCGAGCATTTGGCAGTTTGATGCCAGCTGCTCGGTTACGAGGGCCTCAAGGTGCAGCATCTTGAGAAAAGATGACTTGCAACCTGCCGGTCGGGCTTTAATCGAACCTTGAAATCACCCTCAGATTTCGTCAGCAATATGTACTGTACCATTCTGTCGCTCGTGTCATTGTACCCGAATTTTTGGGCAGTTGGTTTCGCGATAGTGGCATCGTACTTTTCACGTCAAACCTGCAGCCCGCATGCATGCCTCGCGATTTGTATGGAATCGTGACAATGGACGAAGGTCTGTTTGGATGAAAGTTAAAAATAAGCAGAAAATTCTGCATAAAGTGAAAGATGTGCGTGTCTACAAAAAAAAAAAAAAACGTGCTCTGTACGTGTGTGAAATCGAGGTCTAAAAAAAAAAAATAAGATACAGACTACAAAACAACTCAGTAAAAAAACGCAAAATGACAGCATTCATGGCACGTGGCTTTTTAGAATTAAGGACGGAGTCTAGGTGAACTTAGGACCCTATTGCAATCGATCGGGCAGGTTTGTTTTTCAAGTTTTTTTAAGATAAAAAAATATCTAAGTGGTTAATGTGTAATACACAACTATGAAAAAAAAAAAAAAAAAAAAAACCACCACCTATTGCACTAAAAAAAAATATGAAAAAAAATGATGGGGAACAAAAGAAGGTGAATACCTTCACTACCCATCATATGTTGTGGCATATTTTTGTCAATGACAAAAATAGGCTATCACTTCCCCAGCTCAATGGGGGAAGTGAAAAGCCTAGTTCATCAAGACAAAATCAGGCCACAGCTTCCCCAGCTCTAGCCGGAGGGGTGGGGGGAAGCCTCAAGCCTAACGACTGAGAAAAATACAAACAAAAAGCAACACAATTTGAGAGTTCCAAATAAAGGATTGCATTTACCACTTCAAATTCTAATGACTGCACTCAAGGAGAGCGTCAAGATCCTTGCTTGAAGTGATAAGAAACAATTCCATTTTTTTAGTACACTGTGTATTATGACTACTAGATCAATGACAAGGAACAATGCCTGCACAAGGTCCGATACAAGTTGAAATAGTTTCACAAGAACATATATGCAGCTTAGAGAAGAATTTTTTTATTTGTTGCCCATAAAGACGTAACATTGCCAACACGTTGATGAAAATCTGCAGGAATGTAAGAAATAATCACGGAATAAAAGAAAAAGAGCGAGTATTAACGGAAAGCGAGCACACAACACGACTGATCGCGGCAAAGTTTGAATGGAAAGGGTAAGGAAGGTAGAGAACGAATTAAAAGGTGGCACGGTGATAGATTTGAACGAACAAGATTGAAAAACGGAGAACTTTCAATAAAAGAGGTGGCACAGATGGAAGCGAGAGAGCAAGATGATAGGGGAGATGAATGGGGGAAAGGTAAGGATCGTGCTTACCTCGTGTTCAAGATGAAAGGGATTACACCGATTTCTTATTACATTATGAACAAGAGTGAAAGCAGTATCCTATGACAGTGTGCTACTATTTCTACCGATCTAGAGTACGCGTCGTACAGTTGAGAGTAAAACACGTCGTACATTTGAGAGTTAAAAAAGAGTAGCAGATGATGGCGCGTTGCTGCCTCAAGTAGTGGTTGTACCCCGCTAACTCGTGGAAGAGAGGAATCAAAATGTGAGACTAGGGTAGGGAGGAGGGAGATTAGAGGAAAAGTGTCACAGGATCGAATGTCCCGAGGAAAGGTTTGCTCAATGTTGCACTATCAATCAGTACAAGGTGCTTTTATACTTCCATAATACATCAGGTAACCAGGTTTATCCTATCCAAAGGGAATAGACCCTTCTAGAAATAGAATCACCCTGCGTATAGCCACGCAAGGCTATTGGCTTTAAGGGATTACGGCAGGATTACGCTAGATATAGCGCGCCAGTACATCCCGAGCCTGGTCGGTGATATAATTATAATAACAGGATAAACCGAAGGATAATGGAAAATGAGGAATAGGAAACCAAATGAGATGAGATAAAGACCAAATGAATGAGGATAATAAGAGGAATGAAATAGAAAGGAAATATGGAAAGGGGAAATTTGTGAAACGGTGTCGTACTCTCACAAAAAGCCACGCTCGAAAATGAAGGATGGGATGGAACAGCCTCGATTCTGCAGGGCGAAACCTTGGATCGGACTAGCGGCGATGAATCAAGGGAAATTATACGCTGGGTAACTCTTAATTTTCGAAGGGGAGATTCAGTCACTCTTTTCTCATCTCACTCAATGTTTTATCGAGTGGAAATCAGCAGCGTCAAACTTTTTGTTCAGTTTGATGCCGCATGGCAAAATCTTTCGACACGTGTTCAAAAATGGCGAAATCCCAGAGAAAAGGGAGACTAATTGTAGTGACAAAAAATAGAAACTCTATGTGTAAACAACATTCGATTTCACTTACATTCAATTTTCGCAGTAGATTATATTCGCGAAAACTGACTAGCCAAGTGTTGTCTTCTTGTGGCTAGAAACAGTTAGCAGACGACGCGCACACAAATTGCGCAACTGAACGTGTGCTAATTTACTGGCTGTTACGAAAATCCCCGAATGGAAAAGCATTTTTTTCGTTGCAGAAATCTATCAAGCCATTCTTCAAGGTGTAAATTAGACTTATGTCACTATTTCTGATGTTTTTGTTTTTTTCGGGATGCCCACAAAACTCAAACCCATCGGAGCCCGCATGCGACTCGAGGTGGCATCCATCATAAACTTGCGGCTTTGTGCGTCTATAGGGTTGATGCCACCCCAAGTCGAATATCGGGGTGCTGCGGGTTATATTTTGATTCAGGCTACCCTAATTGACATGCTTGTTTATATACTGGCTGCCGCGGGTTATATTTTATTTCAGGCTGCCCTAATCGACATGTCTGTATCTCAATAACGCGCCGCGGAGCTGTGCGCGAATGTAATCCGGAACAGAATGTCAACTTATACATATGTTGTATGTAGAAGTTATAGGCTAGCCAAGGTGTGTGCTTCTAGTGAGTACAACCCCAACAGGTATATGTTCTAGGTTTCTCACACTAGTAATTATTCTTGCATTCTAACATGGTATCACGCGTAGGTTAGGTCCACCCGCCCGCTTCCGCAGACGCCCTAGCCTACCCCCCCCCCCCCCCCCCCACCTTCTCCCTAGACCTCGCGCCCGTCCGGCCCGTAGCGCCCGCCCGACCCGTAGCGCCCGCCTGGCCCCGTCGCGCCCACCTGGCCTCGTCGCGCCCGCCTGGCCCCGTCGCGCCCACCTGGCCCCTAGCGCCCGCCCGTCCCTTACGCGCCCGCCTGGCCCCGTCGCGCCCGCCTGGCCCCTTCGCGCCACCCTGGCCCCTAGCGCCCGCCCGGCCCGTAGCGCCCGCCTGGCACCGTCGCACCCGCCTGGCCCCGTCGCGCCCGCCTGGCCCCTCTGCGCCACCTGGCCCCTAGCGCCTGCCCGGCCCTTAGCACCCGCCTGGCCCGGTCGCACCCACCTGGCCCCGTCCTGCTCGGCCCCGCCTAGCGCCCGCCAAGCCCCTCCTAGCGCACGCTCGGCCTGCCCGGCCTCTCCTAGCGCCCTCCCGGCCCCTCCTCGCGCCCGCCCGGCCTCTCCTAGCGCCCGCACGGCCCTGCCGCGCCCACCTGGCCCGTCGCGCCCACCTGACCGCCCGCCCTCGCGACCGCCCGGCTCACAGCGCCTGCCCGGCCCCTCCCAGCGCCCGCCCGACCCCTCCTAGCGCCCACTCGGCCCCTCCTGGCACCAGCCTGGCCCCGTTACGCCCGCCCGGCAACTCCGGCCCCTGTGCCCTCTGCTCGCCCGCGCTGGAGCGTCCTGCAGCCGTCCTCCTGGAGCTGTCCTGCTGTGTCCCTATGCCAATGTGGCCCTGTGGAGCTGTGCCGCTGTGTCCCTGTGTCGCTGAGGAGCTGTGTATCAGACCCTGCACGATGGCTGAATTCGTACTCCGCCTGGACGCTGATGGCCATGCGGTTGACTTCGCCGCCTGGCTGTCTGATCTCCGCCGTCAACTCACAGGTCAGCGCGAGGATGGGCACTCTTTGGTTGTCCATGCTGATGGCTTGCTCCCCCGCCCCCCTGCGCCTGCTCCCCTCCCTACTGACCCCACCTCTGCTGAGAGTGAGGCTTCCTCTACTGCTGCACTTGCCTGTGCCGTCTGGGACTCTCGCGATGCTGTTGCTCAGGTTGCGATCAGTCACGCCCTCCCTGTGTCTGAGTGTTCGCGTTTCGCTACAGTTGACACAGCCAAGGCTTACTTAGATGCTGTTGTTGCTCGCTATTCCACGCCTGCCTCCGCTACTGCAGGCCGCCTGCTCTTCCCTATGCTTTTCCCAGACCTTGCTTCCTTCCCTACTGTTGCTGACCTTGTCACTCACCTGCGAGCCCCAGAGTCTCGCTACCGCACTGCTAGCACCGCTGCCCAGCTCACTGCGCTCTCCCTCCCCCCTTCTGCATGACCCTCTACTTTATCGCTATGCGCCTGCCTGACCGCCTTGCTAGTGCACGCGACCACATCCTTAGCCAGCACCCGGGTGACCTCACCCTGCCAGCCTTTGCCACCGCCCTGACCGAGATCGAGACTCGCCAGTGCACTATCGCTCAGTCGAGCGGTGCGCCGGCAGTCACTATCTCTCACGTCTGTGCCCCCTCCCAGTGCACGTTTACTAACGTTTCAGCTGCGGTCGCCACTGCGACCCCTCTGACCGAGACTGCAGCTGCGGTCCACCCGCATTAGCGCTCGCGCCGCGCCGGTCGTAGCCGCCAGGGAGGGCGTGGTGGTGGAGCTGGTGGTAGTGGTGGTGGTGCCGGAGACAGTGGCTCTACTAAGGGGACTACCGCAGCTAGTCAGGAGCAGCAGCCGTCGCCCCAGCAGCAGGAGTAGCCGCAGCAGCCGTCGCAGTCGTCGCAGCAGCTGTCCCAGCCCCCGCCGTGGGCTCGTCTTCCGCCGGGTTGGCCCGGCACCTCCGTCGGTGGTGGCCGTGGTGGCGGCCCGTGCAGCTTGGTGTCTACTGGCAGCCCCATTGGTGTGACGTGCCAATACCAGCTTAAGACCGGGCCTCTCCGCGGCACTCTGTGCCGCAGCCCGCACCCGACCGCCCGCTGTTTCCACCGCCTCGACGATCTCTTTCGTCGTCGCTTTGGCCCGGCCCCGGACCTCCCCGACTGGCACAGCCTGCTTCGCCAGGGTGTGCCGATCTTTGAGTTAGATATGGATCAGATAGGTGCTGCTTTGCATGCCTTGTTTGCTGACGCTTCTAGTGTTGCTGGATCTTATTACCCTGTGTACTCTAGTTTAGGTGTAGCACCCTTGTGTAGCTTAGCCTCCCCTGCTGCGACAGGCGTAGGACTGCCTAGTTTGACTAGCCTCGTTCCAGCATCGGCCCCGTTCCCGGCCTCTGCTACTGCCTCGCTGTCCTTCACTCTCGACTCCGGTGCTTCTGCCTGTTTCTTCCGCGACCGCTCCACGCTCACGCCGCATGCCGCGCCTGCTGTTGTCGCTCTCGTTGACCCCTCTACGGGTCTTGTCGTCGCTCGCAGCTCCACTTCCCTTCCCTGTCCAGCCGTTCCCTTGGGCTCCCTTATAGGCCTCCACGTTCCCTCGTTCTCCGGGAACCTAGTTGGTGTCGGCTGTCTTCAGGACCTCGGCATCACCACTACGTTCCCTGGGCACGAGCGGTTCGCTGTCTGTACCGAGGCTGTCTCAGGTACCCCTCTTGCGACGTTCCCCCGCGACCCGGTGTCCGATGTGTTTACCCTCGACACCGCTTCCCCCCCGGTGGAATTTGCATTTGAAAAGTCAACTGTGACAGAATTCGCTGCAGCTCCGAGGTCACTCCCAGGTCGCTGCAGCTTGCTCGTGTCGGTCCCTCACTCATCCGTCCCTTCTGTGGCACCACCGCTTAGGTCACCCTGCTCTCCCGCATCTGCGTCACATGTCCCAGCACGGTCTTGTCTTAGGCCTCCCCGCGTCGCTCCCCGCCCTTCCCCCCTCGACTGCTCCACCGTGCACGCCTTGCGTCGAGGGCCGGCTCCGTCGTGCCCCTCACTCCTCCTCGCTTCGCCCTCCTACTGCTCCCCTTCAGACCCTGCACCTGGACGTTTGGGGCCCGGCCCCCGTCCCCGGACCGCGCGGCGAGCGCTACTTTCTTGTGCTCGTCGACGACTACATGCGCTACACCACGGTGTTTCCCCTTGAGCGGAAGGCCGACGTGCCTGACAATGTTCTACCGTGGGTTGTGGATGCGCGTCTTTACTGCGGTCTCCCCGTGTTGTGTCTCCACTCTGACCGTGGCGGCGAGTTCGCCTCTGGTCCGCTTGGCCAGTTCTGTCGTGCGGAGGGCATCACCCAGTCGTACACCTTGCCGGACTCGCCATAGCAGAATGGGGTTGCTGAGCGCCGCATCGGCTTGGTCATGGAGGTGGCTCGTACCTCCATGATTCATGTCGATGCCCCCCATTTTCAGTGGCCGTTCGCTGTTCGCTACACTGCTCACCAGCTTAACTTGTGGCCACGCTCCCAGCGGCCGCAGGTTTCGCGGACCCTCCTTTGGACCGGGTCCCCCGGTGACTCGTCTGCGTTACACGTCTGGGGTTGCCTTGCTCACGTTCGTGCCTCTGGCATGGACAAGCTCACTGCCCACACTCTCCCCTGTGTCTTCCTCGATTTCCCCCTGGACTCGTCTGACTGGCTCTTCTACCACCCGCCGTCTCACCGCTTCCTTCACGCTCGTGACGTCACCTTTCACGAGTCCGTCTCCTTCTACCATCGCTTCCCTTACTGAGGTGTCCCGGTTTCCCCCCCCCTATTCCTTCCTCCCTCTCCCCCGGTAGCCCCTCCTCCCCTCCCGCCCCGTCCTGCCTCGTCTGATGTCTCTCAGGTCACTCCCCTTCCGTCGGTTGTCCCCGTTGAGGAGTCTGCTGACTCTGGTGGTCCCCCTGGCCCGTCCTTGCCGCGTCCCCCTTCCCCGGTGTCTTCGCCCTTGCTGTCGCAGTCGCCGCCTCCGCCGCCGTCGCTGCCGCCCCCGCCGCCGCCGCCGCCGCTGCCGCTCTTGGCCCTTGGGGGTGCTGGTGTTGAGGAGGGTGTTCGTCAGGCGGCTCCTGGGGGTGCCGCTGGTGCTTGAGGTGGTTCTCACTCTGGGGGTGTTGGTTCTGGGGGTGCTGCCGGTGAGTGTTCTCCCAGCGGTCGTCTTGCCCCTGCCTGTCCGAGGGTCGAGCACCAGCAGCCGCAGCAGCCGCTGCAGCCGTCGCCGCCGGTCTCCGCTCTTCGCCTGCTCGGCCTTCCCTCCCCTGATCGCTCGCCGGTGTCTCCCCCGCCACCTCCTCCCCTTCTTGTGTTCGGCCCTGTTTTCCCGCCGCCGGACTCGTCTTCGGCGCGTCTTCTTCCTCGTTCCCCTCTTGTGTTCCCTCCGCTGTCTCCAGACACTACACCTCCGTCCCACGTTTGGTCTCGCCGTCCCTCACGTGCTCGTCCCGTCTCTCCAGTCCTGCGCTCCCACCCTATGTTGCTTCGTTCCCACTCGTCTCGTCCTCCCGTTGCCTCCTCCCTCGTCGCTTGTTGTTGCACCTCCCCCCCTATCTGACTACCTCTGTGCCGCTCGTCCCCTTGTCCCTCGGGTCCTTGCCTCTCTTGTTACAGACCCGTCTGTTCCTGTCGCACGCCTTGATGCGCTTATCGCTGCTGTCGCTGACTTCGCCTCTACACGCCGCCTTGACTACGCTACCGCTCTGGTCTCTGACTCTGCCCGTCCTCCGTTCGTCAGGGGTGCACCTGCCCTTGGCAGTGACGTTCTAAAGGACAGGCAGTACGAGCTGGCTTTCCTTTCCGAGGCCGCTCCCCATCTCTGCTCCATGCTCCTAGTCCCAGAGGGTGACCCAGACGCCTTCGACATCCCGACCCCTCGCACCTACGTTGAGGCCACCTCGGGACCTTGGGCCTCTCAGTGGATAGCTGCCATGGAGCAGGAGATGGCATCTTGGAGGTCCACCGGCACTTACGTCGATGCAGTTCCCCCTCTTGGGGTGAACGTAGTCGATGGTCGGTGGCTGTTCAAGGTGAAGCGCCCCCCTGGTGAGCCGCCTGTCTTCAAGGCGCGCTACGTGGCTAGAGGCTTCAGCCAGTGCGAGGGGGTGGACTTCTTCCAGACCTTCGCCCCGACCCCGAAGATGACCACTCTTCGGGCGTTGCTACACGTAGCAGCAGAGTGTGATTATGAGCTTCACTCCCTCGACTTCTCCACAGCGTTTCTTCAGGGCAGTCTACACGAGCAGGTCTACTTGCGCCAACCACACGGCTTCACTGGTACCTTCCCCCCTGGGACTCAGTGGCTTCTCAGGCGCCCAATCTACAGCCTGCGCCAGGCTCCCCGCAAGTGGTACGACACGTTGCGTGCCACGCTAGCAGACCTGCAGTTCTTTCCGTCCTCTGCTGACCCCTCACTTTTTGTGCATTCCGGCCAGACTCCGTTCTACATCCTTGTCTACGTAGACGACCTAGTCTTTGCTACTGCTGACAGGGACGCACTGGCCTCCCTGAAGGCAGCGCTGCTGAAGAGACACATCTGCACAGACCTTGGAGAGCTGCGTCGCTCTCTTGGCCTGCAGATCTCCAAGGAAAGAGCAGCGCGCACCATCACTCTGACACAGTCACACTTGGTGCGCCAGATCCTTCAGAGGTTCGGTCTTCAGTTCTCCTCCGCACAGCCCACACCTCTACTTGTAGACCATGGGCTCTCCGCTCCCGTTCCTGAGGATCCAGTAGAGTCCAGCGGCCCCTACGTAGAGCTGGTGGGTTGCCTCATGTACCTGATGACTTGCACTCGCCCAGATCTCGCATACCCTCTCAGCATTCTGGCTCGTTTTGTGGCCACAAGCAGACACCGACCACAGCACTGTTCGGCCCCTAAGAGGGTTTTGCGATATCTAGCAAGTACATCGGGCATGGGGTTAGTGCTTGGAGGACGCAGGCCAGTGGTCCTCACTGGGCACACAGACGCTTCTTGGGCAGACGACTCTGAGACTCTCAGGTCGTCTCAGGGCTACTGTTTTAGCCTTGGGTCAGGTGCTATCTCTTGGAGATCCACTCGCTCGTCGTCTGTTTCTCAGTCCAGCTGTGAGGCTGAGATCTACGCTGGTGCCATGGCGGCACAGGAGCTCCGCTGGCTGACCTTCTTGCTCACAGACTTAGGTGAGCGACCTAGCTCTGTCCCGGTCCTGTACGCTGACAACAGGGCCATGATACTCCTGTGTTAGGAGCCTCGACTTGAGGGCAGAGCGAAGCATATCCAGCCATGGTACTTCCTCCTGCGCGAGCTACAGCAGCGTCGCCAGGCCCGCGTAGTTCACTTGGCCTCCGGTGCCAACACAACTGATATCTTTACTAAGGCGCTTGCGCCTAAAGATCATCAGCGGCACTGTGTACAGCTTGGTCTTGTTCCTGTAGCTTCTCACTTGTTTGGACCCTGATTGTGTACTCTCTACTATATATGCTTGTCTGACTGGCCTTGTGGCCTTACCTCCAGTGGCTGGACTAGTAGTGCCGCCCTGGCTTGCTTTAGCCTTGTTTGTACTCTTGCTGACTGGTCTCCGGACCCCTGCCTTAGTGGTTGGACTAGTAGTGCCACCCTGAGCTGTGTGCTTCTTGCTTAGCACCACCCCTTCTCTAGCCTAGGGGGTGTGTCAACTTATACATATGTTGTATGTAGAAGTTATAGGCTAGCCTAGGTGTGTGCTTCTAGTGAGTACAACCCCAACAGGTATATGTTCTAGGTTTCTCACACTAGTCATTATTCTTGCATTCTAACACAGAATCCTCTACTAGCTATGAAGTTTTCTCTTCAAATTTGGGACATAAAGTATTTATCTCTCGATGTTTTGAGACATCGCATTTCTGGGACACGTGTCGAAAGATTTCGCCATGCGGCATCAAATTGAACAAAAAGTTTGACGCTGCTGATTTCGCCATTCCGCTGTACGGCCCGCGGGGGGCGGGGGGGGCGCTGCCAGCAGGGCTGGACGAGTGCAACGGGCACGTGGGCGACGGCAGCGCGGGCGAGCCGGCGTTCTACCACTACCACACCACCAGCACGGCGCCGTACACCGTGGCGTGCCTCAAGGGCTGCGTCTCCGCCTCGGACTGGAGCAACGTGGGATCCGCCTCCTGCACCAAGGCCAGCCGTGAGTGGGGTGGGGAGGGCAGTATGTGGAAGGGGCGGTGGCAGTATGGGTGCAGCTCCTCGGTTCTCCTATCCCCTCCTATTTTCGCATATCTTTCCGCTTCGATCTTCTCCTCCCCCTCCCTTCTCCCCTCTCCACTTCCCTCTCCCCCACCCATCTCCTCTGCTCTCCTTTCTCCTTCCCTAATATCCTCTCATATCCTCTCCTGTATTCTCCTCCACCCTCTCCTGTCACGCCCTGTCTCCCACACCAGAGCAATACGACTACTCATCCCTCGCAGCCGTGCAGGCAGCATAGCCTCTCTCGTGTTGTGCCAGCAGTGAAGCATGCACCACCCACGATCACTGGCTGCTGGGGCTGTTGCTGCTGGCTAAATGGTTGTCTGCTGCGGTTAAATGGTTGTTTGCTGCTGGCTTAGGGCGTATTCCTATGAACCGGGATCAAAATCAGACTCGTGCCCTACTGTGCCATGCAAGTGTCGGAATCGCGTTTCATTGCAGTCCTGCGCGAGTCTGATTCTGATCTTGGTGCACTCGATGACTTGGCTGCATGTTTGCTGCCGAATCACTGTCCGACGATTGCCTTCCAGCGGTTACCAGCCATGTGGAGTGTTTCCAATTGCACAGCCAGTCTTTGCCACCATGTATTAAAGGATGGATGGATTGAAAAAAAGCAGCTGTCAATGACATTCTGGATAAGCATACTGCACGACATGGCAAGTTGGCAACACAGAGAACTTGCATGCAGGCCGCTAGATATCAGCCTTTTTACGCTGATTCAGCCTTTTTTCAGCCTTCTGTTTTGTACATACGCTGAACTGTAAGACTTTGATAACAACGTGAGAAACAATGATTAGAATGAGAGATACAAGGTGCTTTTGTGCTAAGGGGTTGTACTCTCTAGAGTACGCACCTATCTAGCCTATAAGATACATATATATGTTTTTACACAGCCCTTAGGCTAGATGAGGGGCAATGCCTGGCAAGAGACACACAGCTCAAGGTGGCACTACTAGCCCAACCTCTGAGGCAAGGGTTCGAAGACCAGTCAGCAAGAGTACAAACTAAACAAGAGAAACACAGGGCGGTACTACTTGTTCGACGCCACCACAGCAGATCAACGACGACGCCACGGCGTCGCGTCGATGCCATGGCAGCACGTCGACACTGCCACAGCAGCACGACGACGCCGCCAGGGCGTGGCGTCGTCGCCACGGCAGCACGACATGGCTGCCACAGCGGCGCGGAAGTGACAGGAGGGAGGAGAGTACGAGGCGGAAGCGTGGGGAGAAGGTCCGAGCGAAAGGGCCTGCTCTGATACCATGTTCGAAGGGCTTTAGGTAGGAGTAGCTAGGAAGCCATGAAAGGTCAAGAGGTTTAGCTTGGGGGCAGAAGTTACGAGAGGAAAGATGGTGACTAGGAAAGAGGAGATACAAGAAGGGGGGGGGGTTGTCCCCTCTACAGTAGGATCCACCAAAGTAGCACACCTACCAAACATACACAATATATATATATATATATATAATTTAACAATTTGACACTACTAGCCCGCCACTGGGACAAGAGCCACAAGGCCAGTCAAGAAAATATAGAAGTAGTACACAATCAAGGTCCCAACAAGTGTGAAGCTACAGGAACTAGACCAAGCTGTACACAATGCCGCTGATGATCTTTAGGCGCAAGCGCCTTAGTAAATATATCAGGTGTGTTAGCACCTGAGGCCAAGTGTACTACGCGGGCCTGGCGGCGCTGCTGTAGCTCGCGCAGGAGAAAGTACCGCAACTGGACGTGCTTCATTCTACCTTCCAGACGAGGCTCTTAACACAGGAGAATCATGGCCCTGTTGTCAGCGTACAGGACCGGGACAGAGCTAGGTCGCTCACCTAAGTCTGTGAGCAAGAAAGTCAGCCAGCAGAGCTCCTGTGCCGCCATGGCACCGGCGTAGATCTCAGCCTCACAACTAGACTGGGCAACAGACGACAAACGAGTGGACCGCTACGAGACGGCACCTGAACCAATGCTAAAGCATTAGCCCTGGGAGGACCTCAGGGTCTCAGCGTCGTCTGCCCACGAAGCGTCTGCGTTCCCTGTAAGGACCACTGGCCTGTGTCCTCCTATCACTAGACCGAAGCCCAATGTACTTGCTAGATAACGCAAAACCCTCTTAGCGGCCGACCAATGATGTGGTCGGTGTCTGCCTGTGGCCAGAAAGCAAGCCAGGATGCTGAAAGGGTATGCGAGATCTGGACGAGTGCAAGTCATCAGGTACATGAGGCAACCCATCAGCTCTGAGTAAGGACCACTAGGCTCTACAGACTCTTCAGGGACTGAAGCAGAGAGCCTGTGATCTACTAGCAGAGGTGTGGGCTGTACGAAGGAGAACTGAAGACCGAACCTCTGAAGGACCTGGCGCACCAAGTGTGACTGTGTGAGAGTGATGGTGCGCGCTGCTCTGTCCCTAGAGATCTGCAGGCCAAGGTAGCGGCGCAACTGTCATAGGTCAGTGCAGGTGTGTCTCCTCAGCAACTCAGCCTTCACGGAGGCCAGTGCGTCTCTGCCTGCAATAGCAAATACCAGGTTTTCTACATAGACAAGGATGTAGAACGCGGTCTGGCCAGCACGAACGAAGAGCGAGGGGCCTGCAGAAGACGGGAAGAACTGCAGGTCAGCTAGCGTAGCACAAAGCGTGTCGTGCCACTCGTGCGGCGCTTGCCGCAGGCCATAAACCGGGTGCCAAAGGAGCCAACGGGTCCCCGGTGCGAAGGTGACGGTGAAGCCTGGTGGGCGACGTAGGTAGACGTGCTCGTGCAGACTGCCCTGGTGTGAGAGTACGATCCATTCTCTTCCCCTTTCCATATTCCCTTTCCATTACATTCCTCTTTTTATCCTGATCCATTTGGGTTTTATCTCATTCTATTTGGATTCCTATTTCTCCTTTTCCATAAACCTTTGGTTTATCCTGTTATTATCATTATATCACCGACCAGGCTCGGGATGTACTGGGGCGCTATATCTAGCGTAATCCTGCCATAATCCCTTAAAGCCAATAGCCTTGCGTGGCTATACGCAGAGTGATTCTATTTTCTAGAAGCGTCTATTCCCTTGGGATAAGATAAACCTGGTTACCTGATGTACTTTGGAAGTATAAAAGCGCCTTGTACTGATCGATAGTGCAACCTTTCCTTGACACATTCGATCCTGTAACACTTGGTAATCAGAGCCTTTCTCACTCGGCCGCGCTCAGCTAAGCAGCAGCAGCAAGAAAACCTGCCTGGAAAAACCGCCGGGGGCGACCAATTCGACGCCGATTCTGGTAAGCACCAGCTCCGCGCTTTTTCGAATTACCCCCCCCCCACCCCCACCCCCCCCGCGCGTGTTTTGAACAGGATGGCAAACTTCGACAACGCCAAAGTTACCCAGCAGCTATTCGCGAGCATCGCAGCCCTTCAAGAGGAGATGCGAGCGGATCGCGAAGCGTGGCGAAACGAGTTCGAGCGAGTAACTCGACTCGCCGGACCGCAACACAAAATGACAACAACGACGACGCAGTAGTCGTAGCAGTTTCTCAAGGCTCCGAAACCGCGCCCACCTGAGCCGTTCGATCCGAGCGATCGAAACTCCGACGTTCTCAGATGGATCGCCGTCATGGAGATCTACTTCGCAGCCGTCGGATGGAGCTCGCCAGTCTAGGACGGTCAACGCGTACGACTCGCAGCAACACTGATGTGAGGACCGGCACTCGAGTGGATCGGCGGTAACAGCACGTTCATCCACGGCGAAGCCACGTGGCAGCAGTTCTGCACTGACCTGCTGAAACGTTTCGAGCCGATAAATTCGGGTTTCGTTGCCCGGGAAAAAATTCATCGCCATCGACAGTTCGGGAGTGTAGCACAGTACACGCAGCAGATGGAAGAATTTTATAACCGCATTCCCGACCTGACCGAAGGGGAAAAAGTACAGTCGTACCTCGCCGGGCTGAAGACCGAAGTCAAACAACAAGTGGCAGCGACAAACTATGCGAGCTACAGTGACGTCGTATCGGCCGCTGAACGCTTCGACATGGTCAACGCCGGGACACGATGGACGCACATCGGCAGTACGCGACCAGGCGACCGCTCAGCTCACCCAACGTTCGCCGACCCGATGGAAGTCGACAGGTTCGAAGGGCCGCCACGTCCGAAAAACACCAAATTCACGTAAGATTTTTGCGGGGTGCCGGGTCATCGAATCTTCGACTGCAACAAAATAAAAGCCACACGCGTTGAGTATCGGGCACGCAACAGTGGCGGAAATCCTTCGGCCAATCAGAAGCCAAAAAACGGGACTCGGCAGTAATTGCGGATCTAGCTGGCGAAAAAGAAAAGATCCGAAAGCGGCCGCGGACTTCCGGAAAAATCAACTTCGACGCAGCTGATTCGACGCGAACAGGAGAAAATGATGGGGAAAAATCTCCACCCCACGACCAGTCTTTGGCAGAGGAAATCGCCGAGGAAAAATCTCACTCCGCAAAAAAGGACTCTGCCAAGACGGGGAAACACCTTGAAGACCCAAGAAATTATAATGATTTGTGAAGGTTATCTTATAAAGATGCTTTAATGAAAACTTGTAATTCTCGAGGGGCTAGAGCCTTGGAGAAATTACGGGAGGGACTCCAGAAGAAGCATAAAATTGTGGAGATCATACCGGTACCGGAGAACTTGGGGACCAAATTAAGGAGTGTGGAAAGAAGCCGACCTTTCCACGGAGTCAACGTCCTCTCCCGACACCAGCCCACAGCGACTACCCGTTCCCCAGGGAAGACGTCGGTGGAGCTGAAGCAGCTCAAAAGGAAGCTGGGGGTCTACAAGAAGCTGCAAAAACCCCAAACTCCTTCTTTGGATGCATCCAATTCGGCAACTTCGTCAACGACACGAACAGTCGTCACGGAAACTCCGGGCCCTGGAGAAGAGCCGTTCTCCAAGCAGCCTCGGCCAGCTGTCAGCTCAGGAGTAGGAAGCAACGAATATTGGGATGTACCCTATGACCCAATCAATGAAACTATCTTTGGGTACTCCGAGCAACGCCTGCCCCTCGTGCTCGAGGTCATCTGCAAAGGACGACGCCTCCAAGCACTCGTGGACAACGGAGCATTGCACACCATATGCGACAAGGCAACTATCGACCGACTTAGAGAAGAGTACAAGCCATCAGCGTTTTCTGCAACGATGGTGGACGGCAGCAAGTTACTAGTATACGGCGAAGCAGTGCTACAGCTACAAATCGGGCCACTGCGCTGGAAACCTGCACTCCCCATCACCAACATCAAAGGGCTTGACCTGATCTTCGGGCGAGACTTCCTAAAACGATTCAACCCCGATATCAACTGGATAAACCGCACCGCAAGCATCTACAACAAAGGAAGGAGAGTCCAGCTACCCAACTGGGACGATACAGGAGTTATCCCAGAGGAGAAACTCGCCATATTCGAGAAGGACGTCAAGCGAACCAACACCGGGTTCCTGGCAATAGCAACAGAGGTGGAAAGTGATGGAGAGAAGACCTCGGAACGTCCAGGAAAAATCAAGTAATTGCTGAAGAAGTTCCAAGACATTCTCCCTGACGACCTCCCGGACGAGCTACCGCCATACCGAACGCACCAACATGAGATCGTGGAGGAACCAGGTTCGAAGCCGACCTTCCGAGCACCATATCGGCTCAGCCCCACAGAGCTAGCCGACATGAAGAAGCAGATCGAGTATCTCCTCGCCTAAGGACTCATCCGACCATCCACTTCACCATACAGTCCCCCAGTACTCTACACACCAAAAACGCACGGAAGCCTGCGCATGTGCATCGACTATCGAGCTCTCAACATGCAGAACATCAAGAACAAGTACCCGATTCCACGAATCGATGATCTGCTCGACCAGCTTCGGGGAGCCACGGTATTTTCAAAATTAGATCTGTGGTCTGGATACTGGCAGATAAGAATGGCGGACAATTCCGTTCACAAAACTGCCTTCCGAACTCGATACGGATCGTACGAGTATCTGGTTATGCCGTTCAGACTCACTAACGCACCTGCAACGTTCCAAGCAGAGATGAATCACATCCTACACCCACTCTTGGACGAATGCCTGGTGGTGTACCTGGATGACATTCTCATCTACTCGCGTGACATGCAACAACACGTCGAACACTTACGACGCGTCTTCGAGATTCTTCGACGAGAACGCTTCTACGTCAAACTATCCAAGAGCGACTTCGCCCTCGAGAAAGTCCAATTTCTCGGACATATCGTAAGCGCTCAAGGAGTTCACGTCGACCCCAAGAAAATCGAAGTCGTGTGTACGTGGAAGACACCCGAGAATGTGAAGGAGTTATAGCAGTTCCTTGGCTTCGCTAACTACTACAACAGGTTCGTGCCGCAATACGCGAAAATCGCCGCGCCACTCACGAATCTGCTAAAAAAGAACACGCCCTATACATGGGAGCCGAAGCACCAGGAAGCCGTGGAGCAGCTGAAGCAAGCACTCACGTCCGCACCCGTACTCATCTTGCCAGACCCCGAACGCGACTACGTCATCGAAGCTGACGCCAGCGACCAGGCAGTGGGAGCAGTCTTGATGCAAGACCAGGGGAATGGACTGCAACCAATCGCCTACCTCAGCAAGAAACTACACAGGGCAGAACTCAACTACCCGATACACGACAAGGAGGCCTTGGCTATCATCATCGCCTTCAAAACATGGAGATGCTATTTCGAAGGACGCAAGACGACAGTCTACACCGACCATTGCAGCCTAAAATATTTGAAGACGCAACCAAGCCTCTCCAGGCGACAAGTTCGGTGGATCGACTTCCTCGAGACACACTTCCACTACGACATCGTGTACAAGCCCGGCCATAAAGACAAAGCCGATGCGCTTAGCCGACCTGCACACGTTGCCGCTATCCAAGTTGAAGGGATGAATCCACTCCTCAAGGGAGTCTTCACACACGGGTACACCATCGACCCCGAAATTCCCTTGGCAGAAAAGCGACATCTGCTATAGTGGGACAACGACATCGCGTATTAGAAAGGATCACCAAAGATCTGGGTACCTAATTACCCTCCATTGCGCCAGTTACTACTCGAAGAATACCACGACGTCCTGCACGCAGGACACTTTGGTAGCAACAAGACGCTCACTGGTATCGCCAAACACTACTACTGGCCCCACATGGCAGATGACGTACAGAAATTCGTCACCTCGTGCACTACATGTCAGCGGATGAAGAGCAGCAAGCAGAAAAAGGCGGATCAACTACAGCCTCTTCCTGTCCCTGAACAGCCATGGCAAGTGGTCAGCCTAGACTTCATCAGTGGGCTACCAACTACCACAAGCGATCATGACGCGATCCTCGTCGTCATTGACAAGTTCTCCAAAATGGGACACTTCATCCCGACACACACGACAGCACGCACCGAGGAGACGGCACAACTCTTTGTTCGCTACATTATCTCACAACATGGCATTCCGACCACACTCATCTCCGACCGAGACCCTAAGTTCACCAGTAAATTATGGAAAGAACTGATGTCTCTCCTCGGAACCAAACTCGCCATGTCATCCGCCTACCATTCACAGACAAATGGACAGACCGAGCGCCTCAACCAAATTGTGGAGCAACTCCTCCGCGCAGCCTGCAAAGACGAAATCTCCAAATGGGACTTGCATCTGCCCGTCCTGGAGTTTGCCTACAACAATGCTACTCACGCCGAAACTGGACAGACGCCGTTCTTCCTTTGTTACGGACGCCGCCCACTCACACCTCAACAGCCAACCATACCAGCCACAGTCCAGCCCGCTCATGATTTCATCACGACTATGCACAAACTTTGGGATCGGACCCACAAGCGCCTTCTCGACATACAGGAACAACAGAAGCGCCAGGCCGATCACCACCGCACAGACCACACCATTACCGTGGGAGATCCAATACTGCTCGATACGCGCAATCTAGACATCAGCTATCTCCCATCCAAACAGCGACCTCGCTTCTGCGGGCCTTTTCTCGTTGAAGCACAGGTCACTCCTATTACCTTCTGCTTACGCCTGCCAGCTACCTGGAAGATTCACAACGCCTTCCATGTCTAACTCTTGAAACCCTACCGAGATCCCAACACGCTCTTCTCTGGACGCCAACCGCCGCCGCCGCCACTCGTCCTCGTCCATGATGAACCCGAGTACGAGGTCGAGTCCGTGCTTGCTCACCGCCGTCGACGGAATGGCACCGTGGAGCTTCTCATCCGTTGGAAGGGTTATGATCCTTCAGAGGATAGCTGGGTCTCTGAATCCGAGATGGACCACGCTCATCGTCCTCTTCGCGACTACCTTGTCAAGCAGGGTGTCACGTCTACCACCCAGCTTTGACGGGGGGAAGTGTGAGAGTACGACCCCGTTCCATTCTTTTCCCCTTTCCATATTCCCTTTCCATTACATTCCTCTTTTTATCCTGATCCATTTGGGATTTATCTCATTCCATTTGGATTCTTATTTCTCATTTTCCATAAACCTTTGGTTTATCCTGTTATTATCATTATATCACCGACCAGGCTCGGGATGTACTGGGGCACTATATCTAGCGTAATCCTGCCGTAATCCCTTAAAGCCAATAGCCTCGCGTAGCTATACGCTGAGTGATTCTATGTTCTAGAAGGGTCTATTCCTTTGGGATAAGATAAACCTGGTTACCTGATGTACTTTGGAAGTATAAAAGCGCCTTGTACTTATCGATAGTGCAACTGTGAGAGTACGACCCCGTTATACTATTTTCCCCTTTCCATATTTCCTTTCTATTTCGTTCCTTTTTTTATCCTGATTTATTTGGCCTTTATCTCATCTCTTTTGGTTTCCTATTCCTCATGTTCCATTATCATTTGGTTTATCCCGTTATTATAATTATATCACCGACCAGGCTCGGGATGTACTGGCGCGCTATATCTAGCGTAATCCTGCCGTAATCCCTTAAAGCCAATAGCCTCGCGTGGCTATACGCAGGGTGGTTCTATTTCTAGAAGGGTCTATTCCCTTTGGATAGGATAAACCTGGTTACCTGATGTACTCTGGAAGTATAAAAGCACCTTGTACTGATTGATAGTGCAACATTGAGCAGACCTCATTCGATCCTGTGACAGCAACCTTTCCTCGACACATTCGATCATGTGACACCTGGAGAAACGCTGTCGAGAAGTCGAGAGAGTGCAGCTCGTAGTTACGCTGTGCTCCTACGTGTAGCAGCACCCGAAGAGTAGTCATCTTTCGGGTCGGGGCGAAGGTCTGAAAGAAGTCAACACCCTCGCGCTAACTAAAGCCTCTAGCAACGTAGCGCGCCTTGAACACCGACGGCTCTCCAGGAAGGCGCTTCACCTTGAAGAGCCACCGGTCATCGACTATGTTCACCCCAGGTTCGGAACTGCGTCGATGTAAGTGTCGGTGAATCTCCAAGATGCCATCTCCTGCTCCATGGCAGCTATCCACTGAGAGGCCCAATGTTGTGAGGTCGCCTCCGCGTAAGTGCGAGGGGTCGGGATGTCAAAGGCGTCTGGGTCCCTCTTAGGGACTAGCAGCATGGAGCAGAGATGAAGCGCGGCCCCGGACAGGAAAGCAAGCTCGTACTGCCGGTCCTCCAGGACGTCACTGCCAAGGGCTGCCAAGGGCAGGAGCACCCCCGACGGACAGAAGAAGGGCAGGCTCAGAGACCAGAGCGGTGGCGTAGACAAGGCGGCGAGTGGAGGCAAAGTCAGCTATGGCAGCAACAAGCGCATCAAGACTCGGGACAGGTACATACGGGTCGGTTGCAAGGGAGGCAAGTACCCGAGGAACAATAGGACTAGCGGCACAAAGGAAGTTAGACAGAGGAGGCGGAGCGACAACAAGCGATGACAGAGGAGGCGATGGGAGGAGGGGAGGACGAGATGCTTGGGAACGAAGCAACATAAGGTGAGAGCGCTCAACAGGAGAGACAGGACGAGCATGGGAGGGACGGCGAGACGGAGGCGTCGGGAGAGGAGACACAGGAGGAGAACGAGGGGAAAAACGAGCCGGAGGCGGGTCCGGCGGAGGAAACACAGGGCCGGAGATAAACAGGGGAGGCGGCGGCGGGGGAGGTGCAGGTGGGCAGTCAGGGGAGGGGAGACCGAGGAGGCGAAGGGCGGACACCGGCTGCGACTGCTGCTGCTGTGCCACACCGACACCAGAACCTCTAGTGGCATCACGGCTACCTCCGGAACGCTCCACTCCAGCACCCCAGAACAAGAACCCTCTGTTATGCTACCTAATTGTGTAGGTTGCCGTGCAAGAAGGCTATCGAGAAGTCAAGAGAGTGGAACTCGTAGTCACACTATACGGTTATGTGCATGAGCACCCGAAGAATAGTAATCTTTGGGGTAGGAGAGAAGGTCGGGAAGTAGTCCACACCCTCTTGCTGACTGAAGCTTCTAGCCACATACTGTAGCGCGCCTTGAACACATGCGGCTCTCTAAGTGGGTTCTTTACCTTATAGTTGCCATGGACTATGTTCGCTCTAGAAAGAAGAATTGCATCGACGTAAGTGGCAGTGGGTCCATAAGATTCCATCTCTGCCTTCATGGCCTGCATCCACTTGGCTGCCCAGGCCCCCGAGACCGCTTCAGCGTATGAGCACGGAGTAGGGATGTCCAGGGCATCCAGGTCACCCTCACGGAACACAAACATGGAAGAGATGAGGTACAACAGCCGTAAGGAGACCTAGCTCGTACTGCCTATCCTCTAGAACGTCATTGCCAAGGGCAGGTGCACCCCAGACGGACCGAGGACAGGCGGCTTCACAGACCAGAGCGGAAGCATAGCCAAGGCGGTGGCTCACGGCAAAGTCAGCAACATCAGCGACTAGGGCAAAGACACCCTCAGGAGGAGTGGTAGGGGCAGTAACAAGCAGCGAAAGCAAGTGGGAGACGACTGGACGAGCAGGGCAAGTAGAGTCAGAGAGAGGAGCAGGGGACAGCGGAAGCGACGACTAGGGAGGTAACGGTAGGTCGAGGACTAGAGGTTAGGGGCAGGTTGGCGGCAGTGGCAGTGAGTGGCTAGTGGCAGGCTGTCGGTAGCGGTGGCTAGGGGTAGGCTGGCGGCAATGGCAGTGAGCGGCTAGTGGCAGGTTAGCGGCAATGGCAATAGACAGTAGGCTGGCGAAAGTGGCAACTAGCGGCAGGCTGGTGGCAGTGGCAGCTAGTAGTAGGCTGGTGAGCATGGCAATGAGTGGCAGGCTGGCGGCAGTGTTGTCTAGTAGCAGACTAGCGACAGCGGCAGCGAGCGTCAGGCTAGTGGCAGTGGCGGCTAGCAGCAGGTTGGGGGCAGCAAATTAACGGGGAGCTGGTGGCGAGCTGACGGGCGCGTGCGGGCGGCGAGCTGACGGCGGCATGCTGCTGGCGAGGTGCTGGTGAGTTAGTCGCGCGTTGGCATCGCGCTGCTGGCGGCTGGCAGGAGGCAAGCTGGCAGCGAGCTGGCGGCGGCCGCTAGCGGCGAGCTGCTGGCAGAGCCACTGGCAGCGGCGAGTTGCGAGGCGGCAGCAGCGAGCTGCTGGCAGCGGCTGTGGGTTGCTCGCTGCTGGCGGCAGTTGGCTGGCGGGAGTGGCTGGCTGGCTGGCGAGCCGGCTGGCGGCTGGCTGGTTGGCTAGCTGATTTGCGGCGGCTGGATGGCTAGCAGGCTGGCGGGAGCGGCTGGCTGGCAGGCAGCGGCTGGCTGGCTGGTGAGCTGGCTGGCGGCTGGCTGGTTGGCTGGCTGGCGAGCTAGCGGGAGCGGCTGGCTGGCTGGCCAGCTGGCTGGCGGCTAGTTAGCTGGCTGGCGGCGGCGAGCTGGCGGCGGCTAGCGCGCTGCTGGCTGCGGCGAGCTGGCGGTGGCTGCTGGCGGCGAGCGGCGAGCGAGCTGCTGGCGGCAGCGAGCTGGCGGCGAGCAGAGGCGAGCGGCAGATTGGCTGGCGACAAAATGCGGGCAACGCGACGGCAGGGCAGTAGCATATGACGAGAGCTTAGGCTAGGGCGGAGGCTAGAGCGACAGACTACTGCATAACTAGGCCTAAAGAGGTAAGCTAGGGTGGGAGGGGAATGGGTAGCGCCTAGGGCGGAAGAGTGAGTGCTGGGAGCGAGACCAAGCTCTATACTATGTCGAGAGAAAAGTTAGATGAGGCAAGGCAATACAGTTGGGTATATCTAAGAGCTGTACCCCATATAAGTCTGAAACCTAGGTATAATTGCTAACACATATATAAATGTCAACAACCACAACCTTTTCACCTCTTCCCCCTAAAGGCCTATGTGCAAAGCACGAAGAATCATTCTCGGAGCTTTGCAACAGATTGTTGTATGTGCCAAAATCCTTGGATATAGTGGTGGTATTGGTAGTGGTAGTGGTGTTTATGGGGTCGTCAAGTGGGTCCCTCTTTATAGTGTGTAGAAGGGTTTGTTTTGTTAATTTTGTGAACTCACTTTAGGTACCGTAATCCCCCGCATATATCACCCACCGGAATAGCAATCCATGGGTCCTTTGGACGGACACCGGGACGCTTATTTTGACAGAATCAGTGAGGACCCCATTTTGGCATTATTCATTTTACGACCCCCTTTTGACGGTTCGCTGTTTACTAAGTGCTCTTCGTTGGATTTGGCGAGGTTTGTTTTGCTGAGGATGATGTGACGAAATGTGTCAGACTTTCAAATCTGACGCGAATTCTGATGTTCCAATCCCGAAATCTGACGCGTCAGTTTTACAAGTTGTTCTCGGGACAAATGGCTCCTTTTGAAAACATGTGGTTCGCTTATGCATTGTGATTTCAAGCTCCCTTAAGTATAAAATACATGGTTGAGGGTCCTAACTATTTCCAGCCATATACAAAAATTTGATTGAATTTTCCTGGAGTCCCTTGGGTGATATATGCGGGGGGTTACGGTACTATCATTGTTGAAGTAAACTCGACAGAGTTTCCTTATGCATTCCTGATATAAAATTTATGATGTATTGGTAGCGCTATACCTCATATGGAAGGACGCGCGTGATGACGTCAGTAGTAGCGAGTCAACGCGTGAACAATAGGTTCGCGCGTTTAGTCACCCGAAGGGCCACCCCTCACTCAGTCACACGAACAGACACTAGTCATGTCATGCGAATAGTTGCGATACACTACGAGCGTGTACACTCGAATAGGTACCTCATAGACTATAAATATGTTTGTATTACTCATTATTCTTATCCTTGTCATTTCGGACATGTCCAATACAAGGTGTAAAGTCTTGCGCTGACTTTTACTCGTGGTTCCAGCAACTCTAGATCCTGGCCACCCTAAGCACGCGGTTCACCCTTTCATGGTATTCTAAGCTGGTAGAGTTACACGAACCGATACAAGCTGATTTCGATTGCGCCCTTAAGTTGAAGTCATAGATCTATAATTATGTCAGTAGCTAAGACACGAAATTCAATCATGAATTCTCCTACTTCTGGACTTTCTATCGACGATCTATCCGGCCTCGCTTCCTTGATGGCTAATCAGTCTAATCAACAACAACAACAAGCTCCAGCGCATTCTACAACCTACATGAGCCTTGATAACTCTAGTTACGCAAGAGCCGCTGTTGCCGCTGGGCCTTCAGCCTCTGGAGATGAATCTGCTAGGTCTTTTGCCTTTCATGGACGACCTGTTCAACCAGAGCAACAACAACAACCACAGCAGCAACAACATCAAATGGCAGAAGCAAGACCATTCACTGCAGAAGCTATCGTAGATCAAGCAGATTTCCTAACTATCTTCAAGCTGAAGACCTCAAGTTACTTTGATGGCGGCGAATTCTATACTCGGGGATTCGAGTCCGAACAGTAGGACTGCTAATCTTTGCGCTGCTAATATGGCAGAGCAGTAGGATTTGGACCTGCACAACGCAAAAGGAGGCAAACCAAGAGTGGGTTTAGCTTTTATACTGGTAGATCAAGTCAAGAAGAGCAGACAAGAGGTGCATAAAATCAATGGGACAGACAAGAAAATGAGGAAAGGGCTTCTGCAAGTTTTGCAAACGAGCAGGTCATAATATTGAAGAGTGGAAGAAACTGAAGAACAGGAATCGACCGAATTTGGGGGAAGTTCCCCCTGTCAAGACTATCTCGCCGCCTTCAGCTTCTTCAACCCAACCTGCAAAAGGAAAGGCAATCATTAATACTGAACGTGCAGCCGTATGCCCATATCGCCGAGCATGTTAACACTTGGTTTCTTGATAGCTGCTGAGGTCACCACATGACATCTTCAAGTCAATATCTTATCAACTGGCAAGACCTGCAAAACGAAGAGAAGTACAACATCACAGTTGCTAACAATCATGTTATTGAAGCAAACAAAATTGGAGATGTGGTTCTCGAGTCCAACGACGCAGAAGCTTCACTTCATTTGAAGAAGGTCCTTGTCGCCACGGGACTTGGGTTCAACCTACTATTACAAGCATAGCTGATGGAAAGCAGCAACTGTTTCGTCAGCATTGTCGCCATCACAGAAATTAAAGACATCGTTTCTGTTCTACGGTTTCCACCTGTCAAGGCATCTGGCGACAGTGAGAAGAACGTTTCACTCGTTCCTTGGCATCATCACCGAGAAACACATCTTCAACGCCAAGATCATCGTGGTCTCAATGTCTTGTGCGTTACGCCCCAGCCTTCTTGCACCAGCTCCATCGACGAGCCTGCAGCAGAGCCAACAGAAGTGGCATTAGCAGCAGCAGAAACAGTTCAATGTACATGGGCATTTGGAGATAGAAATTGCGGTTACGACAATCAAGAACCAACATCTGCTACAGTCGAAGAACCTATGGAGGTTGAACACACATGGGGCAAGAAAGAGTTAATCGTACCTGATGATTGGGTGCGTCGCCGACATCTCGGCATACCTTGGGCTGAAACTGCAAAAGAAGCCGGGTTCATCCACAATCTCGGCACCGGCCGCTGCGTTAGCTCTGCGCCAACGATTCATCTTACACCGGCCTTCTTCCTTCACTCTGACTTGTACCTGCGTTCGAAGGGACACATGACTACAACAGAAATCTGCCACAAGCGGTTAGGTCATCCCTCGCAAGAAGTTCTCAACAACTCCATTAAAGCCTCGGTTTTCGACAAGGACGCACTCCTTTTAACCAACGACCAAGAGCTTCGACCTAGCCGTTGTCAACTATCCTTCACCATCTGTCCCGGAGTTCACCTAAGTCCCGCTCCGTTCCCGTCGCACTTTCAAAGTGCTTCTAAGTACTCACCTATGGATGCCATTTTCAACGACACACTCTTCATCCAGCATGAAGCAGAATTTATCAGCGGCAACGATTACAGCTATATCATCCTTCATTGACGATGCTATTTGATACGTCTGGCACAAGAATATCTCTCACCAGTCTGAAGCTCTCGAAGCCTTCAAAGTATGGCTGAAAATCGAGCGACAGAGTGGCATCAAACTGAAAGAGATCCAGACAGTCAACGTGAGCGAGTACACCAGCGAACAGTTCGATGGATTCCTGGCGCGGAAAGGGATACTTAGGCGCGAGGCTGTGCCTTACGCCCATCAGCAGAATGGAGTAGCTGAGAGAACTAACAGGACGCTGCAAGAAAAGATGCGCATGCTACTACAACAGTCCGGCTTGACAGCAGATTTTCGGCCGTTTGCGATGACGCAAGCTGTCCGCCTACACAACTGCCTGTCTTCAACAGCTCTTCCTCAGTTCAGCTCGCCACACGTCATGTGGACAAAACACCCCGCCGACACTCCACTTTTACGAGTTCGGGGCTGCATGGTCCAATACAGACCTCCGAGCGCAACTGTGGGCAGATTTACTGAATGGGCTCGCTGGGGAATACACCTCGGTGTACCCAAAGATTCCTATATCAGAATTAGAATTGAATAATCGTAAAGTGAGAGTACACACAAATATACCTAAGTGTTGTACCCTCTAAGAGGTAACCCTAAACAGTCTATACAGACATGACAAATACAGATGTTTGACACACCCCCTAGACTGCATAGGGGAATACCCTAAACAAGCAGCTCAGGGCGGCACTTCTAGTCCAACCTCTGAGACAAGGGTCTGAGAGACCAGTCAGAAGGAGTACAGACAAGGCAAGAACAAGACCAGGGCGGCACTACTAGTCCAGCCACTGGGAGAGGACACAAGTCCAGTCTGAGTATACATATAAAGGACAGTACAAGTCAAGGTCCTAGCAAGTGAGAAGCGACAGGAACTAGACCAAGCTGTACACAGTGCCGCTGATGATCTTTAGGCGCAAGCGCCTTCGTAAAGATATCAGCTGTGTTGGCACCTGAGGCCAAGTGTACTACGCGAGCCTGACGTCGCTGCTGTAGCTCACGCAGGAGGAAGTACCGCAGCTGAATGTGCTTCGCTCTGCCCTCGAGTCGAGGCTCCTGACACAGGAGGATCATGGCCCTGTTGTCAGCGAACAGGACCGGGGCAGAGCTAGGCCGCTCACCTAAGTCAGTGAGCAAGAAGGTCAGCCAGCGGAGCTCCTGTGCCGCCATGGCACCAGCGTAGATCTCAGCCTCACAGCTGGACTGCGCAACAGACGAGGAGCGGGTAGCTCTCCACGAGACGGCACCTGAGCCAAGGCTGAAGCAGTAGCCCTGGGTAGACCTGAGTGTCTCAGCGTCGTCTGCCCACGAAGCGTCTGTGTGTCCAGTAAGGACCACTGGCCTGCGTCCTCCAAGCACTAACCCCATGCCCGATGTACTAGCAAGATAACGCAGAACCCTCTTAGCGGCAGACCAGTGCTGCGGTCGGTGTCTGCCTGTGGCCACAAAGCGCGCCAGGATGCTGAGAGGGTATGCGAGATCTGGGCGAGTGCAAGTCATCAGGTACATGAGGCAACCCACCAGCTCTGCGTAGGGGCCGCTGGGCTCTACCAACTCCTCAGGTACTGGAGCGGAGAGTCTGTGGTCTACAGGCAGAGGGGTGGGCTGTGCAGAGGAGAACTGAAGGCTGAACCTCTGAAGGACCTGGCGCACCAAGTGTGACTGAGTCAGGGTGATGGTGCGCGCAGCTATGTCCCTGGAGATCTGCAAGCCAAGGTAACGGCGCAGTTCTCCAAGGTCAGTGCAGGTGTGTCTCTTCAGCAGCTCTGCCTTCACGGAGGCCAGTGCGTCCCTGTCTGCCGTGGCAAAGACCAGGTCGTCGACGTAAACAAGGATGTAGAACGGAGTCTGGCCAGCACGAACGAAGAGTGAAGGGTCTGCGGAAGACGGAAAGAACTGCAGGTCAGCAAGGGTAGCACGGAGAGTGTCGTGCCACTCACGGGGAGCCTGGCGCAGGCCGTAGACGGGGCGCCGCAGGAGCCACTGGGTCCCAGGAGGGAAGGTGCCAGTAAAGCCCGGAGGGCGACGCAGGTAGACCTGCTCGTGTAGGCTGCCCTGAAGGAAGGCAGTGGAGAAGTCGAGGGAGTGAAGCTCGTAGTCACGCTGAGCAGCTAGGTGTAACAGAACCCGAAGAGTAGTCATCTTCGGGGTCGGAGCGAAAGTCTGGAAGAAGTCCACCCCCTCGCGCTGACTGAAGCCTCTAGCCACATAGCGCGCCTTGAAGACAGGCGGCTCTCCAGGAGGGCGCTTCACCTTGAAGAGCCAGCGGCCATCGACTACGTTCACCCCAGGTGGGGGAACTGCGTCGACGAAGGTGCCGGTGGATCTCCAAGATGCCATCTCCTGCTCCATGGCAGCTATCCACTGCGAGGCCCAGGGTCCCGAAGTCGCCTCAGCGTAAGTGCGAGGGGTTGGGATGTCGAAAGCGTCTGGGTCACCCTCAGGGACTAGCAGCATGGAACAGAGATGGGGAGCAGCCTCGGAGAGGAAAGCAAGCTCGAACTGGCGGTCCTCCAGGACGTCACTGCCAAGGGCAGGAGCACCCCCGACAGACGGAGGACAGGCAGGGTCAGAGACCAGAGCGGTGGCGTAGTCAAGGCAGCGGGTAGAGGCGAAGTCAGCGACAGCAGCGACAAGCGCGTCAATGCACGAGACCGGAACAGACGGGTCGGT
The DNA here is from genome assembly GCA_027943415.1 of Closterium sp. NIES-67. Classification (NCBI taxonomy): domain Eukaryota; kingdom Viridiplantae; phylum Streptophyta; class Zygnematophyceae; order Desmidiales; family Closteriaceae; genus Closterium; species Closterium sp. NIES-67. The sequence continues at coordinate 613,224 of BQMB01000798.1, forward strand.
AACGAGAGAGATAAGGACCCGAGGAACGAGAGGACGAGCGGCACGAAGGTAGTCGGACAGCGGGGGGGGCGCAACAACAAGGGAGGACGGAGGAGGCGACGGGAGAAGGGGAGGACGAGACGCGTGGGAACGAAGCAACATAGGGTGGGAGCGCAAGACAGGCGAGGCAGGACGAGCACGGGAGGGGCGGTGAGACCAGACGTGCGACGGAGGAGTCGGGTCAGGAGACAGGGGAGGGGACACAGGAGGGGAACGAGGGGGGAGACGAGCCGGGGACGAGTCCGGCGGAGGAAAAACAGGGCCGTAGACAGGAAGAGGAGGAGACGGTCGGGGAGGAACCGACGCAGGGTCGGGGGACGGAAGGCCGAGCAGGCGAAGGGCGCACACCGGCGGGGACCGCTGCTGCGGCGGCACAACGGCGACACCTGGACCGCAAGCTGCTCCTCGGCTACCACCGGCACTCGCCACACCAGCACCCCCAGAGGGACCACCCCCAGGGCGACCGGGACGAGCACCCCCAAAGTCAGCGAACGGGTGCTGCGACGGCGGCGGCGGCGGCGGCGGCGGCGGCGGCGGAGGCGACGGCGGCGGCGGCGGCGGCGGCGGCGGCGGCGGCGGCAGCGACGACGACGGCTGCAGCAGCGGTAGTGGCGGTGGAGGAGGGGACTGGGGAGGGGACACCTGGGGAGGGGCGGCCGGCGAGGACTGCACAGGAGGGCCACCAGAGTCAGAAGACTCCTCAATCGGGTCCACGGACGGAAGGGGGGTGACGTGGGACACACCAGAGGGGGCGGGACGGGGAGGAGGAGGAGGAGGGGCAGGGACTACCGGGGAAGGGGTGACCAGGAACAGGGGGGGGGGTAACCGGGGGACCACGGTGGGGAAAGCGGCGGTAGTAGGAGACGGACTCGTCAAAGGTGACGTCACGAGAGTGAAAGAAGCGGTGAGACGGCGGGTGGTAAAAGTGCCAGTCGGACGCGTCAAGGGGAAAACCGAGGAAGACGCAGGGAAGGGTGCGGGCAGTGAGCTTGTCCGTGCCGGAGGCACGGACGTGAGCAAGGCAGCCCCAGACGTGGAACGCAGACGCGTCACCAGGAGACCCAGTCCAAAGACGGGTCGGCGAAACCTGCGGCTGCTGAGGGTGCGGCCACAGGTTAAGCTGGTGAGAAGCGTAGCGCACAGCGAACGGCCACAGAAAATGGGGTGCACCGGCATGGATCATGGAGGTGCGAGCCACCTCCATGAACAAACCGATGCGTCGCTCAGCGACCCCATTCTGCTGTGGGGAGTCCGGTAGGGTGAACGTCTGGGTGATGCCCTCCGCACGACAAAAGCGACCAAGGACACCGGAGGCAAACTCGCCACCACGGTCTGAGTGAAGACGCAAGACAGGGAGACCGCGGTGGACACGCGCAGAGACAAGCCAGGGGATGAGAGCGCCAGGCACGTCGGCCTTGAGCTCCAGGGGAAAGACTGTGGTGTAACGAGTGAAGTCGTCGACAAGCACAAGGAAGTAGCGCTCTCGACGCGGCCCAGGGACGGGGGCCGGGCCCCAGACGTCCAGGTGCAGGGTCTGCAGCGGCGCGGCGGTAGGGGGAAACGAAGAGGAGTGAGGGGCACGGCGAAGCCGACCCTCGACACAAGGCGTGCAAGGTGGGGCTGGAGAGGAGGGAAACGCGGGGAGCGAACCTGGGAGACCAAGGACGAGACCGTGCTGGGACATGTGACGCAGACGCGGGAGCGCAGGGTGACCTAGGCGGTGGTGCCACAGGAGGGTCGGGTGAGTGAGGGAGCGACAGGAGCAGGCAGCAGCAACCTGGGTAGACGCAGCCACTTGAGGGGGCGCTCCAGCCGGGGGGGGTCACGGTGTCCAGAGTGAACAGGCCGGACACCGGGTCCCGGGGGAACGTGGACAAGGGGGGCACCAGTGGCGGCCTCGGTACAGACAGCATACCGCTCGTGGCCAGGGAACGTAGTGGTGACGCCAAGGTCCTGGAGGCAGCCGACACCAACTAGGTTCCTGGAGAACGAGGGGATATGTAGACCTGTAAGAGAACCCGAAGGAACCGCCGGACAGGGAAGGGTGGTGGAACTGCGGGCGACTACCGGACCGCCGGAGGGGTCAGCAAGAGAAACGGCAGCAGGAACAGGAAGCGGCGTCAGGGTGGTGGAGTCGCGGAAGAAACACCGAGAGGTGCCAGAGTCCAAGGTGAAGGAAAGTGAAGCCGAGGGGTCTGGCGACGGAACGACGGCGGAAGCACCAAGACTACACAGAGCAGGGGATCCTACGCCTGACGCAGCAGGGGAGGCTAAGCTAGGCACATCTACACTAGGCAACAGTGAGTAATAAGCGGGAAGCACACTAGAGTCATCAGCATACATCACATGCAGAGCGGAAACAATGGCATCCATGTCCATATCAAAAATCTGAATCTGACGACTAAGCAAACTGTGCCAGTCCGGGAGGTCTGGCGACGGGCCGAAGCGCTGACGAAAGAGGTCGTCCAGGCGATGAAAACAGCGGGGAGTGGAGTGACCGATCTTACCGCAAACGAAGCCGCGGCGAGGACCGGTCTGGATCTGGTACTGACAACGCCCGCCGCCAGAGCCACCACGCGGCACACCACCACGCGCCCGGCCACCGCCAGCGCCCGGCCACCCTGGCGGGAGGACACTCGTCTGCCGCGTCTGCGACGGCTGCTGCGGCTGCTGCGAAGGCTGCGACTGCGGCGGCTGCTGCGGCTGCTGCGGCTGCTGCACCTGCAGGGGCGGCGACTCAGCTGAACTGGGCAGGGTCCCCTCGTCCACTCCAGCACCAGGCGACCCGACCCCACCACTACCCCCGCCCGCACCCCCGCCGCCTCCTCCGCCGCGCCCAGCCTTGGGGCGGCGGCCCTTCCCCGAACGGACCTGCGCTGCAGCAGCAGTCTCAGCCACTGCGGCAGAGCCGTCGGAGAAGGTGCACTGAGCGGGGGCACAACCCTGAAAGATAGGGACCGGCACGACACCGCTCGCCTGGGCGATAGAGCGGTGACGGGTCTCTATCACAGTCAGGGTGTCTACAAAGTCAGTGAGGGTGAGGTTTGCGGGGTGAACGCTAAGAAAGCGGTCGCGGGCGACAGCAAGGCGGTCAGGGAGGCGGGTGGCAAGCAGGTAGAGGGTAGAGGTAATGGGCGGCTGGTGGGCTCTAAGCTGGGCGTCAGTGCAGGCAGCGCGCCAGGTCTCATCTATCGAGCGCAGGTGGGCAGCGAGGTCAGAGACAGTGGGGAAAGATGCAAGGTCAGAAAAGAGCATCGGAAGGATCAGGCGACCCACCGAGGCAGCCGGAGGGGTGGAATAGCGCTTGATCACAGCATCTAAGTATGCCTGAGCAGTAGTGAGGGACCTAAAGCGAGGACGCTCGGATGGGGGAAGGGCGTTGCTAATGGCAAGCTGGGCAACAGCATCGCGAGAAAGCCAGACAGAGCGCGCACGGGCAGTGGCAGCAGTAGACTCACGCTCAGTGGGTGTGGGGTCAGCAGACAGAATAGCAGGGGGGTCTGGGCAGGGGAGCGTACCGTCAAGGTGTGCGGAAAGCGGTTCACCATCCTGCCGCTGGCCAGTGAGTTGGCGGCGGAGGTCGGCAAGCCACGCCTCGAACTCTAGGGGCTGACCTTCAGCGTCGAAGCGAAGCTCCGCCGCCATCAGGAACAGTCCAGTGCGGTGCAGTGCGGTGCAGTGCGGTGCAGTGCGGTACAATGCGGTGCAGTGCGGTGCAGTGCGGTGTAGTGCGGTGTAGTGCGGTGCCAGGCAGTACAGTGTGGTGCGGGGCGGCACGGAGCAGGGCGGGGTGGGGGGGAACCGTACCAGTGAGGAGGACGGGGCCGAGGCTGGCCCGACGGGGCCGGGCGGGCGCGACGGGGCCGGGCTGGTGCGACAGGGCCGGGACGGGACGACGGGGCCGAGCGGGCGCGACGGGGCCGGGCTGGGGCGACGGGGCCGGGCGAGTGCGGCAGGGCCGGGCCGGTGCGACGGGGCCGGGCGAGCGGGACGGCGGCCGGGCGGGTGCGACGGGGCCGGGCGGCGGCGACGGGGCCGGGCGGGTGCGACGGGGCCGGGCGGCTGCGACGGGGCCAGGCAAGGGCGACGGGGCCAGGCGGCTGCGACGGGGCCGGGCGGGCGCGACGGGGCCAGGCGGCTGCGACGGGGCCGGGCGGGCGCGACGGGGCCGGGCGGGTGCGACGGCGCCGGGGGGGCGCGACAGGGCCGGGCGGCTGCGACGGCGCCGGGCGGGCGGGACGGGGCCGGGCGGCTGCGATGGGGTCGGGCAGGGTGCGACGGGACCGGGGGGGGGGGGGGGGTACGACGCGGCCCAGGAGGGGCGCTACGGGGCCCAGGAGGGGCACGACGGGGGCCCAGGAGAGGCGCTACAGTGGCCCAGGAGGGGCGCAACGGGGCCCAGGAGGGGCGCTACGAAGCCCAGGAGGGGCGCGACGAGGCCCAGGAGGGGCGCTACGGGGCAGGGGAGGGGCGCGACGGGGCCTGGGAGGGGCACGACGGGGCCCAGGAGGGGCGCTACAGGGCCCAGGGAGGGCGCGACGGGGCCCAGTAGGGGCGCTACGGAGCCCAGGAGGGGCGCGACGGGGCCTGGGAGGGGCGCGACGGGGCCCAGGAGGGGCGGGACAGAGCCCAGGAGGGGCGCGACGGGGCCTAGGAGGGGCGCTAGGGGGCCTGGGAGGAGCGCGACGGGGCTTGGGAGGGGCGCGACGGGGCCTGGGAGGGGCGTTACAGGGCGTAGGAGGGGCGCTACGAAGCCCAGGAGGGGCGCGACGAGGCCCAGGAGGGGCGCTACGGGGCCCAGGAGGGGCGCGACGGGGCGCTACGGGGCCTGGGAGGAGCGCGACGGGGCCCAGGAGGGGCGCTAGGGGGCCTGGGAGGAGCGCGACGGGGCCTGGGAGGGGCGCGACGGGGCCTGGGAGGGGCGTTACAGGGCCCAGGAGGGGCGCTACGAAGCCCAGGAGGGGCGCTACGGGGCCCAGGAGGGGCGCGACGGGGCGCTACGGGGCCTGGGAGGAGCGCGACGGGGCCCAGGAGGGGCGCTAGGGGGCCTGGGAGGGGCGCGACGGGGCCTGGGAGGGGCGCTACAGGGCCCAGGAGGGGCGCTAGGGGGGATGAGTGGAATCGGTAGGTGGGGGGGATCCTACCTACGCGTGATACCATATCAGAATTAGAATTGAATAATGGTAAAGTGAGAGTACACACAAATATACCTAAGTGTTGTACCCTCTAAGAGGTAACCCTATACAGTCTATACAAACATGACAAATACAGATGTTTGACATCCTATTCCTAGATAATTATGGATTACCCCATATAAGTCTGAAACCTAGCTAGGCTATAGTTTGTATAATTGCTAACACATATGTGAATATCAACAACCACAACCTATTCGCGTCTTCCCCCCAAAGGCCTACCTGCAAAGCACGAATGAGCGTTCTCGGAGCTTTGCAACAGATTGTTGTATGTGCCAAAATTCTTGGATATAGTGGTGGTATTTGTAGTGGTAGTGGTGGTTATGGGGTCGTCAAGTGGGTTTGTCTTGATAATGTGTAGAAGGGTTTGTTTTGTTATTTTTGTGAACTCATTTTAGGTACTATCATTCTGATGATCAACCTTGTGGACAGCTTCTAAAGAGTAACTCCTGCGTCACCACTCGCTTGACTCACTTCTCGCCGTCTTTCCCCCAAGCGTCAGTCAACAAGGACGGCAGCTGCTAACCACAGTCTTGTATTTTCAGACTCCCCGTTGACTGGATTCGCGCTGACTCCTAGATTCCGTCGGCACAAGAAAAGTCGTCACTGCAGAAACTTGCGTTGCGCCGCGTCAACCCTTTTCACCCAGTAAAACGCGACTGTCGGCTTACTAGTAGCTCATCGCAGCAGCGACGATGGCCAGAAGTAGAAATAGCGAGCTGGATCGGCGTATCGTTACCCACAGCTGTTTGTTCGGCCATCTTTCCTCGCAGCGGTTCGAGAATATCTCTTGGCCGTCGAAGCAGCATCGCCACCTCTGGCGAAATCGCAAGAGTCTCTTCCACCGTCCGTGCGAGACGTTCTTGCCAGAAGGAGCAGGGCGAATAAGACTCTTTAGTCGGCCTCGCTTGCAATCACTCAGCGACTTATTCTGCTGAGTCGAAAAGAAGTCTCGACTAGGGGGTACTTACTCCTCCTCTCCATGGCGCCGCGTCTCGGTTGGTCGCGCCTCGTCCCCGCGCTCGCGCTCGTGGCGCTCCTCTGCTTCGCGCGCGTCGATCACGCCGCGTGCAACGCGCGCTCGTTCGGCCTTCCGCGTCTCGCGGGGCGGCTCGGCGGCTTGGCCGGGGGATCGGGTTGGTCCTTCTTCCGCCCCCCTGGGACAGGCAGCGGCGGCGGAAGTGGCGCGACGCGAGGCGGGCAGAACGGGCAGGGCGGGTTTGGTGGGGGAATGAGCGGGCAGCCGGGTAGTGCGGGAGGAGGGGGAATGGGCGGCGGAGGCATGGGTGGAGGAGGCATGGGCGGAGGAGGCGCAGGAGGCATGGGCGGAGGGGGGATGGGCGGAGGGGGCATGGGCGGAGGGGGCTTGGGCGGAGGCGGCATGGGCGGAGGCGGCATGGGCGGAGGAGGCGCAGGAGGCATGGGCGGGGGGGGAATGGGCGGAGGGGGCATGGGCGGAGGAGGCATGGGCGGAGGAGGCATGGGCGGAGGAGGCATGGGCGGAGGCGGCATGGGAGGAGGCGGCATGGGCGGAGGCGGCATGGGAGGAGGCGGCATGGGCGGAGGGGGCATGGGCGGAGGGGGCATGGGCGGAGGAGGCATGAGCGGAGGGGGGATGGGCGGAGGAGGCATGGGCGGAGGAGGCATGGGCGGAGGGGGCATGGGCGGAGGCGGCATGGGGGGAGGAAGTATGGGGGGAGGCGGCATGGGGGGAGGGGGCACGGGGGGAGGCGGCATGGGGGGAGGGGGCATGGGGGGAGGCGGCATGGGGGGAGGGGGCATGGGGGGAGGCGGCGGGTCATCAGGTGGGAGTGCGTGTGGCAACAGCAGCAGCAGCAGGAGCGCCAAGATGAGGTCCAGCAATGGGAAGAGGTGGGCATCCATCCATCCCTTGTGACGCACTCCTCCCTCCCTACCCTGTGAGCTCCTTCTGTGCATGCGACAGTTCTTCCCTTGGTTCCATCCGCGTCTGTCCACGCTGCTCTTCACCACCCCGTACCTCCTCCCTCGTCGCCCTGCCTCTCCTCCCCTCTTCACCATGCCCTCTTCACCATGCCATCTTCACCATGCCCTCTTCACCATGCCGTCGTCACCATGCCATCTTCACCATGCCATCTTCACCATGCCATCTTCACCATGCCATCTTCACCATGCCCTCTTCACCATGCCCTCTTCACCATGCCATCTTCACCATGCCATCTTCACCATGCCATCTTCACCATGCCATCTTCACCATGCCCTCTTCACCATGCCCTCTTCACCATGCCCTCGTCACCATGCCATCTTCACCATGCCCTCTTCACCATGCCCTCTTCACCATGCCATCTTCACCATGCCCTCTTCACCATGCCCTCTTCACCATGCCATCTTCACCATGCCCTCTTCACCATGCCATCTTCACCATGCCATCTTCACCATGCCCTCTTCACCATGCCCTCTTCACTATGCCGTCTTCACCATGCCCTCTTCACCATGCCATCTTTACCATGCCCTCTTCACCATGCCCTCTTCACCATGCCCTCTTCACCATGCCCCCTTCACCATGCCCTCTTCACCATGGCCTCTTCACCATGCCCTCTTCACCATGCCCTCTTCACCATGGCCTCTTCACCATGGCCTCTTTGCCATTCCCTGTCTCCCCCCTCAGAGTCATGGTGTCCAACGGGTGTCCCGGGTACGTGTGGGGCGTGCGCAATCCCACTCCTTGTGTCCTATTCACCTCCTATTTCCTCCCTTTTCACCCCCTACTTCTTCCCCTGCCCTATCTCACTCAGAGTGATGACGTCCAACGGGTGTCCCGGGTACGCGTGGCGGGTGCAGGGCACGGTCAACACGGCAGTGCAGCAGACGCTTTCCTTCTCAGTTCCGCTCGCCCCCACGCTCTCCTCCTCCACCCGTGTGGGCGTGGGTGGCTGCAAGATGGGCCCCATAGGCTTTGCACTCAACGGGGTGCCCTTCTACAGGTACACACACAGGGGGAAAGGGGGCGTGAGGGGGGTTTGGTCATGTTATAGGCCCTCGTACATGTATGGGAGTTCTCGCATTCAGGCCCACTCATTTGAACCCTTGGCAGGATCTCATCTTTCTTAAGTCTCGCCGTGCAGCACCTTGGTGCGAGCGGAAGCGTCACAGGATTTGATTCTGTACATTCTAACACATTCCCTTGGTCCCTTCTTTTACCCTCTTCCTTGCACAGAGCATGCGACGCCCTGCAGCGTTGCAGCACCAAGGGGCAACAGGCAGTGTCGCAGCTCTTGCTTCTGTACAGCCCCTAACACACGCCTTCCTTCCATTGTACCCCCCTCTTGTTCAATTGCTCCCACAGCGCCTGTGACGCCCTGGGCCGGGACGCCCTGAAGTACGAGGGGGCGAGCTTCGACGGGTGTGCAGGGCACCCCTCGCCCTTTGGGCAGTACCACTACCACCTGGCGCCCGGCGTCGCCAACCCCTCTGCCATCTCCGGCTCTCGCACTGCCACTTTCCAGCTCTGCAGGTCAGTTGCTGCTGCTGCCGCTGCGTTCCATGCATCATGCCATGTGGCATGCCATAACTATCATATCTATTCTTTGTGATGCACTCCCTTGTGCCATTTTACATGCCATGTGTTGCTGTTGTGTACCATTCTTGAATCAACCCTCTTCTCTCTCCCCTTCCCCCCCCACCACGCACGCAGCTCCTCCTTCTGGCAGGACACCCCCAGCGCGCACTCCCCGCTGGTGGGCTTCCTGGCGGACGGCATTCCGCTGTACGGCCCGCGGGGGGCGGGGGGGGCGCTGCCAGCAGGGCTGGACGAGTGCAACGGGCACGTGGGCGACGGCAGCGCGGGCGAGCCGGCGTTCTACCACTACCACACCACCAGCACGGCGCCGTACACCGTGGCGTGCCTCAAGGGCTGCGTCTCCGCCTCGGACTGGAGCAATGTGGGATCCGCCTCCTGCACCAAGGCCAGCCGTGAGTGGCGTGGGGAGGGCAGTATGTGGAAGGGGCGGTGGCAGTATGGGTGCAGCTCCTCGATTCTCCTATCCCCTCCTATTTTCGCATATCTTTCCGCTTCGATCTTCTCCTCCCCCTCCCTTCTCTCCTCTCCACTTCCCTCTCCCCCACCCATCTCCTCTGCTCTCCTTTCTCCTCCCCTAATATCCTCTCATATCCTCTCCTGTATTCTCCTCCACCCTCTCCTGTCACGCCCTGTCTCCCACACCAGAGCAATACGACTACTCATCCCTCGCAGCCATGCAGGCAGCATAGCCTCTCTCGTGTTGTGCCAGCAGTGAAGCATGCACCACCACCCACCCACGATCACTGGCAGCTGGGGCTGTTGCTGCTGGCTAAATGGTTGTCTGCTGCGGTTAAATGGTTGTTTGCTGCTGGCTTAGGGCGTATTCCTATGAACCGGGATCAAAATCAAACTCGTGCCCTACTGTGCCATGCAAGTGTTGGAATCGCGTTTCATTGCAGTCCTGCGCGAGTCTGATTCTGATCGTGGTGCACTCGATGACTTTGCTGCATGTTGGCTGCCGAATCACTGTCCGACGATTGCCTTCCAGCGGTTACCAGCCATGTGGAGTGTTTCCAATTGCACAGCCAGTCTTGGCCACCATGTATTAAAGGATGGATAGATTGAAAAAAAGCAGCTGTCAATGACATTCTGGATAAGCATACTGCATGACATGGCAAGTTGGCAACACAGAGAACTTGCATGCAGGCCGCTAGATATCAGACTTTTTACGCTGATTCAGCCTTTTTTCAGCCTTCTGTTTCGTACATACGCTGAACTGTAAGACTTTGATAACAACGTGAGAAACAATGATTAGAATGAGAGATACAAGGTACTTTTGTGCTAAGGGGTTGTACTCTCTAAGGGTACGCACCTATCTAGCCCATAAGATACATACATATGTTTTTACACAGCCCTTAGGCTAGATGAGGGGCAATGCCTGGCAAGAGACACACAGCTCAGGGTGGCACTACTAGCCCAACCTCTGAGGCAAGGGTCCGAAGACCAGTCAGCAAGAGTACAAACTAAACAAGAGAAACACAGGGCGGTACTACTTGTTCGACGCCACCACAGCAGATCAACGACGACGCCACGGCGTCGCGTCGATGCCATGGCAGCACGTCGACGCTGCCATGGACGTCACTGCCAAGGGCAGGAGCACCCCCGACAGACGGAGGACAGGCAGGGTAAGAGACCAGAGCGGTGGCGTAGTCAAGGCGGCGGGTAGAGGCGAAGTCAGCGACCGCAGCGACAAGGTAACGAGACCGGAACCGGAACGGACGGGTCAGTAACGAGAGAGGCAAGGACCCGAGGAACAAGAGGATGGCAAACTTCGACAACGCAAAAGATACCCAGCAGCTATTCGCGAGCATCGCAGCCCTTCAAGAGGAGATGCGAGCGGATCGCGAAGCGTGGCGAAACGAGTTCGAGCGAGTAACTCGACTCGCCGGACCGCAACACAAAACGACAACAGCGACGACGCAGCAGTGGTAGCAGTTTCTCAAGGCTCCAAAACCGCGCCCACCTGAGCCGTTCGATCCGAGCGATCGAAACTCCGACGTTCTCAGATGGATCGCCGGCATGGAGATCTACTTCGCAGCCGTCGGATGGAGCTCGCCAGTCTAGGACGGTCAACGTGTACGACTCGCAGCAACACTGATGTGAGGACCGGCACTCGAGTGGATCGGCGGTAACAGCACGTTCATCCACGGCGAAGCCACGTGGCAGCAGTTCCGCACCGACCTGCTGAAACGTTTCGAGCCGATAAATTCGGGTTTCGTTGCCCGGGAAAAAATTCATCGCCATCGACTGTTCGGGAGTGTAGCACAGTACACGCAGCAGATGGAAGAATTTTATAACGGCATTCCCGACCTGACCAAAGGGGAAAAAGTACAGTCGTACCTCGCCGGGCAGAAGACCGAAGTCAAACAACAAGTGGCAGCGACAAACTATGCGAGCTACAGTGACGTCGTATCGGCCGCTGAACGCTTCGACATGGTCAACGCCGGGACACGACGGACGCACATCGGCAGTACGCGACAGGGCGACCGCTCTGCTCACCCCACGTTCGCCGACCCGATGGAAGTCGACAGGTTCGAAGGGCCGCCACGTCCGAAAAACACCAAATTCAAGTGTGATTTTTGCGGGGTGCCGGGTCATCGAATCTTCGACTGCAACTAAATGAAAGCCACACGCGTTGAGTATCACGCACGCAACAGTGGCGGAAATCCTTCGGCCAACCAGAAGCCAAAAAACGGGACTCGGCAGTAATTGCGGATCTAGCTGGCGAAAAAGAAAAGACTGAAAGCGGCCGCGGACTTCCGGAAAAATCAACTTCGACGCAGCTGATTCGACGCGAACAGGAGAAAATGATGGGGAAAAATCTCCACCCCACGACCAGTCTTTGCCAGAGGAAATCGCCGAGGAAGAATCTAACTCCGCGAAAAAGGACTCTACCAAGACGGAGAAACACCTTGAAGACCCAAGAAATTATAATGATTCGTTAAGGTTATCTTACAAAGATGCTTTAATGAAAACTTGTAATTCTCGAGGGGCTAGAGCCTTGGAGAAAATACAGGAGGGACTCTAGAAGAAGCAGAAAATTGTGGAGATCATACCAGTACCGGAGAACTTGGGGACCAAATTAAGGAGTTTGGAAAGAAGCCGACCTTTCCACGGAGTCAACGTCCTCTCCCGACACCAGCCCACAGCGACTACCCGTTCCCCAGGGAAGACGTCGGTGGAGCTGAAGCAGCTTAAGAGGAAGCTGGGGGTCTACAAGAAGCTGCAAAAACCGTGAACTCCTTCTTCGGATGCATCCAACTCGGCAACTTCGTCAACGACACGAACAGTCGTCACGGAAACTCCGGGCCCTGGAGAAGAGCCTTTCTCCAAGCAGCCTCGGCCAGCTACCAGCTCAGGAGTAGGAAGCAACATATTGGGATGTACCCTATGACCCAATCAATGAAACTATCTTTGGGTACTCCGAGCAACGCATGCCCCTCGTGCTCGAGGTCATCTACAAAGGACGACGCCTCCAAGCACTCGTGGACAGCGGAGCATCGCACACCGTATGCGATAAGGCAACCATCGACCTACTTCGAGAAGAATACAAGCCATCAGCGTTTTCTGCAACAATGGTGGACGGCAGCAAGTTACCAGTGTACGGCGAAGCAATGCTACACCTACAAATCGGTCCACTGCGCTGGAAACCTGCTCTCCCCATCATCAACATAAAAGGGCTTGACCTGATCTTCGGGCGAGACTTTCTCAAGAAATCAACCCCGAGATCAGCTGGGTAAAATGCACCGCAAGCATCTACAACAAAGGAAGGAGAGTCCAGCTACCCAACTGGGACGATACAGAAGATATCCCAGTGGAGAAACTCCTCAGATTCGAGAAGGACGTCAAGCGAACCAACACCGGGTTCCTGGCAATAGCAACAGAGGTGGAAACTGACGGAGAGAAGACCTCGGAACGTCCTGGAAAAAACAAGGAATTGCTGAAGGAGTTCCAAGACATTCTCCCTAACGACCTCCCGGACGAGCTACCGCCATACCGAACGCACCAACATGAGATCGTGGAGGAACCAGGTTCAAAGCCGACCTTCCGAGCACCCTATCGGCTCAACCCCACAGAGCTAGCCGACATGAAGAAGCAGATCGAGTATCTCCTCACCAAAGGACTCATCCGACCATCCACTTCACCATACAGTCCCCCAGTCCTCTTCACACCAAAACCGGACGGAAGCCTGCGCATGTGCATCGACTATCGGGCTCTCAACAAGCAGACCATCAAGAACAAGTACCCGATTCCACGAATCGATGATCTGCTCGACCAGCTTCGGGGAGCCACGGTATTTTCAAAATTAGATCTGTGGTCCGGATATTGGCAGATAAGAATGGCGGACAATTCCGTTCACAAAACTGCCTTCCGAACTCGGTACGGATCGCACGAGTATCTGGTGATGCCGTTCGGACTCACTAACGCACCTGCACCGTTCCAAGCAGAGATGAATCACATCCTACACCCACTCTTGGACGAATGCGTGGTGGTGTACTTGGACGACATTCTCATATACTTGCGTGACATGCAACCACACGTCGAACACTTACGACGCGTCTTCGAGATTCTTCGACGAGAACGCTTCTACGTCAAACTATCCAAGAGCGACTTCGCCTTCGAGAAAGTCCAATTTCTCGGACATATTGTAAGCGCTCAAGGAGTTCACGTTGACCCCAAGAAAATCGAAGTCGTGTGTACTTGGAAGACACCCGAGAATGTGAAGGAAATATAGCAGTTCCTTGGCTTCGCTAACTACTACAACAGGTTTGTGCCGCAATACACAAAAATCTCTGCGCCACACACGAATCTGCTAAAAAAGAACACGCCCTATACATGGGAGCCGAAGCATCAGGAAGCCGTGGAGCAGCTGAAGCAAGCACTCACGTCCGCACCCGTACTCATCTTGCCAGACCCCGATCGCGACTACGTCATCGAAGCTGACGCCAGCGACCAGGCAGTGGGAGCAGTCTTGATGCAAGACCAGGGGAATGGACTGCAACCAATCGCCTACCTCAGCAAGAAACTACACGGGGCAGAACTCAACTACCCGATACATGACAAGGAGGCCCTGGCTATCATGATCGCCTTCAAGACATCGAGATGCTATCTCAAAGGACGCAAGACGACAGTCTACACCGACCATTGCAGCCTAAAATATTTGAAGACGCAACCAAGCCTCTCCAGGCGACAGGTTTGGTGGATCGACTTCTTCGAGACACACTTCCACTGCGACATCGTGTACAAGCCCGGCCATAAAGACAAAGCCGATGCGCTTAGCCGACCTGCACACGTTGCCGCTATCCAAGTTGAAGTGATGAATCCACTGCTCAAGGGACTCTTCACACACGGGTACACCATCGACCCCGAAATTCCCTTGGCAGAAAAGCGACATCTGCTACAGTGGGACAACGACATCGCGTACCAGAAAGGATTACCGAAGATCTGGGTACCTAATTACCCTCCATTGCGCCAGTTACTACTCGAAGAATACCACGACGTCCTGTACGCAAGACAATTTGGTAGCAACAAGACGCTCACTGGTATCGCCAAACACTACTATTGGCCCCACATGGCAGATGACGTACAGAAATTCGTCACCTCGTGCACTACATGGCAGCGGATGAAGAGCAGCAAGCAGAAAAAGGCGGATCTACTAAAGCCTCGTCCTGTCCCAGAACAGCCATGGCAAGTGGTCAGCCTAGACTTCATCACCGGGTTACCAACTAGCACAAGCGATCATGACGCGATCCTCGTCGTCATTGACAAGTTCTCCAAAATGGGACACTTCATTCCGACACACACGACAGCACGCACCGAGGAGACGGCACAACTCTTTGTTCGCTACATCATCTCACAACATGGCATTCCGACCACACTCATCTCCGACCGAGACCCACCCACAAGCGCCTTCTCGACGTACAGCAACAACAAAAGCGCCAGGCCGATCGCCACCGCACAGACGACACCATAACCGTGGGAGATCCAGTACTGCTCGACACGCGCAATCTTGACATCAGCCATCTCCCATCCAAATTGCGACCTCGCTTCTGCGGGCCTTTTCTCGTTGAAGCACATGTCACTCCTGTTACCTTCTGCTTACGCCTGACAGCTACCTGTAAGATTCACAACGCCTTCCATGTCCAACTCTTGAAACCCTACCGAGATCCCAACACGGTCTTCTCTGGACGCCAACCGCCGCCGCCGCCACTCGTCCTCGTCCATGATGAACCCGAGTACGAGGTCAAGTCCGTGCTTGCTCACCGCCGTCGACGGAATGGCACCGTGGAGCTTCTCATCCGTTGGAAGGGTTATGATCCTTTAGAGGATAGCTAGGTCTCTGAATCCGAGATGGATCACGCTCGTCGTCCTCTTCGCGACTACCTTGTCAAGCAGGGTGTCACGTCTACCACCCAGCTTTGAGGGGGGGAAGTGTGAGAGTACGACCCCGTTCCATTCTCTTTTCCTTTCCATATTCCCTTTCCATTACATTCCTCTTTTTATCCTCATCCATTTGGGTTTTATCTCATTCCATTTGGATTCCTATTTCTCCTTTTCCATAAACCTTTGGTTTATCCTGTTATTATCATTATATCACCGACCAGGCTCGGGATGTACTGGCGCGCTATATCTAGCGTAATCCTGCCGTAATCCCTTAAAGCCAATAGCCTCGCGTGGCTATACGCAGGGTGGTTCTATGTCTAGAAGGGTCTATTCCCTTTGGATAGGATAAACCTGGTTACCTGATGTACTCTGGAAGTATAAAAGCACCTTGTAATGATTGATAGTGCAACATTGAGCAGACCTCATTCGATCCTGTGACAGCAACCTTTCCTCGCCACATTCAATCCTGTGACACCTGGAGAAACGCTGTCGAGAAGTCGAGAGAGTGCAGCCCGTAGTTACGCTGTGCTGCTACGTGTAGCAGCACCCGAAGAGTAGTCATCTTTGGGGTCGGGGCGAAGGTCTGAAAGAAGTCAACACCCTCGCGCTAACTAAAGCCTCTAGCAACGTAGCGCGCCTTGAACACCGGCGGCTCTCCAGGAAGGTGCTTCACCTTGAAGAGCCACCGGTCATCGACAACGTTCACCCCAGGTTCGGAACTGCGTCGATGTAAGTGTCGTTGAATCTCCAAGATGCCATCTCGTGCTCCATGGCAGCTATCCACTGAGAGGCCCAGAGTTGTGAGGTCGCCTCCGCGTAAGAGCGAGGGGTCGGGATGTCAAAGGCGTCTGGGTCCCTCTAAGGGACTAGCAGCATGGAGCAGAGATGAAGCGCGGCCCCGGACAGGAAAGCAAGCTCGTACTGCCGGTCCTCCATGACGTCACTGCCAAGGGCTGCCAAGGGCAGGAGCACCCCCGACGGACAGAAGAAGGGCAGGCTCAGAGACCAGAGCGGTGCCGTAGACAAGGCGTCGAGTGGAGGCAAAGTCTGCTATGGCAGCAACAAGCGCATCAAGACTCACGACAGGTACATACGGGTCGGTTGCAAGGGAGGCAAGGACCCGAGGAACAATAGGACTAGTGGCACAAAGGAAGTCAGACAGAGAAGGCGGAGCGACAACAAGCGATGACATGGGAGGTGATGGGAGGAGGGGAGGACGAGATGCTTGGGAACGAAGCAACATAGGGTGAGAGCGCTCAACAGGAGAGACAGGACGAGCATGGGAGGGACGGCGAGACGGAGGCGTCGGGAGAGGAGACACAGGAGGAGAACGAGGGGAAAAACGAGCCGGAGACGGGTCCGGCGGAGGAAACACAGGGCCGGAGATAAACAGGGGAGGCGGCGGCGGGGGAGGTGCACGTGGGCAGTCAGGGGAGGGGAGACCGAGGAGGCGAAGGGCGGACACCGGCTGCGACTGCTGCTGCTGTGCCACACCGACACCAGAACCTCTAGTGGCATCACGGCTACCTCCGGAACGTTCCACTCCAGCACCCCCAGAACAAGAACCCTCTGTTATGCTACCTAATTGTGATAGGTTGCCGTGCAAGAAGGCTATCGAGAAGTCCAGAGAGTGGAGCTCGTAGTCACGCTATGCGGTTATGTGCATGAGCACCCGAAGAATAGTAATCTTTGGGGTAGGAGAGAAGGTCGGGAAGTAGTCCACACCCTCTTGCTGACTGAAGCTTCTAACCACATACTGTAGCGCGCCTTGAACACATGCGGCTCTCTAAGTGGGTTCTTTACCTTATAGTTGCCATGGACTATGTTCGCTCTAGAAAGAAGAATTGCATCGACGTAAGTGGCAGTGGATCCATAAGATTCCATCTCTGCCTTCATGGCCTGTATCCACTTGGCTGCCCAGGCCCCCGAGACCGCTTCAGCGTATGAGCACGGAGTAGGGATGTCCAGGGCATCTCGGTCACCCTCACGGAACACAAACATGGAAGAGATGAGGTACAACAGCCGTAAGGAGACCTAGCTCGTACTGCCTATCCTCTAGAACGTCATTGCCAAGGGCAGGTGCACCCCAGACGGACCGAGGATAGGCGGCTTCACAGACCAGAGCGGAAGCATAGCCAAGGCGGTGGCTCACGGCAAAGTCAGCAACATCAGCGACTATGGCAAAGACACCCTCAGGAGGAGTGGTAGGGGCAGTAACAAGCGGCAAAAGCAAGTGGGAGATGACTGGACGAGCAGGGCAAGCAGAGTCAGAGAGAGGAGCAGGGGACAGCGGAAGCGACGACTAGGGAGGTAACGGTAGGTCAAGGACTAGAGGTTAGGGGCAGGCTGGCGGCAGTGGCAGTGAGTGGCTAGTGGCAGGCTGTCGGTAGCGGTGGCTAGGGGTAGGCTGGCGGCAATGGCAGTGAGCGGCTAGTGGCAGGTTAGCGGCAGTGGCAATAGACAGTAGGCTGGCGGGAGTGGCAACTAGCGGCAGGCTGGTGGCAGTGGCAGCTAGTAGTAGGCTGGCGAGCATGGCAATGAGTGGCAGGCTGGCGGCAGTGTTGTCTAGTAGCAGACTAGCGACAGCGGCAGCGAGCGTCAGGCTAGTGGCAGTGGCGGCTAGCAGCAGGTTGGGGGCAGCAAATTAACGGGGAGCTGGTGGCGAGCTGGCAGCGAGCTGACGGGCGCGTGCGGGCGGCGAGCTGACGGTGGCATGCTGCTGGCGAGGTGCTGGTGAGTTAGTCGCGTGTTGGCATCGCGCTGCTGGCGGCTGGCAGGAGGCAAGCTGGCAGCGAGCTGGCGGCGGCCGCTAGCGGCGAGCTGCTGGCAGAGCCACTGGCAGCGGCGAGTTGCGAGGCGGCAGCGGCGAGCTGCTGGCAGCGGCTGTGGGTTGCTCGTTGCTGGCGGCAGTTGGCTGGCGGGAGTGGTTGGCTGGCGGGAGTGGCTGGCTGGCTGGCGAGCCGGCTGGCGGCTGGCTGGTTGGCTAGCTGATTTGCGGCGGCTGGATGGCTAGCAGGCTGGCGGGAGCGGCTGGCTGGCAGGCAGTGGCTGGCTGGCTGGCGAGCTGGCTGGCGGCCGTCTGGTTGGCTGGCTGGCGAGCTAGCGGGAGCGGCTGGCTGGCTGGCCAGCTGGCTGGCGGCCAGTTAGCTGGGTGGCGGCGGCGAGCTGACGGCGGCTAGCGCGCTGCTGGCTGCGGCGAGCTGGCGGTGGCTGCTGGCGGCGAGCGGCGAGCGAGCTGCTGGCGGCGGCGGGCTGGTGGCGAGCTGGCGGCGAGCGGCAGATTGGCTGGCGACAAAATGCGGGCAACGCGATGGCAGGGCAGTAGCATATGACGAGAGCTTAGGCTAGGGCGGAGGCTAGAGCGACAGACTACTGCATAACTAGGCCTAAAGAGTAGGAGGGAAGTGGGTAGCGACTAGGGCGGAAGAGTGAGTGCTAGGAGCGAGACCAAGCTCTATACTATGTCGAGAGAAAAGTTAGATGAGGCAAGGCAATACAGTTGGGTATATCTAAGAGCTGTACCCCATATAAGTCTGAAACCTAGGTATAATTGCTAACACATATATGAATGTCAACAACCACAACCTTTTCACCTCTTCCCCCCAAAGGCCACCTGCAAAGCACGAAGAATCATTCTCGGAGCTTTGCAACAGATTGTTGTATATGCCAAAATCCTTGGATATAGTGGTGGTATTGGTAGTGGTAGTGGTGTTTATGGGGTCGTCAAGTGGGTCCCTCTTTATAGTGTGTAGAAGGGTTTGTTTTGTTAATTTTGTGAACTCACTTTAGGTACCGTAATCCCCCGTGTTGGAAATATCTTAAAGGACTTAAGCGTTTCTGAAGTATAACACTGTACTCGAGGAAGATTACAGGGGAGCACGCGAGTCAACGGAGGTTGCACGAGGGGGCGGACAAAGAACGCGAAGGAACTCGAAAGGTCGCAACTGGAGGTTGCGACTGACAGTTACAACATCGCGGCAACCGAAGCGGCAATCGAGTCGCCTGTGCGACTCGATAACCGCTCCTGCAACTGTATTCCACAACTGCTTTCTTATTTCCTATATATTGCTGTATGCTTGTTTCTTTAATCAATCACTTGTTCTCACATACTAGTACAAGGGTTCAACCGTCTCAACTTCCGCTGCACTACTCAAAGTCTCAAGTCTCCACAGCTGGGACTTAGTCTCTGAAAAGATCCTAAGGGCTTTTTCTCAGCCCAACATGGTATCAGAGCTGGTCAGAGACCAAACTCCCAGCAACTGCGCTCCATCAACCTGCAACTCAACTCAATTCAACGACTTCATTGATCACAAGACATGGACAGCAAGGGCAAGAAAGTCTCTACGGGCTCACCCAGCGGCCAAGAAACTCAACACGGCAACTCTGGTCTGCACACCTCAGGACTGCAGACAGAGACCGGGACTGCTCAAGAAACAACGGGAAGAGTACCAGAGATGGTGACTCCATCTCCCTCTTCAAGCGTGGACCCCAACCTTATGGAAAGATTCTTCAGCTTCATGTCGCACTTCGACCAGCAGCAGCAGACAAGGACACCTGCGCATTCAACACAGAGCAATGGAGGAAACATGGGATTAGCGCCGATGAGCCTCGACAACTCATCGTTTGGGCGACACAATCAAGCGCCTACCTTTGCGCCTTATCACTCTTCACCGGGGACGTTCGAGTTCATGCCGCCCCGTGCCCAACCAACAGCAGCTGCATCACAACAAACACCAAACGAAATCTTAAGTCTCCAGGCGCAGTTTTCACACGTGATTAAACTGCAGACATCTTCACCGTTCAACGGACACGACTTCTTTACCTGGAGCTTCGAGTTCGAGCTGCTGATGGAGGCCGCGCACCTTCTGGGATACTTCAACGGGTCCCTGCCATTCCCAAGCAACGGCACTGGAAAGGAACAAGAAATCTTCACGTATCAGTCGCTGCTGGCGTATACGGTTCTCCTGAGAAACCTGTCACCACAAGAACAGCAGAGCATCAGAACATACAGGAGCTATGGAAACTCCGCGGAGCTCGCATGGCACCATCTCAAGTGCCTCTACCAAGCAAACGACAGCGTGACACAAAGCAGACTCATGCAACAACTGACAACAATACAAATGAAGACCGGGGAAAAGGCGATGCAGTATATGAGTCGCCGCCAGACCCTCCGCGACCGCCTGCTTCGGTGCGGAGGAACAATCACTGAAGAAAGCTTCGTGACACTTGTCCTCGTCGGGCTCGGGCCAGAATGGAGAACCACACGATCGCTTCTTCGCGCCCACGGAAGGATTTCGGAGATGCACCTCTGCGCCGAGCTTCACGCTGAACAACAGGAGATGGACCTGTTCGAAGAAAGACAACCAAGGAAGCAGCAGCAGTTAGTCTTCTACACTCAACGAAGAAACGACAACACCTACAATCGACGCGGCAAGCAAGAACGCGACAACAGGGGATTTACCTTCGTGCCGCCGTTCTGCCACAACTGCCAGACTTCCGGGCACTCCAAGGTCAACTGCAACCGCCCTCGCGTTTACCGTCCAGCAGACCCACAAGTCGCTTCCACTCAAGCAAGTCCCCCAAGACGCTCTTCAACATCTGCACAACAGACACCAAACATTATCAATTGCATGGTACACATCGACAACTGCGCACCCGGCTCACCACCCACTTACGCGCCAGACAAAGAAGAACTCCCGCCACCGCGCTCACAAGGCCTTCAAGTCAATCCAACATATGCTGCGGTCGCCAACGCCGAACCCACCGGGCGAAACACCTGGTTCTTGGACAGCTGCTGCGGGCAACACATGTGCTCTTCGGGACGATTCGTGCAACAGGAGAAATGCCTCAACTGCGACGTCGTCATCACCGTCGCCAACAACGAAAATCTGAAGACAAACAGACAAGGCGTGGTTCAGTTACAATCCATGGAGACAAACGTCATACTTCAGCTCAACAAAGTCCTCATTGTCGACAACCTGGGATACAACCTACTAAGCATAAGCCAACTAATGGCCAAAGGGATTCACCTGGAGTGTGACTCCTACTCCAACGAGTTTCGACTTTACCACGGGAAAGGCGGCCTCTTCATCGGTCGTGCTCTCCTGAAGTCCGGCGTCTTCGTGTTGGACTTCGTCCCCGACCGCGGTACTGCCGACAGTGACGGTATCGTGTCGTTCGCCGCCTGGACACACCCGCCGGATCTTGATCCCGACTTCGACAGTGACGGATTCTGGCACTCCAACACCATACCTGCAGCAGAAAGAACACGAGCATTAGCAGTCATCAGACAAGAAAGACAAGTACCAGCAAGTGTCCCTTCCCAACCATCACCTGCAGTAGCAGCACCAGGACCCAGCCGAGTACCACCACCAGCGATCCGAGGACCGCCAACCGAAGCAGACCAGCTTATGCCCATGACACGAGAAGTCTGTCGAAGTCCCGCCACAGTCGTCGCGTTCTTCTCCAACGCCGACATATACCACCGTTCGCCCGGCCATCGCGCTCCCGACGACATCTGGCACTAACGCCTCGGACACCCTGCAAATAGTACAATACTACAAACCATCCAAGCCGAAGTGTTAGAACGCAACGCCCTCCTAACAACAAGCGGCCAAGAACTTCGACGACCACGCGCACGGTGCTTCACGTGCCCCGAAGCCGATCTTCCCCACCAGTCCTTTCCATCTCATCACAACCCAAGCGCACCTGCATACGCACCGATGGAAAAAGTCTACAGCGATATTTTAAACATGCCTCGAGAAGACACCGAAGCCAACTTCAACTACGTCATCACGTTCATCGACGCAGCAACCAGATACGTCTGGCACTTCAATCTCAAGACGCGCGATCAAGCGTTCGACGCCTTCACAACATGGCTCCCCATCGCCGAACGAGAATCAGGAACCAAGCTCAAGAGCTTCCAGTCAGACGGTGCACTGGAATACCAGTCACAACGCTTCAGGACCTATCTGGCGGAAAGAGGAATCAGACGCCTGGTGTCTCTGCCATACGCTCACCAGCAGCAGGGGGTCGCAGAACGCATGAACCGGACCTTGCAGACGACGATGCGAAAACTGCTTCTGGGGATGAGGCTGCCCACCACACTGTGGCCCGACGCGATGACACATGCAGTTCACCTGCACAACCTGCTGTCCTCGTCATCGCTTCCCAACAACACATCACCGCACCTGCTGTGGACAAAAAAAAGGGGCAGCACAAAATTACTCCGAGTTTTCGGCTGCATGGTACAGTACAGACCCCACACAGCCCGAGCAGGACGCTTCACACAACGAGCTCGGTGGGGACTACACCTCGGCATCGCCAAACATTTTCACGCGTGGAAAATTCTCGACATACAAGACAAAAATACCGTGGCATCACGTGATGTTATCTTCTACGAGCGACTGACGCTGCAGCATTACCTGGACAACATTGCCAACACACAAGACCCCACCGACGGCTTCTCCGGACTTCGTTCCTTCGCCGACCGTGCTGCCGAAGCTGACGCGGCAGAAGAAGACGCACCTGAAGCCTCGGAAGCTGCCGGACCACTCCCATTCTGTTCCGTACCTGTTCCACTCGACGAAGACAATCCTCTCGATAGCAACAACCTCGACACCTTTTACCACTTCGCTGACCAAGGTTACATTACACCCCACCCAGTCGACACAAATGTTTCAGAACGCATCGGTCCCAACTTCTTACCTGACCCAGAAGACGGTGACGAAGCAGCTTATTCCGGGAATGAAAATTCCCCTCGACACACACCCACGGGACTGCAGATTCTAGGCCTCTGGGTCTCCGTCCAGCATCCGCCGCCGCCTTCTCCGCGAGAGCCTTCGACCCTGTCGCAGGCTCTGGGGGGGGAATATAAGGCGAAATGGAAGGAAGCGATGGAAAAGGAGTTAAAGGCTCTGCAAGACCGGAAAACATGGAAACTGGTACCTGCAACAAGCATCAACGGAAAAAACGTCCTCTCGGGGAAATGGGTGTACCGCATTAAGACCAACTCAGACGGCTCCATCGAACGATTCAAAGCTCGATGGGTCGTACGAGGCTTCGATCAACGATACGGGACCGACTACACAGAAACCTTCGCTCCAGTCTCCCGTCACACCTCATTACGCATCCTACTCGCCATCGCGGCCACGAAGACATTACCACTACGTCAAATCGACGTCGCGAATGCGTTCCTATACGCACCTGTGGACGCCGAGATTTTCGTCGAACAACCCCACGGATTCATCGACGACCCCACGAAAGTATGCCAACTGACAAAATCCCTATACGGGATCAAGCAAGCCCCGCGGCTCTGGCAGCAGCATCTCCACGGCCGTCTCGCAAAAATCGGATTCCTACAGCTGCCGCATGACCAAGGAATGTACCGACTGCAGAAGGGAAGAGAGTATATCCTACTCATCGTCTACGTCGACGACCTGCTCTACATCGGCTCCACTACCGACATCGCCACCTGGTTCGAACGGGAGCTGAAAGAAGACTTAACACTCACGGTGTCCGACGAAGTGACCCAGTACCTAGGACTGAATGTCGACGAAAACGACACGGCGTTCTACCTACACGCTGGAAAGTACTCAGGCATTGTCGCGAAGAAATTCGGTCTAACACCGACTACTGTCCCAACTCCCTACCACTACGGGAACAACAACAGCACCTCCGCAAAACTCCCCGCGAAGCAAATCCAGGAGTATCAACAGAAGCTCGGCTGCCTACTATTCGCAGCAGTAACCTGCCGACCCGACCTGTCCTATAGTGCGAGTCAACTGGCGACGCATCTGAAGCAACCGGAACAGGAAGATCTCGAGGAGCTCAACCGGGCACTACTCTACTTCGTCTCCACGCCGACGATCGGGCTTACCTACAGCAAAGCGACAACACCGTCCGTACGACTACTCGGATACGTCGACGCCGACCACACGGGAGATAGGGAAAATCGACGATCTAGGACGGGCTACATCTACCGACTAGAACCCATCGGAACTATCTCCTGGCAGTCGAACAAGCAGGAGTTAATCGCACTATCCTCGGCTGAAGCAGAGTATATCGCCCTTTGTACTGCGACCAAGGAAGGACTCTACCTGCG